>CM053787.1:330701093-331371093 GCA_028749045.1 Cupressus sempervirens
AGAATCCAATTCCCTCTCACCAACCAGTACTTGCTGAGCCAACAAAATTTCTCCTTGCTCAGGCTAACTATCCTGGATTGCAACCTCATTCACAATAACAATTGTCCTACCAATTAGACATTCAAAAGATCTATGCCCTTCTTGACCACACTTGAAACAATTACCTCTAAACAAACCACCTATCCTCCTTTTATGATAAGTAGGTTTTGGTTCACCTTCTGCTTTTGGTTTAGCTTATGCCGAACTATCCTATTTCTCCTTCCCTCTAGAACTACCTTTATTCTTCCTCTTTAGCTTCTCCTCTTCTCTTAAAGCATATTGATAAGCATCTACAACTAATGAAATATTTAGCTTACCAACTTCATCTTGAATATTGAATCTCAAACCATTAATATACTGCACTACCTTCTCCTTTGACAATTCTCTATGCCCAAACTGAATAGTCAACTTATAGAACTCCTTTGTATAATCTTTCACAGTCATATCCTTCTGTTTTAGATTCTGCAACCATGTAAACAATTCAAGTTCATAATTAGCAGGAATGAAATTAGCCTTCAACTTAGTCACCATTAATTTCCATCTAGTGATCTTCATTTCACCTTCCTCTTCTGTGTCTCTTTGTAGTTCCTTCCACCAAAGAGCAGCATGTCCCTTCAACTTAGTTTGTGCCAACCTCACTCTAAGTGGATCCTCAATATCCTCAAGCTCAAAGTAGTCTTCCAATTCACCAATCCAATCAATCAGGTCTTCAAGATTCAAAGTACCTAAAAAATTAGAAACCTCCATCTTATGCTTCATCTTTAACTGAGATCTAGGCCTAGAAAACTAAACAACCCTAGTTCCAATAGGTCTCTCCACATGATCAGTTCTATCCTCACTACCAGATCCAGTAGCTTCAAAGTCTTCAACAACTTCCTCATAACTTCCTTTAGTACCCACATGTCTAGGTACACCACCTAACACAGTGAAAGGTAGGAGTATCCCTAAAGGAGACGTCTTAGCCCCCAGCTATACAACCACATAGAGGAAAGAAAACACCAAGAACAACAATGCATGATTTGATACCAAATTATAATTCTTGATTCATAGATATATATAACTGCTTACATGCGATATGCCCGACTATAAGGCCTTCTGAGTTAGGGCCAAATTTTTTAAAAAATTAAAAAATACAATCAATTCTACAAGATCCAACAAGATTTAACTTACATCCAATCCTAGCTATTCCAAATACACAACTGGATAAGAACACCAAGATGAATCCACAGTTGTACCTACAGGTCCACCAAGAGATCCTCTAGTTCCTAAGCCATAGCTCTAGCTCCAAAAATTCATGTCTATCCTTCCTTTATCCCAACTCAATTATTAAAAGACCCCACAAGACCCCTACTTATACCAATCTAAGCCACAAGTCAGCCTAGAACATAAATTAAATACAAATACATAAATTAAATGCCACAAGTCAGCCTGCAACAACAATTAAATGTCCAAAAATTGATATCTAAGTAAAATTATGACATCTCCTAGCTCTGATTGAATTAGAACTCATGCTTTGAATCATAGTTATAAATATAGGTCCTATACAACCTCTTAAATGTGAAAAGGCTGATTCCTAAAGGAAAAGTGTGCATCCATCCTGAAAGTAACACATAGTAGACTATCACGCGAAACTGCCAGAAATTGATACTTCAAGAGAATTGCCATATCTCCTAACCAATAATAAATTAGAACTTTTTCTCTTAACAAAAGGAATTTATCTAGGCCCTCTTCAATTCTTGAAGTGCACTAGCTCTCATTCATTAAGTATAATTATTTATACACTCTATAACAGGCACCCAAAAACCAAAAAATATATAGTTCTAGTAGCGAGATTCAAATAGTTCAAACTTCAACTCAATCCATCCAATATCTATGAAATCATGAGGAAATGTTATCCAATGTGTCTCCAACACATCCCTAACCATGAAAAAATAGCTCCATCAAAATCCAAGCTCGATGCTCCTCAACACTCAACCAAAATCCCTCCAAACATGCAGGATTATAGGAAAGCCTAGGATGCTCCTGCATCACTAAGTTAGAGGGGGAAGTAATTGTAGCAATAAAAACACCATTTCTATAAGCCTATAAAGAATATGTTAACTAATTATGCCAATTTTCCCATTCTTGTTCATTATTTTGCATAATATTTCCCTAATGAATTTGTTAGATGCTTCAACTTAACCATTAGATTAAGGATAATAAGGAGAAGAAAATGCTAATGCTGACATTTCTCCATGAATTTCTTAACTTCCTAATTTTTGAAAGAGGTTTCATTATTAGAAATAATAGGAGAAGGAATACCAAATCGGGCAATGATATTCTAGAGAATCAAATCACAAATAAACTCTACTATAATAGATCGAAGAGGAACAACTTTAACCCATTTTTTGAAATAGTTAGTAGTTGCTAAGATATAAGTATGTCCTTGTGAACATGGAGTAGAAACCATACCAATTAGATCTAGGCCCCAAACATTGAAAGGTTAGGAAGAAAATTGAGTGCAAAGTATGATAGCATGGGCATGATTAAGATTACCTTGTTGTTAACACTGCAAAAATTTATTAATAAAAGAAAAAGAATCTTATTCCATTGCATGCCAATAATATCACATTCTTAATAAATGATGTAGGAGCATCTTGGGTCAATGAACAATCTTGTATCCCCCAAAACATTTCTTGTTTTCTGTACTTGTTTTCTATTTGTGGTGTAGCCATTACTACCTTGCATTTTGTGTTATGTGAAATTAGCATGATGTTGAGGACCTATTTTTAGTCCTTTCCCAAAGAGTGCAAATGTTGATTTGTCATATTTCTTGAGTTCTATGCCATTCTTAAATGGTCTCTATTTCCTATTGGTTTCATCCTATGAGGTGTATTATTTTCCTTTGTGCGATATCCTATGATGACATTGTGTTTAGTGTTGTTAGGAGCCGACACCTAATGTGTGTGTTGGGCCTATTGTTAAGAGAGCATAAAAAATTAATACCCATTGCTTGGGTTATGGTTTACATCTCCAAGACTAGACCTATATTGTAATTAATGGCCTAACTGGCTGACTTGTGGTCTAGTTGGCTATATAAGTAGTTGGATTTGATGTAGGAAGGAAGTGTGGACAAGCTGGGAAGAAATATAAAATAGCCTTAAGCAAATTAAGACTTCACAATTTAAATGATGTTATAATGCTTTGTATAAGGCTACAACCCAGAAGGCCTCATAGACAAGTGTGTTGGTTGTTGTTTATCTTATGTAATCAGTCAACTAATCTATGGAATCTTTGATATCTTTGCTAAAATTCTATATTTGGCTTCCATGTGTACTCTTGGCAATATGTTAGTAGGTTTTATTTGAGTTTATTCCATCTTATTCTCCTAGCATGCCTGTATCAAGTGGTATAAGAGCTTGAGTTCTTTTCTTGCAGATTGCATCATGGAGAACCTTAATTGGATTGGTTGTAGGGTGGAAAATTAGAAATCTAACCTATAAATTGCAAAAGGTTATGATATTATAGGAACTATTATCAAAATGGTTCGAGGTAGAGGAAATATAGACAATGTTATAATGAACATGTTGAGGCAGATTGTAGTGAGACTTGAAGCTATTGAGAGAGTCTAGAGAAGAGGTGTACAACTTGAAGATGTAAGTGATGATGAAGAGAAAACACCTAATTCTAACCTTGGACCTAAGGTGGAACACGATGATGAAAGACTTTTGAGAGTCTTGTCTAGGGAAAATTCTAGACCAACTATTGAAGCTGCTTGCTATGTTAGAAGAGTAGATACTAATGCAATATTGGATTGGATCTCTGAGATGGATAAATACTTTAAGTATAAAAATACTCCTAATAACAAGAAGGTAAAGATAACAGTCACAAAGTTGAAGGGTCACTCTGCACTTTGGTGAGATCACTTGTAGAGTGAAAGATACAAAAGAGTAAAAGAAAAGATCAAGACATGGGTGAAGATGATTGGAAAATTGAGGAAAAAGTTCCTCCCTATAGATTACCAAGTTAACCTATTGAGAAGAAAGAAAAAAATGAAGCAATACATGAGTGTGAAAGAATATACTGAGGAACTTTGCAATTTGGATATCAAATCTAGACATGTGGATGATGAATTTGAAAAGGTGGCTAGATACCTAAATGGTTTAAGGACATGAATTCAAGATGAGATCAATTATGTTAAGATGGATAGTGTAGAAGAAGCATATTAGTATGCCTTGAAAGCCAAAGAAAGGTTGGAAAAGAAACATGATCAAATAAAAAGAAGTAGAGCTGGAAGATTTAAAAGAAGCATAGGCAAAACCTATGGAGAAGGTAGCAGATCTGACAATACAATTCAAGATAAAGAAAAGATAGAATGGAAAGATGAATCTGCTAGAAAAAGGGTAATTACACTAGAGGTATCTATAGTCATTACTCTAGGAATACTAATGGTAGAAAGAGAGAAGAGAGACCTTAGTTTGAGGGTACTTGTTTCAAATGTGGAGAAGGACATAGAGCTTTTGAATGTAACAATTCTACTAATAGGGTTGGAGATACCCTGGCTTGTGAAGAAGTTTTTGAAGCACTTAATGAGCCTGAGCATGGTGAGGACTTGATGATAAGAAGAGTTTTGTGGAATGAAAAAGCTGATGAAGAACCTATTTTGAGAAGAAGTTTGTTCAAGACTAGATGTAAGATCACTGGAAAATGTTGCAAAGTAATCATTGATAATGGAATTTTTGATAATTTGGCATTTGAGGAGTTGGTTGACAATTTTCAATTGCAGATATTGGGACATCCTAGAGCTTATTATGTTTATTAGATCTAGAAGGAGCATAAATTACTTCAAAGTGAACAATGCCTTGTTAAGTTCAAAATTGGAAATTATCATGATGACATCTTGTCTAGTATTATGCCTATGGATTTTTGTCATATTCTTTTGGGTAGACCTTGGTAGTATGATAGACATGATTTGCATGATGGTAGATTGAATCGGTATACTATGTGGGTTGATGGGAAGAAGAAAATTTTGTCACCTTTGGCAGGAAAATCCTATGAGAATCATTTTACTACAATAAGAGTATGTTTGGTTGAAGGAAAACATTTTGATAAAGATGTAAATGAATAGAATATTTATTTTGCTTAGGTTCCTAAAAAGACTGAGAAAAATCATGAATTAGAATATGTAAATGAGATTGAATCTTTGTTGGAAAAGTTTTATGACATTATTTTTTATAACGTACCTGATGGTTTGCCTCATGTGAGAAGTATTAGTCATTGCATGGATTTGATATCTATAGCTAGTTTGCTAATAAAGAACTACATAGATTGACACCTACAAAAAATGTTGAGTAGAACAAACAAGTGAAATAATTACTTGTTAGGGGTTTGATTAGAATTTTTTTGAGTCCTTGTGTAGTACTTGATATTTTAGCACCTAAGAAGAATTGGGAATGGATAATGTGAAGTGGGTCTAGAGCTATTAACAAGCTCACAGTAAAGTATAGGTTTTTCTTGCCTAGGATGGATGACATAATGGATTGTTTGAGTGGAACAAGGTATTTTAAAAAACATTATTGGGTAAGTTTGTGATTGTATATATTGATGACATTCTAATATTTAGCAAGACTAAAGAATAACACCTTGAGCATATCAGATAATTATTGCAATTATTGAAGGAGGAAAAGTTACTGATTAACTTGAAGAAATATTCATTTATGAATGGAGAGATTTTGCATCTTGGTTTTTTCATTTTAGCTAATGGTTTGAAGATGGATCCTAAAAAGGCAAATGAGAATATGAGCCATAGAACGACTCTCCCAATGTGGATGGTCACTTGCTTTGGGGATGAGTCTATTTGCTTAGATTTGGTATGTATGCTCAAGGTTCACAAAACTAGCTTCAATGGAGATGAAAAATGGCAAATTGGTAGCTTTGTGAGCTCTCAATTTGGCATCATAAGGATATGGTTAAGGGCTTTGGTTTCTCAAACTAGCATTATAACTTTAGCTTCAAGATTGTGATGAAATGGCTTGGGAGGGGATTCAATTTATAGGCCAAGGGCTTGAGGGATGGAGGGTTAAGATGCAAGGAAAGATGAAAGCTTAAGGAGGGCTAGGATGCACTCAAAGGGGAGCACATGGATTGTGCTTGTTTAGCACCAATTAGGGAGTGACACATGTCACAGGGTGAGTGGATGGAGGAAAGGGGATGGATGAGTCAACAAAGGAGGCTCAAGGGATAATATATTCATAAAGACCCTTCATTATGGCTTGTAAGAGCTTGTAAGAGTCTTTATGGCTTTTGTAAGAGCATTCATTGCTAAGTGGTTGGGATATTTTGAGGGGAGTTGAGATTGTTGACTTTGCTTGGCTTAAGAAAGTCTTAAGCTTACTTAGGGAATGTGAAAACATTAGGGGGTGGATTAGGCTTGGGTTTAGGATTAGATTAGGTTTGTTAGAGATTTGCAAGTGGATGGTATTCATAAGGGTGGGTGAGTTAGTGGCTAAGCTTGGTTAGTATGGGTGGATGGGGTGGATTAGGCTAAAAGGGGGTTTAGGATAGGTTAGGGGTTATTAGATTTGAGGGTTTTATTTATCAAATAGATTTATTTAATAAATGGGGATTTTGGAATTAGATAGAAGAATAAGATTAATTGATAAATAATAGGTTATTTGATTTATCAATTAGGACTATAGATAATTAATTAAATTAATCAGCTACGGGATGACAAAGGATTTAATTAAATATACATTTAATTAATGATGCCTTTAGAGATAACTAAATAGGATTACCAAAGCGGTGTAATCAAATTTAGGTGTCTACACATACAATACCTTATTCAATGGAAATATATGCTAGATGAAGAAAGTTCATAGCTAACACAAGGTGAGTTGGATCTTTATGATTCATGTTAGAGTATTAGGGTTTCTTGATGTGGACATAAAATATTTACTTACACCATGTATTTGATGCACGCACATCTTGGGTGAATGAGAAATCTTGCATCACCCAAAACATTTCTTTTTTTTTTGTACTTGTTTGTTGTTCGTAGTGTAGTCATTGCTACTTGAAATTTTGTGTTATGAATAGTTAGAATGATGTTGAGGAGATATTTTTAGTCTTTTCCCTAAGAGAGAAAAGTTTGATCTATCACATTTTTAAAGTTTTGTGCCATTCTTTTTTATCTTTATTTCCTATTGATTTCATCCTACGATGCATATTGTTTTCCTTTGCGCAATTTTCGATGATGGCATGGAATTTTACATAGTTGGGAGCCAACTCCCAATATGTAGTTTGACCTATCCTTAAGAGAACATGCAAAATTAATGCCCATTACCTAGGTTATAGTTTACATCTCCAAGATTGGATCTATATTGCAATTAATTTCTTGACTGGCTAACTTGTGGTCTAGCTGGCTATATATGCACTTGGATTTGATGTAGGAAGGAAGTGTGGACAAGATAGAAAGAAATAGGAAGTAGCCTAAAGAAGATTTATTCTTTACAATTGTAATATGATGTTATAATTCTTTGTATAAGGCTATAACCCAAAAGGTCTCACACCTGTGCATGTTGGTTGTTGTATATCTTGTGTAATCAATCAGTAAATGTATGAAATCTTTGGTCTCTTTACTACAATTATGTATTTATCTTCTATCTATACTCTTGGTAGCATGTTAGTAGGTTCAAGTTTATTTTATTCTCCCTATAATGCTTACATAAATCTTGTTTACCAATGAATTTCCACTAGAATGTCCACAACAAGAGCCAACATGAGCTTCTTGTAAAGTAATCGATGTTTCATTATTTTCTAGACATCTTAGTAAATGACCATCATAAGATCTTTTATATAGAGTATTATCCAAGATAATGTATTTGATAGATAATTTTATAATAAAATTACAATCATTTCAAAAAGAAGATTCAAGAAAAGTTACATCTTTCAAGTACTGGAAGATATTAGAAAACCATTCATTAGAACTCAGATTGCAACACTAAACTATCGCAGGACCACTATCTGAAATAATAAGTTTTGGGAGATTGTTAATAGTGAATTGGAAATCCTTATCATCATCAAGGCATAGAGAGGATGTTGCACTAGCCATAACATCAACACACCTATCATCCTTGTGAGGAACTGACTAGATATGATAAGATAAAAAATTAGTTAATAAATCAAGGGCTAGTTTATGATATTTTGTCATTATCATTCTTATCATGATACAAACCATTTATTTCTTGCATAGTTAATTGTGAGACACCAAATTATTTAATTTCAAAATTTGAAAGGATAAAGCAGCTCACAATCCAATAATAAGAACCTCATATTTTGCAATATTAGTTGCACAGATGAAAATGTTGGTCTATATTCAGTTTCTTAGAAGGGGCAATGAGCATCACACCTACCCCAACACTAGTTTTACACCCATATCTATCAAAATAAATTTCCCAAGATTTGTCCTTATGCATAAATAATATTCTTGCATCAGAAAAGTCAGTAGGAGTGATAACTATGTGTGAAGGAGCCTTAGCTAAATGATCAGTTAAGGCTTTCCCTTTAATAAATTTTTGAGATATAAATTTCAAATTGAATTATGTCAAAAGAATAAACCATTTCATCATTTATCTAGATAAATCTATTTTAGAAAGAATATTCTTAAGAGGGTCAAATTTTATCATCAAATTGACTTCTATATTGAGGAGATAATGTTGAAGGTTTTGACATGCATAAACTAAGGCAAGACATTTTTTTCTCTATTTCTGTATATTGTGTTTCATAATTGATCAAAGTATGATTAATATAATGCACAAGATGCTCTTTACCATGATCATCATGTTGAATACAAACTGCAACTAATGTATTTGAAGAAGTTGATTTATAAAGATAAGAAGCTTTATCGGGTCATGTAGGTTTCAAGATAGGAGGATTAGTAAGTTAATCCTTGAATTTTTGATATTATTTTCGACATTTGTCATTCCAAGAGAAGGTAGAATCCTTATTAATCAAGGATGTGAATGGAAATAGTTCTATTAGCCAAATTTGAAATAAATCTTTGAATAATTTGTATCTTCCCTTGTAAACTCTAAAGTTGTGATATATTCTTAGGTGGAGGCATATTAACAACAACCTCTCTCTTTTCAATATTGACTTCAATACGACAAATATAAATAATAAATCCAATTTTTTTTCCACTATCAACCCCAAAGGCACATGTACAAGTATTAAAACACATGTTATAACTTTGTATCTATTCAAAAATATTTCTTAAGATAACCACATGATCTTCATGCTTAATTGATTTAGCAAGAATGTCATCAACATAATCCTCAAGAATCTTATGTATGTAATCATAAAATATAAGAGTCATAACATGTTGATAATTTGCACCCACATTTTTAAATCCAAAATGCATTATAATCCCAAAAAAGGTTCCCCAAGGTGTTATATATGCATTCTTGTAGTGATCTTCAAGGGGAATAAATATCCGATTATAACCAAAAAATCCATACATGAAAGATAAAAAAGCATGTTCAATGGTAGAATCCACTATCATGTCAATATTAGGTAAGGGAAACCATCCTTTAAGGAAGATTTGTTCAAATCTCAAAAGTTAGTACAGATGCAAATTTTATTTTCTCCCTTAGAAACAACAACAATGTTTGATATCCAAGGAGAATAATCAATAGAATGAATGATACTAGTATCTAATAGTTTTTCAATCTTTTCTTTAGCAAGAAGAGAAATACTCAAAGTCATCTTTCAAATTTTCTATTTAACAAGTTAAACTTTTGATTCAAGAACAATGCTATGTGTCATGATCTTAGGATCAACGCCAAGCATATATAAATAAGACAATGAAAAAATATCTTTAAATTCCTTGAATAGATCACTCAATTTTTAATGTTCATCACAAGTCAAGCATTTCCCAATTTTAATCACTTTCTCAAAATAAACACAATCCATATGAACATAGACAATCTCTATTATAAGATAGTTACGTTTCGTTGGTTCTTTTGTTGGTCACAACCAATACTGAGAGGGCGAAGGGTGAATCAATATACTCATTTTTACAAAATCTACTGGTTAATGCATCAAACATTATCACACAATTCATTACTAACTCTTTAAATATTAAGGAAATGATAAATGTTGTGAAATAAAACCATATAATATCTCATACAGAAGTATACATTAATGACACATATATGTTTACATGGAAACCCACATTGTGAGGGTAAAAATCATGGTGGGAGTAATATACCCACTAGAATTTTCTTACAAGAAAAAGGGTGCCCTGTTAAAGGCTTACACCTATTCCTTTTGATAACACATCCTGCCAAGAATGCAAATAACCTATTAGGATTACAATTATCCTGTTAAGGCTACCTTGTTAAAGGATTTAAATCTCCTTTTGAGAGATACCTTAATAGAGGGTTTTAAAGACTTATTACAAGTCTTGCCTATTAAAGGCTTATAATAGATGTTATGGTTAGAAAGTGTTAGATCTAAATAACTGGCACTCCTTGCCTAATAGATCCTTTATTGTGGCTTCTTGAAGATGCTTTGATCTTCCCTTGCTATTCTAGATTTATGATCTTCCTTGACTCAATACTTCTCTCCTTATCATGTACTCCACACCTATCTGATGTCACAAACTATTCATAAATATCCTCATTTATCAAGAGGAAATGAGTGGTGGAATAGGTGGAGTGCGTGTAGGAGAAAATTTGAATTAGGGAATGGGAAATAGTTCTATAAGGATTGGAGTAGGCATTTTGGAGCTAGATGGAGCTCATATCAATGGCACCATAGGGTAGGAGAGTGAATGCTAGGAGGATGGGGACACATGAGGCTTTCAAAAATACAAAGGGAAGGTGTTCTCTTAGAGTAAAGATGCCTCTTTGGATAGTCCCCAAAAGATGGTGGAGAGAGTTGGTCATTAGGGCCCTCTCCAAGGCCCTCTTTGATCTTGAGATGATAGAGTTTGTTTGAAACCATGGTCAACTCTCTTTGGAGTTAAACCTACAGGTTAGTCAAGTTTCCTAGATATTAAATATATTCTTAACAAGGAGAATGGGAAATATTCTATAATGGTGCTAGATGAATTGGTTGATCATAATATTGGCTTGATGTCTTCCACTCTAGTGGGGAAGTTCATTGCCCTCGATCCAATACTGATGTGGTATGGATATTTGCTAAGAAAAGATGACATCTTAAAAGTAGTGGGAAAATATTGGTCATGGCAAAATGGTTTCTCTCTTTCTCTTTTACCTGTTAGAAGGATTTCTCAAAAAAATTCTATGGAGGTCCCTAGGTTATCAACAAAGCTACTTTGGCACTTCAAAAATGGTCTCTAAACTTGGCCCTAAATGATTCCTTTTTTGTCTAGGATCCTATGTGGATTAGGCTTCTAGAAATCCCTCTAGAATTCTAGTATGTGGATGTCTTTAAAGGCATTACTAGATCCTTTGGCAAGCTTCTTTCCATTAATCTAGTCACAGCCTCACACATAAGGTTAACCTATGCCAAAATTTATGTTAGAGTGGAAGAAGACATAGACATGTTGAAAGTCATAGATAATCACTCTAATCTTGGTAAGTTTATCTAGAAGCTTGAGTTTGAGAGTATTCCTTTTGTGAGCTTTGATTATAAAAAGGAAGGTCATATTTATAAGCCATGCCCAACTTTTGTGGCAAAGGAGAAGGCCAAAAAAGCCTAGAAAAGGAATGGAAAAAAAGGAGGGAATCTCATCAACCAAGAAATGAAGGAGAACCTAAATGTCCCCTTACCCATTATTTGGGATTAGGAGAGGATTTCTTTGGTTGATTCTATAGAGGGTAAGGAGACATCCAAAAACGCTAGCCTCTAGAGGGTGAATCAAGATGGCAAAGATGGGAATATGGTAAAAGGAGGGTCCTCAAACTCATCTCATGAGGATCTTTAGAATATTTTGGTAGTCCCAAACTCATTGGAGACCTTATCTTGTGTGGAAGGGGATTTCTAAAATAAAAAAGAATCCATGGAAATCACCACTCCCTAGAGGATGATAAATTATGCCCAACCTTGCAATGTCCTGGGTGAATTGGGAAGCCAAAGCTTAGGTGATGAGGAATCTACAGCCAAGAATATGGAACACCTCTTTGACCAATGTGAAGGGATAAAGGGTTAAATGTAGAAGACTAGAAAATGGTAACAGGAAGAAATCAAAGAAAGAAAAATAATAGAGAGCCATGACCTGTCTCTCCAGTAGCTACTAGAATTAAATGTAAACCTAAGGTTGGTGCCAAGTTGAAAACACCAAGAAGGAAGAAATATATTTTGGTTTAATAGGAGGAAACATGTAAGAATATGGTATATGGAGCACAACTAACCATCTAGGAGGTTTTCTCCAACAAAAAGAAATGAAGATCATATCTTGGAACATTCATGGCCTTAAAGTGTCACATAAGTAGGATGTACTGAGAAATCTTATTAGGGATCACAAACCTAACTTTATTTTGATACAAGAAACTAAAATGATTAGGGAAAGAGTGGAGTCTATAAAATTTGGAATATTTTTTGAGATTGTAGGTTCTATCTCTGAGGGAGCTTCTAGTGGCCTTGCAATTGTTTGGAATTCCAAAAATTTCAAAGGTGAGAATTATTTTGAAGGTGACAATCTCATGCTAACTAAGTTTGTTAATACTATAGATGATGATAGCTAGTATGTGTTGAATGTCTATGATCCTAACTAGAAAAGATGTAGATCTAGATACTAGGACATGATTATCACTTTATCTAATAGAGTTTTAAATGGAAGGTGGATCATAATGGGAGACTTTAATATCGCTCTCAAAAGTTATGAGAAAAAGGAGGGTCAGATGTTGATCTAGACAATAGATTGGACGTAATGAAATTTATTAATGACCTAGTTCTTTTCAATGTGGATCTTCAAGGGATAGATTTTACCTGATCAAATAGATGACTACGTGGGGATTGCATCTAGGTAAGACTTGACTGAGCCTTGATCACTCTTGATTGGCTTTCTTGTTTTTCCTTCTCTTTGTCTTCTTTGGCCAAAATTTGTTCGGATCACTCCCCTATTTCTCTTATTTTAGATCCATTAAATAATTAAAGAAGCTTCCCATTTAGATTTGAGAAAATGTGGATTAGCCACCCTAGCATTTGGGATAGATACAGGAGTGGTGGTCCATCAAAGTTAGCTATGTTCAAAGTTTCTAGAAAACTTAGGAACGTTAAAGACAAGGTCAAGGTATAGAGAAAAGATAAATTTGGTAATATATTTGAGAAAGAGGAAACTATGAAGGCTCTGCTAGCTTCTTATCATGATATTATTGGTCAAGAGGAAAATTTTTTGGAGATAGATATTAAGATCTATCTAGTTGCAAGAGGGGGATAGAAATACCAGATTTTTCCATCTTACTTCTCTCAAACATAGGGTAGCTAACTGTATCTCCAGACTAGTTAAACATGATAGATTTTATAAGAGAGGAAACCAACATCATTATGGAAGTGAAGAGTTTGTTTTGGATCTTCTTTCTATAGATCCCTGCATCTCCAAGGATAACTAGGACTGCCTAATGTGCAATATTCAGCCAATCATTAGGGATGATTTGAATAAGGGGATGATTTTTATCCCTTCAGAGAAAGAAGTGGAATTTTCTACCTTTTCCCTTGAAAAAGACAAGGATCTTGGTCCGAATGGCTTCCCCATTTGGAGCATTGTTAAAAAAAAGTGTTGAAGGAAGTTCAATATTTTTTTAGGTCCAAGAACTTGTTGAAGGATCTCAATGCAACCTTTTTGGTACTCATCCCTAAGGTGGCTCAAGAGGAGACCATGGAAAAATTATGTTCTATTAGTCTTTACAACTCATTTTATAATATTATAACCAAGGTCCTTACATTGAGGCTTCTAGAAATCTTGCCAATTATAATTTCTCCTCATTAATATGGTTTTACCCTTGGAAAATAGATTCTTGATTCCATTATTCTCATTCATGATGTTATTCATTCTCTCATGGTGGTTGGTAATTAGGGCTTTCTATTGAAGCTTGATCTATCAAAGGCTTATGATAGAGTGGTTTGGAACTTTCTTCTATGGATCCTTACAAACTTTGGCTTTGATAATAAGATTTGCAAACTTATTTCACAACTGCTTTCTACTACCTCCCTGGCAGTTTTGGTGAATGGCACCTGTCCTCCTTCTTCAAACCTATAAGGAGTTTGAGACAACCCTATCACTCATTATTTTCATTATTGCTAATAAGTTCTTAGGGAGTCTGATTTATTTTGGCATTAGACTTAATTAGTTGAAAGGCATCAAGCCGACCTTGGATAGTGAAACTTTTTCACATCAACAATTTTTTGATGATACCATTCTTGGAGGGGAAGCTACTGTTAAGGAAGCTAAGAACATGAAGGATGTCCTAAACTATTATTATTAGACATCTGGCCAACTCATTAACTGGAATAAGACTTCTTTGTTTTTGATTAATACCCCAGTGGACATGCATCGTAGGATTGCAAATGTTTTTGGTTGCGACATTGCTAATGTTGGAAAAATGTTCTGCACTCCCCTTAGGATTTGTGACAAGGGATTAACCACCTCTTGTGTATTATAAGTTTAGTGGATGTATTAGACATTGATAGATCAATTTTTTGGTGTAATGACAACTCCACTCTAACAAGTGGTATTAGAGCTTGGTCACAGGTTTGAATCCTCAGACCCTCAGGTAACACTGACGGGCAGATTTTTAGAAATTTGTTCACTGCTCCCCACAGAATTTGTGACAAGGGCTTAACCACCTCCTTTTTTGGGAATATAATTGTCTTCTTTTGGGTCCTTCGGAGAATGTTCATTTCTACAAAGATTGTAAGGATCAGTGTGTAGGGAGATTTAGAGTTATAATAGCTAACTACTAAGGGACAAAATATTTTCCCATCCCTTCAACTTCTTAATATTATTTTATCTTCCGTCTTCCTAAATGGTAATCATAATTCTTTTGTTTGGGAAGCTTCCCCCTTTGGGTTCTTTTCTGATGCTTTTTCTTACTGAGTTACAGTTGGTGTGTTGAGATTATGTATGTTGCACACATTGCATAATATTGTTATATTTTATTATTTTATTAAATTATGTAATGTTGCACCTAGGAGCACCTAGATAGATGTGCAACATGTAAAGATTCCCATAGGATATACTTGATGAGTTGTAATGTAACACTGTGGTAATATTTGATGTAATTATTTAATATTGGGGAAAAGAATAAAATGTCTAATTTTATATATGGGGTCAATTGGTTAGGTAGCACATAGTTTTAGCACATGGTTTATGTAATACCACTGGGTGGTTTTGTGGGACTTGTTACCATTTAAGAATCCACAAGGGTGGTTGTAGAGATAAGACAAAAAAGGCAAAAAGGCAAAAAGGAGAGTCAAGCAATCCAAGGCTTGACAGATTAGCCAAGAGATCATTTGTGAAGCTTGGAAGCATGGCATGTGATGTGTGGAATCATGCTTGTTCACATGGGTTTCTTGGTTATGGCTATGGCTTTGAAGGCTTCCATGGTTGTATTGCAATGGTATTTTTGCTAAATTTATACATGGTGATGGATACTTTTGGAGGCTAGGTCTTTTCCCTCAATGAGGGTTTCCCAGGGTATATCTTGTGTCATATTTTTGTGGGTATGTTGTTTATTCTCTTGCATGTGGATTCCAATCACATATTTGTTTAAGATCTAATATGGGTCATGAGGAAATGGTAATTTTTTTGGTTGCAAGTTTCCTTACAAGTGGTATAAGAACCTAGTTGTTTTTTAAGTTATCCTCTATAGGAAAGTCTCATGGTTGAGTGGGATTGATGGGAGATGAAGATAAGCTAAAGGTTGAGATGTTTAATGGGTAGAAATTTCAGTTATGGAAAATACAAATAGAGGACTAACTTTATTAGAAGGATTTATGGTAGCCATTGGAAGGAAAAGCCAAGAAACATGGAACTTTGATAGATGAGGAGTGATAAATTTTGGATAAAAAAGAACTTGGAAGTATTCGATTATGCTTGGCACAATCAATGACATTTGACATTACAAACGTGAAAATGACAAAAGAGTTGATACGAACCCTAGCGAAATTGTATAAAAAGCCCTCTGCTTCAAACAAGGTATTTCTTGTGAAGCATTTATTTAATATGAAGAAGTCTAAAGGTGGATATGTTGTATATCATTTAAATGAGTTTAATACAGTTACTACTCGATTATCTTCTATAAATGTTAATTTCAATGATGAAATTAGGGATCTCTTGATTTTGTGTTCTTTGCCTAAAAGCTAGAATGACTTGGTAATGGCTGTGAGTAACTCTATTTTTGGATCTAGTACCCTAAAATTTGATGATGTGATTGGTGTTATTTTGAGTGAGGAAACTCGTAGGAAAACCTCAAGTGGATCTACATTAGGAAGTGCTTTGAACACACAAGGTAAAGGCAAAATGAATGAGAGAGGAAGTAATTCTAGAAATAAATGGAAATCAAGAGGAAGATCAAAGGGGAAGAGGTCTCAATCCAAAGGACTGAGAGATTGTTGGTATTGTGGGAAACTAGGGCATAAGAAGAAAGATTGTTGGACTCAAAAGAAAAATTAAGGAGATAAAATAGAAGGGAACAAGGAGGAAAATGTGGTAAGTAACAAATCTGAACAAGATGCTTTGCTTCTTTCTTTAGAAAGTGTTGATGATTTTTGGGTTTTAGATTCAAGGGCTTAATTTCATGCTACTCCCATAAAGGTTATTTCCTAGATTATGTCCAAGGAGATCTTGGGCTTATTTATTTGGGGGATAATGAAAACTATCAGATTGTTGGAAAGGGAAAAATTAATATTAAGTTGTAGAATGAGAATCATTGGCTACTACAAGAGGTAAGACATGTTCCAAGGCTGAGTAGGAATTTAATTTCAGCAAGGCAACTGGGTGATGAGGGTTGCGTAGTTACTTTTAATGATAAAAATTGGAAGGTTTCAAAAGGTTCCCTTGTAGTAGAAAAAGTGTGAAAGTAGGAACCTTATATCTTTGTACAAGTCATATTATTCCTTCTACTTTTAATTATTTTAGAGAAAAATGAATGGTAATAAATAATTGTAGCAGTTGAGTAGGGAGAATAAGCAATTGTATTAGATTCTAATAGGACACTATGATACTACACACTTGTGCATATGAGTGAGAAAGGTATGAAATTAATTGATTCAGATAAAGTTTTACTAGGTTTGAAATGTGTCAATATGGATTTCTATGAAAGCTGTGAGTATGAAAAACAAACGAGAGTAAGTTTTGTGAAGAGTGGGAAGGAAAAAAAGAAGACAAGAAGTTAGAGCTTGTGTATATAGATGTATGGGGACCAACTTAGGTATCTTCCCTTGGCGGCTCTCATTATTATGTTACATTTATTGATGATGTAACTAGAAAAGTATGGGTTCATTTCCTTAGATAGAAATCTGATATATTTCAAACTTTTAAGAAATGAAAATGCTTGGTTGAAAATGAGACTGGTAAAAGGCTAAAATGTCTTAGATCTGATAATGGTGGTAAGTATTGCATTTATGAACTTGAATATTATTGCTCCACTAATGGTATTCATAGACAAATAATAGTTTTAATGACTCCACAGGAAAAATGGAGTGTTTGAATACATGAACAAGACAATAATGGAGCTTGCAAGGAGCATGAGGTTACATGCTTGACTACCCTTAAATATGTGATAGAGACTGCCAATACTACTATATATTTGATTAATAGAGGTCCCTCTACTCCTTTAGGTTGTGGTATTCTGGAAGAATATTGAACTAGTAAGAAGGCGAGTTATTCTTTTCTCAAAACCTTTGGTTGTGAAGCTTTTGCACAAATAGATCTTGAAAATAGAACCAAGTTGGAAGCTAAGTCAAACAAATGTATATTTGTTGGATATGGCATTGATGAATTTAGCTATAGGCTTTGAGATTTTGAAAATCATAAAATTATAAGAAGTAGGGATGTCATATTCAATGAGAAAGTGTTGTACAAAGATCTATTGTAGCAACATGAGAAGAATAAAATGATTATGTAGTGTTGGATGATACTTTAAAAGATGATGTTCCAATAATTTCTCATGTTTTGCAACAAATATAACAACAAACACCACACACCCTATTGAATGTTAGATGGTCAAAAAGGCTAAGTTGACTTCCAGAAAGATTTTCTCCCTCTTTGTATTCTATTTTAGTCATTGCTGCTAGTGAACCTGAATGTTATGATGAAGTTGTGTAGGTAAATACTAAGATTCAACAGGAGTCTGTGATGATAGATGAAATGGACTCCTTGCTGAAAAATAAGGCTTGGGATTTATATAAGTTGCTTGTAGGTAAAAGGGCTTTGTAGATTAAATGGGTTTACAGGTTGAAAGAAGAGGATGGAGGTAAGAAAATATTTAAATGCAGGTTAGTTGTAAAAGGATTTATATAGAAAAAAGCCATTGATTTTGATGAGATACTTCTCCTTTTGTTAAAATGACTTCTATTCATACTATTTTAATATTGTGGCTATTGAAGATTTGCATTTGGAATAGCTTGATGTTAAAACAACCTTTCTTCATGGTGATTTGGATGAAGAGATATATATGACACAACCATAGGGATTTTGAGGTCAAAGGTAAGGAGAACTTAGTGTGCAGATTGCTAAAAGTTTATATGGCTTGAAGTAAGCACCTAGGCAATGATATCTGAAATTTGATAACTTTATGCATGAGCATGTATATAATAGGTGTCATTAAGATCATTATGTTTATTATTAAGAGGTTAGAAGATGACATCTACGTTATTTTATGTTTATATGTTGATGATATGTTTGTAGTTGGGTCTAACATAGATCACCTTAAGGGGTTAAAGCAATAGTTAGTACATTCATTTTCTATGAAGGATTTGGGGGAAGCAAAAAAAATACTTGGGATGAAAATTTGTAGAGATAGGAAGAATAGAAAATTGAAATTGTCTTAGGCTAATTATATTGAGAAGGTGTTGCAATGTTTCTCTACAGAGAATGCTAAAGCTATCTACACACCTTTACTTGTCATTTGAAGTTAACTAAGGAGACATGTCCAAAGATACAGGAAGGAGGATAATATGTCCAAGGTACCTCATTCTTTAGCTGTAGGAAGCTTGATGTATGTTATGGTATGTACAAGGCTAGATATTGCACATGCAATGGGAGTTATTAGTAGGTATATGAGCATTGGAATGTAGTCAAATGGATTCTTAGATATTTGAGAGGAACATCAAGTAGGTGTTTACATTTTGGGGGCTCTGCTATTGGCTCATAGGGTTACATTGACTCAAATTTGGAAAGGGATATTGAGTATGGAGTATGTACAATAATTTCCTAATCATTCACCACAAAATGACATTGTGATCTAAAAGAGACTCTTTTTTGGGAAAGAGCTTTGATTCTGGCCCTCATCCCCAAAATTAACATATTTTTTTAGATCCTCCTTCAAAATAGAATTCTTACCACTAAATTTTTTTGTAAAAGAGGCTACCAACTCCCCAATATGTGTATTCTTTGTTTCTCAGAGGCAGAGACTGTGAATCATCTTTTTATTCACTATCATTTTTCTAGCTATATTTGAGCTCTCAACTTGAACAATTTCAACATGTCTTGGATCTTTCCTAGTGTTGTCTCTGATTACTTCTCTCAATGGTCCCCTCCCTTCTTGACCTCTAAGGATTTTAAATTCCTGTGGTCTTTATCTCTCCCTCATATTTTTTGGGGTATCTGGAAAGAAAGGAATAATAGAATCTTTACAGACAAAGTAACCCCTCCAAAGGTAGTCTTCTCTAAAATTGAGAATGCTCTTGTTGAGAACCTTAATATAAAAGGTTTAGGGATTGGTTTGAAAGGGACCATTGAGAACATGTTTTTGAGGAATTCCACAAATAAAGGAAGAATAATCTAAAGGGACTCTGTTATTGACAACTTCCCTAAGGAGCCAGGTGAGAGTAAAGCTCTAGTGAAACAAGAACGTAAGACCTACTTTTAGCCTGACTGTATCAAGAAATAGTGGCATTTTTTGTTGTGGGTTATCACTTACTATGTGACTTTGGATGGTAGATTCTCTAGAATTTGCTTGCACCATTTTGTGTTGTTGAATCATTTTAGGTATGGTATCAATATTTCTATTCCCTTTTATCTTTTATCTTCTTTAATTTCTAGAATCAATGGTGTAAGGAAGAAAGTCTTGGCTAACCCTCCTCTCCATGAGGGTTTAATGTTTCTCATTTAAGAGCACATTAAAACCCATTCCATCAACAAACTTCTAGAGGGTAAACATGTGGAGGAGGTAGATGATATTGATTTGGAGGAGCCTTAGGGATTCTCAAACACTGAGGATAGTAAAGGATTGTATTCATAAGATGAGGAGGTAGGGCTTAAATCAAAGGGGAAGGGGGAATTTGTTGCCTGTAGAATCCCTACGGAGACTCTGAAGAAGATTTTACCTCCTAGAAAAAGTAGGAAAAGAAACTACTGGAGTCAAAAGAGGATGGCTATGATAAGAAAAAACTTGGAAAGGGGATGAGCAAGAAAAGGAAGGCTATGTCAAACTCAAATTATGACATAACCCTTGTACCATAATAACAAACCAAGGTTGTTATTTTTTTAGATGAGTATGAAGACAATCATGATGAGATGGAAATATACATTGGACCAAGAAGAAACCAAAATATTAAAAAGGGACCCTGAAGGGTGGTTGAAGAACAATTTCCTTGACTTTAAAAAAAAAGTAGTATGGGGATGCCTCCTCTCTGGAGGATCATGATTCTAATCTTGAGCCCACCCATACTGACAAGGAAAAATCTACTGAAGAGAATTCTACCCATCTCAAAGTTAGAAAGATGGTTTGGAAAATAATGAGCATGGAAAAAGTGAGTCTAGGGATTGTGAGGGAGAAGATTGACCTAAAAGTTGGTGAGGTGGAGCTAGGTAACATAGACCTCCAAACACTAATTGATTGATGCCTTGATCATTCTTAGTGACAACAGGAAGGAGGATATGAACCTTTTGAACAATGCTAGAAACAATCTCTTGGAAAACTTTAGGTATATCATATGGTTGTTCTACTAGGTGATCAAATTGAAGGAAAGGATGGGTATTGTGGAAGGAAAGATTGAGAAAGACAACATTCAAGATACTTCTGGGGGGATAATACACCTATGGGCTCTCTCATTGACATGGCTACTTTCTATAAGCTAGAGGCTCAGGTGCTCAAGCTGGATAACAGGGTTAATAACATTGAAAGAACCCTTAGGAGTATAGTGGATCAAAGATTCAAAATCATTAAATCTTCCAACAAGAATTTTAAAATTCTCATCAACAAATTGAAAGGAAGTCTAGGGGAGAAATCCATTATCTCTATCACTGACGATTAGGAGATTGTTTCTAATAACAAGGAATGGACAAAGAGGAGGACTAGGGCTAACACAAGGAAAATGATTATTGGCCCCCCCTCAGATGTCAGGCAAATCAAATAAGTGATTGAGAAGATGGACCAGATGGAGGAGTAGGTAGTTGTGTTTATTAAGAAGATGGGTTAGATCCCTTTTGGTGTCCTTCTTCTATTTCCATTTATGTCTTTTAGTTCTCTATTTTATTTGTTTTGCTATCCTTTTGTAGTTGGCATTTGGTTGTTAACTCTATCTCGTTTTGTTATGATGTTCTAATGGACTTAATGTAATGTCTTTTGATCTCTTTTGTTCAAGATTTCAGGGTCCCTTCAAAACCTATTTTCCTAATAAAAAACTATCCTTATCTATCTATGTAAATATGTGGTTCACACAATTACAAAAACAATGACATTCTTGGCTCTTTTTCTCTTGATAATAATCTTCTACTCTCATTTCCAGCCAATGAAAACTCTATAAGTTTGCAAGCAATCTTTAAATTACATCCATTACATGTGGATGGAAACCCTAAAATTTAGCCCACTCAAACTATAATTTGAAATTTGAATTGCACATTGAGCATATTCACAAGACATCTATGACTACCTATCCATAGATTCCCATGCTTGTAGGATATCTTGTTCATCTACAAGTCTACAATTAGACCTAGGGCCTTATGTTCATTCATCACATTCTGCCACTTTTCTCTACTACTAGTCTTGTTACATTCAAAACTTCAAATGACTCACAAAGTAATAAGCTTAGTTCAAATAAACCTTGCAGACTTACTCAATTTTGCTAATGGTTGGACTAGATCTCTATAAACTTCACACAAATCACTCTAGAATCACCTTTGAATCACTCTACAAACTCTCAAATTGCTAGGTGAATGAATAAATGATCTCAAAATCAACTATATACCTTCAAATGGTCCAAATAAACTTACATTTAATGTTTCATACATATAGTAGGTAGGCTCAAAATGCATGATAGTTGTCTTGGCATACATAAAATAACTTGTTGTTCATATTGGCTCAATCAACACACCAACTCGGTCACACCAACATTTTGATTCTTAATCACTTTTGTAGTCAAGCATATCATCTCGGTCAACACAAGAGCTTGGTTGACACAATGACTTGGTCACTATAGATATTGATATTGATGCTCAACATAAACTATGCTCCGACTTGATATAAGTGTTCTTTGCTCATTTTACACTTCAGATTTGTCCTAATGCATCTCTTCTTATGTAGATATGGACTTCATTACATCTTATGTTAGGAACTGATGTATGATTTGAGGTAGTGTAGTCACTTTATCCATTTGATTGGGTGATCTCACCTTCATTATTTCCACTTTTATTGCCTTCATCCTTTTTCTCCATGTTTGATTGATCTCATTTCTTGTTTTTTCCACATCAGAAATACCTTTTTCTTTGATATGATCATCTCTTGGAGCTAGTGCTTGGGTCCTACAGTTTCTGCTCAAATGTCTTATCTTATGACAACTATAACAAACTATACTATCATTCATACAAATCTTAGATCTACCTCTAAAATGTGTTCTAATACAAATTTATACAATATGAGCATATTCACCACGGTAATGGCAATTTTACCATGTATTATAATCTCGATTGTAAGAGTTACCTTGCTTAGGTGCATTCCCTTTCTGAGGTGCATTACCTAGCTTCTTGGTTTTCCAATTAGGTTTTTCCTTTGATTTGCATTCTTGAGATCTATGTCCATATTTATGACAATTGTAGCAATATCCATCAAATCTTGGTGCAACTAGTGACATTGGATCTACATTCATGTTCTTGATGTCCTTGTTTCTTACAATTAAAATAATATTCATTGAATTTGGGCTTATGGTTTTGCTTACCAATTTTGCTTCTGCAAATATTTTCTACATGGCCTAGTTTTATACAATGATAACATGTAGACTTGTCATTCTTTGGCTTTTCATTCCTCTATTCTCCATTCTTTGATGATTCTCCTTCCTCAATAGATGATAGGTTCTTCACATAGATGTATCATAAGGTATTCTTTGTGATATCATCATCCTATCATAGTAATTCACAACTTCTTTATATTTGTTCAACCTTTGAATGAATTCCTTTTCAGATCTCAACTCATTCCTCAGATGCTTATTCTTAGATTTTGGATTTATAATCTCCACATCTTTCCTATTGATTTCTTGATTTCCACTTAGAAATTGATTGAGCATATCAAACTTCTTGTGTGTGAGTTTTTGCACATTAGATATCCTTTCATGAAGTCTTGTGGCCATTTTCCTTTTGGATTCATCAACCATTGATTTATCTTCTTGAACTTTATTTTTCTATTTAGTCACTTCACATAGTCTTACTGATTGGATTTCATGCTCTCTCTTTAATCCTTTGATCTCATCATTCAATGTATTATTCCTTTCTAATAGATCTTCTATTGCTACGTTACTTTCACTAGAATTTCCATCTTCAAGTAGTCCATCAATGTCTTCTTCTTGATATTGAGTGTCATGCTATTGGAGAGCCATCTCCTTCCTTTCCTTTAAGGATTTTTTCAATTCCTCTCTTGCTACTTCAAGATGTTGTAGTAAAATTTTTATATCAAGCTTTTGATTTTCAATGATCTTTCCCAACTTGTAATCCTCCATTTCCTAGATCTTGACTGATGCAGGAGCATCTTGGGTTGCCTTTGTTGGGCCCATTTGCAGTTGCACCAAAAGCCATGACTGTTAGTGAACATGGAACACCACATAATTAACCACTTAAGGGTAGGGGAGCGTGTCGCATCACCCAACAATCTCCCCCTTGATGCGCATACCAGGTGCTTACGTGGGTCAAGAAGGCACCGGGGAGATTTGAACCCATGACCAAGCCAAAACCAGGCTCTGATACCAATTGTTGGGCCCATTTGCCATTGCACCAAAAGCCATGACTGTTAGTGAACATGGAACACCACATAATTAACCACCTGTGGGCAGGGGAGTGCGTCACATCACCCAACAGCCTTGTTATCCTGCTCATTTTTGTTCCTCCTACAGTTGGTGCCAAGTTACTGTAGCACTCTTCATGTGCTGAGTTATTCCTTCATGTGCCGAGTTACCCAGTGTGTGCTGAGTTATTCCTTCATGTGCTGAGTTACCCAATGCATGCCGAGTTATTCCTTCATGTCCCAAGTTACCCAATGTGTGCCGAGTTATTCCTTCATGTGCCAAGTTACCTAGTGCATGCTGAGTGTTTCTTCATGTGCTAAGTTACCCAGTTGATGCCAAGTGCCAGTTTCCAGTGGATGCCGAGTGCCAATTTCCTAGTGGGTGTCGAGTTATCTAGTGGGTGCTGAGTTGTCTATTTTTGGTTCCTAGTGGGAGCCGACTTGTGTATTTAATTTTGATCATGAATTTAATGATAGGATCTTGTGTTAGCCTTTCTCTTATGTAATGTTCTAGAATGATCTGTAAGCTATTTTGGAAAGTATAAATAGATGTTTAGGCTTAGAGTTAAGTAGGTTTTTGGAGAGAAGAAGTTTGATCTTTGAATGTGAATGTATTTGTAATTGGCCATAACCCAGAAGGCCTTACAGCTGGGCATGTATGGTGAATATTTGATGAGTTAATAAAAGATATCTTGTTCTCTCTCCTTGGTGTTGTGTTTGTGTTGTGTTTTCCACTGTGTTAACTCTTGCAGGGTGGTTTGGATAGCTAGGTGAGCCTTTGGCCCTAGTTTTTCACCCTCTTGCCTGTGTCATTGACTCTCAAGTGGTTAGAATTTTGCTAATAGAACATAGTGTTGATACCAATTGTTAGAATTCTATTGGGAAACTTATATACTAAGAGGGGGGGGGGGGGGGGTGAATCATGATCTATAAATTTTTTAACCTTTGAAACAAATATCAAACTAATATCTTTCAACACTAACCCTTATCTCAACAAATATATGAATCACATAAACATATACTGCAATGCTGCATTAGATCTTATAGCTAATCACATCCATAAACATAAACACATAGCACAAATACTTGGTAATATATAAACCCTCCAAGGTGAAGATAAAACTAGGTTGGGGATGACACCCACAAATCTTCACTACTATAGCAATACATTTTTGTTGTTAAGGCTACAAGTTTGACCACTTCTAATGATCTACCCTATGAGGGGTCTGCACTATTAAGAGCTATTGAGCTTAGGTTGGTTTTGACTAATGAGTGTCTATACACTTAAGTCATTTACTTAACTCATACTGAATAAGTAACATATGTCGAGCATAATAGATAGTGCATGCCACGTAAATAGTGAGTGTCAAGCCACTCAGATGCCAAGCAGAGAGTATGTGCCGAGTGATTTAGATGCCAAGCAATTAGTGCATGCTGAGTCATTCAAATGCCGAGTGATAACATTGAAGTTATAGTTAGTGCCGAGCACTAGGGACTTCAAGTGCCAAGTAATACAATTTTGACATAGTTGTTTGTATTGACATATACTACTATGTAAACTATTTTTGAGACAACATTAGTATTGTTTTACAATCTTTGTTGATAAGGAAAAATCTTAATTGTGATTCCCTATGCATGACATGCATCCAATCAAAGAAAGGGAAGGTTTAAGTGGAAATATGGGTGAATGACTACCATTGATTCATACCTAACACTAAATCACCTAGGTCTTCTTAAGGAAGATAAACTCTAAACTTTAAAGATAAAAAAATTAATGCTAAGGAGATTTGAAGAGAGTTTGCATGCACAAATAGAGAATTCATGGTGATTAAGGTGTTATGAATTGAGTTACATTGCAGCATTAGTTAGAAGAAGAATAGAGGAAAGGAAACAAAGGACATCAGAGGTACATTTGATCAGAAAGGATCAAGTATACATAAGTATAGAGGTGATCTGACATCAAGCAATAGAATGCTAACTGAAGGGTTATTGCTGAGATATTTTAACAAGTGAATCAATTAAATCTCTTAACAAAGTAGTCCTAATAGGCTCTTGTAAATCATTTGATAGGGTACTTACTTCATTGTAAGTTAAAGTCCTCTTACCAAGCACACTTTTAGCAGGGTGTTTTAAATCATTTAAAAGGGTAATATCTAACAATCTTGTAAGCCTTTAATAGGGTAGATCATGTTTCATGGTAAAACATTGTAACCCTCATTGGATACACTTTATTACTGCAGTAGTGAAGATTTGTGGGTGTCATCTCCACCCCAGTTTTATCTTTTAAATATCTTGTGTCATATATGTGTTGACTATTTACTTTCATGCTATGAATTAATATGCTTAATTTGGTATTTCAATTTATATGTATAGACTGTGAGATGGATGTGTGGTAAATAATTTTAGAGGTTGAAAGTTTTTAGTACTGATTCACCCCCCCTCTCAGAGTTTACTTTCCTATTTTATTTCCAACAA
The DNA here is from genome assembly GCA_028749045.1 of Cupressus sempervirens. Lineage (NCBI taxonomy): Eukaryota > Viridiplantae > Streptophyta > Pinopsida > Cupressales > Cupressaceae > Cupressus > Cupressus sempervirens. The sequence continues at coordinate 330,727,982 of CM053787.1, forward strand.
GATCTACAAGACTTATTTAGTCAATTAGAAATAGGGAATACTAAGAGCAGGGTGGGAGGGAGAGGAGGTGAATCAATCTTATACAAACTTTAGCACAAAATTGGATATTATTAATTGCCTTATAACTTGTGTATGAAAGAAAACTAACTATACTGAATAGTAGAACTCAAAACACCATCTTTTATTAACTAGGGAAAGCCCTACCAAGGGAAAACCATGGTGGGGATGGTACCCACAAAATGATCCACTAATCAAAAGTATTTGGTTAAAGATATTGACCTTGTTAGGAGTCTATTACATGAATATAGTGTCTTAGTCCTTGTTAGAGGACTTAGGCCTTGTTAGAAGCCTCAACCCTATTAGGATTTGTTATATACAGATACAAAATGTATGCAAGAAGAGCCCATTGCTCAAACATGCAATATACAATGGAAATCTTGATACAAAATGACAGATACAAAAACCTCTTTGCTTGCACTAATAAAAACACTTGCTACTCTTCATAAAAACTCACAATCCTTTGATCATACATCAAAATTCACATCACATAAAGTTCACATAGTCTTCCTTAGAAGCACACTTAAATGTACATTTACAAACTTTCCTTTATATCTTTGTATTTCATAAAATACTATCCAATCAGCCTTCAAGACTTCACATGCTTGACAAAATATATTACTAACTCTTGCTCTCTTATGGTTAACTTCTAGGATGTCTTCCCTAATTAGTCAAGAAATTATTTTGTAAAAAAAAAATTCCTTAACCCATAATTACCCATTTTTTTTGTTATGCTCTATTCTTGTCTGTATACCATTGTAGCTCATAAAATTGTTATATCTTTCTTCATACTGACCGTACTATCTCACACACTTGAACACATCATCTTGACACTCAATCCTATCTATATCTAACTATACACATGCCAATAATGCCTCTATTGACTATGTACATCAAAACTGTATCTTCTTTGCCATATAAATTAACTGATACTTAGACAATTTTATAAGTATGACTGTTATAACTTCATCTTCAAGGTTTTCCTTCTTCATACTGAATATATGTTGTCATAAATGATAAAATATAAAATATAACTTAGTCAAATTTCTAACAATCTCCCCCTTTGGCATTGATGACAACATATGGGAAAATTGGCTAAGTCCCCAAAACTTAAAATATCAAAAATTTACAAAATTAGCCTTAACAAAATTTCAGAAATTCAAAACTTGTGGATCATTGTACTTAAATCATCTTTCCTTATATTTGCTAATTATATTTCATAACTCCCCCTTTACTATAGCTCTTAGCTAATATATTACTCCTTACATCTTATATCATACATATGCCTATATACATAGTTTTCCTTATCTCCCCTCCTTTGACATCAATAAGAAAGGTGTCAAAAACATTTATATGGTTCAAAATTTGGATCTATACCCCTACATTAGGTAGAGAGTCATGCCATATAGTCATCAAAACTTGTCTTTAGACTCTTGAAGTTCTTCTCCCTTGAATCTCTAATTCCCTTTAATATATTGAGAAGAGTGCAAAGTCCATAGGATGCAATTTCAACTACATTCAAGTCTGAGTAGGCAAACTTTTCAAAAGATGTCTTGGCCTTAAAACTTTCCTCAACTTGCCTTTCAAGAGTTTCTTTTCAAGAGAAATTTTCTCTACGAACTGAAAATATTTTAGAGAATCTTTCTTTGTTCATCTCTTTAAGACTTATGTCATCATAAGTCTTTCCAATCCTTGTCTCAATATGCTCAAATTTCTGATTGGCTGTTGAAGGTGATTTATCAGTGCTTCAAGTTCTTCATGCTTCTTCTTTAGCTTTTTATCTTTATCTTTAGTGAACTTAAATGATAGTGCACACTTGGCATATAGTTTCTTTCCTTCTTGTTCACATCTTCTTCGCTCCTTGATACATGCATTAAGAGCTCCCAAGTCATTTATGATATTCTAACAGATAGTGTTAAACATCTATGCATCATGTTTGGCATGTGCTTGAATGGTTGCAATATCAGATAGGTTGGTGAATTCTACATCAAAATCTTGTACTACAACTTTTTCTCTATCTTGGGGATTTGACTCAGTCATCTTCACTATCAAGATTTTCTACAATCTCTCTATTACCTCCATTAGAGAGATTTGTAGAATCTTTACCTTTCTATTTTTCTTGATGATCTCACTGAGTGATGAGATCAGTTCATTCTAATCATCATCATTCAATCTTGTTAATGCTACTAAGCTAAGGAGTGTCCTAGATGAACTAGGTACACTAGCCTTTTTCTCATCTTCCTCTTTTTTCTTCTTCTCCTTATCTTCTTTTCTCTTCTTCTCTCCTTCCTCCTTTATTTTCTTCTTTTCTTCTTCCTTCCTTTTCTTTTCTAATTTTTTCTTTCTTTCCTTCTCTGATTCTTCCTTTCTTTTCTTCTCCGCTTCTTCCTTCCTTTTCTTCTCTTCTTACAATTTCTTTATTTCTTCCTCAATTTTCTTATGTTCTTCCTCCTTCTTTCTATCTTTGTCTTCTTTCTCAAGTTTCCTTTCCTTTTCTTCTTCTCCCTTCTTCTTTTCTTCCTCTTCTTTTTTCTTTCTTTATTTCTTTCTATCTTCTTCTTTCCTTAATCTTTCCTCCTCTTTTCTCTTTTCTTCTTCTTCTAGCTTCTTCTTTTCTTCATCCTCTTCTTCTGAGTTGGTATAGCTAGTCAAATTGTCAATATTAGGGCTATAATCCTTAATTGAATATTCTATTGTGTCAATTGTGACCTTTGTGCTATTAATTTGCATTGTGTCTATGCCAATGGTAATCTTAGGTGCTATTGCTCTTGCCTTATTTAGATCTACCATTATTTGTATTATGGCTTTCTCTATTTCTTCATTGAATTCTTGATAGTTTCCTCCCATAGTCAATATACTTCTAGTATTGTTCCTAAGGTAGGGGTCAATCTGATATAATTTTATGAGCTGATTCTCTTTGATTCCTTTGTCTTCATCTATTACCCTTTTTCTTTTTTTTATTAACCTCTCATAGAGATATTTAGGAATCTCATCCTTAATTTCTTCAAATATTTTATTAGATAATATTAAGTGTCTAATAATGGAATTCTCAAGCTCCAATCTATCAATTCTAGTGTGTAGATGGTAAAACTTGTTTAATTGCAAAAAATTACCTTCATCAATGATTGCAATGTTTAGCTTATGAATTTTAGGTTTCCATGCCTTTCTTCTTGTGCCTGCAGCTTTTGTTTGCTTCTCCGCTGGCTTTTCAAGCTCTATTTAACCTCACATCTTCTTCTTAGGTATATTTGTCATTATTTCCTTGTGCCTCTTTCCAAATCCTATTTCCATGGCTTTCATCCTTTTCTTTCTAGGAGAATTAGGGGATTCTTGTTTTACCTTAGCCAATCTAATTGATTTTATTTTTACCTCACCTACCTCTACTTCTTCATTAGATGATTTAGACAATGGAATTCCATGTGCACTAGTGGTTGATCTTTGTTAGAAATTCTTTAGAATAACTAAGAGGCGGGGGTGGGGGGGGGATGCTGAATCAGTTATTCAAGGTCTAACATGTCCAATTCAAACTTTTCAACAAGTAAAGTGTGCCCATTTAACCATTCATTCATCCAAGTTTAAGCTTTCCTATTTAGCAAGTTATTGTAAATCAACATGCAAGAATAAAACATAAAAAGATCAACACATAACACAATGATTTACATGGAAACCCAATTTGGGAAAAACCACCAGTAACATGCTACTCAATTCTCACTCTTTTGAAGTGATGCCCTATGAAAGGCCTACCTTGTTAAAGGCTTACAACACACTTTTAAATGTGACCTGGTTAAAGGATTTAACCACCATGTTAGAAGTGGGCTTGGTTAGAGAACTTTAGAACATTCACTTGGAACACCACCCTATTAAAGGATTTACAAATGACTATTAAACTAACCTAAGTCCATAGGATTTTCCTTCTACCCTAACTGCTACAATTTCTAGAGAGTAACAATAAGGGGTTTTGACCTAATTATAGCATACAACTCAACTTGCAGATCTCAGATCACTTCTTAGCTCATATCATTGCCTGGCTTTCAATCTCTGCAACCCTTGACAACTTGCCCTCCTTTCAAGCTTAGTCTCCTTGAGTCTTCATGCTCACTGTACCAATGCAATCATCTCTTATTGACCACCTATCAAAGTAGAGTCTTTGTGCTCTATTCTTCCTTCTCCTAGATGCCTTCTCCTTGTCACCTTTCTAACCACTTCACAATTTGGCACTCCAGGAACTCTTGCTTCTTGGTCTGTGACTCCTTAAATAGGAATCTAGAACTCCTTTTCCTACTTGAGTCTTCCCTCCATTAGTTTCAATTTGCATGGATTAGGTAGGATACATTGAATCTAACCCATATTTTGTTTCTTCTAGAAACATCATGAAGAATCCTCTTGAATTCACTCAAAAATGGTTTACATAGAATTTTGTGCCACCAGCTCATCATCCTTATCCTCCAAATGGTTCACAAAGTTCTAGGTATCAACTATGTCAGCTCATATTTGGCAAGTCTTCAACTTTTAAAATAATGCAGCGGCTCGGCACTATTGAAAATTTGATACTTGGCACAAATTGAGTTACTCGATATCAACTATGTTTTTATTGATGCTCGGCACCTAAAGTTCACTCGACACCTACTAAGATTTTTTGATGCTCAACACCTATTACTTTTCTCAAAACTTGAACTTCACTCAACACCTAAAGTTCACTCAGCACACACTAGATTTTCCTTTTGCTCGGCTTCAACTAGCTTGCTTGGTACCCACTGATGAACTTAGTTTAAGCTTTGCAGTCAACCTTGTTACAACTTATACTTCTAATATTTCTAAGTGTGGCCAACCTTTTTATCTTGAAGTAAGTTATCAATACATCATTTAACCATTGTCTTAGTTGATCCTTGCACTTCATTACTATATCATAACTCAACCTTTCCCTTAGGTGCTCTTTTTACATCTTGTTGATCAAATCCTCTTCATCAATCAACTAGGTGATAGTACTTGGATCTTATAAGCAATTGTCATTTCTACAATAGGAGGTTTGACATCAATGACAAAAAAATTACAATATCTCAAAACTTGAACTTCACTCAACACCTAAAGTTCACTCAGCACACACTAGATTTTTCTTTTGCTCGGCTTCAACTAGCTTGCTTGGTACCCACTGATGAACTTAGTTTAAGCTTTGTAGTCAACCTTGTTACAACTTATACTTCTAATATTTCTAAGTGTGGCCAACCTTTGTATCTTGAAGTAAGTTATCAATACATCATTTAACCATTGTCTTAGTTGATCCTTGCACTTCATTACTATATCATAACTCAACCTTTCCCTTAGGTGCTCTTTTTACATCTTGTTGATCAAATCCTCTTCATCAATCAACTAGGTGATAGTACTTGGATCTTATAAGCAATAGGAGGTTTGACATCAATGACAAAAAAATTATTTAAAACATTCTCTTAACAAAAATCTCCCTCTTTGATCTTCAATAATGAGCTTTTTCAATCAGATTTCCAACAATCTCCCTCTTTGGCATTGATGGCAAACCAAACTAATCAAGCATCAGACTAAACTATTTAACCAAATTAAATAGGTTAGAATATTAAGTCAAATGCCAAAAAGTAATTGTGTAACCATCAATTTTCACATCTCCCTTTCTTGATCTACGATCCTGATTGCTTCATTTCAGCTTCTCCTTCTTAGCTGTTATATCCTTATTCTTTTTTTCTCTCCCTCTATATGCATTGCTCATCTTCTGCTAATTTTTGTTCATGAATATGATCAACCTATTTCGCCCTCATACTATTGATCAAGTTTTTTTGATTAGTTTCTTACTACTTCTCCCTGAATCTTCATTTGATTAGTTTTTGCATTTTCTCCCTCTTTCTTCATTCTTTATCTTCTCATTAGTTGTTGATTAGTTTTCTACTATTTCTCCCTATTTGATAACAATGCCAAAGACATATTATTTCAACATCTTATCATGCAAGTGTAACATTTGCAAATTCATTCAATTTCTCCCTCTATCACCTTGCTTATGACTGATTTGGAACTTCATTACTTCAATTACTTTAGGCATGAATCCTAAAGTAAATATCCTCTACATCAGTGTGTAATATTTCAACAATCAATTCCTTTGATGTAGGATAGTCTTGCTTTTGCTTCAAGTAGCCTTGGCTAGGGGTATCACCCCTAACTTACCTCTAAGATACTCAAAAGCATCTTTAGGTAGTGTCTTTATGAAGATGTCAACAATCTATTCCTTTGAACTAACATATTCCATCTTCACTTATTTGTCTTCCACCAATTCTCTTACATAGTGACACTTAATTGCAATATGCTTGGTTTTGGCATGCATTACAAGGTTCTTTGATATGTTGATAGCAATTGTATTATCACAATAAAGTATTACAGGCTCATTCACTTCTTCCTTCATACCTTGCAAAAAATGCTTGATCCATATAATATTAGTGCAATTGATAGCAACTACAACATATTCAGCTTCTGCAATGGACTATGAGGTACAAATTTGCTTTTTGCTAGTCCATGTAATCAATCTTTTCCCCAAGAAAAGTGCTCCTCCACTGGTGCTTTTTCTATTATCAATATTACCTCCCCAATCTGTATAAGTGTAGGCTCTTAGCTCAAACTTTTCACTTCTCTTGTAGTACAAACCATAGTCATTAGTTCCTTTCAGATACCTTAGTATTCTCTTTATTGCGATCAAATGATTTTCTCTTAGGTTTGCAGAAAATCTTGCCACTATTCCAACAACTAATGGAATGTCTACTCTACTATGTACAACATATTACAACTTTCCAATCATTGATCTATACAATGTTTGATTCACTTTAGCTGACTCATCATTCTTGGATAACTTATGTCTTGTCACCATTAGTGTGCTGACTAGTTTTGAATCTTCTAATCCAAATGTTTTGAGTATCTCCTTGATATATTTGGATTGGGTCACAAATATTTCATGCTTCAATTGATGTACTTGCAATCCGACAAAGAATTTGATTTCTCTAAACATTGACATTTCAAACTCATGTTTTATTTGATCAGCAAAAGCTTCGCATAGAACATCTTTTGCTCCAAATATTATATCATCAACAAAGATTTCAAATATCAAAATATCTTTACCTTTTTAAGCTTTGATATATAGGTTTCTGTTGTCATCTATTCTCTCAAATCCAATCTTCACAAGATATTTGTGTAGTCTCTCATACCATGCTCTAGGTGCTTGCTTCAAACCATAAAGTTCCTTATGTAGTTTGCAAATCATATCCTTATTGTTATCATCAGCAAATCCCTCTGGTTGTTCTATGTAAACTTCCTCTTCTAGTATACCATTCAGAAAAGAAGACTTCACATCCATTTTGTAGACTTTGAAACCTTTGTATGTAGCATATGCAAGTAGTGTTCTTTCTCCTTCCATTCTTGCAACAGGGGCAAATGTTTCCCCATAATCTAGTCCTTCTTCTTGTGCATAGCCTTTGCAAACTAGTCTGGCTTTGTTTCTAGTATCTCACCATTCTCATCAAGTTTGTTCCTAAACACCCATTTAGTACCAATTACATTCTTATTAGCTGGTCTAGAAACTAGTGTCTAGGTTTTGTTCTTCTCAATCTGATCTATCTCTTCTTCCATAGCTTTATACAAGTCATCATCTTGTAGTGCATCTTTTGCTATTTTGGGTTCAACCTTGCTCAACAAACATGATTCATTCCTTAATCTATTCCTTGTCATTCATTTTGCATCCTTGTCACCAATGATTTGATCTATAGGGTGATGTCTTCTCACATACTTGGCTAATCTTGGTTCTGTCCTTCTTTCCATGTTTGAACCTTCAACTTCAAAATCATTTTGCTCTTCTTCATCTGGTACCTCATCATTTCTTCCATGTATACTATTGTCAGAATCAGAATGTGCATTTTCTTTATTTTGCAACCTAGCTTTTGAATGCAGCTTGACATTCACTGGCTGTGACTCAGCTGATACTAAAATTTGTTGTTGATTCCCAACTTGATTGGCAACATTGTCTTCAACAATCATTCCTTCATAGAAGTATACAAAATATCTATAATCTTTTGATTGCTTGGATTCATCAACTTGGACTTCTGCATGTTCATCAAAATTTACATTTTCACTCTCCAAAATCTTGTTAGTGTTAGTATTCAAACATTTATATGCTTTTCTTCTAGTGGAGTATCCAAGGAATATGCCTTCATCACTTTTTGCATCAAACTTGCCATTTCTAGTATCTTTAAGAATATAGAATTTACAACCAAAGACTTTGAAATGTTCTACATTAGGTGAGTGACCATACCACAATTCAAAAGGTGTTGCATTTGTACCTTTCTTGACTTGAACGCTATTCAGGGTGTAAAAAATAGTGCTTACAGCTTCTCTCCAGTACTTTAGAGTAACATTTTTCTCCATCATCAAGGTTCTAGCATAGTCTATCCTTGATCTATTTCTTCTTTCAGCAATACCATTCTGTGGTAGAGTTCTTGGTGCTGATGTTTGCCTTTTGATACCTTTATCATTGCAAAATATCCCAAATTCCTTTGATGTAAACTCTCCTCCTCTATTTGACCTTAGGTATTTTAGACTCTTTCCTATTTTCTTCTCAACTTTGGCCAAATACCACTTAAATATTTGAAATGCATCATATTTTTTCTTTAAAAACATTACAGTCATCATCCTAGAATAATCATCTACAAACAACATTATGTATCTATCTCCTAGGTAGCTTTGCACTTCTATTGGACCACATAAGTCTATATGGACTAACTCTAGTACTTCTTTGGAAGTATAGGTTTTCCTTTTGAAGCTAGACTTAGTCATCTTCCCTAGTTGACATTGTTTGCACATTGTGTTTTCAGGCTTCTTCAGCTTAGGCAAACCTCCGACTTCCTTCTTTTTGCTAATGCTAATTAGATTGTCAAAGTTAACATGACACAATGATTTATGCCATAACCACACATCATCAAGTCTAACAAAAAGATAGGTTGCATCTTCCATATCTAGGTAAAACAAGTTACTCCTAGTTTGTTCACCTTTTCCTATCAGATTTCCATCAGTGTCATAGATCTTGGCAGTTTTGTTTCCAAATTCTACTTTGTAACCTACATTGCCTAACTGTGATAAACTCAACAAATTGTAGTTCAATCCTTCAACATAGTATGCATTATCACATGAAATCTTCTCTATGAGTTTAATTGAGCCTTTTCCTTTGATTTGACATGGAGCATCATTACCAAATCTAACACTATTTTCATCATATTGAGCATCCACTGTCTATAATCCACTTGTCATTCTTGTTCACACAGGTTACCAATGCTATTGCTTCATCTTCATTTTTATCTAATTCATCCTTCATGGCCTCATAGACTACTTCATCATAATTCTCATCAAAATCTTCTTCAAGAATGTAGAATCTCTTGCCTTTGTCCTTGTAATCTCTACTATCATCTTCTCTCTTGTTCTTGTACTCGTTTCCTTCTTTGTAGTTCTTCTTCTGCGTACACCTTGCAACAATATGACCTACTTCATTACAATTAAAGCAAATGATAGGTAGTTTACCTTTGAATTTACCTTTGCCTCTATGAAATCTCCTAGCCAGTAGTGCTTCCAACTATTTCACATCTTCCTCATCTATGTTGCTATCACTGAATGCATGTTTTCCTTTTCTTCTCTTCTTTTTTGATGTCACCTCCTCAGTGTCCTTTATTGTCATCTTGGCCTTGAAAGTAGATTCAAGATTCTCAGGTCTGTAGTTGTCAAAGTTTGACAATTCAAATGTAGTAAGTCTTCCCACAATTCCTTCAAAGGATATGTGTTTTCTTTACACACCTTAGCTCTTGGATGGCTAAAACTCTAATAGCATAGATGGAAAGCAGGGTCCTTAAGTATTTTTTGTTGATAGTCTCTTCTGCTAATTGACCACCTAGGATTCTTATTGCACTTACCACTTCTTTCATTCTAGATCCATATTGAGCAGCATTTTCGCCTTCCTCCATTTTCATGTCATCAAACTTTCCTCTGAGGCTTTCTCTCTTTGCTCTTTGAACATTTTGATCTCCTGCATAGATATTTTTTAGAGATTTCCACATCTTGAATGCAGTATCACATTCTTTGATGCCATCAAATTCAACATAGTTGAGTGCAGAGGCAATCTCCCACATTGCTTGATTGTACTCCTTCCTTTTGCTCAAATCATCTGCAGTAAGGGGTCCAGCTAGGTCTACATGCTCTATTCCAATTGAAATTTTTGCATAATCACCTATTGATCCAAGGTGCAATTTCATTAGACTTTTCCATGCAACAAAGTTATCTTTGTTGAGTTTGGGAACTTCTCTCTTGGACATCTTGATCTTCCTGCTTCTAGTACCTTGAAACTAAATCAATAGATGGCTCTAATACCAATTTTTAGAAATGCTTTAGAATAACTGGGAGGGGGAGGTGAATTAGTTATTCAAGGTCCAACATGTCCAATTCAAACTTTTCAACAAGTAAAATGTGCCCATTTAACTATTCATTCATCCAAGGTTAAGCTTTCCTATTTAGCAAGTTACTGTAAATCAACATGCAAGCATAACACATAAAAAGATAAACACATAACATAGTGATTTACGTGGAAATCCAATTTGGGAGAGACCATAAGTAACATGCTACTCAATTCTCACTCTTTTGAAGTGATGCACTGTGAAAGACCTGCCTTGTTAAAGGATTACAACATACTGTTAAATGTGACCTGGTTAAAGGATTTAACCACCCTGTTAGAAGTGGGCCTAGTTAGAGGACTTTAGAACATTCACTTGGAATGGCACCCTGTTAAAGGATTTACAAATGGCTATTAAACCAACCTAAGTCCATAGGATTTTCCTTCTTTCCTAACTACTACAATTGCTAGAGAGTAACAATAAGGGGTTTTGACCTAATTATAACATACAACTCAACTTGTAGATCTTAGATCACTTCTTAGCTCATATCATTGCCTAGCTTTCAATCTCTGCAACCCTTGACAACTTGCCCTCCTTTTAAGCTTAGTCTCCTTGAGTCTTCATGCTCAATATACTAGTGCAATCATCTCTTATTGACCACCTATCAAAGTAGAGTCTTTGTGCTCTATTCTTCCTTCTCCTAGATGCCTTCTCCTTGACACCCTTCTAACCACTTTGCTATTTGGCACTTCAACAACTCTTACTTCTTGGTTTGTGACTCCTTAAATAGGAATCTGGAACTCCTTTTCCTGCTTGATTCTTCCCTCCTTTAATTTCAATTTGCATGGATTAGGTAGGATACATTGAATCTAACCCATATTTTGTTTCTTCTAGAAATATCATGAAGATCATGACGAATCCTCTTGAATTTTCTCAAAAATGGTTTACATAGAATTTTGTGCCACCAGCTCATCATCCTTATCCTCCAAATAGTTCACAAAATTCTAGGTAACAACTATGTCGACTCAGATTTGGTGAATCTTTGACTTTTAAAATAATGTAGTAGCTCGACACTATTGAAATTCTGATGCTCGACACATACTGAGTTACTCGACATCAACTATGTTTTTATTGATGCTCGACACTTGAAGTTCACTTGGCACCAATTGAGATTTTCTGATGCTCAACATCTGTTACTTTTCTTGACACTTGAACTTCACTTGACACCTGAAGTTCACTTAGAACACACTAGATTTTCCTTTTTCTTGGCTCCAACTAAGAATTTTCTTGGCTTCAACTAGCTTTCTCAACACCCATTGATGAATTTAGTTTAAGCTTTGTAGTCAACCTTGTTACAACTTATACTTCTAATGTTTCTAAGTGTGGCCAACCTTTGTATCTTGAAGTAAGTTATCAATAAATCATTTAACCATTGTCTTATCTGATCCTTGCACTTCATTACTATATCATAACTCAACCTTTCCCTTAGGTGCTCTTGTTACATCTTGTTGATCAAATCCTCTTCATCAATCAACTAGGTGATAGTACTTGGATCTTATAAGTGATTGTCATTCCTACAAATCATAGGTTTGACATCAATGACAAAACAATGATTGAAAAAATTCTCTTAACAACAATCTCCCTCTTTGATCTTCAACAATGAGCTTTTTCAATCAGATTTCCAATAGATGTTGTGATACAGATGTATATGGTGCTATGGGTGTAGCCATAGATGGAACTATAATGATAAAACTTTTATATGGTCCAATTGATGCCAAGGGTGGCACATACATCATCCCTTTTTCACCAATTTTCTTAATTCGTATTATGGTTTGCTTCATAAAACTTATTTCTTCTTTAGTCATGCCTACTTCCAACGTTGACTTCTTTAACACTTAATCAAATTTCTTTTGAGTTGACTTCTCTAATGATGTTTGACTTGCTGATTGAATCAATTCATCATATGTTCCAAACCTATCAAAATCTTCATCCTAATCATATTTAAGGATTATTTGGCATATCCCTCAATTTCTTCTTCTATCACTTCATAGCCAAGTGGCTCAACATACAACATTCTAGGCTTAGCTGCCTAATATATGTGATATTAGTATCAATCATGAAATAAACATCATTTTTGTACTCCTCTACCGTAGTCAGTGGTATTTAGTGTCTTCCTTTCATTTTATTTTGAAAAGTCTTCATGATAATAGTTGCACTATCAATGATCTTATCAATAGGACACTTATTATACATTTATGATATCTTCTCCATGGTACACTTATCACCACTAAGTAACTCAACTACTAACATGAAAGGAAATCTTTTGATCAAATGGAAAAACATGTTTGTTATCAATGATTGGAATCTAAATTTATATAAAACAAATAAAAACCAAAATCTTATGAAAGACAGATTAATCAAGAGGAAATAAAATTGTCAAAATAAGAATACAAGAACAATCTTTGATGTAAATTCTCAAGGGATAATAGCATCAATATTTCGTAATATGTAATACATAAGAGCTAGCCTATTTATATAGGCAAGAGCTAGGAGGATACTTGGACAAGATTGAGGCAAGTGTCTCGACTTGGAGGAAGTAGAGTCCTGACGAAATCAACCACCTACCATCCACCTATAGTCTAGAAGGGTGGTGTCAAAATTTGAATTAACCACATGTGATATCTTAGGAGTAGTTGGAGTCAAAAGGATGACTCATAATACCATCCTAATAATAATATCCAAGAATATATAATTCCTCCTAATTTATGAGCTCACCTAAGTAAACTTAATCTAAGAGTAAAATGGAAAATAAACATTATAGATTAGGTCATTTTTATAGATTAGTTTGAACTCTTTGGAAACATGTTTTTCTCCTATAGTTTCAAATTTACTTCTGGTGTAGCCACTTATATCTTCCAGGTGAATAACTTTCTCCAAAACTTTTGAAAGTGAAACACTAGGGTCATCTGCTAAGGGTTTTACTAGTTTAACTTTCAACTTATTCATTCTTCCTCAATATTATGAATCAAATACTTTTCCATGATAATCACAAATTCTAATTTCAAACTCATAGATGAACTTTCAAATTTTGATAAATACCTTGGTTATTGGGAATGCAGAGTTTCTGAACTTCACACTTCAATTTTCCTTCGATTCTCTTTCAATTACTTTCAATTATCTCTTTATTTCTCATTAACTCTTCACATGCTTGAACAATACACAAGATCTCATTTGCATCCCTTAAAACTCATCAAATTGATCTCTGCATTAATGCACAAGTACACAATTCATGAAAACTTGTTTTTTATTAGTAGTAGACTTGTTTTCTTTTGTGCACACACATACAATCTCCAAACAATATGTGCTCAAAATCATAGCTTCAATTGATCATGAACTACCTTATACTAACTGCATAGATCATAGTTCATCATCAGCTACTTTTTCTGCCTTTTTGATGGTAATTTTAGTTACAAAAGATGCTCAATTCAAATAGAATGAATCATATATAATTTATATCTTTACTCTTCCTTTAGGTACATCAAATGGTTGTTCTTCCAATACTACATACAAGCTTGATGGATCTTTTTCTTTGGAAAATACTTGTTTAAATTCTTCCACATGCTCTCTCAAATCATCTTTCTATTTGTTATTACTGCTATCATTCCTTCTAATATTTTTGTTGGTGTTCCTTCCAAAATTTGGTTTTTTTTTGATGTTCCCTATATCTATTCTAAATTTTTTCTCTATATGACTGAAGTTATTACATAGCTGGCATACTAGTGCATTATTTTTGTAATTAGGTTTAGGCTAGTTAACTGGTGCTCTGTAATTTCTAGAAATGTGTCTAAAGTTGTTACATTTGTAACACACAATGTTGCTCCTTACTCCATTAGCTCCTTCATTGGATCTCTTTCTTTCTCCTATAGGGTCAGTACCTCTAAACATTCTACTATTGCTATTATTACTATCAAATTTAGGTTTCTTACAATCAATTTCTTTATGACCTAAACCATGACAATTGTAACAATAAAAATTAGAAATAGGTTTGAATGCCTTATTTGTATAGTCCCTTTTCATATGACCAATTTCATTACATGAAAAGAATCTACCTTTAAATTCATACCTTACTTAGGTGATCTGGTCCACTCAAGTTTCTTAGGTTCATCAATTTTCTTAGGTTGATTTCCTTGCTCAACTTCTTTTGATGCATTTTTAGATTGAATTGATTCAATATTATTCTGGTCATCTTTCTAATGTTCAATATTCTCAACAACTAGATATTGTTCCTTTCTTATTTCATATATCTTGGCTGATTTTTCTCCAGTAAAATATCCAAGGCTAGTCTTATCATAGGAAGGTCTGTAAAAATATAATTTCTCATCAATTTTCTCACAACTAGAATACAAATTCTCTAATTGTTGCTTAGTCTGGGTTAACTCTCCCTTCACAATAGTATTGTATTTTTCAAGTTTTTCATATTCTAACTTGGTGGAGTCAAGTTCAGATGTAACTTTTGTAAGGTGGGATCTTAGATCTACATTGTCAGATTTAAGGTCTAACTCAATTTTTAGATCATCTTTCTTCAAACTTAGCTTTAGTTTAGTGATCTTCAACTCATGTTTCAGAACCTCATTTTCTTTCATCAATCTTGATACGTCATCACTATCTTTTGTTTGATCTTTTGGTTCCTTTTCGAATTTGAGATGATCAATCTTGTCTTTTAACTTGCCAATGTAATCTTCTGCATCTTCATATCTTTCTTTTAGGTCATCTCTTTCTTCAGTAAGAATATCAATTTTCTCAAGAGCTTCTTCTATAATTGTTCCATATTGATAGGGATCTTACTCAAGCTGTTAAGCTTCTTTAGAGTAATTGGAATATGATACCAATTATTAGAAATAGGGAATAATAAGGGGGGGGGGGGGGAGGAATAATCAATATTCTACAAACTTTAGCCCAAAATTGGATATTACTAATTGCCTTATAACTTGGTTATGAAAGAAAAGTAATTATACTGAATAGTAAACATAACCATGCAATAAGAGAACTCATAACACCATATTTTTTTAACTACAGAAAGCCTAGCCAAGGGAAAACCTCAGTGGGGATGGTACCCACAAAATGATCCACTAATCAAAAGCATCTGGTTAAAGGTATTGACCCTGTTAGGAGTCTATTACATGCATATAGTGTCTTGGTCCTTGTTAGAGGACTTAGGCCTTGTTAGAATCCTCAACCCTACTAGGAATTGTTATATACAAATACAACATGTATGAAAGAAGAGCCCACCACCCAAACATGCAATATACAATGGAATTCCTTGATACAAAAATATAGACACAAAAACCTCTTTGCTTGCTACTGATAAAAACACTTGCTTCTCATAATTTTTTTTTAGAATCCTTTAATCATACATCATAATTTGTACCACATAAAGTTCACATAGTCTTCCTTAGAAGCACACTTAACTTCACATTTACAAACTTTCATTTATACCTCTGTAATTCACAAAATACTCTCCAGTTGACCTTCAAGCTTTCACATGCTTGACAAAATATATTATTAACTCTTTCCCTCTTATGGTTAACATATAGGATTTCATCCCTAATTAGGAAAATGATTATTTCATAAATATAATAATTCCTTGACCCACAATTATCCATTTTTTTAATGCTTTGTTCTTGTTTGTATACCGTCACAACTGGTAAAACTGCTATATCTTCTTTTGTACTAATCATACTATCTCATGTACTTGAACACATCATCCTAACACTCTATCATATTCATACTAAACCATGCATGTGCCAATAATACCTCTATTGATTGTACAAATCAAAACTATATCTGTTCTACCAGATAAACTAACTGATACTTAGACAAATTTCTAAGTATGATTGTTATAACATCATCTTCAAGGTTTGCCTTCTTCATACTAAAGATATGTTTCCATGAATGAAAACATCCAATATATACCTTAGCCAAATTTCTAACATGGTCTCCCATGATTAAAGGATTGAAAACTTACAACTAAGTAACAATTTTGTTAGGAGAGTTACATAGGCCTATTAGGACCACTCTACTAATGCTTGATAATGAATCTCCTCTTTCCAATTTATAATCCTCTCTCTGATCTGATATAACTCTACTATGCCCTTCACTAATCTACTTGGTCGCTCTATATGATTCTCCTCTAAACTTTTTTTCAAGCATCCAAACACACACAAACATACACCATATAAAAATAGCATTTGGATCCTTCTTTTATAACTAATTGGGGAAGGTTCTAGATCCGAATCAATGATCCATATTTCTCCCTTTTTCTACTTATACCTTCCATTTTTATGATTGCTTAAACACCTTGCATAGGGATTAATGATCCATGCCAAAACACATAATCATCTCCTTAATTTACTTCTTGATCATTAAACCATGCATTAATTTGGGAAAAAATGGTTTACCTTAGTGTTTGTACAATTCCAAATAAATATTTCAAAACTAGTTTACTCGGCACACACACACTCTGATGCTTGGTCATGAATAATCTTCATTTTGTCCCTCAACTTTTGTATGATTGGAACTTACTATATAACTTGACATGAAATAAATTTTTATAGCTTGACATGCATAGGAGTACTCGATGACCATAGACTTTCTCAGCACCAACAACTTCTTGACTTTAAGTAGAATATGAACAAGTCTATATACATAGGTCGACCTTACTAGAATGGCTTGGTTGCAGTGATGACTGATCGACTATACCTAATTAATGACTAAGTATTTGACACTAATAGGAAACACACCTCAAGGATCAATAATCTCCCCCTTTGACATTAGTGGCAGAAAGATATTGTCATGATTCAACATTACATCCAAAACTCAAAATTGTACTCCCCCTTAGAATATGATTGATGCGGGAGCATCTGCATCTTGACCCTTTATACATTATGATGAATTTCATAATATTGTAATATTTAAGACATTTAGAATTTCATATAACCATGTTGAATAAATGGTTAAATTTTTTAACTTTTCATTGTGATGTATTAAAAAATAGAAAAAAATACATTTGCATTGTAATTGGAGTGCTTAAAGAAGCATTGAAAAATGTACAAGGGTTAAAAGAATGTAATGGGTTGGTCTAAAAGGTGGCTGGAAAGTTGTAAACTACCAAAACCACTTTAAAATCATTGTATTGGTCATTCCAAATAGAAATGGATGAATGAGAAGAAGAAGAGGTCATTTTGAAACATTTGGTTTCTTAAGAATTTGTCATTTTGATTGGCTTTAACTGTTTTAGTGTTGGTTTTAGGTATTGTACGACAATGTACAGCCTGTAAACCTTGTATTTTCTATAAATTTGAAGATTAGGATGAATAATATTCTTTCTCTTTTAAGTTTGGAGCAATTTTGTTAAGTTTTAAAGAAGTTCTGGTAGTTTTGGTAAAAGTGGTTATTTTCAAATTTGAGGATGCCCAACTATAGTCAGATTTTAATGTTTGTTACAAACAAGTTTGGATGAAAAAAAGACTCTAGTTATATTAATTGGAAGGGTATATAAACTAGAATTTTTTTTCAATTGGTTTGAGTCATTTTAATTTAGATATGTCTTAGTTATGTTCATTTTAATGAAGACTGGTTTTTAAGGATCTCTGTTGAAGTTGTAGGCAATGATTTGTGCTTGTAGAACGATTTATGGATTAGAAAAATTAATGGCTTATAGATTAAGAAACTAGACTAATATAGGGTTGATTTAAGATTAGTTTGGTTTCATTTTCAGTCATTTTTAGGAAGTTATTAGATTCCCAAGGAAGGGTTACTGGTTTTACTTCTAATTTATGACAGAGAAAATGGGTCTACATGCAAAGACTATAACATGTAATGGATTGATTATTTTTGGATCATATTTTTATATATTTTACTATTCCTAATTTGGAACAAATTTGCCTAAGGGTTTTGAAATAAAATGTCAGGATTTAAATTAATGATTAATGTACTCAGCTATAGCAGTCAGACCATGTGAACGGTGAAGTATTATAAACTAGTGTTGGAAAGAGTTTTGTTTTGCCTCATGAGATGTCTTTAAAAATGGACTTTATTTCATAGATTTTGAAGGAAAATCATGTATTCCAACATTTGGTTTACTCCATTGATGTTTTTACATCAATGACTTAGTCTTCAAAAGACTTCAACATATTAGACATATATAGATGACTTATGACTAACATACTCTGACTTTAAAATGAGTATACATCACAAAATTTGAAAATAATCTTTCCTCTAATCATGTTTATTTCTCCCTTGATAGAAATTACCACACACATATAATTCCTCCTTGTTTTTATCACTCATGGCTACTAGGGTAAAGGGGTCAAACCATACTTTTCCAAAAATGGTTTGAGGAGTATCCCAACTTGATCTATCAAATTCTAAAATTGTAATCTTTATCTCTAGCCGAGAAACTAGGTCAACTAAACTTTCAGTAGTAGAGAGATGTGAAGGTCAACCAAACTTTAGTAGTAGAGAGATGTGAATCTCTATTTGCTATCTCCTTTGTGAGTGATAACTCTCTTTGCATCACCTCCAAATGAGGTATCAACATTTAGTAAATAGAGATGAGTTTTTCTTGCATTCAACCATTTTTGCCTTATAATTTAACCAATATCCTTTGAGAAAAAATCAAACTATTAAAATGAATAGAGCTTGAACTTGCATCCATTCTCAAAGATTGTCTTATAGACTTCAAATATAACTACAACTTATTAATCTAATCTTGAATATCTTGTGTAAATCTTGGTGCATCAAATTTGATTATTCTTCACTACACCTTTGACATTATTTACAAGGTTAGAAAGTTCAACTTGCCTTATAGCAATTTTAGTTGACACTTTCTCCAAAATTTTCTTCTCAATTTTCTTCTTAGACTAGTGCAATAACTTCTCATTGCAATCAATATCATTATTATTGATCTTTTAAACAATATGCACTAATTGGTCCATTTCATGATCTTTCTCATCAACATCTTTAATATTACATGCATATATAAAGATATCCTTCATTTCTTGAAGTACCTGCTTATGTTAATGTTATTTCTCAAGTCTTCCTATCTAGTCTTTCTTGCTAATAAATCTTGCAAAATTTGCATTTTCTCATAGGTCAAGTGATTAGTATATAACTTTGGGATCACTATAACCTCATCAAGTGTCACTAGCTTTTTAGGTGACCTTGCCTTTTTCTTGATCGTTTTCTTTTTTGGGGTGCTACTACTCAGTAGTGCTAGCTGTAGTGAGTGTGATGAAACATGTACACTTGGTCTATGCAGCTCTTTTGCTCCACTAGCATCAATACCTACTAAAGTTGACTCCTTCTAAGTTACAATCACCTTTTTTTTTTTCAGGTGTAGCACTTATTTGAGATTCAAGTTGTCTTGGAGTTCTTACACTTGGTCCTTTCTCTTCCTCTATTGCCTTCTGCTCTAGACCTTGTTCCATGATCCTTGTTGTACTTTGTGGCTCTATCTCCTTAATTCCTTTTGTGAGAGGTCCTGAGACTAGTGCTATTTTTTCATCTATAGTAGATTTATCTACATGATTATTTTTCACATCAACATGACCCTCTATGGTCTAATGTGCCTTAGTAGGATCTCCATCTCTCTTCTCTTCAGTTGTTGATCCACTTGGTTCCTTGACATCTATGACTAATTTCTTTTGTTTCATTATTTGTACTTGCACATTGAAGTCAATAGTAACAATAGGTGTTTTAGTGATTGATACAATTACCTATTGATCCATTCCTTTCTCTCCAATATTTGAATATTATATTATTTGAAAAATTACTAGATTGGAGGTATCCATCAAAGTTATTTTAATAGATTTTGGATCTTTCTCCCCTTTCTCTTTCTTAGTGGACGCTATCTTTTCTGGCTTGGTTGACACTGCAGTCACATTAGGAAATATATGTCAAGGGTTTCATCCTCAATGATGACTCTCTCTATCTATTTTTCCTTGTCCTGAGCCATTTTATACAAGTTTTCTTTCTTGTACTAGTTCCTTAATTTTATTCCTCAAGATTTTTTAAGCCCTAGTCTTGGGCACAAATTTCTTTGCAAAATTTCTTAAGCCTATAGACATGTGAGTCTTACCTAAGTCAGGCATTGTGTGAGCTAAAGTTTCCCTTATTTATCTTTATGTAGACAATTCCCATTTCCACTTTGAATCCATTTTTATTATATAATTCCTTAGGTAATTATTTACCTAACTCAATCAGAGTATATCTAAAATTAACAATCATGTCCAAAACTTCTTGCTCAATTTTTTCTTTATCTCTTCTATCTAAAGAATCATATTTTACACATTTAAATCTAGTTAGGCTTGCTAAACTTCTAGTATTTCCACATACCTTTTCTATGTCCTGAGGAGTTTGCCTTGGAACAATCTAAAATTTACTTAGATCATCTAATTATGTCCTCTCTCCTTTATCTTCCTCTTCTTTATCATTTTTGAAAATGAGTTTCCTCCTTGACCTCTTCTTCTGACCTTGCTTGGTCTCCTTGGCCTTTGATTTCCTTTTCTTGGGAGACTTTCCCTTTGCTAACCTTTTTATTTTTACTGTTCCTTTCTTTTTCTCAATAGCTATAGGGATAGCTCCCTTTGATCCTTGCTTAGTTATTCTTCTCTATGGTGTAAAAGTGGGTCAACTACCACTTTCTTCAAACTCCTCTTGACCTTAGGATCAAAAATTACGATCTTTAATTTTCCAATCTTACACATGTAGCATGATTTCGTATCATGTACCATGATCACGTGAGGTGGAATTGATGAAAATGCTCTAGATGTGTCTCCATTCATTGCAATCTTAGGATAGGCCTTGGATTTTGGTAGGGGGCATGCCTAATTTCACACAATTTGGGTTTTGTTATCCTTCAATGCCTACTTTCAATTTCCAGATGCAAAAGATGTCATTGTGAACTATGGTTTATAAAATTTAAATGATGTCAAAAAATAACAAAATTGGTTCAAATAAACCTTGTAAACTTACTCAATTTTTCTAATGAAACACACTATATCTATGTAAACTTTGCACAAATCATTGTGGAATTGCCTTTGAATTGCTCTGAAAGCTCTCAAATCACTAGGTGAATGAAGAAATGATCTCAAAATCAACTATATACCTTCAAATAGTCAAAGTAACCTTGCATTTAATGTTCCATACATATAGTAGGTAGGATCAAAATGCATGACAACTGTCAAGGAATACATAAATAACTCGACATTCACATTAGCTCAATCAACACACCAACTTGATTGAAACAACATACCAATTATCAATCACTTTCTTAGTCAAGCATATTAGATTAGTCAACATAGGAGTTCAAACAACACATTGACTTAGTCACTATAGATATTGATACTGGTGCTTGATATCAACTATGCCACAACTCAGTATATGTTTTCTTTACTCGTTTCACACTTCAAAACTGTCCTATAAATCTCTTCTTATGTAGATATGGACTTTATTACATCACATGCTAGGAATTGATGTATGATAAATCATTTGAAATAGAGTTCCTCACATACCTTTTTGGCTTAGTTTGAGGTAATGTGATCACCTAATCCATTTGATGGGTGACCTCACCTTCACTATTTCCATTATTGTTGCCTTCATCATTCTTTCTCCATGTTTGATTCATCTCATTTCTTGTTTATTCTACATCAACAATACCTTTGTCTTTGTTCTATTCATTTCTTGGTCCTGGTGCTAGGGTCCTACTGTTTCTACTCAAATGTCCCATCATCCAACTATACTACCATTCACCCAACTCTTGGATTTTCCTTTGAAATGTATTCTAATACAAGTTTCTACAATATGACCATATTCACCATAGTAGTGACGATTGTACCATGTATTTTAATCTCAATTATAAGAGTTACCTTACGTGAATTCCTTTGCTTCTTGGTTGTCTAATTAGGTTTTGCCTTTGATCTGCATTCTTGAGCTCTATGTCCATACTTTTGACAATTGTAGCAATATCCTTCAAATCTTGGTGCAATTGGTGTATTATTGACTTTGGATATACACTCATGTGCTTGATGTCATTTTTTCTTACAATAAAAAAAACATTCATTGAATTTGGGCTTTTGGTTTTGCTTACCAATTTTTCTTCTACATATATTTACGATATGGCCTGGTTTTCCACAATGATAACATGTTGGCTTGCTGTTATTTTTCTTTGCATTCATTTGGTCTCCACTCTTTGATGATTCTCCTTCCTTGGTAGATGATAGGTGCTCGACACAACCTAGTCTAAATGTATCACAAGGTCATCTTTGTGATCTCATCAACTCTTGATAGTATCTCACAACTTCTTTAGGTTTGTTCAACCATTCAATGAATCCCTTTTTAAATCCCAACTCATTCCTTATATGCTTATTCTTAAATTTCAAAGTTGCAATTTGCACATCTTTCTTGTTGAGTTATTGATTTGAACTTAGTGATTGATTGTGCATATTAAACTTCTTGTGTGTGTGTGTGTGTGTGTGTGTGTGTGTGTGTGTGTGTGTGTGTGTGTGTGTTTATGTACATCAGATATCCTTTCACCAAGTCTTATGGCCATTTTCCTTTTTTCTTCATCAACCATTGATTTATCGTCCTCATCTATCTTTTTTCATTCAGTCAATTCACACAGTTTTACTCATTGGATTTCATGCTCTCTCTTTAATCCCCTGATCCCATCATTCAATGTATTATTCTTTTCCAATAGATCTTCTACTGCTACATCATTTTCATTATAATTTCCATCTTTAAGTAGTCCTTTAGTTTCTTCTTCATGATATTGAGTGTCATTCTACTAGATTTCCAACTCCTTCCTTTTCTTTAAGGATTTCTTCAATTCCTCTCTTATTTGTTCAAGCTACTATAGTACCAATTGTATATCAAGCTTCTATTTTTCAATAATCTTTCCCAACTTGTAAGCCTCCATTTCCATGATCGCAACTCTCAAGTGATAGAATTCTACTAAGAGAACACAATTGTGATACCAATTATTGGAAGTCTATTGGGAAAGTTAGATACTGAGAGGGTGGTAGGTGAATCAAGATCTATAAAAATTTTGAGCTTTGAAACAAATATCAAACTGATATCTTTCACTAGTAACCCTTATCTCAACAAATATATGAATCACATACACATATACTACAATGATGTATTAGATCTAACAACTAATCACATCCATAAACATAAAAGTAAATGATCAACACATAACACAAAGCTTTGGTAACCCCAAAAAACCTCCAAGGTGAAAGTAAAATTGGGGTGGGGATAACACCTATAACTCTTCAGTACTACAACAATAAATTTTTCCTATTAGGGCTATAAGTTTGATCACTTTTGATTATCTAAGTTATGAGGGGTCTTCTTTATTAAGGGATATAAGAATTATTTAGTCTACCTTGATTAAATAATTTAAAACTTATAACTAAGTAAGAATTCTTTTAGGAGATTTACATAGGCCTTTTAGGACCACTTTGTTTAGAGATTTACCTTGATTCACTTTGCCAAAATGTATTAGTACTTGATCCATTAGTTAGCACTTTAATGCTTGATTATAGATCTCCTCTTTCCAATTTTCGATCCTCTCTCTGATCTGGTATAACTCTACTCTACACTTCACTTCTCTACTTGATCACTCTATCTGATTCTCCTTCAAACACATAGACACACACACACACACACACACCATATGTAAATAGGGTTTGGATCCTTCTTATATAACCAACTAGAGAAGGTTATAGATCCAAATCAATGATCTAGATTTATCCCTTTTTTCACTTAAACTTCTATTTTTCTAATTGGTTAAACACCTTGCATAGGGATTAATGATCCATGCCAAAATATTTAATCATATTTAATAATCCTTGATCATTAAAACATGAATTAAGTCAGCCAAAAAATGTTTACCTTAGTGTTTGTGCAATTCCAAACAAATATGTCAAAATTGGCTCACTCAACACTTGAACACTCTGACACTTAGTCATGACTAATCTTCATGTTGTCCCCAACTCCTATATGCTTGACACTTACTGTATAACTTGACATGCAAAAACTCTGTATAGCTTGACATGCATAGGAGTACTCCATGACCATATAATTTTGTTGCAATAACAATTGCTTGGATTTAACTAAAATATGAACAAGTCTATATACATAGCTCGACCTTAGTAGAATTCCTTAGTCACAATGATAACTGACCATATCTTCCAAATAAATGACTAAGTTCTTGACACTAATAGACAACGCACCTTAGGGATCAATAATTTCTTCATATTTTCTCTAAGCCTTGATGTTATTGTACTTCTATTGCCCCCTTTGTGTTCATGCATATCTCCCCCTTTTTGTCATCAAGGACAATGGGTAGGATTGGGGTATTGGTGGGGTTTCTATTTTGGTTTCATGCTCCCCCTATGATGGCAGTATCTATTTTCCACATTCTCTACAACTTCTCAAAAATATCCTATAGTTATTCTTGAGCTGAATTTAGAATATTCTACCATGAATATTTTAAGTTATTTAGTGCAAGCAGTCCACTTTTGAGTTCTTCCAATTATTTGTAGATTCCATTGATTGTCTTTGTTTATGGCATGGAAATATAGGTATCTTCTTCCTTAGGATGTGCACTGATAATTCCAATCATTAGAGCTAAGAAGAATTGAAGCTCCATTAGTTAGATAGCTCTTTTTTCTTCTTCTTCTCACAATTGGTGTACTAGATACATGGTATCCTATATTATTCTAAGGTGTTCTACTGCTAATCCAGGGAGTGGATCATAGGCTTGAGAAGATTCATCACAATTGCTAAGACTATTATTTTCTACTCAAGATCACCTATTAAGGTGTGTGATGTTCCTAGTTTATGAATTACTTGGGTTTTTTCCAACAAAGCTTCACACATATAATCTTTGAGTGTTATTAGTTTGCCTTTCTTCTCTAAAATAAATTTCTTTTCCTCTTCAAGGGGTCTCATTGGAACTTGTTCCATTAGCTTTGGGAACTTGCATGGTTTTTTGTGGAGATTGCCTATGGCATCTTTGATTTAGCCGATCAGATCATCATCCTTATTCTACGATGTCTTGTCTACAAGTCCTTTTAGAATGTCACAGGCATATACTAGTGTGGCAGCTCGCTCATACCTTTTATAGTTTTGCTTCATCTTCTTGTATCTATCAGTGAGTTATGTGTACTTGTTTAGCTCTATTGATTTCATCCATCATGTTTTCTTACTCATTTATTTGACTCTATCTACAAGTTCTTGCATTATGGAAGCTTTAAATGTGTCATAGTCATAAAGTGCACCTTCATCTTTTAATGTCATTGAATTTTCCTTCTCTTTTGAAAATCCTATTTCCCTCTTCTTTTTTCTTTGTGATTCCTCTAAATCTCTTTTCCTCTTTTATTTTTCCTTTCCAACTTCTTGATGCTCCTCTATCCCTTGGACTGTGTCAAGGACAACACTATTGTTGGTGTCTCCAAGGGTTCAATGGATTATCTTGACTTTACATAGCTTCTGTCTTTCCTTTTCCTTTGTTT
Source organism: Cupressus sempervirens (assembly GCA_028749045.1). NCBI lineage: Eukaryota > Viridiplantae > Streptophyta > Pinopsida > Cupressales > Cupressaceae > Cupressus > Cupressus sempervirens. Next base: position 330,754,050 of record CM053787.1, read on the forward strand.
CTTCTCCCTTCTCTCCTTGTCCAATTTCTTCATCTTGACTAGTTGCACCTTATTCTACTTCATTTATCCCCTTTGTCACATCATGACATTGGGTTTATCTTCAACTATATGATTATCATAATTTTTTTTTGTCTATAGGAGAAAATTGTGCCTTTAAGGCCCATTTCATCTCTCTTCTCTCCTTGGGTTCCTTAATCAGGTCTTGATTGATTTGTGTCTTTTGTTTGACCTATGCAACATATTGTTTTATTATTTTCTTTGTTGCTATTTTGGGATTGGTTGCCTTGGGTTTCTCCTTTCCATTCCACTATGGCTTTAGACCATTTTACCATAACTATCTCATATGGTTCCTTTGGAACCTATGACTCCACCATTACATGCATTTCATTGAATGCTCCTAGTCTTACTAGTAGAACCCATACAATCTTATTCCTATTTGGCTTGATGAAATTTGAAAATCTATCTACAACTGTATTATTATTTTTATTATTTTCAATACCATCAATAATATTTTTAATTGTAATTTTCTTACCTCCCTTTGTGGATTTGGAGATTTGTGTCTCTGATTCTTCTTCTGATTCTTCTTCCTCTAGCTAAGTAGGAGGTTTGTTCTTGCATTTCACTATGGCCTTCCTCTTATATGTATCCAATAATGGAGTCTTGGATGTTTCCAATTTCTTCTTGTTTTTTCCCCTCTTCTTCCTCCTCTAACCCTAGTTTAGGTGAGGAGCTATCTCCTATATTAGATTGTGAGATTTCTCCATTTCCTTGGGTTGTCTCTTTCTCAACCTATTGCATAGCTCATCTTATGCCTTTCATTCTTCCTTGGCTTCTTTTCTTTGGAGGCTTCTTCTTGTTTCTCCATTATATTTTTATTCTTCTCCTTGATCATGACAAAGCTTTGTTAATCTTTATCAACAAGCCTCTCTAGAAATTGAAAGATGAGGCTTGTAGCTGGGCCTTCATCAACCTCATAAGGAAATTTAGTCAACTAGTGAGTCCTTGGTTTGACTACCTATAAAATGTAATTTTATATGCTAGCCAAGAATAAAATGCTACTTTTGTATTCATTTATCAGATTGACTAGTATTCTTCTCCTTCTTTGTATATTGACTTAGAATTTCTTGAAGCATTTATCAAGCTTCTCTGGGCCTTTATTGGCCAACCTGTGCATGCTCATTATCTAAGCTATGAAATTTGTTCCTTGATTTCCATTGGAACTCCTTATAACTAGGGACCTCTACTTTGAAGTAGAACAATATGCTTACCAGTATTGCACCAAATTTGAATATGTGCACACTATTATCTGTCATAATCTTCTTAGGTTTCTCCATCATCTTCCTATTTAACTAGTCGCTAAGATATAGCTTGGTTTTATTCTCTACTATAGTAAATGATAATGGAGAATAGTTTAAGAACAAGGATTTAAGACAACTATGAAAGAAATTTTAGATCAAACAACATTGGTCCACAATATACTATTTTCAAGGTAATGGTCAAGATGAGGTCTCTAATAAAAAATTTCTAAAGATATTGTATAGAACTATTCACAAATTAGGAAGAGATTGGAAATTACACATTAATCTTTCTCTATGAGCTTATAGGAATAGCATATGCACGCCTAATGGGGCTACACCTTCCACTCAAGTTTATGGATCTCAAGTTGTTCTACCACTAGAGGTTGAGATTCCTTCCTTGCAAGTCCTTTTGAAGGTTTTGATCACTGATGAAGACTATAGAGATACGATAATCCAAGAACTTGAACTCCTAGATGAACACAAAAAGGATGCCTTTTATCATATGAGGGAATATCGAAAAAAGGATGTCAATAAGCTATAACAAGAAGGTTCTTCCTAGGAAGTTTTAGGTTGTTGGTCTAGTCCTTAGAGATAATTCAAATAATCAAAAGAATAGAGAATAGAAAAAAAAAATTTGAAAGGAAGTTTTAGGTTGTTAACCTAGTCCTTAGAGATAATTCAAAGAATCAATAGAGTAGAGAATAGAAAAAAAAAATTGAACCTAACTAGTTGGGTCCTTACATTATCACAACTACTTTGGGATGCAATTTTTATTAACTCTTTACATATGAGGGAGAATAGCTCCTTGACCTTATCACCATACTACACCTGAAAAAGTTCTATGCTTGATACTCTTGCTACTTGCAGCTTTGTACATACATTATGATCCTGAAAGAATCCCCAAAAAATGATATATGGTATGAAAAAATCCTAAAAAGTATTGTCCTCAAAAAAATTATCATCTTAGTGAAAACCTTGTAATAGTTGCTTTCATGTATCACCAAAAAAAATCAAATATCTCTGGGGACACTTCAAATCATCCTAAACACTATATTAATTGATTTAATATCTCCTATAAAACTATAATTAATTATATATTAATTAGTTATATTTATGATGTTCCTCTACTTATCTAATTAAATTATTTAATTAAATAGGTTCACTTTCCTAATATATTTAAATTTAATTTGAATACTTTCCCTTTAATGTGTTAAATCTATTTAATGCATAGTGCTCCATAAATCCCCTTTTAAATAAATTCTAATTTATTTAATTCCTTCCACTTTGTTAAATACTATTGTATATGAGCAATGTTAGTATGCTAATAGAAACTAAATTTAAATAAAGCTTCTACAAACTAAACAAAATTCATAAACTTCAAGATAGACTAAGATGAACTCTCAATTGAGAATATGAGCCATTAATGGACTCTCTCAATGAGAAGCTCTCTTGTTGAGTGGCTTTGTCTAAATAGATAGGATGTATGCTCAATATGCTTCCAAAGGCTTCAATGGATGATTGTGGATTTTTGGTGTGGATAGATGGCTTTAGTATGGATTTGGCTCTCAAAATAGCATTATAACTTTACTTCATGGATTGTGTTAAAATGGCTTGGGAGAGGATTCCTTAAATAGGCAAAGGGCTTGAGGGATCAAGGGCTAGGATGCAAGGATGGGAAAAAGCTCATGGAGGGCTTAGATTGCATGAGAGGAGAGCACATGGATTGTGCTTCCTTATAGCCAATCAAGGAGTGACACATGTCACATGGTGAGAGGATGGAGGAAAGGGGAAGGATGAGTCAAAAAAGGAGGCTCAAGGGATAAAATCTTCATAAAGACCCTCATAATGACTTGTAAGAGCAATAAAAGGGCTTGGAAGAGTCATTTATGACCTAGTGGACTTCATAAAGTTTTGTGGTTGAGATATTTTGAGGGTGATGAGAGAAATTTAGACTTGGACTTGATTAGGAGGGTTTTAAGCTTGTTTAGGCTTGTGCAAATGATTAGAGGATGGATTATGATGGTTTAGGATTAGCTTAAGGATAGGCAAGTGGATGGCATAAAATGAGGGTGGGTGAAGGAAGAGATATTTGTTAACTTTGGCTTGGGTTAGTAAGTTTTAACCCATGTTTAGGGAATGTGACAAGGTTAGGAGGGGATTAGGATTAGGTTTAAAGACATCTTCTAGAAGAGTCTAGATTTTGGATGAGGATAAAGACTTTCTAGAATAGTCTAGAATTTCCTAGGATGAGGATGAAGACTTTCTAGAAGAGTCTAGAACTTCTTAGGGTGAGGATAAATTAGATTTTTAGGAAATAAATAAAGTTTTATTTATTTCAAGGGTTTGGGTTGAGGAGATATTTATTAAAACGTTTTTAATAAACATGAGGATTAATATTTAATTTTAATTAAATATTTTGAGTTGGGGTTAGGGGTAGGAAATGATGAGATTAGCCTTTAATCGAAATTAAAGAAGGATTAGAAGATTTTGGAAGAGGTTATTGGTCTTAAGGAAATTGGCCAAGTTTTGGGCTAAAAATAAATTATTTATTTATTTTAGGATTTTTGGTCAATTTATTAATTAAATAATTAATAAATAAGGAAATAATGTTTAAATAAGATTTAAACATTTTTGGGAGGGATTCCTTAATTAAATATTTTTAATTAAGATAAAGGGATTTAATGGCATGAAAATTAATTAATTAATTAAATAATTAATTAATTAATAAATGATGATGTCATCAGGACTTTTTCAGAAAATAAAAATACTTTATTTTCTAAAAGTTTTTAGGTGTCTACATTTTGCCCCTCTTTGATGTGATGCCGCAAGTGGCATGGCATCAAAGATAAGAAAATAAGATGCCCAAGGCTAGAGCAGAAGAGGAGAGAATGGACTGTGAGATGCCCCCTCAAGAAGGTAGCGAGGAGAGAAAGCGAGGCTCGATGGCTTCTTGAAAAGTACAAGAATCCGAGATGAGCAAGGAGACTCAGATTGGCAAAGAGAAGGGGTTGAATTAGCTCAAACTCTCACTATGGGAGAATGATAAAGGAGAATCAGATGCACAAGAGGAAGCAATCTTAAGACCTTAGGGAAGGTGGAGGATGAAGGAGCAAAGCGCTATAGAAAGGAATCCAGGATAGGGAGATGGATGAGGGGATCATAAAGCTGATGCAACAGGATTTCAAAGAGTTAGATTGGCGTAAGATGGGTTTCGGAGATCCCTAGGACTAGGATTGTGGATCTCAAAAGATGAGGCTTGGTGGGTTGATTTGGATTGGTGGATCCCTAAGACTAGGATTGTGGATCCCTAAAGCTAAGAGTGATGAGTGATTCAAAGAGATATTGATGCATCAGCTGGGGTAGGAGAGATGGATGCTGGATATGGATGGGGGATAATGGAGATGAAGGAAACCCATTGAAGCTTTTTGAGCGGGGGGATACTTCAAAGAGAAGTACCACCATGTAGTTGAGCACTAGATTTGCTATAGTACTGTTGGTTAATTGCCAAGGTTACCAAGAACATCAAGGCATTTTCACCAACCGTCCAAAGGATTGACAAACTAACTCAAAACAAACATGCAAGGATTGCCCCAACATCACACATGAATCCTAGAGGAAGCAGCGTGGAAACGACATTGGAGAACCCACAAGCAGAAAAGAAAAACAAATGAAAGACCTGATCAAGACCTTACACTCTAATTGCCCCATTCGCAGCATACCATGATATGGAAGATCGTGGCGACCTTGAGGAGGGAACAAGGAGATTGCTTGGAAAAGATACTTCAAGACCAAAAAGGGAAGATCCCAAATCAAAAGAAAGTGAAAATCCAAAAGAGAACCGTTTGCCAACGAGATGGGTAGGATGAGGTACTAACGAACCAAGATCAGACATGAGGAAAGCTATATCCTGCAAGGACCTATCGGAGAGCACCTAAGCTGGTGGATTTGGATGAGTGATGCGTCTAGCAAGCTGAACTAAGAAAGATAACACTTTGGTGATATGAAATCTAGCTAAAGGATGCATTGGAATATCTAACCAAAGTGTGCGATGTGTGCAAGATGTTGACCAAGGACGAACTGACACGAACGCTGGATAGATACAATGGTACTAAGCTAAAGAGGATGTACAAGCTGATGGACCAAGATATTTACAAGTGAGCTAATCAAGATATGGTACAAGCTAACGGACCAAGATAGTTACAAGCAGGCAAAAGCTCAGGATGATAGGATAGCGGGATGGTTCAATGTTGTGCAAGATGTGAAAGCTAAGGGTGGGGTGATAGCAAAAGATATGGATTTGGCAGGATGCATCCAATGATGATGAGAGATTTTGTGACCAAGGATAGATAGAGGAGCAGGATGAGATGGTTGGATAGGATGGTAGATAGCTAGGATTATGATGGATATAAAGAGATGACATTGGGTTTGCATGAGGATAGCCTAGAGCTAGATACCAATGACAAGGGAGGATGGACAAGACAAGATCTCCAAGGAATATAGTGCCCCCAATCAGAAGATAACATGCGGAAGGAGGTCTTATGATGGATGTGATAGGATTGGAGCTAGGATGGAAAAAGCTGAAGGGGCTAGGGAGATGGATGATAGCTGAGATGATTGGCTGAAGCTGCATAAGATTAGTGGATGGTGTGAGATGGAAGCTGGAGGATGGAGGATAGGTGGATAGATTGGAAGATGGAGTTGGATGTCAAGAGATGACCAAAAGCATGAGGGTGATAGGCTAAGCTAGGGATGGCAGGATTATGCATGACGCTTGTTTGCCAAGTTTTCATCATGGTACTTGTCCACGGCGCTTGAATTGCCAAGTTTTCATCATGGTACTTGTCCACGGCGCTTGAATTGCCAAGTTTTCACCAGTGGACGCTTTATTTTTCTTTACTTTTTTTTTGACTTTTTGACTTTGGACTTAGCTAGAATGATTTTGGCTTTCTTCAGCTATTTTGGCTTTTTTGGGATTTTTCACTGGTTGTTGGAATGTTCAATTTTGTTGCTAGTTGTTGGTAAACTAGATGTGTGATTTATGCAATAGATTGGATTAGATGGGATTGATGGTAGGAGATGGAGGGATGAAAAGGTTGGAAATGAGCATGATATGGGGATGCTTGCAAGAGCAACATTGGCACATGTTGGGATGGGTGTGAAAAGAGCATATGGGGGATAGATGGTAGATGCGGGCATGATGGAGGATTTGTGGAAGCGTGCTTTGGGATATAGGCACCCAAGATGGAGTTAGGAGATGGGCGACATGAGTCACTAGATGGGGGATTAGCAATGGTGGATGCCATTATGCATTGGGTTTCAACTTTTTTCTTGGGGATCCACATGGTTTTGGATTTTCTTTTCATAGGCTTTTGCATTGTTTTGCAATCTTTGATTGGATTTTGCTTTTTTGGAGTATGTCTTTTAGAATAGACATATGATTGCCTAGGATGTGGATTTTTAGCTTTATGCATTTTGAAGTTGGCATTCACATTGTTGTGGTAAGCTTTGGGAAGATGGTTAGGAGAAGCTTTGTGAGATGGAGAGGATATGAAAGAGCATGTAGGGGGATGATGATGGATGATGTGCCCTGATATGTGCCTTTGTTGATCTTGCATAGAAATGAATGGAATAGGATTTTTATGATGGCTGATAGGAGGATGGAGGATGGTAGATTTTGGGACATAGGGACCCAAAATGGATTTAGCGGATGAAGGGGGGATATGGTAGGTTGTTTTGGGTTGCAAAGATGGTGGAGGGGGGATGACATAAGATTTCTTGAAGGAGTGATGGGAGGCTGGCATGGTGTGCTTGGAGATAGGCTTGGTTTGGGGGTGTGGTGTACCAACACCTTTAGATGGTGAGCCTTTGGATACATATCCAAGACCATGAAATCCTAGATTTTTTTATGCAATAATAGGCTCTCTGATTCCTTGCTCTTGTGGTCCTAAACCTTGACCTTGATAATGCCATCGATTGAGCATTTGAACAAGCTGAGGAAACTTTTTGCTTGCAGAAAATGGTAGAAGTGATTTATTAGGTGTATTGCAATGGGGAGATACTGTTCTTAATTCTTCTGCTGAGACAGGGCCACCGTGGATGAATGTAAGTGAACCAAGAGGGTAGATTATAGATGGTGGAATAGCTTGGATAGGTGGTAAGATGGAAGCATGGAGCGGGGGAGATGGAAGGATAGGATCTTGATGTAGCTGGTGGGATGACAAGATATCTTGTAGTGGAGGAGATATGGCTCGAGGTTTTGGAGATGGAGGATATGGTGACTGCACTATGGATGGAAGACATGGTACGATGATATCTTCATTTATGCTTTGGGGGATGTCAACATGATTTTGGGTAGGATCTTGATAGGATTGGTTTGGAGTGGATGGTGCGATAGGAGGTGAAGGGTTGGATTCTTCAAAGGCAGCGGATGGATAGATGGGAGATTCAGTAGTGGAGATGGGTGAGTAGAAGATGGATGCATAAGGGTCATTACGAGAGATTTGAGAAATTCTTGGAGGCAATGTGGATAGGATTTGGAGGGATTTGATAGGTGGTGGGATTTTGATGCTTGCGGGAAGTGGAAGGATTTTAAGTAATTTGATGGATGGTATGGGGATGATAGCTATGGGAGATGGAGGTGATATTATAGATGGGGAAGCTTCATCACTGACTACTTCACATGGTTGGATTAGATGACATGGCTTATCGACTGTTGGGGGCAACTTTTCTTGTATTTCCTCTAGGAGATTCCTTGGAGACTCGTGTGTTGAAGGTGGAGGTGGATTGATAGGAATAACTAGTGTGATGGGGGTGGAAGATTGGAAGCTTGGTTGATGGGGTGATGGAGGGGAAGCTGGAATATCGAATGGCATGACTAGATAGTTTGGAATAACTCTTGGCTTTTGGGGGATGCTTGGGGGAATGTTTCTAAGGCTTTCAATATACCCATCATAGTCAACAAGATTTTCATCATTATTGGAATAGGAGGTGGCAGGAGCAAGGACAATGCGACCAAACACATAATGATAGGATTGGTACTTCATGCTTTGATGATGAGTTTGATGGGGATGGGGTCTTGCATATGGATGAACACGGAAGCTCATGGTTGGATTTGGATTAAGCACAGATTTTGGATTGGCTGATGAAAGATTTCCTAGGGAGAGTCAAAGCTGCATGACAGACCTAAGGAGGATTGGCTAGAGATTTTTGGCTTTCCTACGGATGGAAGACTTCAAGGGCATGCTATCAAAAAGTGAGAGTTTTTCTTTCCTATGTGCAGGATTCGTGGTGATTGTGTCAACTTAAGGATAGACTAGTGATCCTATGGCATGACATGAGATTGATCACTTGTGGATCCCAACCTTTAGCTCAAGGTGATGAAGGATGCAAGTGACAAAGCTAGATTACCCTAGATAATGCTCTATCAGAGGGATAAACTTGGTGAGATTGGTTGATTGGTAGGATTGATTGGATAGCAAACTCTGGCAGAGTAACAACAACTCTTTAAAGGCTTGGATGATTTTGGATTGGGTTGCAAGCTAGCTGGCGGGGATGATTTGGAGAGACTTTGGAGTTGGGATTGTTCTAAAGCAAGGAACTAGATAGATTCGGTTGCAGCAGGGGAGCTTGGATGATTTTCTGATGAGGCAGTGACTACGCTAAGTATGCCTTGAGCTGGGAGATTTTTGCTTTTTTGGGATTTTGACCAAAGTTGGAAAACATTCATTCAAAATCTATGAACAAATAAGTAGACAAAAGTTTTGAGCAAGCACGTCAAACACACCAACATCCTAGGAAGCTTTGTACAAGGATGAAATTTGTTATAGCTAGGGAGTCCTCGATATACGCAAGGTAAGTGAGGCCCAAATCCGTAGATGAAACCAAAAAGATGTCACACAGCTGAGAGGAGCGGTAACCCACTTCTCCTCTTTCACTTCTCAAGGGTATAAAGTTCCTTGAGGCTTAGCCCAAGTGACAAAATTTTGATCCCAAGAGAGGTGTCTTTGGATTCACCTCTCGATCTTTATACTCCGCCGAAACGCTGGAGTTGAGGTCATCCCAAGGGGTGATGAAATCCCCAAGCAGGCCTCCTAAAAAGCTAAGACAAGATTTTGGATCCTAATCTTATGCACCCAAGATGGCCTCGAAAGACGACAAGGGGAGAGAAGACTTGGATGATCTTGGGCTAAAAAGCATGCTTGTTCTTTTACCAACTGACGCTTAAGTTTTTTGATCTAGACTTTGCAAGCACTCATGTTTAAGATACAATGTTTATTCCAACTTTGAAGCGTCGACAAAAATAAAATTGATCGAAGAATGCAAACAATAAGAAGAGTTAGGGTCAACAAAAGAAAACTTGCACGCCCGGAGGCCCTCCACGTCAAGTATCGATTAATTTCCTTTAAAGCATTCAAGAGTTGGTGTGATTTTTTTTTAAGCCCAAAGCAAAGGTGTGTGAGATTTGATTTCAAGCGCGCGCCCGGAGGCCCTCCACGTCAAGATTTGTCCAATTTTTATGCCCAAATGAAGTGTTTGATATTGCAATGGTTAATTGATCCTTGGAATTCAAGATTGGATTTGTTATTTTAATCATGTATTCAAGGAAAATTTGATTTTAATCCATAGCATTCAAGAGTGTGTTTAGCAACATGCATTCAAAGACAAGTGATTTAACATTCAAGTTTTTTTCCTTTGAGCATTCAAGATTGAGATTTTGTGTGTTTGTTTTAAGAACTTTGAAGTGCTTTGTTTTAACCTTAGATCATTCAAGATTTTTTTGGACTCAAAAGTGAAAATGATTCTTTGGACTTTGCTTTTCATTCAAGATTTTGTGTTCTATTTTGCATGTTTTAAGCCCAAAAATGATATTCCTAGATTGTTTTGATGCATAAAAAACCTAAGAAACATTCAAGATTTTGCAACAAGACATTTGTTTGGAACAAATAACGAAGCTTTTTAGGACAATTTTGGCAACCATTTAGGACTCTTAGTTTTCATGAGATTTTTAAAAGAACTTTAACATATTTGCAAATGAGGTTCATTTTATCCTTGATTAATGCTTTGAGTTTGATTTAGATTTTAGTGTGCACTTAGTGTTGATTTTGAACCTTTTGAAATGGAAACTTGAAGTTCTTTTTAAATTCTCAAAAATGAAGTGTTCCTAACTTTGCATGAATGCATCTAAAACCTTGATGTTGCAAGGATGCAAATGATTAGATTGGTTTAGTTTCACTTGTTAAAAGATTTTTTCTTTTTTGCAAATTTTTAATTTTTTAATGGATTTAAGTATGATTTGGGGGTTCATTTTAAGCACTAAAAAGAAGTGTGTATGATTTTGCTTCCTTAAAAAAAAAGAGGCCAAGATCTCCCACAAGAAGAAGAAGAAGAAGTAGATGGAATAAGAAGAATATAGACAAGAAGAGGAAGAAGAATTCCAAGTGCTTTGTCCACCTATAAGCTTGAAAAATATGCAAATACTATGAGATAGACTATGAGTTCCTTTGTCTTCTTCATGCTCATGTGGACCTACAAAACCAATTTATACAATCCTACCAATCACAAAAACAAGCAAAATTAGCCAAAATCAGCAAATGACATCCAAAACTTGACTAAAAAATCTAATGAAGATGACCCATGCAGGGTCCCACCGGGCGTGCCAAAATGTATATGAGCAATGTTAGTATGCTAATAGAAACTAAATTTAAATAAAGCTTCTACAAACTAAACAAAATTCATAAAATTCAAGATAGACTAAGATGAACTCTCAATTGAGAATATGAGCCATTAATGGACTCTCTCAATGAGAAGCTCTATTGTTGAGTGGCTTTGTCTAAATAGATAGGATGTATGCTCAATATGCTTCCAAAGGCTTCAATGGATGATTGTGGATTTTTGGTGTGGATAGATGGCTTTAGTATGGATTTGGCTCTCAAAATAGCATTATAAATTTACTTCATGGATTGTGTTAAAATGGCTTGGGAGAGGATTCCTTAAATAGGCAAAGGGCTTGAGGGATCAAGGGCTAGGATGCAAGGATGGGAAAAAGCTCATGGAGGGCTTAGATTGCATGAGAGGAGAGCACATGGATTGTGCTTCCTTATAGCCAATCAAGGAGTGACACATGTCACATGGTGAGAGGATGGAGGAAAGGGGAGGGATGAGTCAACAAAGGAGGCTCAAGGGATAAAATCTTCATAAAGACCCTCATAATGACTTGTAAGAGCAATAAAAGGGCTTGGAAGAGTCATTTATGGCCTAGTGGACTTCATAAAGTTTTGTGGTTGAGATATTTTGAGGGTGATGAGAGAAATTTCGACTTGGACTTGATTAGGAGGGTTTTAAGCTTGTTTAGGCCTGTGCAAATGATTAGAGGATGGATTAGGATGGTTTAGGATTAGCTTAAGGATAGGCAAGTGGATGGCATAAAATGAGGGTGGGTGAAGGAAGAGATATTTGTTAACTTTGGCTTGGGTTAGTAAGTTTTAACCCATGTTTAGGGAATGTGACAAGGTTAGGAGGGGATTAGGATTACGTTTAAAGACATCTTCTAGAAGAGTCTAGATTTTGGATGAGGATAAAGACTTTCTAGAATAGTCTAGAATTTCCTAGGATGAGGATGAAGACTTTCTAGAAGAGTCTAGAACTTCTTAGGGTGAGGATAAATTAGATTTTTAGGAAATAAATAAAGTTTTATTTATTTCAAGGGTTTGGGTTGAGGAGATATTTATTAAAACTTTTTTAATAAACATGAAGATTAATGTTTAATTTTAATTAAATATTTTGAGTTGGGGTTAGGGGTAGGAAATGATGAGATTAGCCTTTAATCGAAATTAAAGAAGGATTAGAAGATTTTGGAAGAGGTTATTGGTCTTAAGGAAATTGGCCAAGTTTTGGGCTAAAAATAATTTTTAAATTTATTTTAGGATTTTTGGTCAATTTATTAATTAAATAATTAATAAATAAGGAAATAATGTTTAAATAAGATTTAAACATTTTTGGGAGGGATTCCTTAATTAAATATTTTTAATTAAGATAAAGGGATTTAATGGCATGAAAATTAATTAATTAATTAAATAATTAATTAATTAATAAATGATGATGTCATCAGGACTTTTTCAGAAAATAAAATTACTTTATTTTCTAAAGGTTTTTAGGTGTCTACAACTATAATCCCATGATTAAGTTAAATCTTATTTAATTTAATCTTAATCTCACCTAAAACCTTGTCTACCACCCATCACTCTCATCTTTCTAAGCCTACCCACTAGTCACTCTCACTTAATTATCTTAAATGGCCTCTTAAGCACCCTTTAGCTCCTAAGTGGTTGCTCACATGTGTGAGAAATTCAAAATCCAAGGAAGCCTCCCTTTTATTATTTTATTCAAAAGTCTATTACACTCTTACACACTTGTCCCCCTTTCCTTTCTCCAAGGTTGCTCACACATGTGTGAGCAAATCTTGAGCCATCTCTTTTACCAAAAAGGCTTATGTTGACCTTTGTATGGCTTGTCTCCTTAGCCCACGTGTCTCCCTTATGACACCTATGTGGATACCAAATAGATACCACCTCCTCAAGGCCTCTCTCAAACCTATAAATAGAGCCCTTGTCTCAAGCATTTTCCATCTCCCTCATTTGCATTGTTATCATGCTAGTGTAATTCTAGAGCTCTTTAGTAATTTTATGCATTTTTTCTAACCTTTGGTAGTTTCTAGTTTCATTTTGTTTCATGGTTAACTTAGTTTATTTTCTTGCATCCATATTCACCATCCTCGAATTTTTATTTTCTTGCATCCATATTCACCATCCTTGAATGCTTTGATCATGGTTGTATCCATAACCATTTTTTGAAGCATTCTCTTCATATCTAGTTAGCTTCATACATCTTGCATGTCATTTAAAATCATTTTAGGATTCCAAAGTTGTGTTTGGGAGAGCACATCTACATCCCTCATTATTGAGAACACCAACAAGGCCTTTTCTGGGCACCCTTGTTGAGCTACTTTGAGGTTGCATGAGGATTCTAATCTTTTGGTTGCATAGTTTTAAAACTTAAGTAGAATAGTTGTATTTCAATCTTGTTTGAATCATTTCTATACATGTACAACTAAATTTTCTTGTTTATACATGGTCCCAATAGGTTAGGTTTTCTTGCAGACATTTTGGCACGCTCGGTTGGATACACACCCCTTTTTCATAATCAAATTTGGTAAAGAACTTGACATTTTTGTAGAAAATAGTGCACTATCATCTCTGTTAGGATGCAGTGTCATTTATTAAGATGCTTCATCATCTTTTCAGATCATCATCTCCACATTTTGGCATCTATGCTAGCAACAAACTCAATAACCCACAAAAAATTGTCCAATTTTTTTTTTTAAAATAAATTCTATCGTCTCCAATGTTTGGACATCTTTGCATATTTAACTGTTGTCTCCATAGTTTAATGTTTTGTTGTGGGTGACTAAAAATTAGCGGTATCATTTGACTGTCATCTCTACCTTTGAACCAATGTCTCCACATGTAGACTGTCATTTGCAATTTCTTGAGCACCCACTATTTTGGCATTTGCGATTTGCTGATGACTCCTAGTTTTGTCATCTGCAATTTTTTTGACAGATACAAGTTCTATCATTTGTGTGGTTTGACATCTCCAATCTGCTACTATCATCTACAATTTGTAAGAGTAAGGATTAGGTATAATTTTTCAGTTCTATTCTATCATCTCTATTTAGTCATCTATGATATTTTATCATCTGCACTTGCATTTTGTCATCTAATTTTTATTTTAAAAAAGAGAGTATAAAATGAAAAATTGTCTTTTAGTGGTTCTATAGGATATGGGATATTCTGAGTTGATTTATGTGTATGAAAAATAAAAATTTAAAATAAGTTTTCCCATAGTTAAACTTTCATTTTTGGGGATTTTGTTGAAGCTAATCAAGTTATTTATTGTAGCATTGAATAAGGGAGCCTTCTAGAAACTCCTAACCATGTTTTCTTGCAGATTTTCTTAAAGTTTTGTTGCTCTTGGGAAATGAACTTGAATGCTTAAACACTTGTCTTTGAATGTATGTTGCACTTAATTGGATAAGTCAAACACACTCTTGATTGTCTTGAACCTAAAACAATCGAAAACTCACTCTTGATTGTCTTGAACCTAAAACAATCCAAAACTCACTCTTGAATGCCTTAAGGGAATTTACAATCTATCATTGGAATGAATGCACTAAACTCAATCTTGAATACCATGGATTAAAACCTACATGTTTTTCACTGGAATGAATGAAATACACTCTTGAGTTCCCTAAAGAGAACACATTTTTCATTGGGATGCATGCTAGTGAATACACTCGAGTACTTAAGGAATAAAGAACCATTGTGATGAAACACTCAAGTTTGGTGCTTAAAACAAACAATCACTCAACCTTGAATGCATAAAGGAATTGATTCTTTCCTTATCAAATTTCTTATGTGGACAATGCCTAACTTACTATTGTTGGTGAACTCTCAATTTTTATTATGTTGACAATGTTATCAAGTTGGAAACAACAATGTATGCTTAAACATGAGTCTCTTCAAGAGTAGATAGAAAATCTAAAGCATCAATTGGAAAAGAACAAGTTTCTTTTAAACCCAAGACCACTTACATATTCAATCCTCTTACACCTTTGGGTGATCATGAGTGCACAATAAATAAGTGGCCTTATTTTATCACCCCTTGGGATGACCTTAATTCTAGCATTTTGGTGGAGTATAAATATTGGGAGGTGAATCAAAAGATACCTCTCTTGGAAGTAAAATCTTGTCACTCTTGGCTAAGCCCCAAAAAAATTTATACCTTTGGGAAGTGAAGGTGGAGATTTGGGTTACTGTCTCCTCCTAGATATGTGGCATTATTTTCTTTCATCTATAGATTTGGGCCTTACATACATTGCGTATATTGAGGAAACCCCTAGCTAAGCTTGTATATCCTAGTCAAAACCTTATAAGATTGTTGGTGTGACATGCTAAGTGTTCAAAAACCTCCTCATTTGACGGGGACACACCATCTAATGTTTTCTTATATATAGATTTCATTGTATACTTTGCATGTTATGTTTCAAAAAAATCAAAAAATATCATAAAAGTTCAAAATCCAAAAACATTTCAAAAACAAAAATAACAAAAAGAAGCTCTTGTTTTTCACATCACTTCTTCTATTCATCCATTTCATCACACTCTTCAAAATCTCAACCACCCTAATAATTACCTCATTTTCTTAATTATTCAATCAAATCCCTAATCTTCATCATAGTCATGATTCATAATCTACATCAAGATCCAATTCACTCATCCAATGATTCATCCTCATGATTCCTAATCCAATCCCTTGTCAAATTCTTTCCCTTCTAACCAAATTCTAATTCAAGGTATTTTCATCTTAATCCAAAATCAATCAATCTTTCTTCATCTATTCAAATATTCTTCTAATTCAATTTTCATAAAATCTTCTTGTAGACACCCAAAAATTGGCAAAGACCTAAATCACGCAATTCCAATCAACTAGTCCAAATCAAAAAGAAAATCAAAAGAAACACAATAGACTTTCAAATCACAATTCACATCAGGTCATTAATCACCTATCAAATCGACAAGACCTAAATCAACTTTAAAAGAGGAGAAAAACAACTCAAATTCATAAAATGAAATTTGAAAAAGGAGGAAAAAGACACAAGTGTTGAAAATAAATAAGACATATATTAAATCAATAAAATCATTTATCCTCACAAAATTGAAAATCTCCCTTTTTCATTTAAAAAGAATTAGAAATATCCTAAATTATCATCAAAATCAAGTCTGTTGGACTCTTCATCCTGGTCTCTTATGAGATATTTTCAGTTTCATTTTCAACCCCAATCAAAGGTGAAAATCTTGATTCTTACCCCAACCCCTTCCGAAATCCTATAAATAGGAGGGAAATCTAAGAGCCAAGGGACCCAAGTTTTTATGCATCTGCACTATAGGCACATTTGAACTCATCATTTTAGCATTTTCATTGTAGCAAGTTCATAGCATTTTAGCATCATTTTGTGTCATTTAGCATCATTTATTGCATGTTAGTTCATGGCATGATCATTTCAAGAGCATTTCTAGGAGTTGTATTTCACATATAATCTGCATTTTAGTCATAGATCTCACATGTTTTCATTGTAGATCTGCATTCTAAGCATACTCCCATTCTAGAACTATCACTAAGATGCTAGTCTGAGAGCTATTTTAGCAATTTTAGTTAGGGAAACATGAGATGCTCGTAGAGATTACATTCTGATGATGATATCTTGGGTCTAGTATAGTTCATCATCAGTCTATTTGCATTCTACATTAAAGTTTCATGAATACACTTTCACACTATGTACAAAATGGTGCCCACCATAGGGTTGAACTAAAAGCCTCTCTATTTTCAAGTTTTTTAGTCTAATCTTTCATTTATAGTATAGATCTATGTTTCTTGCTATTCTCTTGTGCAGATATGATCAAATACAGGTTTTATAGTGTTCAAGAGACCTCATATCAACAAGAACAACATTCCAAAGTCTTCCCCGAGCATGGAAGGGCTAGATCTGAATGTTCTGACCCTTCTACACTCTGTTTCAATGCTTTTGAAAGATATTTTGATGCTTATGAACTTTGTTTTAACATATTCAATCTTTCTATAGCGCATATACATTGTTCTATAACGCATTTGCATAGTTTTGTAACGCATATGCATCTTCTTATAATGCTTTTGAAGAGTTTTGTAACACATTTAATCATTTTTGCAGCACATATGAAACATCTTACAATTCATTTTATTTTCTTATAGCACATTTGCATGATTAAATAGTGCTTATAAGGTTTTCTGTAACACATATGAGCATTTCTGTAGCACATCTGGTAAAAATTATAGTTTTTTGAATGTAACTTCCAAATCTGAATATCATTTTCTTACAGGTCCCTTTCGAGTTAATGAAAAGCTTCTAGATTGTAGACAACATGTAATAGGAATGAAGACCCTCCTAAAAGTGCCTAGCCTCTGCTAGCTCCGAATCAGGTAGGTAGACCTTGGCTCTCGTTGATTAAAAGTGTGGCATTTCTAAGCTTTCAAACATAGCTTAATAGAAGTGTTCAATCTTGTTGATTTGATAAAGAAATAGGCCTATGCTCTCAACTCCTTCAAGTTGATTAGAATGCCCAACGTTCTATAAAGATTGGTCACAATTGAATGAGGAAAGAACCCACACATAGTCTAATTAGGAGCCCCTCTATCTTTATTAGTATAAGAGCTGGTAATTAAACCTGTGTGTCTATCATGTTTGGGAAGCCAAAACAGTAGGGATATGCTCTCACTCTTCTCAAGTGATCAGATTCCCAAACTTGTTTGTGGCTTCCATTTCTCACTTTTTACCAGGTAGGATTATTTAGCCATAGAAGGGCTACCTCCTGAGTTTCCTTAACAGGGCCGGTGAGAGGGATTGCCCCCCAATCTTGCATTCCTAATTGAATGCAAGCCACCTATGTTTGAAACATAGCCTTTCTCTAGTAGTCCCACAAGGGATTTTTCCAAACCTCCCTAGCATTGGTGGGAAGCTCTTTGTCATAGGAGAGGTAAATCCAAACATAGTTGGAACACTAAGACCCACTAGTCACCGGCTTTAGATAACCTTAATAGGAATCCATTTTCTTCCATTTTCTAGGTGCGTGCAATTTTTCATTTTGTTTTGTTCTTACTACTATTGTGCTTGGAAGTTCTTAAAAACTTAATAATGAACAATAGTGTGGATCACAAACCTTTCAAAAAGACAAACCTCAAACTGGTATTGAGAAATCAAGTCCAAGATGAAGACATTGCTGAACAATCTTGAAAGTAGCACATATACTACATAAAACAACACTTTTGAACATTACTATAACTCTTCTAATCTCTGTTATAATGCATATTGCTATTAAACTATACATATGAGCCTTAAAATAGTACATTTTCCTAGCATAATGATGTATCTAAATCATTAAACAACTTATATAACATTTATAATAGCACATATGAGCAATGAAACAACGCATTTGATCACTGAAACAATGCATCTGATCATTCCTGTGATGCATCTGAGCAAAAACATAAAATAGAGGCCATCTGCATGCATAATAATAATGAACAAAAAATTAGTTTGGATACCCTTTTCCTTGCTAGTATTTTACAAAATTTGAGAAATTCCATATCTGACTGAAAACACCCTTCTAAAACAAGCAGAGCTACAAACATCATTATCAACCCAACAATTATCATTGCTTCATTTCTCACATCAAGTTAGAAATGTTCGGGGACACACATCCATCCCTTACTTGACTTCACGAAAGTGAAACTCATCCTATCAACATTCGTAAACACCTTGTCCAATCTAGCTTGTTACTACAGACAAATCATGGTCAACGAGAACCCTTGCCTTTTCAAAAATTGCCCAAGAACTAAAGGAATACAACTCATGTTTCATGCCATTGCATAAAACTAGTACAACTATAAGACCAAAGTGATTGCCTATATGAGTGAGTGCTAGAATAGCCAATAGAACCATCAAGCACACAAAACCTCTAAATCTCCTTGAGCCTACTACAACAACAAATTGCCCACAGAACATAGCTATTCAAAAGTCACCCTTGTTTAATCAAAACTTAGAATTTATGGCCACAATGGGTTCATCTAACGTATGGGATGATAGAAGTATCGAATCTAAGATCAAATATTTCCAACAAAATATTGAGCTTGTTGACATCATGGACAAGATATTCTAAAAACATAAGGAACATTGTATACTAGTGTTAGCACAACAAGGTGCAAAATTACCATTCAATTTTGATGTGACCAAATTGAAACGAGACAAAGAAGAGTCACCCTTAGATATTGTCACACAAAAGTTACAAGACCTAGAAATGGAAATGGAGAGAATGAAGAGAGGAAAAACACAACCCACAGAATTTAGCCTCAAGAAGATGTGTCCTCTCCCCTTTGACAAGAACATTACCTTCACGCCTTTCCCCCAAAATGTACAAATACCAAAATATGATAAATATTTTGGCACCTTAGATTTGCAAGATCACCTCAAACAATTTTGTACCTTGAGTATGGAATTTATCCATGACATGATGTACCTAATGTGACTATTTCCTAGAAGCCTTGGAGGGCAAGCTATGGAGTGGTTCTCCAAGCTACCCTCTAATATCAAAACCTTTGACCAACTAGCTTTTGTGTTCATCTTCCAATATTCTTTCAATATCAAAAGGGAAGTTACAATGATCAACCTATGCAACACGAAACAACTCACTAGCGAGTCATTCAAAACTTTCTTACAATAATGAAGACACACTTTCTCTAAGTACCACAGAGACACACCTGATAAATAGAAGACTAACATTTTCATTAATAGCCTCTCCAAACCAATGAATTACTGGCTCCAACTCCAAGGGCCTAAGGATTTCAAAACTACCTTAGAAAATTCTACTAAGGTCGAAGAGACCTTACTAAATAATGACATCATTAAACTATCAAAACATGGTAAGGGCTTTCTAAACAACTCTACGCAGGCTCATAATTCCTCTGATCAGGTCACCGATAAACAAAAGTCATGGTGGCGAAACAACAACAATAACACTATTAATGATGGGATGGTTGAAGCCAACCATGTGAAACCTCAAAACCAATCCCATCTAAACCAATCAAATCCCGTTGTCAACAACACTAACCTGAATGCACCCCAACAAGACAATGCCTACCCACTTTATCGATGCAATACAGAAACCCCTTGACAATCAATCGACAAGTTTCTTACAATCAAGCTCCTCCTCCCGATAGATACCAATCTTTCGATATACCCAAGGTATATACTCCTATCAGAGTATCTTACAAGAGTGCCTTGCAAACCCTCTTGGCGAATGAGCTCATTGTACTTCTTGAGGCTAAACCCTATGAACCCCATGTGAAACTAAAATGGTGGAATGATAAGCACATTTGTGCCTACCATTGAAACAAGGGGCATTTAAAAAAAATTGTTTTCCCCTTAAGGGGGCAATCCAAAAATTGATCAATGATGGGGTCATCAAAGTAAAAAAACCTTGGCAATAATGAAGATCATACGACCTTCAAGAACCCCTTCATGAGTCATGAAAAGGGCGAATCCTCCAAAGCCAATTAGAATGCACCCCCTCAAACTAAGGTTAATTACATACATCATTATGATAATACTATTGGCATGATCTCTGAATTTGATGACACTATAAATGTCATCATAATTAAAGACAAAAATAAAAAGCAATCCTCAAATGCCATTACCCAAGGCCAAGCCTCTAAAGTTATCCTACTAGGACTTGTGATTAATCTTGATCATGTAGCTACAAGTTCCTCCTTGCCCAAGTACAACCTGGTCAACCAATTACTCAAGACTCCGACCCATATCTCCATTTTTGAACTATTGCAAATCTCTCTAGAGCATAAGGAAATACTTACCAAAGTCTTAGTACCAAATGAATTGGATGTGAGTAGATTTTAGAATGTGGTCAACAATCTGGTTGCCCCTCACTACATATCTTTTTTAGCCCAAGATGACATGTCCATCATTCAGCCCCAAAACTCTCCTTTGCATATTGAAGTCTTTATCCATAGAAATAGAGTTAAGTGAGCATTGGTCAATGGTGGAGTAGGCCTCAATATTTGCACACTCAATTTAGTAAAAGTCCTAGGGTATATAGAGGATGCTATTGACCCAAGAAAGAAAATTACCATCAAAGCTTACGATGACGAGGAAAGATCCTCTAAAGGCATGGTTATTTTTCCAATTAGAGTAGGACCAGTTGTGAAAGAGACTGTTTGTTAGGTCTTAGATCTACAATTAAATTATAACATCCTATTCAGAAGATCATGGATTCATGACATGTAGGCCATTCCCTCCACTTAGCACCAGTGTCTTAAATTTCCTTACATGGGTCAAGAAGTGACCATACCCGGAGACCAGCATTTTGGATAGTATTGTAATTCCCTAGTTTCTCACAATAGGGAAGAAACTAATACACCAATAGATGACATCAACCAATCCAAAACTATAGACACTTTATGCTCTACTGACCAAAATGACAACCACTCATCAACATTAACTAAGGGTAAAGAGAAAGTGGGTTGTTAGGGTCCTTTCGTTCCTTCACCATCATCATCTAAAGACCCTAAACGGTCACATTATGAAGAAATGGATAGTTTGATGAAAGAATTTGATAGAAAGTGTAAATTGCATTGAAAAGGGGTGGGCGAGTACTTAGTTTCCTTATTTTATCCCCCACTTTCTCTGAGATCTCATGGAAAATCGTCATCCACCAAGCCTTATCATGCACATTTTATTAAAGCAAGCAACACACCTCCAGACTCAGTAGCAAAAATTAGTGAACAAAACATCAATATTTCTCCCCACCTACATGGAAAAGGTTTTGACCTAATGGAAAAGATGGGATACATGGGAGATGGTCCTTTAGGAAAAGGGATAGGCATCATTGAACCTCTAATGGCACAATTCAAATCCAACAAGTCTAAAATGGGGGTAAGATATGACGGACAAGATAGGAAACAAGGATCTTTCAATGATTGTCCTAAGCTTAATGATTCCTCCTCTTCCACCTTGGTGTTGGTACCTAAACAGAAAGATGGTTATAGCCAAAAAATAATTGACATCATAAATGAAAGCCTATCCCTCTCAGGTTCATATCTCGCAAAAGAATCATCTATAAACACCTCTAATAACAAAGATGATAACGATTCCACTAAATGGGAATTTGAGTCATTATCTAAGGAGTTTCTTTATGATAAAAAATGTGATGTAGTTCATATATCCACATCTGATAGTTTGGCTATACAAGGAACAACTCATAGTCCAAGACCCACTTCATCGAGAATCAGGATACAACAGAGCTGCTTAGATGATGATGAACATGTTGAAGGATTTCAATTTCAAACCCTATTCCCTAACTTCTTTCCATTAGAGGTTGAGGATGATAGCTATGAGCCTCTCGCAAGCTCTACTTTTCTTGAAACTCTAGAAGAAGCTCATGTCATAGATCTAACAGATACAACGTATGAGCCATCCAATGAAATCATGTGTTTATACCCTACCAAAATTGTTCCATATTATGAATCATTACCCCTTGTCCATCTTACAACCGAGCTTAACCACATCCCTCATTTTGACACTAACCATGAAATCTTCCTCTACCTTAATGTGGTTGAACCATCTCGTTGACAAAGAACAAAAGAAAGGCATATAGTCGAGTCTAGTATCAATTACCTCAGTCACATTAGAATAGGTCAAGCATTCCAAAACCTTAATGATCACTACCAAGTTGTGGCTAACCTCAAGAAACAAATGGAAAAAAACAAAAGTGATGCATCCAAAGGTGAAAACCCAACTGTGGCACCCGTAGATGAGGTGATTGATACTTTACCCAAACACTCTGAGGAAAGATCTTCTATTCTAATTGAACCAACAGAACTAGTCAGCATCGACATAGAGCAAAAACCAAGGGTCATTTATCTAGCATATTCCTTAAGCATAGAGGAAAGACATGCATTCATCCACCTCTTTGAAGAAAGATAGGTAAAATTTGCATGGTTGTACATAGACATGCCTAGCTTAGACCTGAATTTAATCCTCCATCACCTCAATATTTCTTTGAAAGCCAAGCTAGTAAAATAAATAGTTAGAAAGATGCATCCCCATATAGCTCTGTTGGTCAAGGCAGAGTTAGAAAAGTTAATCAACACCAATTTCATCTAACCCTTGGTGTATGCATCATGGATATCCAACATTGTTCCCATATCAAAGAAGAATGGCATCATATGAATCTGCATCAATTTTTGAGATCTAAACAAAGCATGTCCCAAAGATGATTTCCCCCTTCCCAACATTGACACCATTGTCAATCTAACAATGGGTCGTTCCATGTTTTCACTCATGGATAGGTTTTTAGGGTATAATAAGATAGGATAGCATCGAAAGATCAAGAGAAAACAACTTTTACTTGTGCATGGGGCACATTTTGTTGGAATCTGATGCCCTTTGGATTAAAGAATGTTGGGGCTACCTATCAATGAACCATGACCACTATCTTTCACAATAAGATGCATATCTTCATGGAAGATTATGTGGATGAAATTCTTGCCAAATCCCATAGTCGAGAAGAACATCTCCTCATACCGACCAAAATATTCACCTACCTAGAAGTATTCAAAGTCAGGCTCAATCCCAAGAAATGTGCTTTTGGTGTCAAATCAAGCAAGCTCCTAGAATACATTATCTCAACCAAAGGGATATAAGCTGAACCTGAAAAGGTACAAGCCATTATTAGTATGCAACCTCCAAAGAACCTAAGTTAGTTATGCTCTCTTCAAGGTAGACTTCAATTAATCTGTCAGTTCATTTCTTAGTTGGTAGAAAAGTGTATACCTTTCACACACTTGCTACACAAAGATATAAATTTTAACTGGGATGACCAGTGTCAGAAGGCTTTTGACTTGCTCAAGACCTACTTGATGAATCCACCTATACTAGTACCTCCTGTACCACACAAGCCTTTGTTATTGTACATTTCTACAACAGATAAATCAATCAAAGCCCTCCTAGCACAAGAAAATGACTAAGGAAAAGAATAGGCCATCTATTACATCAGTCATACCTTGGTCAATTATGAGCTCAATTACTCTTTTATTGAAAAGGCTTGCCTAGCCATAGTTTTTGCTTCCCAAAAGCTACATCATTACCTTCTAACACATAAAGTCAAGCTCATATATAAAATTAAGCCCCTCAAATATCTTCTCGACAAAATAGCATTAACAGGCAGATTGGCCAAATGGGTAATGATTGTAAGTGAGTTCAACATTGAGTATATTGATAGGAAGGCAATAAAAGGGAAAGCCATTGCCGATCAATTGGCAGATGCACTAGAGTTCAAATCCTATCCTAGTAGATTTCCCAAACATGCACATTCTTCAAATAGAGCTAGTAACATGGAAATTCTATTTTGATGGTTCCTACACACACCATGGATTAGGCACCTGTATCTTGTTCATCATGCCACTAGGTGTTACCATCCCTAAGTCTTACAAATTGCTTTTCCCCTACACCAACAACATGGATGAATATGAAGCTTTGGTCTTCGGTCTCAAGCTAGTTTTGGAATGGAAACTGACAGCACTAGAGGTTAATGGAGACTCCCAGTTGATCATCAATCAAGTTACTGAGACTTATCAGACCAAAGACGAAAAATTATTGTCTTATAAACATATGTTCAATAAACTCAAGGCATCTTTTGTTCACATTACTTTTGAACAAATTCTTAGAGAGAAGAACATATCAGTAGATGCTATGGCCACCTTGGCCTCCTTACTTCAACTCCCAGAGCAGCACAAGTGGTATGAGTTCCTAGTAGAAGAGGTGGCTCAACCCATTTTTATTCAACCCAATTCCCTTATCACTTGCCACTTATATGCTCCTGACTCCCTTTGGTATAGCCCCATCATCACTTACCTCTATGATGACACCATTTTTTCTGACCTCTCACATAACCAAAAATGAAATTTTATTCGATAAACCTCCCATTACACCTTGGTGGCTGATACACTATACAGGAAAGGTCTTGAAAATACTTTATTTAGATGTCTCAAAAAGGATGAGTCTAGAGTCGCTCTATAGGAAGTCCATGCAGGGATTTACGGGTCACACTCCAATGGGTTCACACTACCAAAGAAGATTCTTAGGATGGGCTATTTCTAGCCAACCATGGAAAAAGATTCTATCGACTATGTCAAAACTTGCAAAAAAGTCAAATCCATGGTAACCTTGTTCATGCACCAACCCAAGAGCTCAACCCTTTGGCCACACCATGGCCTTTTTATCAGTGGGGCTTTGATTTGATTGGAGCCATCCATCCACCCTCATTTGGTGGGCATAAATGGATTATCACCACCATAGAATACTTCACCAAGTGGTTTGAAGCAGTGCCACTTGCCAACTCTATGGAAAAAAAAATCTCTTCTTTTATTCTCAACCATATCATTTTTTCAGTTTTGCATACCTCATGCCATTCTCACAGATAATTTCCTGTACTTTAAAAATCAAATAATTGATGAATTATGTGAAAAATTTCACATTATACACCAATCCTCATCAATTTATTATCTCCAAGGCAATGGCCAAGCAAAGGCCACCAAGAAAACCATTATCAACATTCTCAAAAGAACTGTCAATGATATTGGTAGGGATTGGCATTTACAGTTGTACCCCACCCTTTGGGCCTACAAGATGAGTGTTAGGATGCCTATAGGTGTGACACACTTCTCCTTGGTTTACAACTATGAAGCTATTCTCCATTTAGAGGTTGAGATCCCATCCTTGAGAGTTACTCTTCAAGACATCCTATCAGATGAGGATTATAGAGAGACCCATCTAAAACAACTAGAGTTGTTAGAAGAACATCAATATATAATACATGAACATCTCAAAGTGTATCAGAATAGATTATCAAGACATTACAACAAAAAGGTCAAACCCCATGTTTTTCAAATTGGTGACCTAGTGCTCCAGGAAAATCCGAAGAACCAAACAACAATGGAAAAGAAAGGAAAATGTTAGGCCAATTGGATTGGTCCTTACCTTATCACAATCATTTGGGACTGGTACTTACAAACTTTTAGATTGCGATGGTATAGAACTAGCGGAACCCATTAACAACATTTATCTCAAATGGTTTTATGTCTAAAAGCTTTGGAAAACTATTGTCACAGAGGTTTACACCCTTGTCCAAAGTCTCACCTAAGGACAACCTTGTGAAACATGGAAACAACCTCCAAGCTGTGGGACTTGAACTATGAGGTCAAATTTTTAGAGAAGGTTGACTTCCTCTTACTATCAGGGTGCACCTAACTATTCTTGGAGAGGAAAAGGGAGAAAGAGAGCATGGAAGAAAATCTACCTATTCTAATCTAAAGAGGTGATGCACCAAAATAGAGTGTTAAAACCAATCTCTGCCCATACATGCACTATTAAACCATAATGACACCAAAAGATATACACACTTAGACTTGTTTTAACCTAGCAACCACATGTAGATTAGAAAACCTAGATGAATGACACAAGGAAGAGAAGATTCACTTATATATCATTCACAGGCCAAAAGAAATACAGTCATGCAGATTATAGATCTCTACAAAAACCAATGAGAGGCAAATAGTTCTTGCACTTTCACATTAAGGGTTGAAGGAGATAAGGAAAAGTTTCATACAGTTCAGAGGCAAAGGGAATATACACATGAAATTGTAGAGCATTATTAGAGAAGTCAACGAAGAGTCGACCTTAACAAAATTTGCAAAATTTTCCTTTATAGCTCAGGCATAACTGAGATATTTTTCAACTGACATTACTCTACAACTACTAGCATTAAGTCCTACAGAGAATAATCATGGAGATTTGAAGAAAAATTGATCTGACCACGGATCCAGATGTAATGATATCTAATCTCTGTGGAAATAGGGCCCTAAGAAGATAGAAATGATTCCATTAAACAGTTCTAACCAGGTAGATGGATTAGATCAAGGGTGGTAGAGTGTTCTCCTGGGGGTAGCATTCATTCCAGAGTGGTTGGCATCAATCACAAGGATCAAATCATGCGAGAAAACTTGATTTCCCCTATTCTAGCTTGTGGATCAACAAAGTCAGCAGGTCAAACAAATCCTATAAGCAAAATGAGCCACATGGGCCAATGATCTTCCTTTGTTTTGCCACCCTGCAAAGTCCCCACGTAGTTGACCACACCTTTTAACTAACCGTGCCACCTCCCAACCTATTTGTGGTGGTCACATTAACTGCTAGTGCCTCTAACTATCACTGCCTCCACTAGGCCCACTAGGACATGCATCGTTTAGGTGCTTCCCAGCAATGTTTAAAGTCCTCACATCTTGATATTGTGGGTATGCAGCAACCATTGATCTGATCACATCGGATGGTGGAAGGTGGAACAAGGAACATGAGAGGTTGTGGGATAGGTGTCACTAGGGCACATTCTCACAATAATTAAAACCCTTGCACTTCCATCAAGCAAGAAAGCGCCAACCCCTTGATCCTCGTAGATCTGACGGTGGAAATTCCTCATGTGTTATTCTTTGAATAAGGTGAGCCCATGATGTCGTTCCCTCCACATGTCATGAAGGGGCTTCCCTGCATTGCTTAATGTCCTCGCACCTTGTTATTGCAGGCATGCGTCAACCATTGATCTTGGGAGATCTG
Organism: Cupressus sempervirens; assembly: GCA_028749045.1. Classification (NCBI taxonomy): domain Eukaryota; kingdom Viridiplantae; phylum Streptophyta; class Pinopsida; order Cupressales; family Cupressaceae; genus Cupressus; species Cupressus sempervirens. The sequence goes on from CM053787.1 coordinate 330,781,674, forward strand.
ATGGTGCTTGTAACATGTGCATTTTGGACCTTTGCAAATACCCACCATGATGTCATCTAGACACGCATCACCAAGGTGCTTCCCCGCACTATCAAAAAGTCTGACAAAGCTCAGAATGCAAGACAACGAGCACCAATAGAATCACCAACTCAACCTACCACCTGTCCACCCTATCTGCAGCTCATAAGAGAAATCAAACCCACCTGCCATGCGTCGCAAAGGGGATTTCCCACAATGTGTAGAGGTTGTGTATTTTCAAAATGTAGGAAAGTGCCCACCATAGATCTGGCTTGATCTGACAACGTGGAAAGTTGCAGGCCGACGAAACAAAACATAAGGTTTTATCATTTTATTTTTTTGATTTTTCCAGGTCATTTAAATAATATAGAAGATAGAAGGTGACCATTGGGTGAGGTAAGCATTCAAAATTTGAATCTTGGTAGGAGGCAAAATGGATAACATTTTTGGCGACTTAGAGGGGATGCAAGCCAACTACGCATAAATCTAGTGACCTGAACATCCATTGGGCTACAAGGTCGTGAAAGATGTGGGTCAGTGCATTGAGAAACCCTAACCCTACCTCTGCAGGAACAAAACATTGAAAATCTGGAAAACCTGCCCTCTGTAATTGAAAAAAAAGACAAAACTTTCTGCAACCTTCAAGACTTGGAAACTGGCTATCTCACAGAGGGAAACCTGTACTCGTGCACTTCTTAGAAAGAAAGAAACTACAGAAAAGAAACTACACTACCTATGTATCAAAAAATTCAAGCTCTGTTAGAAACATGGTTTGAGATAGATCCCACTGACTGGGATAGGCAAGATTTCACCACCAGGCTTGCTCAATTGAAAAGCATTGGCCTGCTTGTAACTGACAATCAGATAGGGACCACTCCACAGTGCATCAAATTTTTTGCCTCCCTAATTTTTCCCTATCTGCATCCCATTTCAAGACCAAGTCATCCTCTCTGAAGGTTCTTTCCTTAGCCTTCCTATCAAAGCTCTTTTTTACCTGCTGCTGATGTGTCTCCAAGGTTTGCATGGCCTGATTTCTTCTTTCTTCTAGCTCCATCAATTCTGCCATTCTCACTATCATGGCATCATTTTCAATTAGCTCTAGTTGATGAGCTAGTTCTAGGGATGGGAACTCCAATGAAATTGCAAGCCTTGCTTCTCTACCGTATAATAACATGAATGGTGAATTCCCTAATGACCTCTTAGGTGTTATCCTATCAGCCCACAGAGTTGTTCTCAATTTTTTATGCCAACACCTCTGGTTATCTTCTATTGTCCTCTTTATGATCCTAATTAGATTCTTGTTGGATGACTCAGCTAGGCCATTACCTTGAGGATAGTAGTTTGAGGATGTGCTCAAGTAGATATTATGGTCAATTGTCCATGTACAAACATTGAGCTCCTACAAAAGACTTTGCATTATCTGAAATAATGGTTGAAGGAGCACCGAACTTGGTCACAATTTCATCAAGGAACTCAACAACTTAAGATTCTATGGCGTCCTTCAATGCAACTACCTCTGTCCATCTAGTGAAGTAATCTGTAACAACTAAGATCCACTTGTGACCAAAACTAGAAGGAGGATTGATAGGGCCTATGAAATCCAATCCCCATTGAGCAAAAGGTTGGTCCACTTGGATGGGATGAAGAGGAAGGGCTGCAAGCTTTTGTTTACCAGAGAAGAAGGCACATTTCTCACACTTCCTCACATATTTATGACAATCATGAAATAGGGATGGCCAGTAATAACTAGCTCTCATGATCTTCATTGTAGTTGTTTTGGTTGAGAAGTGACCACTATCAGGACCATCATGAAGCTGTTTGATCATTCTTTTAGCTTGGTCTATGTCAATGCATCTTAATAGGGCTCCATTTAAATTTTTCCTGAAGAGAATACCCTCAACTAAGACATAAGGAATTGACTACAATATATAATGTCTTCTTTTAACTCTATCTAATCCTTGAGGGTACCCATTGCCTAATAAGAAGTTCTTCATATCATCCATACAATTCCTTGAGTCATCATTTCTTGCCTCTTGTTGCTCTGTTAGTATCATAGCAACTTCCTCATCTGATTTTTGAGATGATAACATCTGTTTACACAACCCTTTCCCTCTTACTAGCTTGGTAATCTGGATGTCAACATCATATTCTATCACTTTTGTAATCCAACCAACCCTTTTCTCACTAATATCTTTGCTCAAAAGGAAATCCTTCACACTTGCATGAGGTACTAACAAATGAATCTTATTGTGAGATAGGAGGTGTCTAAACTTCTTCAAAGCTCTGATGAATGTAAGGGCTTGCTTCTCTACAAAACTATACTTATCTTCATACTCTTTAAGCCTTTCACTAAAGAAGGCTATGGGTTGCTACTCATTTTTATCATTTTTTTGAGTCAAGACAACAGAAATACTCGACTCACCACCTAGGGTATAGAGAATGAAATCCTTCTCAAAGTTTGGATTAATGAGAGTAGGGGCTGAGGTTATGGCTGCCTTGATCTCTTCAAAAATTTCTCTCCCTTCCTTGGTCCATGAAAAGACCATACTTTTCTTGAGCATAGCTGTAAGGGGTTTCACCATGGTAGCAAGATTAGGGATGAATCTTCTCACAAAATTTATCCTACCAAGGAAACTTTGCAACCCTTTCTTGTGTCTAGGAAGAGGAAGAGCAAGTATTGCTTTTGTTCTCTCTAGATCAATGGTTAAGCCATCTTTAGATACAATATATCCTAATAATTTTCCTTGATTGGTAGCAAAGACACACTTGCTTAGGTTAAGAGATACCCCAAATTCTCTACACCTTGAGAACACTTCTCTTAAATAATCAAAATGATCTTCTACATTCTTTGAATATACTGTGATATCATCAAGGTAAATTAACACAAACCTTTCAATCATATTCTTGAAAGCCATTTCCATTGCCTTCTGAAATGTAGCACCTGCATTAGTTAGTCCAAATAACAATTTACAATAAGCATAGGTACCTCACTTGGTGGTGAACTTACAGACTTTTAGATTGCGATGGTATAGAACTAGCAGAACCCATTAACAACATTGATCTCAAATGGTTTTATGTCTAAAAGCTTTGGAAAATACATTCAAGATACCAAAAAAATAAAAAAATATCAAAAATACCAAAAAAAAAAAGGTACAAAAGAAGTGCGAACGCCACCTTTGGTTTGAAAAGGGGCAAGAGATAGCACTTTTGGACTTCCCTAAACAAAACAAGTCCTTCAATGCTAGAAAATAGTCAAGATAGCCTTCAAGAAACCTCCTCTAGAAATTTTTTTCTTGTTTCAAGCACCATCAAGTTAATTTCACACACACCCAATTGAGAAACACTTGGGGGTTACAGCTCCAGGGTCTTTTGGTATCAAATGTGGTTCACAACAACAAGAACAACTAGTATGACAACAACCATAGAGCAAGGCAAATAGAGCCCATAATAACAATAACAATAACAATAACAATAAAAGTAACAATAACAAGAGCAAATCAAAGCCCATTTTCCTTGATTGAATGTACATCGATAGCTCTTTATGTTCATACAATAGCCCCTATCCATACCATAAAGCAAAGACTGAACTAGAACTAGAAGTGAGAGTAGTAGGAATCAAGAAACATTTGTGGGTCACAATTTCGTGGTTCTTTGGCATTCAAATGTAGTTCATAGTAGCACAAATAGATAGTATGACAACAACAAAGGGGAGCACAACAAATTCAACAAAATAGGGAGTCTGATTATGTATTGAGATACCATAGAAATGAATTGTAGGAAACCCAATGTGCATCTCTGCTATCCCCCTTGGCCAATCATCTCCAATGTTTATTTTATCCCTCAGTTGACCCATTTGATGTCATAAACTCCCTTCATTGCCTCTTTAGGTACCTCACATGGTCCTGGTTACCCCCGTATTCCAACAAATCTCACTCACATCCTCATTCCACGCCCAAAAGAATCCCAAAATCCTCTAAAAATATTAAAAAAATAAAAAAAAATCAAAAAATTATTTAAAAATATCAAAAAAATCCAAAAATCACCAAAAATTATCAAAAAAATTCAATAACTTATTTAAAAATATCAAAAAAATCCAAACATCACCAAAAATTATCGAAAAAATTCAAAAACTTATTTAAAAATATCAAAAACATCCAAACATCGCCAAAAATTATAAAAAAATTTAAAAATTATTTAAAAATATCAAAAACATCCAAATATTGCCAAAAATTATTAAAAAAATTCAAAAATTGTTTAAACTTACCAAAAAGGGTTCAAATATTATCCAAATTTGCCAAAAACATTCGAAAAGTGGTCATAATTACCAAACATTGTTGTAAAAGCTCAAAAAATAACAACACCCCAAAATTCCTATCAATTCCTACCTTATTTTAGCTCAATTAGGCTATACAATAGGACATAAAATATTTGAACTCAACATACCTTGCTGATATTAAGAAGCAGTGTAGTAATGTCCTGAAACATTTCGCGGGACTTTGGAAAATTTGGCACAATGCGGATAGCACAAGAGGTGCCCCCATTTCCTTGCTCTTGTCATGAGCAACAATTCCCCATGGATCATTAAGTCCTATTTATGTTGTAGTGGCCATGATTAGTCTAGCCCCCTTCATCAAATATATCAATGCTATCCTGAAAGCCCAAACATCTGTCAAATTCTTTCATCCTCACTCATCTAGGGGCACAAAATAAGTAAGCGTAAGTGTGAAAGTATGGCTCCCCTCAAGCACCTTTTTCAAGGCCCAAGTGTCCTTTTTAGACCCCTCCAACACCTTTTTAGACCCCTCCAACGCCTTTTTAGGCCCCTCAAGCACCTTTGTTAGGCCCAAGCATCCTTTTCGAACCCCTATAGCACCTTTCCAGGCCCAAGTGTCCTTTTTGGACCCCTTCAGTGCCTTTTTTGGTCTGAAGCACCTTTTTAGGCTCCTCAAACACCTTTTTTTAGGCCCCTCAAATGACTTTTTTTTGGGCCCAAATGCCTTTTCTCAAGGCCACATTTCACCTTTTCCAATGACCTTGATGTCCTTTGAGCCCCCAACATACCTTTTTTGGGTTAAAGCACCTTTTCAAGGCCCTATTTCACCTTCTTGAGACCCAAGTATCCTCTTTTGGGCCCCAAATGCCTTTTCATAGGCCTCAAGAATGTTCATCTCATCACACACCTAGAGAAACATCCCCACATTGGCCTTATTATTGTTTGTAATGGTTCTTAATATACACATAGACATTCTCGCCTACTAGTCATGGTTATCCTCACTCTACAAATTGTATTGTTCCCACTTTTACAAGAGTCAAATCTATCCAATATCTATCACAAAAACACAAAAACATTCAAATATCCATCAAACATCCCAAAAACATTTAAATATTTGACAAAAACTCAAAAACATCCATATATATTCCACAAAATCTTAGCAACACACATGACGATGCATTACAATTAGCATCAGTTGTCCCTTTGATTTCTACAACAACAAGCACATACTTTTTAATCTCCTACGACGATAATGACAACGTTACATTCAAACAATGTCTAATGGATTATTTATTCTAGCCTCCTCGGGGGAGATGGCACAATGGGGTGTCCACTCAATGGCATCCCTTTTGGCCTAGCTCTAGTGAAGAAGCCCCTAGTGTTAACACCCTACATGTCCACACCACACCAATGGGAATTGAAAACCTCCCACCGCATAATTGCATGTTCAACAGATGTGTAAATTCCCTATTTATAAACTGCACCTCTCGCTAATCCTCATTCAAGAATGCCTAGTAATAACATCCCATCCAATAAGTAGCTTCCCAGTGTACCTTTGTCTTTTATTGCATTTCCACAAACACATTCTCTGCCAATTTTCTTACCCCCTATGTAGTGATCACTCATTGGGCCACATCCTACTAATGTTGCATCTGATCAGTCATCATTTACCAATGCTCCACATTCACTTTTGCCTCATGCAAATGCTACTGCAATTGCCTCACCTTCCCTTCACTTAATGCTAATCGCTCCTACAAATTCAATTCCAAGGAGTTCACCTTCACAATCGCTTCCCTAAATGACTTAGATTGTGACTGCAATAACATCAGTTCATTCTAAGCACTCTCTAAACCCATCTGTGCCATCTTCAACAATTCTTGCAACTAGTGAGCCTGTGACCATTCAACCTGCATTCCTGCATCACTTCCCTCCACTCGTGCATGTTCCACACATAGCTCTATCTCTAGAAATTACACCCATGCCTACCCTACATCCACCACTACCTGCAATTGTCTTGCCTCCATTTGTGCCATCCTCATGTGCCTTCTCCATCAATCCTAGTAAAAATGTGACCTCCTATTTAGCATTCTCTACTCAAGCTCTCTCTATACCTAAGAGTATTTGTAATCCCTCCATGTCTCATGATGGTTGATCTCCATTTCCCACCTCTAACTATGGCTCTCCCACATTTACATCACTCATTCCCCCTTCTATTAACCCTCGTCCTGGCATCCTGAGGTTGATTCATTGATGCGTCCCACTCATTACTTCACCTCCACTAACACCTCCCACATCCTTTAGAGTTTCTCCCAAGGAATTTTTAGCAGATTTTATTTTCCCCACCTCCTCCTCTGCTCTTGACACACTCTTCATCTTCTTATGTGGACTATTCTCCACTTTCATCATTGGTCTATCATCTAATACCACCTACAATGCCTATTGCATTGTAGTCCCTGATAACATCATTAAAGTTGACAAGGGCATTTCTTCTGCTTCCATCCCTACCTCTTTAGGTAGCACTGGCCCTTGTCTCAGCTGACTTGCCTCACTCGGACCTAAAATTAACACTTGGAGTTCTGACTGATCCACCCACTCCTTGGAGGTTCACCAAATGCACTTCACTCTTCATCCTTGCCTCATCCTCCTTCCCTGGCTAGAATCATCCTCTTGCTGTGACTGATCTGGTGAGCCTGACATATTTTCACTTGCACAATTCCTATAACTTCTCAATACATCCAATAATCACATTCTACTCTTCACTTTTCCTTGATTCATTCACATACTATCCACCTACTTATAGCCATCACTCACTTGAGACTTGTTCTATATTGGTCTTTCACGTATCCACTCTTTGCATCCTGGTGCACTGGTCCCTAGTATAGTTGAACTTTGGCTTTGACATTCAACCACCCAAATTTTTGCCGATGCACAGATAGAACCCACTGCTAAATCACCATCGACACATCCCATGCCTTCTTATATGCCTGGTACAATAGTTGCTCTGTGGTAGAACTGAACAAACTCAAGACTGTTACACACAACTGGAAGCACACCTACTTCACAAAAAATGTTTTTAAAAAAAAATACTATCATGTGCTTTTAGTACCTTGATGATATGTTTGACTAGAGGTACCAGGATTAAGTCATGATATTTTTATTGGTTTTTTGCTGTTTAACTCCGGTGATCCTTTAGTTTCACCCATTATTGGTGTCCACTTATAAGTGCCTCCTCTCATATGGAATGCCATGTGTACCTCAACCAATTTTGTGTGCTATCTTAGGTGAGGTCTTTTATTTGACATGTGACTGTTTGCATGCCTATTTTTATTATTCTATAGCTATAACATCTGTTTCTTAGTGGCTGTCATGTTTCTTGTACATTATTCCTCTTCATTGGTACTTCTCGGCGTGACATAGTATTCAGATCACTATAACTAAGCTAGTGGTAGTTGTACTTAGTCACATTTTATCACACACTCTATGATGACAATTAGTTTGCATCTCTTTAAAAAAGTGGCAGTTACTTGCATTAATCTAGTTTTCATTTTCATCTTGGGTTCCTTGAAAACAAATGGTTGGTACATAAATTAGGATGCAATTCACCAACATTAATTAGCAACTTGACGATTGGTTATCGAAAAAAAAATAGACAACAACATAACATCAACCTCAAGACAAGCTTTTGAGCACTCCACTATCATGGACTTTGTCTCTTTATCCCACCTTCAAACCAACATTACACTTCATGAATCCACCTTTCCACTCCACTCATTGCGTTATGTGGCTTTCGAATCTCAGACAATTCTAGTCACTATCCCATTTCACCACTTCATCTGCTACCTTGCGTGGCTTTTGAATCTCAAAAAATCTCATTTGATCACTTCCCATCTCATCTACTTCAATGCATCATCTCCTCTTATACTCCATCTCCTTCCATTTTGCCACGCCATTCATTCATTTCGTTGCCTTTGAATCTCAAAAGATGACACTCCACTTCATAGCCTTTGAATCTCAAACAATTTCATTTCCTTCCATTTTTCACCTTCACTCACACTTCCTTTGTCTCATCCCATTTTATCACATTTTCATTTATCTTTCCATCTCCTTTCATCCCATCCCCACACTTGGGCATTCCTTTTTCTTCTCATGTTACCATGTTCCATTCCATGACACTTTGCCACATATTGATGCATTTACATTTTTTTGTTCTTTACCCATTTCATCTCATTCCATATTCATTATATCACATCACACCACATTACATTGGTTTCCATCTCATTACTTCATTTCATTTCATCATATATCATTTTGTTCATTTGACATTTCATTCCATCTCATTACTTCATTTCATTTCATTATATCTCATTCTGTCCATTTAGACGTTCCATTCCATTTCATTATCTCTCATTTTATCACATATCATTTCATGTCATCCCATTGCATTACCTTACATATCATTTCACTTCATTTCATTTCATTTCCCATTTCATTTCATTTCCCTGACTATCATGTCCTTACATATCAAATCACTTCATTACATTTCATTGCCCATTTCATTTCATTTCAGTAACTATCATGTCCTTACATATTAGTTCATTTCATTTCATCACATATCATTCCATTTCATTACCGATTTCATTTTAGTACATCACACTGTATTTCATCATATATCATTTCTTTTTTTGCATTTCATCACACTTTTATAACATTTCATTACATTACCACGACATTCACCTCATTACGACTCATTTTTCACAACTCATTCCATTACATTACAAATCATTTTCATTACATCATGTTACATATCATTATATTCCATTTTCTTATATCCTATTATGACCACTTCATTACATCAAATTTTCCTTTACCACATTTTTATTTCATATCATTGCATTCATTATACCACATCACATTTTCATTACATTATTCATGCCATATCATTTATTTTACTCATAATCCATTTTTTCATGCTACATTAATCATTCACATATATATACACATCCACATCCACTACTACCATAATAATCAAATCAAACTCTCACATCCATACAAAAGTCCATGATATAAAAAGTGCACAAGTTCGAACATCAAAAAGCTCAAATATCTCATTAATCAACAAGATCAAATCATCAACATCAAAAGGTCATCAACATCAACATCAAAGGTCATCATCATCAACATAAAAGGGTCCTCATCATAAATGAAAAACATGCCAAGCCAATAAAATGAACACAAAAGCTCCACAAATCAACTTCGCGTCACACCACATACATTATCTATTTGTATCTGATCTAAAGGTCCTTGCTTACTGGAGGCACTCATCCCATCTTGAACAATTGAAAATTGAACAACACATTAGTTTTTCATCACAAGTGATCATCCTACATCAATCAAATCTCAACATCTAACTATTTAGCTAATGGTCCTATCTTGAACCAATTATTTGTCCTACTCTATATCCTGAGATGGACATGTTAGTTTTCCCTACTCTATATCCTAAGGGGGGTACTTTTTCTATCTATCAACATTAATTTATTGGTCCTACACATCACTTTGTGACTACACCTTCCCTATTAACTTTTCTCATCAAATATTTTTAGAAATAAAATTGGAACATCCCTATTTTGCACATCCATTTTTCCAATTTCATTTATGAGGGGGCAGTATATCGAGGTATCAATTTTTTTTGAAATATCAAAAATGTCCTACCACAACAAAATTTTAATATCAAATCAAATTCGGGCATCAAATTTTTTAGTAAAATAAAAAATGTCCTACCCTAGCTAGAAATTTCAAACATCGACTCTACCAAAACTAGGGTATCCAAGTAGAAATATTGCAACACCAAATCAACACCGCAACCAAATCATCATATCAACAACAATCAAAACATCAAATCATCAATGATTAGAAATCAAATCATCAACAAACAGACACCATGACAATGATGAAATGTCAAAATATCATCAAATAGACATCCAATCATCAGAAGCTGACCTAAAATAAAAAAATCAAGACAATCTTTGAACTAATATGCTTCACACATTAGCTCAAAGAGGGGCATTTGTAGACACCCAAAAATTGGCAAAGACCTAAATCATGTAATTTCGATCAAATAGTCCAAATTAAAGAGAAAATCAAAAGAAACACAACATACTTTCAAATAAAAAATCACATCAGGTCATTAATCACCTATAGAATTGACAAGACCTAAATCAACTTTAAAAGAGGAGAAAAATAATTCAAATTTATAAAATGAAATTCAAAAAAGGAGGAGGAAAAAGACAAAAGTGTTGAAAATAAATAAGACATTTATTAAATCAATAAAATCATTTATCCTCACAAGATTGAAAATCTCCTTTTTTCATTTTAAAAGAATTAGAAATATCCTCAATTATCCTCAAAATCGAGTCTTTTGGACTCTTCCTCTTGGTCTCTTATGAGATATTTTCAGTTTCACTTTCACCCCCAGTCAAAGGTGAAAATCTTGATTCTTACCCCAACCCCTTCCAAAATCCTATAAATAGGAGGGAAATCTAAGAGGCAAGGGACCCGAGTTTTTATGCATCTACACTATAGGCACATTTGAACTCATTCTTTTAGCATTTTCATTAGCAAATTAGCATCATTTATTGCATGTTAGTTCATGACATGATCATTTCAAGAGCATTTCTAGGAGTTTTATTTCACATATAATCTGCATTTTAGTCATAGATCTCACATGTTTTCATTGTAGATCTGCATTCTAAGCATACTCCCATTCTAGAACTATCACTAAGATGCTGGTCCAAGAGCTATTTTAGTAGTTGTAGTTAGGGAAACATGAGATGCTCATAGAGATTGCATTCTGATGATGATATCTTGGGTCTAGTATAGTTTGTTGTTAGTCTATTTGCCTTCTACATTAAAGTTTCATGAATACACATTCACACCATGTACACTTCTACTTTGGACTTAGGAGCACCATCATAATAGGCAGACTTTAATCCTAGTTATCTTGAATGATCCAAATCTTACCAAGGTTATCACAAACCTTCATCCAATATGAAATCAAATCAAATCAAATCCAATCCAATCAATATCAAGTCAAATCCAATCGAAATCAAATAAAACACAAAGTCCAAAATTGATCCTATTCCCAAGTTCATATTTCATCCATCATCAAATCTTTCATCAGCCCTTGTCTAAGTTCCATGGATAAAAATTGGCTTAACCAAATGGTTGGGGACCTTCAAAGGCAATATGGAGTCACACCTCCAACACATACCCCATATCAAGTCAATCCTCAAAACTTCATATCTAATTCTAATCCATCTCATGTTCATTATTCTTCTACCTTTGGCAAGGGAAATCCACCTCATTATCCTTCAACCACATATGATTTCGTTCATAGCCCACACAATTCCTCAAATGGAAATGCCATTGCCAAATAAATTAAGGAACTCAAGAATTCTATCTTGAGCCTAGCAAATCAAAAAAAAAAAAAAAAACTTTCCAAGAAACATGTCTTCTTCCCCCATGTTTCAAAGACCATAATCGTTATGTCCAATCCAACCCAAATCTTCCATGTAATTCTCCATACTTCTAGCTTAATGTCGAAGACCATCATCCCAATCCCCTACCCATACCTCCACCTTCACACAATCTTAATCCTCCAAAATCAACATCATCCCAACTTGTAATAGATTTATTTCACTAGAAACCTTTCCTATGTAAAACAAAAATAAAGTGATCCAATCACTCAAAGTCATACACCCAATTCCATCTCAAGATCTTCCTCCAAAGGATTCCATTATGGATTCCTTTCCTCCTTTAGATTTGAGAATTTCTCCATCCCATTATTTCCTTATCCCTCAAAATCCATCTATCCCTCTTGATCCATCTCATGACCCCTGCCTAATCAGGATCAAGATATTACACCCATTCCTAATTCTCCTCCATCTCAAGAGTTAACATCCATTGATCCTCCACTTCATGAAGATGCTCCTTCCACTCCATCCATTGATACTCCTCCATGTCAGATCAAATCACTCCATCTCAGGGTTCCATTCCCTCCACTCCATTATATGATTCTATTTCATTATATGACCCAATCATTCCTTCCATTCCACCACATTATCCTCTTATAAGTCAAGATCAAAGTACCCTTGCATTTGCATTTCATGATCCCAATCCATCTCATTATCCTATCAGTTGTCATGATTCTCCTCATGATCCCAATGTATCTAAAGATCCTATTGTCCCTCATAATACCCCTCATGATCCTCATCCTCCACATGATCCTATCACACCTATCCAATCCACTCATGAACCCCATATACACGTACTCACATTTTGTATTGAAAAAAATAAGTATTCAATTAGAGAAATGATGTCTCAAGATGTTGGTACACCTTCCACTCCTTCCGAATCCAAAATTCCTCCATCCAAACCTCAATGTTCCCATCATCCATATTCCAAGTCCATTTTGGGCCCATATCCATATTCCCATTCCTTCCTCATTTCCATCCATTTTGGGTCCTTGTGTTCCAAAGCCACACCCTTCATCCCTTCCATCCATTTTGGATCCTTACATACATCCATCCACCATATCCAATTATTTTGCTTCATCCCCTCACGCTCCTAATAAATATCAACAAAGGCACACATCCTTGAATTCCTTCCAATGTTCACCCTCCATAATTTCATCCATCATCTCTCCATACCATTTATCTTCATGCACCCATGCCATGGCCAATGGAAGAAAATTGGATGCCAAAGATAAAGTGCATTGAGCCAAAAATCTACAAATATCCAAGGATCAACATGTCCCCTCTAAAAAAAAGTCCAAGAAAACAAAAATGCGATCCAGAAGAAAGAAAAAATTAGAAGGCCACAAAGGCTGAAAAAAATAAATTTCAAAATTATGTGGATTCCAAAGCTACTTAATGAAGCAATGAATTTGAAATAAAAAATCAAAATGGCATCAAAATTTGCTAATCCAAAGGCTTCCTTCATCCATAAATCCTCAAAACTTCCATTTACCAACTATATTTTGGATCTTTATTTCCTAAAATCCACCATCCTAAATCCATGATCTCCTTCATCCATTTTGAGTCCCTATATCCCAAAATTCAAACTTTATCCTTCATATCCTCCAAAATTTCCTCCTTTCCATCACTCTTCAAGGTGTGTGCCAGTGATGATATTTCAACCTCCTTCATCCACTCATTCAAAAGTCTTCCAAACTAGCCTACATCAACCATGTCTTCCTCCCACCACTCGACCCCCTGAATCCAAACTTTTTCATAAGTCCTTGACCTCCATTTACCAACCCATTTCATCCTTCTTTTCACTATCCTACCAACATATATGAGAAAATAGTAAAAATTCCTTGAAAATAATAAAATAAAGAGAAATAAATATCAAGGGATACCATCCATGTTCTTAGATGCTTAAGTCCTCCCTTTGTTTTGCTATCTAGTGTCTTCCAATTCCACTTATCCATTCATTCACTGTTCCTCTTCCACTTGTACTCTACACTAGGGGCAAGCCCCATGCATACCATATTGCCTTACATATCTTCCATATTTCCATCTATCATCCATCATCCTTTACATATTTTATCCTGACTATCCTATTCCTTTCATCTATTCATTCTCACTTTTCATATCCATCCATTATGCTACATATTTCCATCCACTTTCACGTATTTGATCTTGACATCCTATCCATATCTTATATCCCATAGTCCTTGGCATTTTCCTTTCCTCTATCCTCCCTCTTCTATCCATACTCCTACATACTTCCATCCTTCTTTCATAGGTCCTTAATCTTGATTATACCATTCATTTCATGTCTCACATTTCATCCATACTCTTCATATCATTATCGCCTCCGTCCCATATCCCTTATTCATTCCACTTTCAGGCCTATGGCCGTGATCAATACTAGAGGCACACCAACAAAATGTTTATACATGTTTTGGAAATGCACATACCTTCCCTTCCTCCATACAATAGCCTTTACACACCATGTTTTCATTTCCATGCATCCTTTCTGAACATATTTCCTTCCATTTTCCTATTCTTGGTATGGGGCATTTTAACTCCTTTGAAACACGGTCCTTGGCTCCCCATTTTATGATACCATATCTTTTGGTCCCCCATATTCTTTCACTTTTCATTTCATCCATATATCCTTGGTTCTCCCTTGTCATTGGTTCTAATCTATTCCACCTTCTATCAATTTTTACTTTTTCCAATTCATTCAATAAACTCAATCTAATCACATTCCCTTCTTCCAATCATTTCATACAAATCAATTTTCATCCTATCTAACTATCTTTTTCTTCTAACCCAAGCTTATCAAAACCATTCTTCTAATCCAATCAAGTTCTTTATTCATCCATCATCTTGTCCAAATTGTTCTATTCATCATCTCTTCTCATGAGACTGAGCTTCACCCCATCAAACTAAGCTTTTCAAAATAGTGATTGCAAACAAAACTTACACAAATTTACACTAAGACTAAATGATTTGAGAACCTTGTTTCTTTCACACAATTTCCAACAAATAATCACAAACATTTCAATATAATTTCAATCAAACAATTAATTTTTGCGTTATAGGATGCATACTTCCTACACAAGCTTAGCAAACTTCACTATTAGTATAAGGTTCAGGGCAAAGACTATGGACTGAATGCCTACTTAGTCATAAGGTCTTTTTGTTGATCTTATCTTTGTGTGTTAGCTACAACCTTCCCAAGTGTGCTTTAATTTTTAATATCTTGGTATCATTTGCATGACTTAACCTGATTACACTTGTCATTTTGCAATATGATCTATTTTCATGATTCTTTAACACATCTCTGATGGTTTCTAGTTATGGTTATGCATTTCTCACTAGGGGCAACGTGTTAGCACACTTTCCACCAAGAAACTTGAAAAGACGTTGGGTGTGCCTAGGCCTCTCTAGTGTGTATCTGTCATTTGTTCCATCATAGCTATGAAATCTACATTGCATTTTAAAAATCTACTCCATGCAAATGAACCTTTCCATCTATGGTACTATAGCATTTGATGCATAACTCCTCTTGCAATATCAAACTAGGGTGTGCTCTCCCATATGAACACAACTGAATCTCTCAATATTCATTTAGTTATGATGCATTTAGATTCATTATCTAGTTCAATCATTATCCAATTCAGCCTGCTACATTCTAATCTTACCAACAAGTCATGCAAGGTCATCTTTTAAGCCTTTTTATTTCCCTTATCCTTCTCGTGTCTATTTTTGAGAAAATGGGGCAAAATATATTCTTTTTTCATCCCATTTCCTCAAGTTGGCACCTCCTCCCTTGTCATCACTATGACACGACTCTTTCCACTCCTCTCCTCACTGGGGCAATCCATATTTTCTTTTATTTGATGCAATGTCATCCTAACACCACATCAAAGAGGGGCAAAATGCAGAAACTTAAATTGTTCTAAACACTATATTAATTAATTTAATATCTCCCTTGACACTATAATTTACTATTTATTAAAATTAAATATAATTTTCATGTTCCTCTACTTATTTAATTAAATTTATTTAATTAAATAGGTTCACTTCCCTAATGTATTTAAATTTAATTTGAATACTTTCCCTCTAATGTGTTAAATCTATTTAATGCATAGTGATTCATAAATACCCTTTTAAATAAATTCTAATTTATTTAATTCCCTCCACTTTATTAAATTCTATAATCTCATGATTAAGTTAAATCTTATTTAATTTAATCTTAATCTCACCCAAAACCTAGTCTACCATCCATCACTCTCATCTTTCTAAGCCTACCCACTAGTTAATCCCACTTAATTATCTTAAAAACCCTCTTAAGCACCCTTCAGCTCCTAAGTGGTTGCTCACACATTGTGAGCAACCTAAAATCCAATAAAGCCTCCCTTATATTATTTTATTCAAAATTCTCTCAAGAACACTCTTACACACTTGTCCCCCTTTCCTTTCTCCAAGGTTTCTCACACATGTGTGAGCAAACCTTGAGCCATCTCTTTCACCAAAAAAGCTTATGTTGACCTTTGCATGGCTTGTATCTTTAGTCCATGTGTCTCCCTTGTGGCACCTATGTGGATGCCACATAGATTCCACCTCCCCAAGGCCTCTCTCAAACCTATAAATAGAGCTCTTGTCTCAAGAATTTTCCATCTCCCTCATTGGCATTGTTATCATGCCAGTGTAATTCTAGAGCTCTTTAGAAATTTTATGCATTTTTGCTAACCTTTTTTAGTTTCTAGTTTCATTTTGTTGCATGGTTAACTTAGTTTATTTTCTTGCATCCATATTCACCATCCTTGAATTCTTTGAGCATTGTTGTATCCATAACCATTGTTTGAAGCATTCTCTTCATATCTAGTTAGCTTCATACATTTTGCATGTCATTTCAAATCATTTTGGGATTCAAATTGTTGTGTTTGAGAGAGCACATCCACATCCCTCACTATTGAGTACACCAATAAGGCCTCTTGTGGGCACCCTTGTTGAGCTACTTTGAGGTTGCATGACAATTCTAATCTTTTGGTTGAATAGTTTTAAAACTCAAGTGGGATAGTTGTATTTTGATCTTATTTGAATAATTTCTATACATGTAAAACTAACTTTTTTTGTTTACACATGCTCCCGAAAGGTTATGTTTTCTTGCATACAATCTCAAAATATAAAACAATCATAAAAAGTCTTGAAAAAAAAAATGCCAAGTGGTGAAAATATAGAAACAGGAACTACTTGAGAACCTCACACTTATGTTTTTTAGAATATTACTTTGCACTCTAAACTACTCCATCTCACATTGCTTTGCCTTGCCTAGTTTGGAATCAACCATTCTCTAAGTCTAGAGAGCACAAAATGTATAGCTTATTGGTTCTCTTGGTTGTATTGCTATTTCTTTGGTAGCTCTTTAAATAGTATTTTTCAATACTTCCCCTTGACATCGAGTGTTTCTTAACACTTATCAGATACCTTACCTTGATTTGACACCTTGTCTTTGGTCTAGGATGTTGCATGATTTCTCACTCGTAGACTTGAGTCCTAGGAAGATAACAACTTGACTTTTTTATGCAAACACTTAAATTAAAACAATCAAGATTGGCATGCCTTATTTTTGCATGTTGTTTATGTTGATCTCTTTACTAAGTGTTCCATCCTTAGTCTCTCAAGGATGTCATTGAACTAGAGGAAAGGGGGCATGGGGCATGTTTTCCTTTGATTTTTGTGTGCAAGTGAACTTTGTAGATCTTAGGTGTCTTGAGAATCTTCCTTGACCTCCTTGACACTTAGGATCTTCAAAGTTACATCCTTATCTGTTCATTTTGTTTTCTCTTGTAAGATTGTGCTTATGGCCATCTTGAGATTTTGTGTCTCGATGCAAGCATAATCTTGCTACACTAAATCTAGGAAATATACTAGCAAGTAATTTTGACCTTTATGTATTTGATTCTTATGATGGGTTCCCACATTTGGCTCAATGATAAAAACAAGAATGTACTTAACTAACCCTTGCAATTGAATCACATTTTCATGTTAGCTTGTATTTTAGGGTTTCATCCTAGTTTTTATATGAGTTTGAAGAGAGTCTCCTTTATTTGTCATGGATGTGTCAATCAACTGTGATCATCTTCTTGATTCTTCTCGATCATGTCTTCATCTTCTTTTGATCTTTTTATCTCATCATCTTTTCTTTTCTTGTCATCAAATGGGTTAATCTTATCATCATATCTATCTACCCTTTTGGATCCTTTATATAAAATTTTGACCTAAGTTTTAAAAGTTTCATATTTCTAAAAAAATTACACCATTACCTAATTTTGACATCTTGGATCCATTTTTGTGATTAAAATCAAAATCTGATTTCATTTTTCTTGTCAAAATTGTGATAATTTTTTTCCCCTTCTTCTAAAGAGTTGACTAATCCTTTTGAGGCTTAATCTTTCAATCCTCATGAGGTTATCATCATTACTCCATTTATTTATCATTTATACTCTCTTCCACTCCTCTTATTGATTCAATTTCATTTAATTTCACCTTTCTCCTCATTTTGACCTAATTCATATGCTCCATCTTTCTTGGTCAAACTTTGTCAAACTGAGGCATATCTTCATTTCTTAATGGTCAACCTTTGGTATTAATCTCTTATCTATCTTCAAGGAATCTATCTTATCTTGATTTGATGATGTCTATCTCATTTATATATCTCCTCTATATCATTTTGATTTTGATCCTATGGGGGTAGGAATATGCTAAACTATCTATCTGCTTTGGACTTGTCAGTACTCATCTCGAGTTCTAATTTGTCTTAACTTGATTTATCTACTTGCTTTATGTTACTTATCTTGACATATAGTACTCATATCACATATTAATATTGTATTATATATCTCTCTCCTAATGTTCAATTCCACTACTTATTGATTATGCATTCACAATCATCTATCTCTTTGTGCTTCATTCAATCAAGATTAGAGTAAGATCGCTCTATCATCTTGACATACTCATTCTTTGACTTAATGTGTTTATAGATTGATCACACATTAGTCAAAGAGGAGAAAATGTAATTACCAAAAAATGGTCCTCTAGACTATGACCCACCTTTCTAGCAATTTATGTATACTATCAATTACTTATCTTTGATCAAATCACCATTTTATTATTTATTTGATTATAACCTATGGTTTGACTAAATTATCCAAAGTATTATTTAATTGAAATAATATATCTCACTTTTAATTAAATAAAAATCTCCAAATTCCCTTTATTTCTAAGTATGGAAATGAAAAGACATTTTCCTATTTTAAAAATAAAAATAAAAACATTTTTGTCTACACATGAGGGGTACACTTCTCTATCTGAGAATAATATTTATTTTCAAAATAACTTTTATTTTCCTCCAAACATATTTTGCCTCTTAAACACCACCTTTGATCTTGGTTAGTTGATATTCTTGTGCACAAAGTCAACATGATACTCATTCTCCACTCTTAATTTTTCCTCTTAATCTCTACTATCCATTTCTCTTTAAAAGAAGGCTCTCTCCTCACTCTCTCATATCTTACACTCTCATGCTATTGTTATGTTGCAAGTTTCATTCTCGAGAACTTGGACCACTCATCTTACCCTTGTATTTTATTACTTGCATTCTTAGGTTAGTTTTCCTTTTATGTATAACTTAGCTCACATAGTTTAACTAGGGATTTTTGTAACTCTTTGTTATCTTAGATATTGCATTTTATCTAGTTATGACTTGCATTTGCATTGCGTACTTGATTCTTGGATATTCACACTCTTGCCTCTTCTCCTTTAAATCTTCTATTTTATGGTGCACCTTGCAAGGGTTTCTTAGATAGGTTCATTTGAGATCCACCACACTATCATTGCACTTTTTTGCATCATAGATATGAAGATATAGACCATCTCTTGGAATACTCTTCATTATGGGTATTCTCAAGTATATTGGTCTATAGAAGTGTGACACATTTTATACACATAAATGTTAGATGGTACAAAAGGCTCAGTAGACCTCTAGAAAGATTTTCTCCCTCTTTGTATTCTATTTTATTAATAGATATTGATGAACTAGAGGGATATGATGAATTTTTGTAGGTGGATACAAAGTTTTAGTGGGAGTCTACAATGACAAAAGAAATGGACTCCTTGCTAAAAAATTAGACTTGGGATTTATGTAAGTTGCATATAGGTAAAAGGGCTTTAAAAAATAAATGGGTTTGCAAGATAATAGAAGAGGATGGAGGTTAGAAAATATTTAAAACCAAGTTATTTGTAAAAGTATTTGCACAAAAAAGACTATCAATTTATGGAAGTTGGAAACATAAACAAGCATAAAAATACACCAATTGGTATATGCATCAAAACCAATTTATGGAAGTTGGAATATAAGAACCTACTTAGTTATAGATAATGTATATAATCATTTGGAGAAAATTTTCTTTATGGCTTTGAATATAGAACTTTAAATTTTGCCAACTTTAGGGTTCTAATAGTGGCTCTTTTTTGAATTGTATTCTCTCTATGAAGATAGATAGATTTATGTAATGCCCACCCAAAGTTTGCTTTAGATTATATATGTTGAACTCTTTTAGGCCTATTTCATACATGTTTTAGTTTTAGAGATATGTAGTATGATGTTATTTCATTACTTGAAAATATTTCACGTGTTGTATAATGATTATGATTACTTACATGTTAATATTGCTTTAATGGTTCCTAGTTAGTAAATATGATTACTTTCATAATGATTTCAGATGATATGTCTTTAATGATGATTGTTTTGCATTCATATTAATGCATTTTTATATATGAGTATTTGATGAGTTAACTTGTGATTCATTATGGTACTTACCCCATACTTGCATTTGTATGGTGTGTGTGTGTGTGTGTCTATTTTACCTTTCTATCTGACATGTTTGATGTGGTTAAGGGAGGGAGTTGTAGTCACCTGCTAGTTGGGATCTACACGATGTACCATTCGTTGCCATTGCATGTCTAGTTTAGTTTTATATATATATATATACTCATCTTTTTATGTAGGTTGTAGGTACCACACATTGACTTCCCTGAATTGCTAGGATGAGCATGTCTTATCACAATAACTCAAATGAGAAGATAATGATTAGGTCCAATCCCAACCATAGCCTAAACACTTGTCCTGCAAGGACTTGTATTTGACTCTCTACCCCTTTTTAGACTCGCAAGTTTGTCTTTATGTGTGTTGTTTGAGTTTGGGTTTTGAATGGTTTTGCTTATATAGATTTGACTATGTTATTTATTTGGTAAAAGGTTTAATTGTGATATTTAGATCAATCACATAATATTAGAATTATTAAATATTATTTAAATGAAAGGAAGAATTATAATATAAGGATATTTAATTAATTAGAAAATTAAATTAGTTAAGTCTTTATTTTTTATTTAAAAGATTTGATTTAAAAAGTCTAAATATGAAAGTTAGAAAAAAAGATAAAATGAAATATTAAAGACTAAATATTGATTTATCATGAATATTTAATCAATGATAATAAAATTAGAGTTGCACATAATTAATAGAATTTAATTTTTATTAATCATAAAACTAATTATATGCAATTTAATTGCACATTAATTAATAAAATTAAAATAAGATTTTTGAGTGAGAAATAAGTTATTTAATTTAAAAGAAAGGATACTTATTTATTTTATTATATAAAAAAATCTAGTTTGTGAAAAGAAAGTAAATAAATAAATAATATTTATTTATTTAATATCAAAAGAAAGTGAAAAAAGTAAAAATTATGTATTTCTTTTCTTAAAAAAGGTGATTTTATTTATTTTTAAAAAATATAAGAAAATAAAAGAAACTATTATATTATTTTAGTTGAGTTACCTTCTTTTGTAAGTTTACTCATTTTAGAAACTTTAGTTTTATTAGTTTTATTTATTTATTTTTCTTTATTAAGATGTCATTCTAGTCATTTTGAGGGAGAATATTTTTTGAGAACAATAAGATAATTTAGAACAAAGATTTTAGAAGACAAGTTATAGGTTATGCATTCAAATTTTGAACTAAAAAATCTTCTTACAGTTGGGAGTAAAGTCTACAATTGGGTTTTCTTCTTCTTCTTAACAAATCAACTTGGCATTTGGAGGTAGGGGTTTTAAAATATCTTTGCAATTTCTATTGGAAATATTGTCTTCTCTGTGCTTTCTTGATTATGAATAAATTTGTTTGCAGTTACTTGTATGCCAATTTGAGGGTTTGAAACATGTGATTTTGCTATAACTTTTCTTTAATATATTTTATAAAAAATGTAAAGATACTTTTATACACCGATTTGGAATTTATTGATCATATATAAAAATCATATATATTTTATTTTGTATAGACATGGTCAAATATTGGCTGTCATGCTAAAATTAGGCCTATTTGAGCTTGATATTTCAATTAGAGACACACAAATAGTCACTTATAACTTCTGTAGAATATATAGTTAGGAAAATATTACATTTGTGATTGTAAATAAGTCTATTATGAATACTTTTGTTAATTTTCCTGAAGATCCAATTGTTCAAACAAAAGTTATGCTCTTTCTTTTAAACTGGTAACCTTCAAAGTTGAATAGTGTTGCTAGGAAGATTCATATTTTACACCATTCAAATGAATTTTTCTTTAGGACTGGTAATGATGAAAAATGTGTTAAATTAAATTATCTTTCCATTGATATAGATTGAAAATCTATATCATTCCATATGAGATTATAACATTTGAATTACAAGCTGATTTACATAGAGAAAATACATAAAAACTCAATGTTAAGAACTTTGAAAATGTTTTATCTTTATTTTAAATATTATCAATTTAAAATATAATAATTAATTCTAAAATTATTAGATAATTAACATAATAAATTTACCTACACTTCTATAACCTTTATATAATCAAACAAAGCTTCTTAAAATAATATAATCCAAAACATCTGATGAAACCTTGTATTATTTGATGTGTGTTTATTTGAGATTTTGTGGTATTCTTCTTGTGATAGGTTTTCATTTTTTTAATGTGATGTTTTATTTTGTGATGGCTTTTATGTGAATCATTTAGCTAGCTAAACTAGGATGTGCACCAGAGGTGTCTTTTAAGATTTCTTTTATGATGGTTATTTGACTAGATGTTGTGATGTACTTTATGATTCAAAATTGAGGTTTATGTTTATGAGATTTATTTGGTGAGCATATATGATGACGTGGGTGTTGAGAACCAAATTATTTTTTGGGTTTCTTGTTAAGAAACCAAGTTCTATCTTTATGGGTGTTGTGGTATTGGACACAATTGTGGTTTATGTGCTTAGGGAAGGTTGTCTAGGTACCTATCTTTGGGAGTGGCTTGCAATAGGGGTATGAGACCCAAAGTGGTTAGTACTAGGGTAACCTATTGTAAGTTGTGTAATAAGTGATAAAATAGTAATCAAAATATCTTTCTTAGCCTTTTCCTTGTGATACATTAAAAAAATAAGTTAGAGATGTGCCTCGCTCATGTCTTGAGTGCTTGTATAGGCCAAGGATGGGAATGAGATGATACCTAGTGAGAGATATGACTAATTTTCCTCATCTTCACGAGAGAGTATTTTGGTTTTGCATGTGTCATGTTGAGGGTCTAGGGTCCAGAGTGACCAGTCCAGGGTAACTCAACACTTGAGGTTTCAGGGTCTAATGAGAGACCAGTTAGGGTGACTCAAGTAGTTTGACCATGTGATGACACTCCCTAGTATGTAGCCCGAGTCTCCTCCTTAGATTTTTTATTTGCCTCTAGTGGTGTAGTTATTGGTGTTGTACTTATTATTGGTGTTTACTTTCATTGATGGTGATTGGTGATTCATGATGATTGTACTTTTGACATGTGTCTTTTGAGTTGAGTTGGATATCTTTTGTGAAATTTATCTCATGATTTTGGTACTTGATATATACTTGGTATATGTATGTTGACTTGGTTTGTGGTGTTGGTATTGGATGAGTGTTCTTTCAACTTTGGTTATCTTTTCTTCTTGAGTAGTTTGTGTTACCCTTGAGGTAGATTTGGCTATTAGGACTCCTTGTCTAAGAATATTTTATGGTTTGATTAGGTGTATGTGGATTGTTCATTATCTTCCTTTTACAGTGGGAGTGGAAGCCTAACTAGGTAACCATGTAGTCGGGAGGTAGTGTCTTCATACCATTTGGGTCCCCCTTAGATTGACAGGTTTTGGATGCTCATGGATGTAGTTGTACCTTTATCATTCTTATTCTTATCTCAGAGACTATTAACTTGATGTATCTATGATATCATGTATCTTGTATTTTGATGTAATTGTATCTATTCTTGCATACCATGCGACATGTGCAATGGATGTTATTCATTGGATGTATTTCATTATAACAGTTGTATTCATGCATTTTCTTATGAGATTAAGATGTTATATTTTCATGATTTGGAAATTGTACTTAAGACTAAAACAATTAATAAAAAAATCTTAAATATGAATCAATGTGAAGGAACCCTTGAGAAGTGAAATCTATATTATAATTGCATGTGTAACTATTGTGTTTGTGCATATTGCTTCCACATTGTTACTTTGATGTTGTATAAACTTTAGAAAAAAATAGTTCAGTAAACTTTGTAACATATTAGATTTATTTATTTTGGGTTCCCAAGAGGGGCGATACAATTTCTATTATCTCTAGAGAAGTAGATCATATAGAATCACATTATTTATCATATGAAAACCTGATCAAGTGGACTTGACCCTCCAAAAAGGAATATTGGTTTTTTCCTATGTCAAACACCTGATTCGAATCATGCAACAATGTGAACCTTTCGAATATATAATTCTCACTTTCTTCACCATTTATATTTATTCTTACATTACTTTTCATTACCTTATAGATATATAACATTGATATCATTTAATTTTGTTAGAGTTTTAGGTGACTCTACAACACCCCAAGATCAAATGAAAGACAATGATAAATTTTAGAAGATATTGGAAAGATGAACTCATTAAGATGCAAGAATGATATTATTGATAGAGAACATCAATAGATTTTGTGGACATGATTTATTGAGTCCAATGGATTGATTGAAATACATATAATAAGCCTCCTTATATAGGAAAGGCAATAAGAGACAATGATAAGGAGAAGATAACCTATCATATCCACAAGGTGGAATCACATGTCCACCAAAGGTTGATCATCCTTAATTATAAAATGAATTATGTAAAATGATGATGATGATATATGCACTAAAGGTGGATTGAGATAACTAATATCACCACCTAGAGTGGAATTCTCCTACACCATGTTCTTACTTGAGGTGGAATCTCCTAGGTGTCTCAATAAAAAATATATTATGTAATTAATTATCCTAAGTAAGATTATGTAACTATAATTAGTGATATTTAGTTACAAAAACACCCCCTCTTAAATACAACTTAGGGGAATGCACTTAAACTTATAATTCAAGATGGGCCTTGGCTACTAGACCATGTTAGGTACCCATATACAATATGAAATGTGATACATGAAATGTATTCTTTTATAAAGTGGAGAAAGATGGAAAACCTCATGGGAAAACTCTTCCCCATGAAGAGAGATGAAAACACAATTGCAAGAATGAATGAAGTGCTCAAGACCGTACAAGAACTATATACATTATTTATATACAAAGAATAACCTCATATAGGAAGGATGATATGATATAAGATATCTCTCCCATTATGAAGAAGATCTAATGTTGATGAAGTATACCTACAAAAAAAGAGAATCCAATGCCTACAAGCAACATGTATCCCCTTAGGAAGGAATACATACATCAAATAATGAAGAAGCAAGTCCATGTGAAAATGGAAGAATAAGGAAGGAAGTCTCTATGTATGCATCTCTAAAAAATGATTAGTGTACACACCCTAAAATTGGCAAAGACCTAAAACAATGTAAATCTCGACCAAACAACTAAAGTCAAAGGCAAAATTAGATAAATGAGGACAATAACAGACTTTCAAATTAATTACAACATCAAGTCATTTGGGTGGTTATTTAATCACCTAAATATTTGATCAAATTCAAAAAGACCAAAATCACTTTTAAAAAGAGAAAAATCAAATCATAAAATCATAAAATAAAAAAGAAAAAGAAAAAAGGTAAAGAAAAAAGTTGAAAATAAATGTAACATTTAATAAACCAACTAAATAATTTACTCTCTCAAAAGTGAAATCCACCTTTTTGGAATTTAAAAGAATTGAAAATCTGTATTTATCCTCACAAACTAAGTCTGTTGGACTGTTCCTCTTGGGCTCTTGCGAAATATTTTAAGTTTCCCTGAGTGAAAGGTAAAACCTAGATCTTTACCCCAACCGCCTTCTAAAATTCTATAAATAGAAGGGAAAATCAAGAGCAAAAAGACCCAAGTTTTATGCATCTATACTATAGGCATATTAGAGCTATCATTTTGATCATCCATTTAGCATCGTTGTTGTAGAGATTTAATATTATTTTAGTGTCATTCTAGAATTTATTTAGCATTACTTAGCATTGTTTGGTCTCATGCATACACTTGTTTTAGCATTTTGTTATTCTTATCTTGAACTTCATATAGATCTCATATAGACATTCATATATTTTCATTAATAACATACTCCCATTCTATAACTATCACTAAGATGCTAGTCAGAGAATAATTTTAATAGTTGTAGTTAGGGAAACATGAGGTGTTCGTAGAGTCATTATTTGACAATTTTTTCTTGGGTCTAGCTTAGTTCATTGTTACTATGATTGTAGTCTACATCAAGGTCTCATGAATATGTGATTCCACCATGTATAAATTGGCACCCGCCGCGAGGCTTCACTTTAAAGCATCATTTTGTCTAACATTTCATTCAAATCTTTGAATCTCTTTGATGATCTATGTGTTACTCTTATTTCTTGTGTAGATCTGACTTATTGTAGGCTTAACAATGTTTGGGAAGACTCATAATAGAAACAACAACATTTCAAAGATAATCCCAAACTCACAATTACCAGATCTGAGATTTTCTTGACGTTCTAGCACTTTTGAACACTGTCTTAACACTTTTGAATTATTTTATTATGAATTTGAAGTGTTCTATAATACATTTGAAAGATCTGATAACACATATGAAATATTTTATGGCACATTTATCATCTTTTCTAGTGCATTGACAAGATTTTCTAGCGCTTCTCTAAGATCTTGTAACACGTTTATGTAATCCTATAGTGCATATGTGCAGTTCTATAATGAATTTGATCAGACTCAAAAGTTTATCATATTTAACTTATAAAACTTGTTTCTGGGTGCTTATAGGTCTCTTCTAAACAAGATAGGAGCTCCAAGGTCATTGAAATTATAGGAAGGGAATGAAGACAATTAAAAATGCACCTAGCATTTGCTAGCATTGAATCAAGTAGGCCTAAAACTCTTGTCAATTGAACTGTGACTTTTCAAGGTTCACAATCTAGTTTAAGTAAGAAATTGGTTCTTTAACCTACTTGGAACTAGGCCTATGCTCTCAACTCTTTGAAGTTAGTCAGAATGCCAAACCTTCCAAAAGAGTCAATAGGAATAAATTTGGGAATGAATAAACACATAGACTAAACAAAAGCCTCTTGTTCTCCTAGTTTGAATGTTCATAATTAAAAATCTAATTTTTGTGTTTGAGAAGTTGGAGTAGTAGGGATATTCTCTCACCCCTTTCAGGGTGACCAAACTCCCAAACCTTCTTTCAATTTTTGTTTGACATACTTTTCCATATGTAGTTTACTCAACCATAGAAAGGCATACCTCCCAAGATTTTCCTTAGTAGGGCCGATGAGAAGGAAATCCTTCCAACTTGTATTCCTAATCAAATGCAAGCTGATTGTGTTTGAAACATAGCCTTCCTCTAGTATTCTAGAAAGAGATTGCACAAAACCTCCATCACGTTGGTGGGAAACTATCTTTCACAAAGAGGCATATTCAAACATAAGCGGATAAACACTAGAACCTCATAGTCATCAGCCTTAGTAGGTTGTTCTCAAGAAGCCATTTTTTTTACATTCTAGGTTTGTGCATGGAATATTTCATTTTTTTCTTACTATTGCTATGATTGGATGTGCTTGTGTAATACATGGTAAATAATTTTAGATTACAACACTTTCAAGGAAATTCAGACATGACTACAAACCAATCCAAAATTGGGAATAAAAACTAATGTATACATTGGAATAACAGATTTAAAACCTTGAAAAATGTATATATTTACTCTTTTGACACATTTGAAACTATAAATAACACATTTTATTGATAAAATGTGCATTTGAACAAAACAACAACACATTTGAGCACTTAAATAATGCATCTGCATTTAGAACAATGTTTTTGCACTAAAGAATAATGCATGGTACAAAATGAAATAACACATTTAAACAATTAAATAATGCATACAAGCCTTTCCATAGTGAATTTGAGAGAGTTTGTAAAATAATGGCTATTTGCACACAAAATATCCCAAAACAAAGAGCATGTTTGAATACCCTTTTCCTCCATTGACACTTTGCAAATTTGAAGAACTCTAAAAATGACCAATATCTCTAAGATAAAGAAAGAAAGTTCTCATTATCCAAGTCATTTAAATGATCCTACCTAGAGATTTTATGCAACCAACACCATTACTCCAGTCTCGTACATCAAGTAAAAAATGAAAGCACACACAAATCCTTCCATCACCTAACTTCATGGAGCTAGATCCTATCAAGATTGGTATTGTTAGAAATAGTTTGAAAGATAACTTGATACTTCATTATAACTTGGTCTAAAAATCATCCTCACATCATGAAAATATAAGAGGATTAAAGGCTTTTCATTCACATCTCATGCCACTGCAAAAAATTAGTGTAAGTGCTAAACAAAAGGAACCATAAAGATTTCCAATACGAGTAGGCACCAAAATAGAAAAAAAACCAAAAAATCTACACAATCCTCAAACACCATCGATCCCATAGTACCCATTGACTTCTCATCAACCACCATCACCAAAGAATCCCCCTATTCAAACAACATAATTAAAAACTCACTAATGAAATGGCTTCATCTTGAATATGGGGCGAGAATGGCTTGGAGTAAAAAATCGAAGTCTTTCAACAAAATCTAGAACTTGTCAATATAATGAAAAGATTACTAGAATGACATAAATAGTGTTACTTGCTATCATTGGCTCAACAAGATGCAAAATTATCTGTTGATTTTGATGTATCTAACCTTAAAAGGGATCAAGAAGATTCACCCTTAGAGGTCATTACCCAAAAAATCCAAGACCTACAAATGGAAATGGAAAAGATGAAATGAGGGAAAATTCAACCAACTAAATTTAGTCTAGAGAAGATATGTCCTCTCCCCTTTGATAGAAGTGTCATCCTAACACCTTTTCCCCAAAATATGAAAACACCAAAATATGACAAATATTTTGGTACATCTGATCCCTAAGACCATCTTTACCAATTATATAACTTAGGTATGGAATTTGTGCATGACAAAACCTATCTTATGCATCTGTTCCCTAGAATTTTAGGAGGACAAGTCATGGGGTGGTTCTCAAAACTCCTCTCAAATATTAGATCATTTGATCAACTAGCCTCCATATTTGATGTATAATACTCCTATACCACCAAGAGAGAAATCACCATAATTGACTTATGCAATGTGAAACAACTTTTGGGTGAATTTTTAAAAGTTTTTTTACAAAGATGCCAACATAATTTTGCCAGATATCATCAAGATATCCCCAAAAAAGAAAAACTAACATATTTGTTAATAGCCTCTCCAAACCTATGAATTATTGGCTACAATTTCAAGGTCCTAAGGATTTTAAAACAACATTGGAAAACACAACCAAAGTTGAAGAAACCTTACTAAACAATGATATCATTAAACTATCGAAAGATGACAGAGGCTTATCTAACAATTCTTCACAACCACCCAACTCATCTGATTGATCAAACGATAAATATAGATCATGGTGGAAAAACAACAACAAAAACATGGTAAATGATAGAGTGGTAGAAGAAAATAACATCAAACCAAAACTTCACCCCTCCCCAAATAAAAAATATCCAAATGTCAATAACACCAATGTGCCTACTCGCCAAAACCCACAAAAGAGAGATGACATTCATTTTTTCTACTGATAAAACACAACTATTCCTCTAACATAAAATACCCCAATCAACAGGTGGCATACAACCAAGCCCCTCCATGAAAAGGGTATATGTCTAGCAAGCCACTTAAGAGTATACATTCCTATAGGTCAAACTTATGAAGAGTCTTGCAAATGCTCTTAGTTGATGAGCTTATTGTATTACTAAAAGCTAAGCCCTATGAACCACAAGTCAAGCCTTCATGGTGGAATGAAAAACATTAATGTGCTTATTGTCAAAATTGGGGGCACCTCACCAATAAATGTTATGCCGTTAAGGGATCCATTCAAAAATTGATTGATGATGAAACCATTAAAGTTCACATTGTTCATACCAACAAGGATCATATGACCTTTATAAATCTGTTCATGGTTCATGAGAAGGGTAAATCTTCCAAAAATAACCAAGCCAAATCTTCCAATGACAAGGTCAATTATACTCACAATTATGATAATACAATCAACATGATCTTTGGCTTCGACATCATCGTCAATGTTATCATTTTCAAAGATAAACATAAAAAACAACCCTTGAATGCCATCACCCGAGGTCAAACCTCTAAAGTGGTCTTGCCGAGAGTAGCCACTAGCTTAGATCTAGTAACCATGAGCAGTACCATCTCCAAATATAGCCTAGTTAATATTTTATTAAAAACTCTGGCTCATATCTTCATCTTTTAATTGTTACAAATATCTCTAAAGCACAAAGAGATCCTAACCAAAAACTTAGTGCCAAATTATCTTGATATAAATAGATTCCAAAATATGGTTAAAAACCTTGTTGCACCCCATTGTGTATCCTTCTCAACACAAAATGACGTGTCCTTTGCCCATGCACAAAAATCCCCATTATATATTGAAGTTTTTGTACACAAAAATAGAGTAAAGAGAACACACTAAACTTGGTAAAAGCACTAGGATATATAGAAGATGCCATTGACCCAAAGAAAAAAATTACAATTAAGGCACATGATGATGAGGAAAGATCCTCTAAGGGCATGGTCATATTGCCAATAAGGGTTGGCCCGATCATGAAAGAAACTGTCTGTCAAGTTTTGGGCCTGAAGCTAACTTACAACATCCTATTAGGCAGGCCATGGATTCATGACATGCAAGTAGTTTACTCCACTTACCATTAATGTTTGAAATTTCCATATATGGGTCAAGAGGTAACCATACCTAGGGACCAAATCCACACGCAATATTATAATTCCCTTGTCCCTCATAATAGAGAAGAAATCACCATCATGACAAGCAATGCTAACCAATCTATACTAGCAAAGGCTTCAAGCTCCACCAGTTGAGACAATAAACACTTTTCCATAGTGACTAAGGGAAAATAGAAAGTGGGTTATTCTAGTTCTTCCATCCCACCACCTCTTCCACCTAGAGACTCCAAACAAACACATCATGAAGAAATATTTTGTTTAATAAAAGAGTTTGAACAAAAGTGCTAAATTCAAATCAAAAGGGTAGGAAAATATTCAATTTCTCTATTTGGCCTACCAATATCTCCTAAATCTCAAGGTAGACTTACTTAAATCACTCTTCCCAAACCCTACAATGAACATTTTGTTAAAGGAAGTGATATGTCTTCAAACATCAAGGAAGAGGAAAATAAGAGGCTATAGAATATTGGCATTTCCACCCACCTTTTTGGCAAGGTTTATGAACTAATTAAGAAAATGGGTTATCTGGGATAAGGCCATTTGGGAATAGGCATAGGTATTGTTGAACCACTAGCAACACAGTTTAGACCCAATAAATTGAAGACAAGAGTAGGCTATTCAAAACAAGAAAATGAAGGTTTTCCACCTCATCCCAAGCCACCACATCTTGATAAGTCATGACCTAGATACAAAAATTCCTCTTCCTCCACTTTGGTTTGGGTACCGAAAGAAAATGATTTCATAGATTAGAGTACATCCAATATAAAGAGTGTAAACCTATCTATCACTAATCTACACCTTCTAGAAGACCCATTCATGGATGCCATTAATAATGAGGATGATGAAAATTCCATCAAGTGGGAATTTGATTCATTTTTTGAGCAATCTACGCATGATAAACAACATGATTTTATTCACACTTCTACGTAGAGCACTACCGCAACACAAGAATATGCTTCTAGCTTAGACTTCCCTTCACTACACAAAGTCAATTCACAACATAATAGTTTAGAAGTAGGTATAGAACAAACAAATGATCTCCCATCACCTAGTGATGATGAACTTGATGAGGGATTCTAGTTCCAAACCCTATTTCCAGATTTCTTTCTAGCAAAAATTGAAAATGGGAGTAATGAGTAGCTCAATTACTCTAGTTTCCTAGATAGTTTAGAAGAAGTACATGTTATAAACTTACCTAATACACTATGTGAGTCATAAAATGAGGTCATGTCTTTAAACCCATTCAAACCATATCCATACCCTAAGTCATTATCCTTGATCCATCCTGAGTTTATTAACTGGGATACAATTGAGCCTTATAACATTCCTAACTTTGACACTAACCGTGACATCTTTGTATACCTTAATTTGGTTGAACCATCTGTAAGACTAGATCCAAAGGATGCACCTACTGATGGGTCAAGCATTAATCATCTCAGTCACACAAACATAGGTCTAGCACCTCAAAAATCTAGCAACCCAAACCACATTGTGGAAGGTCTTGATAAAAAATAAAAACAAATAGAAGTGACATATCTAAGGGTGAAAACCCAATTGTGGCACCCAATGATGAGATGATTGATACTTTACCTCAGTATTTAGAAGAGAGGTCATTTATTTTAATCGAGCCAGCAAAGAGAGTCAACACTATGACAAAAGCAGAACCTAGAATCATTCACCTAGTACAATCATTAACTTCAGATGAAAGAATTGAGTTCATTCATTCCTTCAAGGAAAGGAAAATTAATTTTTCATGGTACTACACTAACATGCTGGGTTTAGATCCTAATATGATTCTTCATCACCTCAATATTTCTCCAGAGGATAAACTAGTTAAACAAAAGATCAGAAAAATAGATTTGCATATAACATTATTATCAAAATAGAGTTCTATGAATTACTTCATACTAGTTTCATTAGGACATTGGCCTATGATTCATGGATTTCAAACATTGTACCTATTTCAAAGAAGGATGTTAGTATACAAATCTACATTGATTTCTGTGATGTTAACAAGGTATGCCCCAAAGATGAATTTACCCTACTAAGCATTAATATCATTGTAGACCTAACAAAAAGAAATTCTATGTTCTCTCTTATGGATGGCTTCTCTAGTTATAATCAAATCCAGATAGCACCTGAAGACTAAGAGAAAATAACCTTCACCTATGCATGTGAAAATTCTGTTGAAATGTCATGCCTTTTGTTCTCAAGAATGTAGGGGCCATGTATCAATGAGCTATGACCACAATATTCCATGACATGATGCACATATAACGCCCTTCCAGGAAACCCAAAAGAAATTAACCTAAAGTTTCACTAAGTTTTTCAAACAATTTTTTTAAAGATAATAAACAACAAAAAATATAATATAATAGAAGAAATAACATACACACATAGATAAGCAACACATAAATAGATTACATCTCTTAAGGTTCTATGATGTTGAATCACATTTAAGTTTAGTTAATACTAGATCAGATACACAATATTACCACATTGAAGAATAATCACAAGTACAAATCCATTTAAACAATATTCAATTATATAAGATGCTACATGGCAATGACCATAAATGCTTAATCATTTGGTATACAAGTCATAGGGTATGATAAGCTCAAAGAATATATAACATCAATAATACACAACATCTCATAAGATCTTTGATAATCAAGTACTATACAATAGAGAATAATCATCTAGAAGGAATACTAGATCAGATAGAAAAGAACATCTACAAAAACACATCCAATAGTTAGACCTCAATGGTATAAGAAAAATGCACTACCACTAACCTTTTGGAACCTAAATGGCCCACTCCCACTGCACTAAGGAGATAAAATTAAGTCCTATATGGATATCAAAACACAAGTCAAAACCAACATCTAGCTCAAGGAAACACCTAAAATAAAACTATCTCAAAGGGCACCAAGACACAAGTATCATATAATCCTAGAGGCAACAAGAAACGTAGGAAATCTACTATACAAGTGGGAAAGTGTCATCACATGAGCCAACTCTAAGGTTACCTTGGCAGCCTCTTTGGACTTTGGCCCCCTAGTGTCTCTATGTAGCATCAGTATCCTTTCATACAAACAAGGTATACTAACAAGTCAACTCTAAGGTTACCTTG
Organism: Cupressus sempervirens; assembly: GCA_028749045.1. NCBI lineage: Eukaryota > Viridiplantae > Streptophyta > Pinopsida > Cupressales > Cupressaceae > Cupressus > Cupressus sempervirens. The sequence continues at coordinate 330,816,017 of CM053787.1, forward strand.
GCAGTCTCTTAGGACTCTGGCCCCATAGTGACTTTATGTGGCACTGATATCTTATTAATTCATTTAAAACCCATTTAATGAAATGTTATCACTTATTAAAACAACCTACAATGGGTTACCCAGACAACCACTTAGGGCTCTAGTCTCCATTGCAAGCCACTTCCCAACATGACATACAAATAACCTACCCTAAGCTCAACAAAAGAAGAAGATCTCATAAGATCATAAAATACACATAAGTTCTTAAAAAAGAAACTGTAAAGCACTGAAATATCATTGATCATAATCATAGATTTCAAAAATAAAATCATGCTAACAGGATTGATCCAAAATATAGTACACATATACCAACCCATGACATCACCAAAACCAAATCACATAATCACCTCAGTCCTATGCAAGAAATTGGGAAGTAATCCAAAGATATGATTGATCAAAGACACAAAGTTTATACCAAAAAAGTCACACCATTCACTCCAGTTATACACAAGAGAAACTGGAAAGCACAATAAAACATATGATCAAACTCACCATAGAACACACATGACACATCACAATGGTCGAGCATAAAAGATCATTACCAAAATAAGCCATAACATCATCATAGAAAAAAATCCCAAGCCTTTGGTAAACATCCTAATTGGTCAAACACTAAGTCAACCCAAACCCAACAACAGTAACCCACACATCACATAATGTACATACAAAAGTAACCTTCATAATTCGTTAGGTTTTGAAAATACAAGATTTAAATTTTTACTAAGGTTTCCAAGTTCTCATTTTCATTTTCAAACACAAAGATTGAATAACAATTAGGGTTTTAGTTTTCTTTTCCAAGTATTACGTTTATAGAGTTTTCAATTTCAATCAAGGCTCATGTTTTCATTTTCTCAAAGTATTATGATTACTAAGCTTTCCAAATCATAAAATTAATAGATTCATAAATCTTATTAAAAGTCAATTAAATATGACATAGAATTGTTAACCAAAACCTGAGTTAACCAATTTCCCAATTCACAATTTGCAATAAACTTGTATAGTTACATTTTAATAATAAATAAATTAAAAAATTTAATTAAATATTATTAAAATTTAATAAAAAATCATTAGATTATAATTATTATAATAATCTATTAATAAAATAACTTAATTTAAATTATTAATAAAATAATTACTAATCTATCAACAATCATAATACTTATAACATTAAATATTAATTAGTCAGATTTGCTTCTACCAACAAAATCTTCTCTTGTCCTACAATCCTTGACAGATTAGGTTAAACATTCAGTACACTGAGAGTTGTTTCAAATCTTACTAGGTCTCTAGACCATCTCTAATCTACTTCTGTAGACTCTAATCTTCGAAGATAAGTTTCCTTTGTAAAATCCATAGTGCAAGGCATTACTAGCCAAATCACTTGAGCTACTTGCTGAATGGTGGTGTCAAACTCTTCAAGTTCTTCCACATAATGTCATCATCTTTATGTACTTGAAAGATTGCTGGTGCTCTAAGTGTTTTTGAATTGGTTGGTTCTTTATTAGGAAAGAAATTGGAAGGGGAGAATCTTGTGGGAGGTACTATTCCTAGTGGGATAGAAGATCAAAATGAGGAAAATTTGGTAAACTTTGCAGGATTTACAGATGCTGGTACCACTAGATGTGGGGTTCGGGAACTCTCTTTGCATTCTTGTCCTATAAATCACGTGCCTAGTTAAGAACTGAAGAATGAGAAGATTCCTTTGGAGAATGTGGAGGAAACTAATGAGAGGAAAGTAGAAAGTTCATGAAAAGGGTTAGGAGATTAAAGGACATGGTCTTCCCTATTTGGTAGGAAACTTGGTGGAAAATCATCTTTCCCTCCAGTTACATTGAAATCTTGTTGGGAGAAAGGTGAGTTTCAAATATTTATTCTGGACCTAATTGTTGATTTCTCCATCTCTTCTATGGAATTTAATCTTGTTGGAAAATTTATGGGGCCTAGACCAGATATAGACACATTGAAAAATGATAAAATAGAAATGGGTTATCCATGGTCAAGTTTATATAACTCCTATATTGAATGGATTCCTTTCATTTTTTTCTAACTGCAAAGAAGATATGAATATGGTCCTTTGTGGAGGACCATGGTCATTTGGAAAAAGTACTCTCACTATTAAAAAATGGGAGCCAAACATGGATTTATTTGATGCCTTCTTCTTAATTACTCCAATTTGGGTTAGACTTCCTGGCCTCCCTTTGGAATTTTGGCATGAGCATATCTTTAAGGGAATAGCTGGTTCCTTTGGGGAACTAATTGCAGCGGATCATGCTATGGCTTCAAAATCTAAACTTCAAAGTGCAAGATTATATGTGAAAGTGGCAAACTTGAATCACCTCCCTAAAAAGGTGGAACTAATTTCAAAACTTGGAAAAAGAATACAAGAAATTATATATGAAGATCTTCCAAATACCTATTTTTCCTATAAAAAATAGGGTCATAGGGTGAAAAATTGTCCTAACAAAAGCAAGAACTATCCTAAGACTGATAAGGAGGATAAAAAGAAAGAAGAAAAAACCTAGAAGAAAGTTTTGAAACCTAAAGTTACTCTTGCAAAGGGTTTGAAGGATAATCTAAATCCAAAAAATTAGAAAACTGGTATGATGCCAAATTTTGCTTTGAAGGAAAACTTGAGCAATGAAAATTAGGAGATTAGGGTATTATTAGATTTTGCCTCACCTGAGCAAAATAAAGAGAATATGGTTGACATGACAAAGCAATTAGTCATTTATCAGAAGAATGATACAAATTGGGAAGATCTAGTTGGGATGGAGGAAATAGAGGAAGGTGAAATTCTAATGGATAGAAGTAGATTGATGGTGTTGGTAGAATCCCAGAATATCCAGTCTATTGAAATCCAGAATGCTAATCCTAAGCCTCTCAAGACAACTTTGTGCAAAAAAATTGTTCACTTTCAGAATGATTTTGGAATTGAGGAGAGGAACTTGGAAGGGAAGGATTTGAAACAGAAATAGAGTCAAAGGAAAAAGATGGAAAAGAAAAGTAATATAGCTCCTAAAGGAGTAGAGACTCGTAGTAGTAAATTGGAGCAACAATCTAAGGTGAAACCGAATGTTGGAACTCCGGAGAAACCTGGAAGGAAATCCTCTAGGAAAACTAGAGAAATGGAAAGTTTGCAGAATATTGCTGATGGAAGAGAGGAAACTATTATGGATTTTACCCCCAAAAAATAAAATGGAAATTATTACTTGGAATATTGGGGGTTTGAACAATAGTCATAAACTTGATGTTGTTAGGATTTTTTTTAGGGAGTACAAGCCATATTTTCTTTTGCTACAAGAAATGAAGACGGAGAAGGAGAGAGCTGAAAAAATTAAGTCTTTTAATGATTAGTATTTAAAGGTAAGTAGTTCAAAAGGAGCTTCAGGAGGAACTTTGATGTTATGGAAGAAATCCTACTACTCAAGAACAATTTTGAATGCTAGTAAACATTTAATGGTGGTTAAAAATAATAGCATTGACTAGAATAATGAATGGTATATTGTCAATATGTATGTACCAAATATTAAGAACTCTAGGAAAAAGGTATGGGAAAATCTATCTAATATTAAGAGTAAAGACTACTTTGGCAGATGGATATTCATGGGGGATTTTAATGTTCCCCTTTATGACCATGAAAAAAAGGGGGGTAATGTGAGCCAACTGGATCTAATGGATTTCATTAATAAGGAGGGTCTAATGGATCTGGATCTTCATGGTATAGAGTTTAACTTGAGTAATAAGAGGCCAGGTGATGATTGTATTCAGGCTCAATTGGATAGAGCTCTTATTTCTCCTGATTGGACTAAAGATTTTGTATGCAAGTTAGAGGCATTACAAAAAACTGGGTCGGGTCATTTCTATTTTATTTTTACTTCTAATAAGGTTAATATCAAAAAAAAATTTCCTTTTAGGTTTGAGAAAATGTGGATGGAGCACCCACAATTTGAGAGTAAATTTGCTGAATGGTGGAATATAGATTTTGATGGAACTGCTCTTTTTAGAGTGGCTTCAAAATTAAGAAATGTCAAAAAGGAGGTTTAAATATGGAATAAAAGATGTTTTGGTAATATTTTTGACAATAAATCAAGTATTAAGGAAGAGCTGCAAAATATTCAGGGCAAGATATAGAAGGAAGGATACACTCTTGACCTTGTTAGAGAAGAAAATGAAAAATTGGTGGAGTATCATGACATTATTACTAAAGAGGAAATTTATTGGAGGCAAAGATCTAGATCAGTTTGGCTGAATGAAGGAGATAAGAATAACTCATATCTCATATCTTAAGAAGGGTCATTTGAAGATTACTGAGGAAAAGGACATTTTAGAAGAGATGGTCTCCTTTTTTTCCACTCTGATGACATCTAACTCTAATATTGATTCCACTCATCAAGTAGAACTTTTAAAGGTGATTCCATCTCTAATTACTGAGGAGAAAAATAAATTGCTAGGCACTATTCATAAGGAAGAGTAAATTTTAAAGGCTATCTGTTCCTTAGGAGAGGATAAGTCTCCAGGACTAGATGGTTTTCCTATGTTTTTTTTCTAGAGGGCATGGAAACTGGTTGGAAAAGATGTATGTGATGCTGTTAAAGAATTCTTTGGGGCTAAAAGAATGCTAAAGGAGATCAATTCCACCTTCCTCTGCCTTATTCCTAAAAAGATTGGGGCTGATTCTTCAGACCAATTCAGGCCTATTAGTTTGTGTAATTCTTTCTATAAGATTATCTCAAAAGTCCTCACTTCAAGGATGCTTTTGGTGCTTCAGTCTCTTATTTCTATTCAACAAAATGGTTTTGTCCTAGGTAGGAAAATTCTTAACTTTGTTATTGCTGCTCATGAGAATATTCATTCTTTATCTTGTTCCAATAATTAGGGCTTTATCATGAAAATTGATATTGTGAAAGCCTATGACAGAGTGGAATGGGCTTTTCTTGCAAAGATTTTATTGACCTTTGGCTTTAGTCATAGGATAGCGAGGGCAATTTTTTAGTTGATTTCTACTACTTCAATTGCTGTTCTGGTGAATGGGTGTTCCTCTGAATTCTTTAGCCCTTCTAGGGGTTTGAGATAAGGAGACCCCTTATCCCCTATTCTATTCACTATTATGGCTGATTTTTTGGGGAGGTATATGGGAAACTAGTTTTGCAAGGGGATATTAAAGGTTTGCAACCTTTTTCTTAGCCTCTTACTTGTTCTCATGGTCAATTTGTTGATGAAACCATTTTTCATGGGGAAAGCTAAAGTCAGGGAAGCCAGAAATCTCAAAAAAGCCCTTAGCATATACTCTTCTACTTCACGTTAGTTGATTAACTGGAATAAGAGCTCTTTATTTTTTATTAATGCCCTAGTTTTAAGATAGAACAAAATTGCTAAAATTCTAGGGTGCTTTATAAGATCTTTTCCTTGTATTGACTTGGGTCTCCCTTTGGGACCTAAAGCTCCAAATTCTTTTTGGGAAGATCTCATTAAGAATTTTAATAAGAAGCTTGTTGGATGGCAGGGTAACCTATTGAGTCAAGTTGGAAAAATCATCCTCCTTAAAGCATGTCTCCAAAGCATCCCTACTTATGCTTTGAGTCTCTTTAGAATTCCAACTAAATTTGCAAATACTATTGATAAAATCCAAAGGAATTTTCTTTGGTCTAGCATTGAGGAAAGGAAAAGAATGGCTCTGATAGCTTTAGATCAAATTTGTAAGCCTATCAGGGAAGGTGGTTTGGGAATCAGGTTAGTGTGAAGTATGAATACAGGAATAGAGAGTGTATCATGATGATAACGAATGGAGTACTATATAGAAACATAAGTATCTTTTTAATGCTCCTTTATTTGATTTTTTTTCATCTCCTGATGTTCTTTTGCCTTCTGCTATTTGGGGGGCTGTGTAGGGAACTAAGAACATCTTAAGTAAAGGATGTTTGTGGAAAGTTGGAAATGGGGAAAAGGTTAGATTCTAGGAAGATGTTTGGATACTAGACCATCTTCTGATTGAGGAATTTGAGGATAGGACCCATATTGATAAATGTAAGCAATTGTATGAGACTCTTGTGGGACATTACCAGTATAATAACAACTGGATTAGCCTTGTTGATGTTAACCAAGTTTTTCATAATATCCAGATTATGTTAAATGCCTTTTCTTTGTATCCCCTTAAGGAGGATAAGATGATATGGAGTGCTGATGTAAGTGGCCATTTCAAAGTTTCCTCTATATTCAAATATGAGGAGAAAGGTAATTTCCCTTTATTGACTAGAGCTTGGATAAAAGGTCTTATACCAAAAATAAATATCTTTTATTGGATCTTAGTTCAAAATAAAATTCTTACTTAGGATAATTTGCAAAAGAGAGGCATTAATGTGGTTAATAGGTACAGTCTATGCAAAGAAGGTTATGAAGATAGATATCACTTGTTCTTAAACTATACTTATAGTCAACAAGTATGGAATTCTATTCTCAACTTCTGGAATATCACTTGGGTCCACCAAAATAATATAGAACATTGTTTTAAGAGTTGGATTTTCCCATCTAAGGATAATAATGTTGATTTCTTGTGGAGAATTACTCTTCCCCATCTCTGGTGGTGTATCTGAAAAGAAAGAAATAACACAATCTTTAGAAACAAAGAAATGCTAGAGTGGGTGCTTGGCCAAAACATTGTCAGGGCAATAAAGGAAAACTTCAATTCCCAAAGAAAGTGTAATGAAGATTTCCAAATTGATAATCCAATGTTTTCTAAGGGTTCTAATATGAAGAAAAAAGATCCAAGAATGAATACTAAGTGGAAGGCTCCTCATATGGGATGGATTAAAGGGAATTTCAATGGTGTTGCTAAAGGAAACCTTGGAAAAGTGGGCTATGGAGGCATTTTTAGGGATCACATAGGTAATATTATAGATTCCATTTCTATACCTATTGGTATTTCTAATAGCCATAAATTTGAGGCTACTGTAGCTCTGTATATAATGAGGATAGCAGTGGAAACTAGTTTCTGGTACCTCTGGATGGAAGCAGATTCCTTGAACATTGTAAAGATAGTTAATGGAACAAGCTCAATCACATGGTCTATCAAAGATAGTATAATGGAAATTAAATCCTTAATGGATAAATTTGATAAAAACTTTACATCTCATTCATTCCATGAAGGAAATGTTGTGGCTGACTAGATTGCTAACTAGGCTATGCAACGAGAGTGTAAGATGACATGGCATGGTGACCTAAGCAGAAGTGTGAATTTGAAAGCTCTTATTAATTATGATAGAACTCACATGATGGAGGGAAATATTTTCTAAGATTAGCAATTTAATGATAAATAGAAGTGGGGTTACGAAGGCCAGTGTCATTTTTCTAAGAAAGTACATAAATGTGATTACTATCCTAGCTTGGTACTATGCCTTTTAATGAGTGCCTTACTTGTTTTAATGAGCACCTTGGATTTTATTAATTCTTTATGTCTACCTATCTACTCAACTTTGGCATTTTGTAGAGAAAAAAAGTTTTCAGAAATGGGTAGGGAATTGAGAAAATAGGAACTAAAGAATTGTAAAGCATGGAAGGCCAAAGCTCTTTTTGGTAGATTCTATAGAAGGGTAATGTCACTACTTACCTGGAATGCCTTCATGTCTACAAACCATATGTCATAGAGGCATTCTTCAAAAAATGGATTGAGGATAGGGTTTCCATGCATGGGGTAATAGTTTATTTGTCTCAAGATTTCATTGCTGAGGTTACGGGGCTACCTAAGGAGGGCATAAAATTCAGTAAGGAAACCAGTATCTCCAATGTTGCATTTAAGAAATTTTTGAAGACTGAAGAGGAGGAAAAGAATTTGGAGAAGAATGGTGACTTTTATGAGCTGGGTCAAATAAAAGTAATCTGGTAGGACATTCTCTCTTGCATCCGTGAGTACTTCATTTTAGATGGTAGGGCAATGCGTGTTCATAAATTTCATTTTGTGTTCTTGAATCATTTCCAGTCTAAGAATAGGATCTCATTTCCTTTTTATCTAAGATTTTCTTTGCTTGAAAGTCTTCAAGCCCATAGGAAAAAAGAGTCCCTTTCAATTTTACATGAAGGGCTAATCCTTTTAATTGAGAATTACAGTAAGAACAAGGCTATTGTTTCTTCCCCTCCCTCTGAGAAAAAGAAGGGCTTTGTTAGTGAAACCTACTCTAGGAGGAGTAAGGATGAGGAAGGGGTTAGTGTAAGAAAGAGGATTTTGAAGTAAGAAACACCTCAGAAAAATGCAGAGGAGATTACTGAGTCTGAGAATTTAGACAATAATGATGATAAGAATATGGAGAATGAGGAGAATATGGATGTGGGAGATTTTAGTTCAAATCTGGAGGGTTACCTTAGTAGCAAGGGTGAGACTGGTAAGGATGAGGTTGAGGAAAGTAATGATAAAAATATAGGGTCAAATAATGTTGGAGAAGAGAATAAAAACTAGAGTAGAAAACCCAGAGAGTGAGGGAGGAAAATTTGGAGGAAGAAATGGTGAAGGAAAAGGAGGAGCTCACTAGTAAGGGTGCTATGAATGTAGAGAAAGATACAACAAAATATAAGGATGAGTCTACTGGTAAGGAATAAATAGGGAAGGAGAAGGATGAATCTATTGGTAAGGACACAATGCTTTCTTTTCTTCACTGCTAAGCTTAAGGCTAACTCCTCTCTCCAGGGTTACTCCTAGATGTACAATGAGTTAATGAATTTGAAAAGAAAAATGGGAAAGATGCAGCAGGACCAGGAAGCTGATTGAGCTAAGATCATTCATATGGAAGTTCAGGTTGGTAATATCTTAGATAAGCTAAAGGAATATGAACATAAACTCTGTCTTTTGATTAAAGAGAGTGGCAACAGGATGAAGTAGGTCACTTCAAGCATTTGTGTAGCTACTGCCCGCTTAGGGAAGATAAATAATGAAGAAATCATGTCTCCTAATAGACCAAGCAAAAGAATAAGACAAAGTTCAAGAAAGATGGTGATTGAGGTAATTGGGGGACCTACTATTGATACCATCCAAAGCATTGCAGAGGCGGGCAAGGAGGTGGTGAAAATGATCAAAGAGCTGCAATAGTAGCATGTGACAATTTTGGTAACTGGTCTCTGTTTTGGTGGTGGTTTTGATAATTGGTCTCTGGTCTAGGTTTTTTATTTGGTTTTTTATCATTTTATTCAAACATTAGATTCCAGGTTCTTGTAAAACCTAGCTTCATTTTTTGGTCTTATTTTGTGGTTTTAGGTCCTTGTAAAATCTGATTTTGTAACTATTATACTGCAAGTTTCAGGTCCTTGTAAAACCTAGTTGTGCTTACTGGATTATCTTTTCCTTTTCTATTAAGGGTTTTGGGTCCCTTCAAAACTTGTTTTTACCTCTATCTAAAAAATTAAATATTAATTTAATTAATAAAAATTAATATATTAAAATATCATAAATTCCAATTATTAAGAAACTAAAAAAAAATAAAAAAATAAAAACACACTTACCCTTTTAAAGATAAATGTTTATAGCTTGTCGGCTGGCGACATGCTATGCACAACCTTGTTGAAACAACAACAGGGTACTACGTCAGTAGTACCTACTACTGTGGTACTGGGACTATCGCACGTAGCCCATTTAATGGAGCCATCAGTGAGGGAAAGAAAATGAGGGGAGGGGAGGTGGGGTGTGGTGGCCCGCCTCCCTCCAAAATATTTTATTTCTTTTTTTTAAAACTATTAGTTTATTAAAAACATCTGAATTCCAAGCCCCCCAATATTTAAAGATTTCAATTTTTACTTTATATTATGTATAAATTTATAATTATCATATTATTTACTGTGATATATATATATATATATATATATATATATATATATATATATATATATATATATATATATATATATATCTATATATATATATATCTATATATATCTATATATATATATATATATATATCTATATATATATATATATATATATATATATATATATAAGATTTCCCCATTAGATTTGATAGGAGAAATATAGATAATTAGTCAAATCTGTATAAAATAACATTCTTAATTTCTTGATTGTTCAAACCCTACCCGAATAAAATACAATTCTCTAAAATTTACCATGTGAGGGTTTCTAATTTCCAATTCATATATAGATTTTTCCTCAATTGAAGAATGATAGTTCACATACAAAGGGTTTCAATCTTCATTTGTTTACAAACATCATAGAAATGAAAACAATAGATTCATTAGATAGGTTTTTGACTAAATCACATACAATAAAATAATGAACATCAATTTCTTCTCAAACAAGGGTTTCAATTTAATTAATTCGTTCACAAACGTATTCTAGAACATAGAACAATAAATTTCAACACAAGGGTTTCAACCAAATTTAACATTTTGAAAACAAATTTATCTAGACACAAAGAAGATAGGAATTCAAAGAATACCAAACTATTATGCAAATAACCCACAAGATTCTACCTAAATCTGATGCTAATTCGACAAATGCATGGAGCACACAAGTAATCCCCATTCTTCTGAAAACCTCCTCAAAAATTGCTCCTCCAAATCCTAGTAATTGAGAAATGAACTCTAAATTTCTAATAAAGAGTGTTTCCCATATCAGGGCTTCCATTATGCAATCACATGAAAAGCCCTTTTCCTTAATTATTTTATTATATTTTATTTTCATGCACAAGCTTTATGCAATTTAATTAAAATAAATTTTATTAAATTAATGCTTTCTCTCTCTTAATAAATAATGAGACACTTTTAATATAATATTTATTAATTTAAATAATAATATTATTTAGAGTTTATTATTAAAATAAAACTCCTAAGTAAATTATTATTAAATTAAATAAATATAAAATGCCATAATTAGAAATTTAAATATATCTTTAAACTTAATTCTTTTATTTAATTAATTTTTCAATAAATTAAATATCTAATTTTCTTTATAATTTTTTCATTAAATTAAATAATTAAATAATCTTTTAACTTGATTTAATTATAACAAAAATCACAACAGACTCACAAAACCAAATACGATAACTCAATTGAAGACAAAGAACATAATCAAACTCCACGGTCAAAATCGTAAATTCACATCACTTGACAAATTCAAACGAGTAAACAACTTAGATACTTGTCATACTTTCTAGGAAAATTGGCTTAGGTTAGGATTTGGACTCAAGAGTTATCTCCTCACTTATACCATTGAGATACTGTGATACGGTACACTCATCCTAGCAATTCAGAGAAGTGGATACCCAATGCCTGCAATCTGCATAAAATCTAAACATGTACATACATATATATTCTAAACTAAATAGACAATAGCAGGGAGTGGTACATCATTTAGATCTTGACTAGCAAGTGACTATGAATCCCTCCCTCAACCACATTAGAAACATCAATCATAAAGTAAAATAGACAAGTACATCATACACATGCAAGTATGGGGTAAGTATTGGGTGGTCGTTATGCATGAGGTCAACAACAGGAATTCATTGTGCAATTCCTCTCTTGAAAAGCTAATATTTGAGGATCAACTCCAAGGTTCAGTATTTGTCTTGTGACGTACCAAAATCTTCTCAGTTGAAGATAAATGTGATTGTTCATGAGGAGGCCTTTGCTAGTTCTATTATGATCTCAGAATGAAGTAAATCTGTTTGCTGTCTAAAAATCATACGCAAAAGAAATTTTTTTATTTTATTTCTTGGTTTTTTAATGAATGCAATCTAATAGTGCAACTAAAATGAGTTCCTATTCTAACAAGGGGTTAGCAAAGAAAATAACAAAACTGAAAGAAAATAACAAGAAATTGAAATCCTAAATGGACATAAGCTACAAAAAACAACACACTACGAGTTAAGCTTTCGAATAAATTGTTAGGAAACAAATGAAAATAGGAGTAGTGCTTCCTAGAATCCACTAATGTAATCATCAGTGAGAAACTTTAATAATCATATGATATTTCACCTTTCATCAAATTCCAAGGCCATATAAAGTGTGCTCATGTGAGAAAAAAAAGCTATGCAGACACAATTTGATGATCTCTTCTCAAGCTCGTTATGTCAGTGGAATTCGTAAACATGTAGCAAACACCAGAACTAAAAGATCACACAACCAAAAAAATGCAATAAACCTTTGGCTCAATCACAATCTCATAAACAAAACTTACAAAACAATGACACATTCAGGCAAGAATCACTACACTCCAAATGCGAGCACCAAAAGCATAATTTTATTGCATAATAATGGCAGCCCTTGTTACATTTTATAGTAGGGTATTTATAAGAAATCATCTCCTCAATTTGTGTTGAGAGTGAGAGATATCTTCATTCAATAAAATTCTTTTAAAACATTAAAACAAACTAAATATATACAATCTAACAATTAATCTCGTGCTTCGAGGGACTCCATCTGTATTTTATTCATTAATTGGATGCATGAGCCCTTTACATGTCAAAAATAGAGAAAACATGAAAGAGAAAGTAGGAGGAAGCCTTCAGTAGAAGTAGGAGCATCTAGAGGTGCGAAAAATAGAAGCTAGTCCTTTACTAAGCGTGTGTCGAAGTTAAATTGCCGTCAGAATGTATTCCCGATGCATGGAAGGTGCTATTTTTGGAATTGGTAGTTAACTATTAGTGCACCTCTAAATTGTGAAGCTATGGACCTACATACTTGCGGACCAGCACAGCTACGGAGCTATGGACCTTGACAAGGTAAAAATCTCAAAATTTTATTGAGTGTCAAAATTGAAATTTTGGCATCTAAGTTTTCTTCTTCTTCATCCCAAAGCTATGTTTGGATGTTTGCCCTTGAATTTCTCTATCATCTTAGTTATCTTAGCCGCATTGAGAAGATCCAAAGCCTCATATTTATCCTTGACCTTCTATCTATAGTTGTTCAACTCAATTCGAGTCTCTACAAAATCTCTGAGTTTGGTATCTAACTCTAACAGGGCTTCTTTTATCCTAAAGGCTTGTCAGATGTCCTCATCATCAACAACCTCCACAAAAGTCTTCCTAAAATTCTCCACTATTGCCTCTACAGGTAACAACCTCTCTCATTCCTCATCTTCAAAAATATCTAAGCATGCATTATTGTATTGTCTTTTTGCTTCCAAAATTCGCTCTTGAGCTTGGTCCTTGAGCCAATGGATCTCCTCGTGTAATGTTTCCATTACCTTATTGCTATCCGCTATTTTCTCTATCCAATCATCAATCATGTCTAATTCTTCTCTAGTATATACATCAATCAAAACCAAGTTCATTTGGCCGTTAATGGCTTGTAGAGTCTACAAATCCTTACTCTAGGCATGTAACTCATCCATGATACTAAAGTCCTGCTTCAAAATTGCTACAATCTTATTCATGTTCTCTTGCCTAGCATGTAGTAACTTCAAATTCCCTGTGATAATCTGGATACCTTTCTCCTCAAAGCTTTCTCACCACTCTTGATAAGCTTTAAAAAATGGGTCAATTTGAACACCTCCCCCTTCTCGAAGTACAGTTTTCAAAGTATGCTCCAGGTGCTAAGGATCAAGAGGACCAACAACTTTGGCTAGATATACCTTTAGGATCTCAACTTGCCTTCAAAGTGCTTGGAGTTCTATCTCCTCTTGTTCCATGTACTTGAGGACCTCTTTCACTCCCATAGTCATCATTTGTTGGGCTAAATCCTGTGTAGGCCTTCCCAACATAACATCCTTTAACTCATAGTCTTTGAGGCTAAGAGGAGAGCCACTTGTGCAAATAAATCCTAGTTCCGTATGCTAGTGACAAATTCCAATGTCACTACCTCATGTGATGGAGACTATGGTTTGTTTAGGATCTCTGAAATATCACATATGTCTCCCTCTAAAGCCTGGAATTGAGGCTTAGTACTCCTCATTATTTCCTTCCAGATCCATCTATGGATGCATCCTGCCGAGGACGTGGCTCTTGATGATGAAGGAGTATTTTTTGCAACTTCCTTCCCTTTATTGCTCCTACTGGGAGTTGTATCCTATTAGGAGGGCTCTTCTTCTGTAGCCTCAGTCTCAGCAAACCCTGTAGCCTAAATCTTGGTGTCATGGGAAAGTGGTTGAGAATATTCCACCATTTTTCCTTCTGACACTTCACTGGTTGCCATTTGTTCTGGTTGCTCCTTTGATGATGGTTCTTTTTGAACATGCTCTTCCTCTAAACTCTGAGGTAGAGGTGTCACTGAGCCGTATTCTACCACTATAACTCATGGTGGAGATGGAGGAGTAAGATCAAGACCCTATGTATTTGGCAGCATTTGTGTCTAGTCTGCTTGTTGAGGTTCACCTGTAGGGGTGTCCCTAATTTTATCCCCAATCAACTCTGTACCTACAGGCATGAAATCAAAATCTAACATTGAGAAAACATCATCTCTTTCTTCACTCTACTCATCCACCTGCTACTATACTTCATCTTCTAAAGAAGAGAGCTCTAAAGGTTCTGCTTGAGTGGATGGCAGGGTCTTTTTTGTAATTCTATGGCTCTTGCTAGCTGAGTTCTTCCCTATAGGGGCAGTTATTCATCTTCCTCTTTTGATTCTTCTTCTTCTTCCTCTTCATCTCCCTCTAGAATACTTTCAAGAATAGATGGATTGGGCACTAGTCATCTATTAATCCTTTGCCTTTTCTTTATTTGAATCTTAATCCTCTTCTTTTGTTTCTTGGAGGTAGAAGGAGAAGCTGGCTCATCTTGCATAGGAGGAATGGAGACTTGTAGAATCTCTCCCTCTTATAGTTGGCTAGTCACAATGGGAGGCAACTATGGTTCATCTTGGACTTGGGTAGCTCTAGTATCTTGGGACCCTTGTGGACTTTATTCCTACTACTGGGGAGGTACCTGTTCTATTTGAATCCTCTAAGGAGAAGTCCTTTTTCTTTTGTTCTTTCCTTTCCTTTTAGGAGGGTGATAATATCCAATTGGGTGATCAAGCTGGTACACTATTTCTAGCCTGATAGGAGACTAAGCTGTGAAGATAGGAATCATTACTTTCCTTGCTCTACCTCTTTCTGGGTGAGCATGTGCATGGAAGATTACTATTTCAGGAATTTGATCAAGTGGCAAAAGGTTTCTTGATCCAATCCTTTATCATTTTGATGGCATGCCTTGCTCAATAATTAATATCATCGGCCTCCTCCCTATCAACCTCGACATTCATAATGGGTCTTTCACTAATTTTGTCTACGTTGAATAGGGGGTCCAGTAACTCCTTTCAATCCTGTTTCTTTATCTCCTTCGGGATATTCAACTATAGAGCCTTTTTTGCTAGATACAAAGTCATTCTATAGTAGTCCCTAATGCAAACATCGTAGTCATTTGTGGCATTCATCTAATGATCTTCAACAACATCCTCATGATGGAAGTCTCTTCTATCCAGACTCTCCACTTTCCCAACATTGTCAAAATATGGCCAGGGAGAGTTTTATTCTTCAAGAGGATAGTTCTCCCACTCCCATTCAAAAGATGGAATGTCTTGATTCCACTTCACCTAATATGACCCAATGAATAATGGTGATGCCTAACAAGGTCTCCGTTGCCTCTTTATCTTCTCATAGGTTGACTCAATTTGCCAAGATATCTCTAATAGTACCAACTTGTCACTTGGGTATCTCGGGAGTTTCTTAGGATTGATGGATGCAGTAGCTACTCGAAGATATGTGAATGTCTTGAACTAGATGAAGAATGATCTGAAAGCTGTGACTTATGTTTTGGCTTCATCAGATAACCTCTTCCCAGAGTCTCCTTCAATGAATCGAATGATCACAAAGATGAACGCATCATTCACAATTTTGTATTCTTTGCTTTGCCCTGAGAACTTCTTCACTAGTTGGAGATAAACAATGTATGGCCAGGCATTGGGGTCCTACATGTTGCCTCTCCTATACAAAATGGGATAGTTTGTTGCCTTTGCAACAAGCAGGTACACCATGTAAAAGTCATGTAAAACTTCTTCTTATCCTTCACCGTCCTTAGTTCCTCACACAAGTTTTCACTTAGTGTGGTGGCCCAATCTAATGGTATCTTCACTTGTCTGATGGTCTCAATGAAGTTGACCATAAATGTACTAAGGTGACTTGCTATGGGTAAGCCCATGACTCTACTCAGGAGAATGATAGAGTACCCAATTTCCTCCTTCATGTATCCTCGGGTCATATCCACTTTTCCCATTATCCTTCCCCTAGGAGGCTTCTTAATTAGGTACGAGGATTGTATGATGTCGATGGCCTCTTGTTGATGCTCCCTATACCATCTCTCTACTATTTCATATGAGAGTCAGATGAATTGGTCGATTCTAGGAAGATGGAAGACCCTCTCAGTGTTGTCAGGTCATAGATCCAACACCACTTCTTCGATGATGCTTTTGACTACCCTCTCTTTAGGAACAAAGTGTTGTGACAAGGCCATGATTAACTCAGTTGATTGTACTAATACAGGATGTGACACTGCATTCACCAATCTAGAATAGATCAATACAAACACCACGACTAACCTCTCTGTTGGCTTATTAAAAATCCTCAGGAATTCTCTTAAGTCTATGTGTCCCAGGTCAGTATCTCTAATTTCTGCGTAATCATTGTGGAATCTCGACTTCAAAGGTACACCTTGGAATTTGAAGACTATAGGTTTGTGTGCCATTCTAGATGTGGATGTCATTTGATCACCTGCATATTATAAAAAAAAAAAAAAGATTATTAGTCCAAAAAATAAAACGTAAAAGCTAATGAATTAAAATGAGCATAAAAAAAAGTCTCATTTGAGCATTTTTTAAATTACTTTTTGAAATTTTATCATTTTTATATATTTTTGATTTTTATTTTTATTTTTTAAAAAAATTTAAATTAATTAAAAAAATTCACGTAGGGCTCAAGGTGTGCCGCGGCTGCAAGGTGCTCCACAAGCGCAAGTGGCACCGTAGGCGAAAGAGGTGCAATGTGAGTGCAAGTGTGCTTAGTGCCATGCTACCACATGGATGAAGTGAGATGGTAATGCTGTAGTAGGAAATGTTAATGCCACTGTGCGCATTAAGGTCACGACACTACTACACATGTAATGTGAAGGAGCCACCATGGCGGGCAATGCTCATGCCACTAAATGGGAAAATATTATGGTGCCATTGTGCATGCAATGTGAGGGCACCACTACAATGGGCAAGGTTATTGCCACTGTGCACATGAAGGTTATGAAGGTGCTGCCACGACAGGCAATGTTATTGTTGCCATTGCACATGTGGGTTATGACGGTGCTATTGCAGTAGGGAATGTTATTGCCCTTGTGTGCATGAAGGTTATGAAGGTGCCACTATGCATGTATTGTAAGGTGCCACCATGGTGAGCAATGTTATTGCTACTGTACACATGAAGGTTATGAAGGCACTATCATGCATGCAATGTGCAATGTTTTACCTTGTCGTCACCAAAACCCTAATAAAAATGGAAAACCATGAAAGTGTTGGGGAAGCCTGGAGTTATATAACATATCCCCCCTTTTCCTTGGCACATGTACTGGGGCCTGCGCGCGTTAGTGCTTGAATGCATGATTGAAATTTTAAAATTTTATTTCTTTTTGTTTTATTTTTAATTTTTTTTTCCTTTTTAATTTTTTTTTTTTTGCATTTTAAAATTTCTTTCCCTTAAATTTCTAATGTTTTTGTGTTTTTTAATTTTTTAATTTTTTTGTGTTTTCAATTTTTGATGACTCTTAAAACTTTCTTACTTTATCAATTTTCTCCCGACTCTCAAATTGTGAGTCTAGGAGTAAAAAAAAATTAGGGGGTCCCCATTCTTCACTAGGAATGGGGCATGTGTTGTGGACATCACAAAAAATAGCCCCGAGAAAAGGAAGAAATGACCAAGGCATTTCTTCATTAGCAAACATTCCTCCAACATGTACCAAACACCAACCAAACTTTGAACATCTTAAGTGTCTTTTAGATGACTTTATAATCAAAATCTTAGACTTTGAAACCTTCAAACTCAGTGTGTGCATTGTGTATTCATTCCATTTTGACATCTTAGAATGTAGTCTATCAAAGATTTTGAAAAACTTGAAATAATCTTCCATTCCTCCTTGCTCATTCATTCAGAATCTCCACGAAGGCTATTAATCGATCACATGCTTGACTAAATGAGAGAATTAGTTCGAGGGCTCTTGGCAGGATGCCACCTTTCGACGAGACCCCTCTTGTTTAAACCAATTGAAATATGGATCATCTCTCATCATCTTTGAATTCAATTCAACAACACTTAAAACAATCAAATATTTAAATTTGCAAAGTGTTGTGAACTTGTTGGTCTAGGCTTTTGATTTCTAGACTGCAAATCCCCTATTTCCATAAGAAATGTCGGTTGCTTGGTTGGTATAAGACACACAATCGTCAAAATGTTTTGACAAAGAAATACCTCTTCCTGAAATTAGAACCAAAGAGTGGTTAGTAAAATCTTGAGAGAAAATCTCAAGTACACCTTACCCCTCTAGGACTGACACAACTTTGAAAGGAAACACACGACTGAAAGCAAACACACAACATGAAAGAAAACACACTTGAAGAAGTAAACACACTTGCAGGAATAAAATTCTAAGCTAACTACAAAAATGAAATCTCACTAATAATTTTTGTTTTTGTCTTTTAGGTTTCAAAATAATGCTTCAGAAACTAACCATTTATGGGAAAGGGAAGAAATTCCCCTTGTAGGAACTGAGCCTAAAAGTGTTTTCTCCTAGAATTTTTGCAATTTGATAAGGGCCTATCCACAAGCATTGAAACTTGGTATGGCTGCCTGGCTTTTCTTTTGCCTTATCCCAGAGTAAAACAAGGTTCGAAATCTTTAATGATTTGATCGTGGCTCTTTTGTTGAACCATCTTTTCACAACAGCCTGACGTTTAGCCATATGCTCCAATACAACTGTCCATTTTTCATCCATCTCTAGAAGATTCATCAATCTAATTTATACTTTGTCAGCATCTTCGGCATACCTACTCATGAATTTCAAAATGGGAATTCTGAGATTTAGTGGAAACACTAGTTCTCGTCTGTAGACAAGAAAATATGGAGAAGTTCCCAAAGTGTTTTTAACTCTCACTCGATCTATCCGCAAGGCATATTTGAGCTATGTATGTTAATCCCTAGGATTCTCCTTCATCAATCACCTTAATACTATAATCAAGTTTTTGTTTGTAGATTCTGCTACCCCATTTCCTCTTGGGTAGTAATTTGAAGAGAACTTGATAATGACTTTGTTTTCAAATGCCCACTGGGTCAAGAATGCAGATGTGAAAGTAGACCCGTTATCACACACAAGGGAAAATGGCATTCCGAACCTAGTAACAAATTCCAAAAATTTTATCACCACATTAGCAGTGCAGTTTCTAAATGATTTTGCTTTTGTCCATCATGTGCAATAATCCGTAGCTATGAGAATGAATGCATGTCCAGTTGATGATGGTGTGTTGACCAGACCAATGAAATCAAACCCCCACTTTCCAAAGGGGCATATTTCATACATAGGCTGTAAGGGCATTGTCGGATTCCTTTCTCTATTTGCACTGGTTTGATAGATATGGCAAGAGCGTACGTGATTGAAAGTGTCTTTGAAGATCGAAGGCCAAAAATAACCTGATCTTAGAATCATGTGGGCCATTGCTTCTGCCAAACCATGTCTTGTACCATACTTATCATGAACATATTCCAAGACTTCTTTTGCTTCTTCACAGATCAAACACTTGAGATAAATCCCTTCATAGTTTCTCTTGTACAACTTGTTATCATGTAACATATAAGATTCACACTTCATTTTAAGTCCCCTACGTTGTGAACTATTCATCCACTTTGGGCATTAGTCTTGTAGGAGATAATAAACAGTGTCTTGATACCAAACCTTTGTCACCACACCCTGATTAATGTCAACTTGTGATACAACCATCTTCTTCTGATCAACCTTATTCATTTCATCATCAAATTTGAATTCCTTTTTATTTCCATCTTAGTTATGAACTATCATTTTTGACAACCCTTGACCTCTAACTAATCTCATAGATTGAGTTCTTGAAGTATGACCATCCACTTTCCTCTCCTTTCACTGAGTTCATTATGCATCAAGAGCATCTTTACTATCAGATTAGGTGACATTGCATACACCTTGCTTCTCAGTATGTAATGGCAGAATTTCTTTACCACCTTGATTAACACAAAGGATTGTTTATCAAGGTTTGAATAATTCAACTCTGCATTCTTCAAAGGACAACTCATAAAAGCAATTGGTCTTTCATCTTCCTATTCCCTTTTCTGTGTCAGGATCCCTA
Organism: Cupressus sempervirens; assembly: GCA_028749045.1. Lineage (NCBI taxonomy): Eukaryota > Viridiplantae > Streptophyta > Pinopsida > Cupressales > Cupressaceae > Cupressus > Cupressus sempervirens. Next base: position 330,836,369 of record CM053787.1, read on the forward strand.
CACAAGAGTGTTTGAAAGAAAAGGAATAGATCTTAAAAGGCAACTCGTAATCAGGACTCACCAAAACTAGGGCCATAGAAATGACAACCTTGATATCTTCAAATGATTTCTTTATCTCTAGAACCCATTCCATCTTAGCCCCCCTTTTGAGTAAATCATTAAGAGAATGAACTATCTTTGCAAATCCACTTATGAATTTTTGTACAAAGTTTATCTTTCCAAAGAAAGACTTTAGTTCCTTTTGACTGTGTGGAGGTGGCAATGTCAGAATAGATTCAACTCTATCTAGATCAATGGAGATTTTGGCTTCAAAAATAACATGTCTTAGGAGCTTTCCTTTAGTAATGCCAAATGAAATTTTTTTGGGATTGAGAGATATGCCATATTTATGACATCTATTGAATGCTTGTCTCAGATCAACAATGTGGGTACTTTGATCTTTTGAAAAGATAGCCAAGTCATCATATAGATGACTATACATCTATTAATCAATCCTTTGAAATCTTCATCCATCACTTGTTGAAATGTAGCTCTTGCATTAATCAATCCAAAGGGCATTCTTCTATAAGAAAAAGTTCCCCACTTGGTTGTGAAAGTCATCTTTAGCCTATCTTCTTCATCAACCATCACCTGATTATATCCTAAATATCCATCTAGGAAAGACATCATTTTTGAACCACTTACAATTTGTAGGACCTCATCAAGTGAGGGTAGAGGATAATTATCCTTCTGAGATGCTAGATTCAAGTTATGAAAATGAACACAAAGATGAATCTCTCTAGTCTTCTTCCACATGGGAACCAAATTTTCCACCCATGTGGAATGGTAGATATGAAATATGATCTTAGCATCCAGTAAATTGTTTACTTCTTTCTGTTGATAATATTGTCCTTGATGTCACACAAATGTCATATCAGTCATTAGTCTCAAATTCACCAAGCTTAGACAGTCTACAATGCAATCTACAGTGTCAACCAAACTCACTCGGTCATTGAAAGAAATGTGGAAGACAGTGTTAAATGAGCTAACTCGGTCAACAAAGGAAAGGTGAAAGACAGTGATCATCGAGCTCACTCGGTCAATGAAGGAAATGAGGAAGTCAGTGTTAACCGAGCTTCACTCGATCTCCAAAGGGAAGTTTCCACCAAGCTCACTCAGTCATCAAAGGAAAAATGGAGAAGTCAGTGCTAACCGAGCTTCACTCGATCTCCAAAGAATAGTTTTCACTGAGCTCACTCAATTTTCTCAGGAAACTCAGTACTTACCGAGTTCTCCTGGTGATTGAAGGATTGTCATGAAGTTCGCTGTATTAACCGAGCTCAGTCGATCAACACAGGAATTATTTTCTGACAAAGTTTACTATGCAGGGTTAGCCAGTATAGGGATTTGCAAATTAATTACTTCTAGCTGACTGTTGTAATTGTTTGTTTAGTCAGTGATTTGAGCCGACTAAGATAATCTAAAAGGTATATATGGTAATTCAAGTTATGAATTAAAGTGTGAGATTATGAAAAAGAAGTTATGAATGCGAATTATAGTATGAAATGAAAAGGCGAATGTTGAGCAAAGTCTGATGAAGGATCAGATGTGTTGAAGGAGCTATAAAGTTGTATTTAATCAATAAGGATCCAGTCAAACATAACAAAGATCTGTAATCAACAAAGATAAGTTGTACATTATATCAGATCACTTCATTGTTGCTTTCTAACCGTTGTAACAGTGAATTCAAAATCTCTTAATAGAGTTGGTTTAACAACCATTCAATAAATCCTCTAACAAGGTGACAGTTCAGTTGAATTGTTCTAAAGATCTCTAGCAAGTCCACTCCTAACAGGGTGATTAAATCCTTTAACAGGGTCACACCTAACAGTGTGTTTTTGTAACCTTTAATAGGGTTGGCTCCTAACAGGGCTCACTTCAGAAGAGTGAAAAACAGTATCTAGTTACATTGGTGGTTTTTCCCATATTGGGTTTCCATGTTAAATCTGGTGTCTCTTGTGTTCTTAATTGCTAAATTGCTTTGTGCATGATAACATATCAGTTCTTAATATTTGTCATTTGCTACATTATCAAGTTTTAGCATTTCATATGAATTAGATCAAGGAGATATTCAGACATCTTAGGGACTGTGAAATTTTTTGGAGTAACTAATTCACCCCCTCCCCCTCTTAGTTACTCTATTCTCATTTCCAACAATTGGTATCAGAGCATTTGGTGATTGCAAGAAGAGATTTCAAGGATCTAAGCCAAAGATCAAGATGTCTTACAAAAGAGAAATTTCAAAACTCAACAGAGATAACTTCTCCACATGGCAAGGATTGATGAGACTTCATCTGGCTACTGTTGGTGATACTGGACTAAAATACCTTGAAGAAAAATATGAAGAACCTCCTGGTACATTGTCTGTCAATGACATTGCTGAAAAGAAGATTCACAACAATATGATGATAGACATAGCATCAGCTCTCAGTTATGAAGAATTTGATGAATTAAGGACTGCAAAACTACCTTTGAGATGTGGAACAAGCTAAAAGAAATCTATGGAGGAGATGATAATGTGAGAAGAGAAAAAGCAAAAAGTCTAAGAGGACAATTTGATCAAATGAGGATGAGAGAGGATGAAAACATTGCAAAGTATGTTGAAAGAGTTAAAGCATGTGTGAGTGCAATCATAGCATTTGAAGGTGATATCAAAGGAGAAATAGTTATAAGCAAAGTTCTCAGAACCTTGCTTCTCATTTATGCAATCAGAGTTTCTGCAATTCAGGAAAGAAGGTGTGAAGCAAATCATCAAATAAATCTTGAGGCCATAGTTGGAAGACTAACTACATTTGAACTAGATAACTTTGACAACTATGTTCCAGCTTCCAAGAACATTGAATCAACATTTCAAGCCAAGCTCTCACTCAAGGAGAAAAATGAAAAGGAGAAGGAATCTCAGTCAGAAAGTGAAAATGAATCAAGCCAAAGTTCAGACAGTGACCTCGAAGTGATTGAAGCTCTACTAGAAAAGAAATATTCTAGAGGCAGAGGAAAATACAAAGGTAAAGTTCCCCTAATATGTTTTTCTTGTGAAGAAATTGGTCATATTGTAGCAAGGTGTCCAAACAAGCAAAACCATGATGAAAAGAAATGGAATGGCAAGAAAGAATTTAAATCATCTAAGAACAAAGGTAAGAAATCATGCTTCATGGCTGAAAATTCTAAAGATTCTGATAATAGTGAGGATGAAATTGTTTATATTGCCGTTAAAGATGATTCTGATAGTGATGTGGAAGATAAAATGGCACTTGTTTCTCATATAAGTAAGAATGATACATGGATTATAGACAGTGGTTGCTCACATCATATGACTAGTGATAAAACTAAGTTTGATCAGTTTAAAGACTATGATGGTGGTAGTGTAAGGTTTGGTAATAATGAACCTTGTTTCATAAAAGGAAGAGGAAGAATCTATCTAACCAAAGAACTTGTATGTAATAATGCCTATTGGGTTGAAGGTCTTAAACATAATTTGCTAAGTGTGGCACAATTACTCAATACTGGATTCAAGGTGGAATTCATGCATGGAAAGGCAAGACTGTTGAATGAGCAAGGAAAGTTGATAGGATCTGGCACTCAAACTAAAGGTAACTTGTTTTATCTAGAACTTGGTGAATGCTCATGTTTTATTGCTCAAATTGAAGAAATTTGGTTATGGCATAAAAGGTTATGTCATGTCAATTTTGAAAATCTGGTAAAAATAAGAAAATTCAAGAAAGTGAGAGGCATTCCTAACATTAAGAAACTTGAGGTTGATCTATGCAAGAATTGTCAGATTGGTAAAATGGGAAAGACTAGTTTTAAAAGTAAGAACTATCAGTCTAAAGATATATTAGAAATTGTGCATACTGATTTATGTCGACCCATTGGAATAGAAAGCTATACTGGAGAAATTTTTTTCATTCTTTTTGTTGATGACTACTCAAGAATGATGACTGTCATGTATCTAAGGAATAAATCAGAAGCATTTGAAAAATTCAAATGGTATTTGGCAAGAGTAGAAAAAGAAATAGGAAAAAGACTAAAATGCTTAAGGTCAGATAGAGGTGGTGAATTCATCTCACATGAATTCAATAACTTTTGCATTGAAAAAGGTATTAAAAGATAGGTCTCAGCACCAGGAACTCCTGAACAAAATGGAATAGCTGAAAGAAGAAACAGATCCATCATGGATTGTGCAAGAACCTTGATGATAGAAAAGAACATTGCTATCAAATACTGGAAGGAAGCCATCAGTACTGCAGTTCATACCTTAAACTGAGTACAGTTGAAGAAAGACTCATTCAAAACTCCCTATGAATTATGGTATGGCTACAAACCCAATGTAAGTTATCTGAAAGTATTTGGAAGCAAATGTTATATTTTGAAAGAATCTAGAAAAGGAAAATTTGATGTAAAAGGTGATGAAGGAAGATTTTTAGGATATTCTTGCAAAAGCAAAGCATAGAGATGTTTAAATCTATCCACTCACAAAATCATAGAAAGTGCACATGTGAAAGTTGATGAGTTTGTAGACAAATCTGAGGAAGAAAGCAAAAAGGTACCTGAAGATTATAGAAAATTTGTTTACATTGAACCTGATACTATACCAAGCATACCATTTACTCAAGAATCCTAAACTCCTGAGTCATCAGTAATTGAGTTACAAAAAGTTCAAACCGAGCCACAACAACATTCAAACATTACCAAGCAAGTATCTACCGAGTCTGAAGCACTCGAGCCAATTCTTACCGAGCCAAAACAACCTGAACATGAAATTGAAGCACAAGGAGATAACAATGAAACTCATTCAAGAGGCAAAGAACCTGTATTAGCTAAATATGTCAGAAGACATCATGCACTAGATCAGATCATTGGAGACAAGTCTGAAGGAACCTTGACAAGAAGCAAGCTGAAAAATACTTGTTTACTTACTGATTTTGAACCTAGAAGCATTAAAGATGCATTGAAAAATGATAGTTGGATTGAGGAAATGAACGAGGAAATTTAACAGATAGAGAAGAACAAGACATGGATTCTAGTACCTAGGCCTAAAAATAAGAATGTAATTGGAACCAATAGGTTATTCAAAAACAAGTTGACTAAAGATGGTAAAGTATCTAGAAACAAAGCCAGATTAGTATGCAAAGGATACTCTCAAGAAGAAGGCATAGATTATGGAGAAACCTTTGCTCCTATTGCAAGATTGGAAGGAGTCAGAACCTTACTTGCATATGCTACTCACAAAGGATTCAAAGTTTATCAGATGGATGTCAAGTTAGCATTCCTCAATGGAATACTAGATGAAGAGGTTTACATTGAACAACCTGAAGGTTTTGTTGATCCAGATAAAAAGAACATGGTCTGTAAATTACACAGGGCACTGTATGGTCTGAAATAAGCCCCTAGAGCATGGTATGAAAGATTGCATAACTATCTTATTCAGATTGGTTTTCAAAGAACTAATGATAATAGTAGCTTGTATATAAAGGAAGGACCAGATAATAAGATTGTCTTGGCAGAAATATTTGTAGATGATACTGTCTTCACAGGGCATGATGATCTTTGTAAAGAATTTTTAGAACAAATGAACAAGGAATTTGAAATGTCTATGTTTGGTGAAATAAAATTCTTTGTTGGTCTCCAAATTCAATAAAATAAGAATGGCATCTACATCACTCAATCAAAATACATCAAGGAGATATTGAAAAAGTTTTGTATGGAGGACTGTAAACCTGTTGGAACTCCTATGTGTACTGGATTGAAACTTACCAAAGATGATGAATCCAAAGAGGTAGATCAAACATTGTATAGATCTATGATTGGAAAATTGCAATACATAGTTCATACCAGGCCAGATATTGCCCTTGCAGTTGGTATTGTTGCAAGATTTTCAGCAAAACCAAGAGAAACTCATTTGATGGCAATCAAAAGAATAATGAGATATTTGAAAGGAACTGAAGATTATGGCTTATGGTACAAATTTGGAGGTAATTTAGATTTGAAAGTGTTTACTGATGCTGATTGGGCAGGAAACCTTGATGACAGAAAAAGCACAAGTGGAGGAGCATTCTTTCTTGGAAAAAGATTGGTTTCTTGGACAAGCAAAAAGCAAAATTGTACATCCCAATCTACAGCTGAGGCAGAGTATCTTGCTGCAGCAGTAAACTATTCAAATATTGTTTGGTTTAAGCAATTATTGCAAGGAATGAAGATGGAAATCATAGAACCAGTTGTCATGTTCTGTGAGAATACTAGTGCAATCAACATATCTAAGAATCTAGTGATGCGTTCCAAGACCAAGCATATTGCAATAAAATATCATTTTGTGAGAGAATTGGTGCAAGACAAAGAGGTCAGACTGGAATATGTCCATACAAAGGAACAAATTGCTGACATATTCACAAAGCCTTTACCTAAAGATGCATTTTTGTATCTCAGAGGTAAGTTAGGGGTCATTCCCCTATCTGAAGTCCACTAAAAATGAGTTCTAGTGATGCATCAACGCATGAAAGATTGAAGATCTATCTGTTGATGCAGTTTAATCAGAAATCATTGCATATGAATCAGTACTAAAGGTACATTAAAATTTACTTAACTTCTGTTGTCTTTGGCATGTGTTGTCAAAGAGGGAGAGATTTACTGTCATATCCTTATGAAATTTGTGAAATTTGAAAAGTTTGTAAGTTTTTCATGAAGTCCCTTAACAGAAGGAGATTATTGAAAGAGGGAGAAGTCTGTTATCTTGTTGGACTTGTTTTCAAAATTTCATTCTGTTATGACATGTTGTGTTGCCATCAATGCCAAAGAGGGATATTGTTGATAATATTATCCTTGATGTCACACAAATGTCATATTAGTCATTAGTCTCAAATTCACCAAGCTCAGACAGTCTGCAATGCAATCTACAGTGTCAACCGAGCTCACTCGGTCATTGAAAGAAATGTGGAAGACAGTGTTAATTGAGCTAACTCGATCAACAAAGGAAAGGTGAAAGACAGTGATCACCGAGCTCACTCGGTCAATGAAGGAAATGAGGAATTCAGTGTTAACCGAGATTCACTCAGTCTCCAAAGGGAAGTTTCCACTGATCTCACTCAATCATCAAAGGAATTATGGAGAAGTCAGTGCTAACCGAGCTTCACTTGATCTCCAAAGAATAGTTTTCACTGAGCTCACTCAGTTTTCTCAGGAAACTCAGTACTTACCAAGTTCTCCTAGCGATTGAAGGATTGTCACAAAGTTCGCTATATTAACCGAGCTCAGTCGGTCAACACAAGAATTATTTTCTAACAAAGTTTACCGTGCAGGGTCGGCCAGTATAGGGATTTGCAAATTAATTACTTCTAGCCGACTATTGTAATTGTTTGTTTAGTCAGTGATTCGAGCCGACTAAGATAATCTGAAAGGTATATATGGTCATTCAAGTTATGAATTAAAGTGTGAGATTATGAAAAAGAAGTTATGAATGCGAATTATAGTATGAAATGAAAAGGAAAATTTTGAGCAAAGTCTGATGAAGGATCAGATGTGTTGAAGGAGCTGTAAAGTTGTATTTAATAAATAAGGATCCAATCAAACATAACAGAGATCTGTAATCAACAAAGATAAGTTGTACATTATATCAGATCACTTCATTGTTGCTTTCTAACCATTGTAATAGTGAATTCAAAATCTCTTAACAGAGTTGGTTTAACAACCATTCAATAAATCCTCTAACAAGGTGACAGTTCAGTTGAATTGTTCTAAAGACCTCTAGCAAGGCCACTCCTAATAGGGTGATTAAATCCTTTAACAGGGTCACACCTAACAGTGTGTTTTTGTAACCTTTAATAGGGTTGGCTCCTAACAGGGCTCACTTCAAAAGAGTGAAAAATAGTATCTAGTTACATTGGTGGTTTTTCCCATATTGGGTTTCCACGTTAAATCTAGTGTCTCTTGTGTTCTTAATTGCTAAATTGCTTTGTGCATGATAACATATCAGTTCTTAATATTTGTCATTTGCTGCATTATCAAGTTTTAGCATTTCATATTAATCAGATCAAGGAGATATTCAGACATCTTAGGGATTGTGAAAGTTTTTGGAGTAACTGATTCACCCCCTCCCCCTCTCAGTTACTCTATTATCATTTCCAACACTTTCATGATCAGTGGCTCAATGAGAGGATTTACCAGTCTTTGTCTTTGTTGGAATGGTTTGGCATCTAGTTTTAGCGGGATGTCATGTGTGATAATCTTAGGATCATAAATCTTTAACTCTTCATAGCTCCAAGCACTAACATCTTTTTACTTGGTGAGCAATTTGAGCATGTCCTCCCTTTCCTGTAAGTTGCATGCTTTTCCTATTTGTACCATTCTTGGTTCTTCATCAGTACCCAAATTGTACGAGTCACATTCTTTGATTCCTTTTTCTTGGGTTACCCTTCTATTGAGTGCTAATACATCACAGTCAAAGATGCATTCTAGTTCAAGCATTCCTTTTGGAATAGTGTTAGTTTTCAAATTAAGAATCTCATCTTCATCTTCAAGCCCATCATCTTTAGGTCTGTCATCTGGTGTATCATCAATCTCTTGTCCTTCAAAATGGTGACTGCACATGATAAACTCAAGTATATGTTGATTATCTGGAAAGACCTAAAAGTTTGTGATATTATCAGGAATAGATGGAACTGCAACCAATTTTATTGAGAATCTTTTCAACTTAGTTCTTTCAACTGGTTGCAAGGCACTTGTTGAGATGGTGAGAGCATCTGCTACCATATCTTTTTGGAATGGATTTGATGTTTAAAGCTTCAAAATCATCCGATATATCCCATACCATTTTTCTATAAGCAAGTAATCTTTTATTATTGTAAGAGTATATGGATTTTACTTTTAATATAACCAATTGAGAATCCCTTTCAATTATGAGAGCTGTGACTCCTTTCTTGAGTGCAAAGAGAAGTCCTCAAATTAATGCCTCGTATTCTACAACATTATTAGTACATCTAAATTGTAACCAATATGCAACATAGGAAGACCTACCTTTTCAGTTGACCGATTTGATACCTGCACTAGCTCCCATCTTGCACCTAGAACCATCGAAGTAGGGTGTCCAAATTGCATTTTCCTTGGGATTTTTGACTTTATGGTTATTCGTCCTTAACTTCTCTTTCACTTGAGCCTTGAATGACGATTTCTTAGGAACCCATTGTAACTTTCCTTGTGTAGGACTTGATGAGTCCCCTTCATAATTTGTAGATAGAGGAAGTGTGTGTTTTTCTTGTTTATCTTGAATATCCCCTATCAGTTCTTTGATTTCCTCAACTTTAGGTTCAAGATGAATGACTATGAAAGTCCATCCTTTACCTTTCACATATCATCTTCTCCTTTGAACTTTAATCATCCCAGGAGGTGGAGAAGACAAACCTCCACCATCTAAAGAGGTATCACTGTAGTGACACATTTAGATCTTCAGTTTCCTCTTTGATATTTTCAACAACGTGGGATGAATTCACCAGATCTTGGCTTTCTATAAATTCATCTGTTGAGGTGTTTTTATCCTTGTTTTCCATGATGTGTGTTAGTACCTTTGCTACTTCTTGCTAGCATGATAGGCATTTGAATTCAGAGTGACTAACTTTATGTAACTGACAAAATCTTGGAAGGAGGAGGATGCTGGGATCAACTTCCTCTCCTAAACATTGTAAATTAGTCACCATACTATCTATGAACTGTGTCATAGTTTCAATTTTGGGTACCGACACCTTAGGTTCTTCATTTTGATCTTGAGATGTCCTATCTAGAACCATAACTAATACCATCACTTTATATACCCAAATCTAATTGTAAGAATGCTATCTCATTCAGGGCATTGTAATCTATGATCATTGTTTTCAATTTGGTCTCAACATCTATCTTGATTTGATTTTTCAATCCTTTCCATGGCAACCACAATTGAGTGAAGTCTATAGAAAACCATCCTCTTAGACATTTCGTCCATTCTTTGCTCAGGAGAAATCCATATGTTTCTGGGATATCAACCACATGTATATCAATAACATCCTGAATCCAAGGGTCAACTGTCAACTGTATTTGCATATCTTTCAACACACCAATGACTTTTACCTCTATTTTATCCAACTATATCACCACTCAATTAGAGGGTTGATGACTAACTCCTAGCCTTTGAGCTATTGATAATGGCATTACATTACATGGAGTTCCTAAATCAATGAGCCAATTGTGAAGACTCTTCCCATATATCTTGATGCTAAGAAAAAATGGGGGTACCTCAACTTTGTCTTTGAACATAGTGGGCATTGCTTCTGTAGCATTGACTTGCTGAGATACTATCTTTTGAGGAACAACATTTGTATTGTGGGAAACATTTGTATGATCCAATGTCTTCATAAGAGCTTCTCATTTTTGTGGGCAATTCTGTAACATGTCAAACATGGACATATTGGCTATAGTCCTTTTCAAATCCTCTACTGCATTATACTTTTCAGTGGACCAAGCGAGATTCTTTATTATAGTTGGTACATTCACTTGATTTTGATTCTATTGTCCTCCATACACTGGTCTTATCGATGGCAGATTGTTACTTGCTCTTGGATCAAGTGGAGTGGGTTGTAAACGTAGAAGAATCCCATCCGTCAAGGGATCCTTTCTATTTATGAGGTTGTATGTATTTCAACTGTCATTATGAAAAGAAAACATCTCATCATGCTGAATGTTAGGTTCCTGACTAAATGGGAATGAGAATTCCTCACTTGCCGCTTGTTCCAATTGTTTATTCTATGCAGAATCGTAGGATTCTAATAACATAGCATTGAATTGTATAGAAGGAGGATTGTCATTAACCTGTGAATTTTGATTCATCTCCTAATTGCCATTATAGTAGCAACCATCATTTTTAAGCGCATTTTGGCTATCATCATATTGATTGATATCAACATATTAAACATTGTTATTGTTGTTATTTGCATGAATGCTTCCTCTATTCGGATGGGTGTTCCATTTTTGGTTTTGCCTTTGGAAGCCATTTTTGTGAACATGAGGATTGAACTTGTTTCCTCCATTGTTGTTTCTTGCATTATTGTTGTTATTTTTCCTGTTGAAGTTCCTATTGTAATTCTAACCAAAATTGTTGTTCTAGGGGCCAACATTGTTTCTTTGGAAGTTGTTATGTTGTCCTTGCGAAAGTCTGAGACGTTTCAATTCATTGTTCATTTGTGACATGGTCTTCTTCATTTGACCAACTTTTGAAATAAGGTTATTGTCTGTTTCCCCAAGAATTGTGGCCTTCTATTCAAAGAAAGCTATTTTTGGAGGCTCATACCCTAGATATGTTATCGCTTGATTTTGTGGAGTGGGTTCTTGCTGTAATGGAACTGGATTCATAGGTATGGACTAGCTAGGCACTATGGGTGCTCCCATGGGGTATGTTGGTATTATAGGGACTGCTTGTGCTAGAAGCATCATTCCTCCTTCATTAGGATTGGCTTGCTTTGTAAATGTGATTGCCTCTGCAAAGACTTTATCCAATGTGTTAATATTTGCTATAGGAAATCTTCTCAGAAAAATCATAGTAAGATGGTCCATAGCATTTAGATAAATTTGAATGGTTGCTTCAACTAGTATAGTGTATGGTGTTTCCAACTTGTGGTAGGCCATATGAAAGCGATGGTTGAAGTGAGAAACTATCTCAACTGGGTCTCTTTTGATTGATATGAATTGTTGATGTATCATAGCTGGGTTGATGAACATTTTGAATTGTTCCAAGAATAATTTTTTAAATGTATACCAATCTCCAATGCATCCAAGTGGAAAATTAACGTACCAATTGAAGGAAATTTCCCCCAAAGAGTAGGGGAATAAATGAAGAACTATGTCTTTATTAGCAACTTGCTTGAGATTGCAAATTTTCTTGAATACCTTGACATGATCTTCAACAATTTGAGTCTCACCATAGATAAATCTAGGGCAAAACTTCTTGGGATTCTTAGGGAGGTCATGGAGTGAACCTCTCAAATTTATTGGTGAGTCTAAAACATTTGCAAAAAAGGCCATTGGAGGGTTTGGCAAACCTAACAGTGGTTGTTGAGGAGTAGCTATTGAAATATGTGGTGGTCCACCAGGTGGTTGGAGTGGAGGCAGAGTTGAAGAAGATGATGAAAGTTCAAATGGAAGTAGTTGAACTCAGGATGTTCCCTTGTCACTACGTGGTTTGTTGAAGTGGGTAAGCTCGAGAAACTTGTGTGCACTTTGTGTAGACCTTAATGTTCACTGAAATGGGGATTTTGGATCAATATCCTCCAGCTTGCATCAACTCTTGGAAAAAGTGCACCTTTGTAGAAGTACACTTTCTCACCTCTCTAAATTTTGCACACTATAGAGTTTTGTGCACCTACACACCTATGAAGTTGTAGATCCGCGAACTTGCATAGTTGCAGATCTATGGAGTTGTAGACCTGAATTTATCAAAAACTCAAGAAATTTTTTGAACTTTTGTGAAGCGTAGATTATTGTAGAAGTGCAAAATTTTGAAAATTTAACAAATTTTCTTCCTTTTTGGGAGTCTAAAGGGGCCCTCCTTCTAGTGCCACTTTTTTTGGGTGGTTGTTATGCACAAGGTCAATGGTAGGAATCTATTGTGCAATTCCTCTCTTGAAAAGCTAATCTTTGGATATCAACTCCAAGGTTTAGTATTTGTCTTGCGACGTACCAAAATCTACTCAGTTGAAGATAGATGTGATTGTTCATGAGGAGGCATTTGATGGTTCCATTATGATCTCGAAATGAAGTAAATTTATTTGTTGTCTCAAAATCAAACGCAAAAGAACAATATTTTTTGTATTTTTTGGTTTTTTAATGAATGCAATCTAACAGTGCAACTAAAATGAGTTCCTATTCTAACAAGGGGTTAGCAAAGCAAATAATGAAACTGAAAGAAAATAACAAGAAATTGAAATAACTTGAAATTGAAATCCTAAACGAACATAAGATACAAAAAAAAATACGCTGTGAGTTAAGCTTTTGAATAAATTGGTAGGAAACCAATCAAAATAGGAGCAATGCTTCCTAGAATCCACTAATGCAATCGTCGGTGAGAAAATTTAATAATTGTATGATATTTCACCTTTCATCAAATTGCAAGGCCATGAAAAGTGTGCTCATGTGAGACAAAAATCTATGTAGACATAATTTGATGATCTCTTCTCAAGCTCATTACATTAGCAGAATTTGTAAATTTGTAGCAAACACGAGAACTAAAAGGTTGCACAACCAAAAACAACACAATAAACCTTTGGCTCAATCACAATCTCATGAACAAAATTCACAAAACATTGACACATTCAGGAAAGAATCACTACACTCCAAATGCGAGCACCAAAAACATAATTTTATTGCATAATAACAGTGGCCCTTGTTACATTTTATAGTGGGTTATTTATAAGAAATCGTCTCCTCGATTTGTGTTGAGAGTGAGAAATATCTTCATTCAATAAAATGCTTTTAAAACATTAAAACAAACCAAATATATACAATCGAACAATTAATCCGGTTCTTAGAGGGACTCCATCCATATTTTATTCATTAATTGAATGCATGAGCCCTTTACATGTAAAAAATAGAGAAAAGATGAGAGAGAAAGTAGGAGGAAGCCTTCAGTCGAAGTAGGAGCATCTGGAGGTGTCAAAAATAGAAGCTGGTCCTTTACTAAGTGTGTGTTGAAGTTAAACTACCTTCAGAATGTGTTCTTGATGCATGGAAGACACTATTTTTAGAACTGGCAGTTAATTATCAGTGCACCTCTGAATTGCAGAGCTGCGTACTTGCAGATCTACGAACCTGCGGACTTGCAGACCTCAACAGGGTAAAAATCTCAAAATTTTACTGAGCGTCAAAATTGAAATTCTGGCATCAGGGTTTTCTTCTTCTTCATCCCAAAGCTATGTTTGGATGTTTGCCCTTGAATTTCTCTATCATTTCAGTTATCTTAGCCACATTTGGAAGATCTAAAGCCTCATATTTATCCTCGACCTTCTATCTGTAGTTGTCCACCTCAATTCGAGTCTCTGCAAAATCTCTGAGTTTGGCATCTAACTCTAATAGGGCTTCTTTTATCCTAAAGGCTTGTTAGATGTCCTCATCATCAGCAACCTCCTCAAAAATCTTCCTAAAATTCTCCACTACTGCCTCTATAGGTAACAACCTCTCTCATTCCTCATCTTCAAAAATATCCAAGCATGCATCATTGCAGTGTCTTCCTGCTTCCAAAATTCACTCTCGAGCTTGGTCCTTGAGCTGATGGATCTCCTCGTGTAATGTCTCCATTACCTTATTTCTATCCGCTATTTTCTCTATCCAATCATCAATCATGTCTAATTCTTCTCTAGTATATACATCAATCAAAACCCGCTATCTTTGGCCCTTTATGGCTTGTAGTCTTCAAATCCTTACTCTAGGCATGTATCCCATCCATGATACTGAAGTGCTTCTTCAAAATTGCTACGATCTTATTCATGTTCTCTTGCATAGCATGCAGTAACTTCAAATTCTCAATGACAATTTGGATACCTTTCTCCTCAAAGCTTTCTCGCCACTCTTGACAAGCTTTCAAAAATGGGTCAAGTTGAACACCTCCCCCTTCTCTAAGTATAGTGTTCAAAGTATGTTCTGGGTGCTCAAGATCAAGAGGACCAATTACTTTGGCTAGATATCCCTTTAGGATCTCAAGTTGCCTTCAAAGTGCTTGGAGTTCAATATCCTCTTGTTCCATGTACTTGAGGACCTCTTTGACTCCCATAGTCATCATTTGTCAGGCTAAATCCTATGTAGGCCTTCCCAACATTAGATCCTTTAACTCATAGTCTTCGAGGCTAAGGCCTTCTACATCTGTACCTTCAGGAGGGAGAGCCACTTGTGCAAATAAATATTGGTTCTGTATGCTAGTGACAAATGCCAATGGTGCTACCTCATGTGATGGAGACTTAGGTTTGTTCAAGATCTCTGCAATATCACATATGTCTTCCTCTGAAGCTTAGAATTGAGGCTTAGTACTCCTCATTATTTCCTTCTGGATCCATCTAGGGATGCATCATATTAATGACCTAGCTCTTGATAACGGAGTATGTTCTACAACTTCCTTCCCTTTATTGCTCCTGCTGGGAGTTGTGTCCTGTTTGGAGGGCTCTTCTTCTATAGCCTTAGTCTTAGTAGACCCTATAGCCTGAACCTCGATGTCATGGGAAAGTGGTTGAGAATATTCCACCATTTGTCCTTCTGACACTTCACGGGTTGCCATTTGTTTTGGTTGCTCCTCTGATGATGGTTCTTTTTGAAAATGGTATTCCTTTGAACTTTGAGTTAGAGGGGTTACTAAGCCCCGTTCTACCACTGTAACTCATGGTGGAGATGGAGAAGTAAGATCAGGATCCTATGTATCTAGCAGCATTTGCGTCCAGTCTTCTTGTTGAGGTTCACATGTAGGGGTGTCCCTGATTTTATCCCTAATCAAATTTGTACCTATGGGCATGAAAGAAAAATCTAACATTGAGAAAACATCATTGCTTTCTTCTCTCTACTCATCCACCCACTACTATACTTCATCTTCCAAAGAAGAGAGCTCTAAAGATTCTGCTTAAGTGGATGGTAGGGTACCCATGACACTCTTTCTTCTTTGTAATTTTGTGGCTCTTTCTAGTTGAGTTCTTCCCTATAGGGGCACTTGTTCCTCTTCATCTTTTGATTCTTCCTCTTCTTCCTCTTCATCTCCCTCCGAAATACTTTTAGGAATAGATGGATTGGGCACTAATCTTCTACTGATCGTTTTCCTTTTCTTTATCTGAATCTTAATCCACTACTTTTGTTTCTTGGAGGTAGAAGTAGAAGCTAGCTCATCTTGTGTAGGAGGAATGGAGACTTGCAAAATCTCTCCCTCTTCTAGTTGGCTAGACACAACGGGAGGCTACTATAGTTCATCCTAGACTTGGGTAGCTCTAGTATCTTGGGATCCTTGTGGACTCTGTTCCTATTGTTGGGGAGGCACCTATTTTTTCTGAATCCTCTAAGGAGAGGTCCTTTTGGTTTTTTTTCTTTCCTTTCCTTTTAGGAGGGTGATAATATCCAACCGGGTGATCAAGCTAGTACATTATGTCTGGCCTAATAGGAGACCGAGTTGTGAAGGTAGGAATCATTACTTTCCTTCCTCTACCTTTTTCTGGGTGAGCATGTGCATGGAAGATTACTATGTTAGGAATTGGATGAAGTGGAAAAGGTTTCTTAATCCAATCCTTTATCATTCTGATGACATGGCTCACTCAATGATTAATATCATCGGCCTCCTCCCTATGAACCTTAGCATTCATAATGGGTCTTTCACCAATTTTGTCTACATTGAACAAGGGGTCCAATAACTCCTTTGAATCCTGTTGCTTTATCTCCACTGGGATGTTAAATTGGAGAGCCTTTTCTGCTAGATATAAAGTCATCCTACAATAGTCCCTAATGTGGACATCATAGTCGTTTGTGGCATTCATCTAGTGATCTTCAACAAAATCCTCATGATGGAAGTCTCTTCCTGCTAAACTCTCCACTTTCCCAACAATGTCAAAATATGGCCGAGGAGAGTTGTATTCTTCAAGAGGATAGTTCTCCCACTCCCATTCAAAGGACATAATGTCTTGCTTCTGACCCAATGACCAATGGCCATGCCCAACAAGGTCTCTGTTGCCTCTTAATCTTCTCATAGGATAATTCAATTTTCTTAGATATCTCCAATAGTACCAACTTTTCACTTCGGTATCTCAGGAGCTTCTTAGGATTGATGGATGCACCAGCTACCTGAAGATATGTGAATGTCTTGAACTGGATGAAGAAGGCTCTGAGAGCTATGAGTTGTGTTTTGGCTTCATTAGATAACCTCTTCCCATAGTCTACTTGAATGAATCAAGTGATTGCAAAGATGAACGCATCAATCACAATTCTATATTCTTTTCTCTACCCTGAGAGCTTCTTCTTCACTAGCTAGGGATAGACTATGTATGGCCAGGCATTGGGGTCCTACATACTGCCTCTCCTATACAAACTAGGATAGTCTGTTTCCCTTGCTACAAGCAAGTACATCATGTAAGAAGTCATGTAAAACTCCTTCTTATCCTTCACCGTCCTCAATTGCTCACACAAGTTTTCACTTAGTGTGGTGGCCCAATCTAGTGGTATCTTTGCCTGTCTGATGGTCTCAATGAAGTTGACCATAAATGTACTGAGGTGACCTACTGTAGGTAAGTCCATGACTTTTCTCAAGAGAATGATAGAGTACCCAATGTCCTCCTTCATGTATACTCGGGTCATATCCACTTTTCTCGTTACCCTTCTCTGATGAGGCTTCTCAATTAGGTACGAGGATTGTATGATGTTGATGGCCTCTTGCTGATGGTCCCTGTACCATCTCTCTGCTATTTCATATGAGAGTCAGATGAATTGGTCGGTTCTGGGAAGATGGAAGACCCTCTCAATGTTGTCAGGTCATAGATCTAACACCACTTCTTCAGTGATACTTTTGACTACCCTCTCTTCAGGAACAAAGTGTTGTAATAGGGCCATGATTAGCTTAGCTAATTGTACCGATACAGGATGTGACACTGCATTCACCAATCTGGAATGGATCAATGCGGATATCATGGCTAACCTCTTTGTTGGCTTATTGCAAATCTTCAGGAATTCTCCTAAGTGTGTGTATCCTAGGCTAGTATCTCTGATTTCTGCATAATCATCGTGGAATCTTGACTTCGAAGGTACACCTTGGAATTTGAAGACTATAGGTTTGTGTGCAATTTCAGATGTGGATGCCATTTAATCACCTGCACATTGTAAAACAAAAAAAATGATTATTAGTCCAAAAAATAAAACGTAAAAGCTAATGAATTAAAATGAGCATAAAAAAAAATCCCATTTGGGCATTTTTTTAAAATTTTATCATTTTTATCTATTTTTGAAATTTTATCTTTTATTTTTATTTTTATTTTTTTAATTTATTATTATTTCAAAAATAAATTAAATTAATTAAAAAAAATGCATGTAGGGTGCAAGGTGCGCCGTGGGCGCAAGAGGCGCTACGGGCATAGGAGATGCAATGAAAGCACAAGCACGTTTAGTGCCACGCTGATGAAGTGAGATGGCATCACCATGACAGGCAATGTTAATGCCGCTGCATACATTAAGGTCACAGCACCGCTACGCATGTAATGTGAAGGCATCATTGTGACAGGCAATGCTAATGCCATCACACGGGCGAATACTATAGCACCAATATGCACACAATGTGATGGCATTGCCATAGAGTGCAAGGTTATTTCCACCACACGCATGAAGGTTATGAAGGCACTACCACGGTGGGCAATGTTATTGCTACTGCTGTGCATGTGAGTTATGAAGGGCCCACTGCGTATGTAATGTAAGGTGCCAGCGCGACAAGCAATTTTATTGCTGCTGTGCACATGAAGGTTATGAAGGTACCATTGCACATGTAATGTAAGGCACCATCGTGGTGGGCAATGTTATTGCCACCGCGTGCATGAAAGTTATGAAGGTGTTGTCGCACATGGAATGTGCAATGTTTTACCTTGTTGTCGCCAAAACCCTAATAAAAATGGAAAACCATGAAAGTGTTGGGGAAGCTTGGGGTTATATAACCTACCCCCCCCCCCCCCCCCCCCCCCCCCCCCCCCCCCCCCCCCCCCCCTTCGCATGCCAGGTTGAGTGAGTGGTGTGCACTCCACCCGCGCGCGCGAGCACTTGAACGCATGATTGAAATTTTTAAATTTTGTTTCTTTTTCTTTTTTCTTTCTTTTCTTTTTAAATTTTTTTTTGGTATTTTTCTCAATTTTTATTTTCTTGATTTTCTAATGTTTTTGTGTTTTTAATTTTCTATTTTCTTTTGTGTTTTCAATTTTTGATAACTCTTAAAACTTTCTTACTTTAGCAATTTTCTCCTGACTCTTGAATTGTGAGCTTGGGAGTCAAAAAAAGTAGGGGGTCCCCATTCCTCACTAGGAATGGGGCATGTGTTGTGGACACCACAAAAGTAACCATAGAACTGCATATAAATAATCTATCTACTATAATCATGAGATAACTAAATGAACATACATGTATCACCATAAAAATAAGTATAGACACATGAAATAACTAAGTAACTCAACACGTATATAAACTAAATCTAAAATACATTTGATCTAATCTGATAACCAAGTAATGAAAATCATAAAACACAATAAGAAAACTAGCCTAAAAGAATTTGACAATACAATAAGAATATTCAACTAGGGGTAGGCATTACATCCATTCCCCCTAGACTTAGGCTTACTCCTAGAAGCCTACAAGAAAAATAAAACTAAAGCACTCATTGTGTGGGTCCTATTGGACCTTTTCCCCCTGTAGGAGGATAAAACTCTACTGAAAATACCCAAATGAGAACAACATAATGCTTGCAAAGTCAAAAAAGGCATACCACCTTAAAGCACAATCATAATAAAATGTGTTTGAAATCAAACTCACAAGAGTTATTCAAGTTTTTCCCTTTCTCTATGTTTCAAGAAATCAAGTTTAAAATTTTTAACTGTTCAAGTTCTAAAAGATACATAACACTGTTTAAGTTTTCATTTTAGTTCAACCAGTTCAAGTGTTAAAGTTTGTAACAGATACATATAATAGTTTCAAGTTTCATTTCAGTTAACTAGTTAACAACTAGTGGTGTTCCAATATATCCAGAGCTCCCAATATAGAAACTTGGCTCTGATACCAAATGTAACACTCCACTAGGGAACCCAAAATAAATTAACCTAAAGTTTCATTGAGTTTATCAAACATTTTATTTTATTTTAAAGATAATAAACAACAACATATATAATATAGTAGAAGAAATAACTATTGACCTCAAATTGGTTTTAACAATTGAGTGTCAACACACTTAAGACATTTACTTAGTTTATGCCAAACTAGTAATGCATGCTGAGTATAATATGTAAATACAAGACTACGCCAAGTTACAATGAGTACCGAGTCACTCATGTGCCAAGTCACTCAAGTGCCAATTAGATAGACCATGTTGAGTGATTCAAGTGCTGAGTAAATAGTAGATGCCAAGCAATTTAGGTGTTGAGTCAGAAACACAATTTTAGTATGTGTTAAGCATCCGTGACTTCAAGTGCTGAGTAACGCAGATTGGACATACTTGTTTGTGATTGCACAAACAACTAGGTAAATCATTTTCAAGCTGACTTAAGGTTAGATTTTAATTCTTTAAAGATAGGGACGAATCTATTTGTAGAATCCCTATGTGTTTGCATGCAACCAATTAGAAAATAGGGATGATTAAGCGGCAAAAAGGATGAATCTTAGCCGTAGATTCATACTTAAGCCTAAGCCACCAAAGTCTTAATAAGGAAGATGAAACCCCAAATAATAATAGAATAGAATGTGTGAGAGATAATGTTATAGGAGGTAATAAGGGGCAAAAAACTGAATTTGTTTACAGAGCATTTCAAGGTGACTTAGTAGTGAGAGTGAATTGTAGAATCAGTTGGAGGAGAACAAAGAATAGAAGGATACATCAATTGTTACATTATATCAGAGACAATCAAGAAGAACACTGTACATATTTGATCTTTAATCAGGCAACTAGAGCCAATCACAAGATCTATTTTGAAACATCTTAACAGGTGATTTTAGTTAAATCTCCTAGGTAGAGTAGTCCTAATAGACTATTGTAAATCCTTTAATAGGGTGACATTCCAAGTGGATGTTCTAAAGTCCTTTAACTAGACACACTTCTAACAGGGTGTTGAAATCCTCTAATAAGGTGGGACTTAATAGTCCTTGTTAGCCTTTAACAAGGCAGATCATGTTTCATGGTCAAACCATTGTAAACTTAATTGGCTACACTTTATTGCTGCAGTAGTGAAGATTTGTGGGTGTCATCCCCACCCCAATTTTACCTTCTCTTTGGAGGGTTTCTGGGTAATCATATATGGTGTTAAGTGTGTATGTTCAAATTTCTTACATGTTTTAGATGCATTTACTTTTCATGTTATTGTTACTTCATATATTACATGCATCTTATGACTCCAACCCCTAGAGACTTTATGTGGCATTGATATCTTATTTATTCATTTTAAACCCATTTAATGAAATGTTAGCACTTATTAAAATAACCTAGAATGGGTTACCAACATAGCCACTTAGGGCTCTGGCCTCCATTGCAAGCCACTTCCCAACATGACATATAAATAACCTACCCAAAGTTCAACTGAAGTAGAAGATCTCATAAGATCATAAAATATACATTAGTTCTTAAACAAGTAACTGGAAAGCACTGAAATATCATTGATCAAAATCAAAAATTTCACCAATACAATCATCCTAACATGACTGATCTAAAATCAAGTAGACTTATACCAACTTGTGACATCACCAAAAACAAATCACATAATCACCTTAGTCCTATACAAGCAACTGGGAAGAAATCCAAAGAAAACTAATCAAACACTCAAAGGTTATACCAAAAATGTTACACCATTCACTCCAGTTCCACACAAGAGAAACTGGAAAGCACAACAAAACATATGATCAAACTCATCATAAAACAAACATGACACATCACCTTGGTTGGGTATAAAAGATCATAACCAAAATAAGCCATAACGTCATCACAAAACAAAATCCCTAAGCCTCTGGTAAACATCTTGATTGGTCAAACACTAAGTCAACCCAAACCCAACAATAACATCCCACACGTCACATAATGCACATACAAAAGTAACCTTTATAATTTGTTAGGTTTTGAAAACATAACAGTTCAATTTTTACTACAGGTTTCCAAGTTCTCTTTTTTATTTTCAAACACAAAGATTCAATAATAACTAGGCTTTTAGTTTTCTTTTCCAAGTATTAATTTTTATAGAGTTTTCAATTTCAATTAGGGTTCATGTTTTCATTTTCTCAAAGTATCATAATTACTGTGGTCTCTGAATCATAAAATTAATAGATTCATAAATCTTATTAAAAGTCCATTAAATATGACATAGAATTGTTAATCAAAACCTGAGTTAACCAATTTTCCCCAATTCATAATTCACAATACACTTGTACAATTACATTTTTATAATAAATTAATTAAAAACTTTAATTAAATATTATTAAAATTCAATAAAAAATATTAGATTATTAATGATTATAATCATCTATTAATAAAATAGCTTAATTTAAATTATTAATAAAATAATTATTAATCTATTAACAATCATAATACTTATAACATCAAATATTAATTTAATTAATAAAATTTAATATATTTAAATAACATAAATTTCAATTAACATAAATTACAATTATTAAAAATTAAAATAATAAAAAACAAATTAAAATAAAATAACAAACAAACTTACCCTTTTAAAGAAAAATGTTTATAGCCTGTCGACTAGTGGCATGTTGTGTGCAACCCTGCTAATGCAACAGGACTATTGCACACAACCCATTTAATGGAGTCATTGGTGAGGGAAAGAAAAGGAGGGGAGGGGAGGTGGGATGTGGTGGCCTACCTCCCTCCAAAATATTTAATTTAATTTTTTCAAAAACTATTATTTCATTAAGACATCTGAATTCCAAGCTCCCCACCCAATATTTAAAGATTTCAATTTTCACTTTATATTATGTATAAATTCATAATTATCACATTATTTACTATGATATATATATATATATATATAAGATTTTCCCATTATATCTAATAGTAGAAATACATACAATCAATCTAATCTGTATAAAATAACATTCTTGATTTCTTAATTGTTCAAACCCTACTCGAATAAAACATAATTCTCTAAAATTTACCACATGAGGGTTTCTAATTTCCATTTCATATACAATTTTTTCTTCAATTGAAGAATGATAGGTCACATACAAAGGGTTTCAATCTTCATTTGTTTACAGATGTCTTAGAAATGAAACAATAGATTTAATCTACCTGAACCCATTATATGTGATTTAATCTGAACCCACAATATTCTACCTGAATCTAATGCTAATATGACAAACACGCAAAGCATGCAAGTAATGCCCTTTCCTTTGAAAACCTCCTTCTCAGAAATTGCTCCTCCAAATCCTGGTAATTAAGAAATAAACTCTAAATCTCTAATAAAGAGCTTTTCCCCAAATTAGGGCTTTGATTGTGCAATCACGTGAAAAGCCCTTTTTCTTAATTATTATATTATATTATATTTTTCTGCAAAAGCTTTATACATTTTAATTAAAATAAACTTTATTAAATTAATGCTTTCTTATTAAATCATTAGACGCTTTTAATATAATATTTATTAATTTAACTAATAATATTATTTAGAGTTTATTATTAAAATAAAACTCCTAAATAAATTATTATTAAATTAAATAAATATAAAATACCAAAATTAGAACTTTAAATATATCTTTAAATTTAATTAAATTATTTAATTAATTAAATATAATTTAATATAAAATTTTCTTTATGAATTTTCTATTAAATTAAATCATTAAATTATCTTTTAACTTGATTTAATTATAACATAAATCACAACAAGCCCACAAAATGAAATACGATAACTCAATTGAAGATAAAGAACATAACCAAATTCTAGGGTCAAAATCATGAATTCACGTCACTTGACAAATTCAGATGGGCAAACAAATCAAATACTTGTCCTACTTTCTAAGACAATTGGCTTAGGTTAGGATTTGGAGTCAAGAGTTATCTCCCCACTTCTACCATTGAGATACTGCGATAGGGTACACTCATCCTGGCGATTCAAGGAAGTTGATAACCGGTGCCTTCAATCTATATAAAACTTAAGCATGTACATACACATATATTCTAAACTAAATAAGCAATGGTGGGGAGTGGCACATCATGTAGATCTTGACTAGCAAGTGACTATGACTCCCTCCCTCAACCACATTAGAAATGTCAACCATAAAGTAAAATAGACAAGTACACCATGCACATGCAAGTGTGGGGTAAGTAACCATAAAATTGCATATAAATAATCCATCTACTATCATCATGAGATAACTAAAATTTACTAAATAAACATACAGGTATCATGATCAAAATAATCATAGACAAATGAAATAACTAAGTAACTCAACACATATATCAATTGAATATGAAATAAATTTAATCTAATCTAGTGACCAAGTACTGATAATCATAAAACACAATAAAAAAATTGGCCTAAAAGAATCTGACAATACAATTAGAAAAGTCAACTAGGGGTAGGCATTATAACACATATTTATGGAGGATTATGTAGATGACATTCTAGTAAAGTCTCATACCTTTCAAGACCATCTACTAATTCTCCACAAAATATTTACTCATCTAGAAGCTTTCAAAGTTAGGTAGAATCCTAAGAAATGTACTTTTGGGATACAATCTGGAAAACTCTTGGGCTATATTGTCTCCACAAAAGGGATAGAGGTACATCCCAAAAAAATACAAGCTATTATTGATATGAAAATCCCAAGAACTTGAGCCATTTATGTTCTCTCCAAGGGAGACTTCATTCTGTCTGAAGATTCATATCTTGGTCAGTCGAGAAATGTGTCCCTTTCACTCACCTTCTCCATAAAGATGGAATCTTCAAGTGGGACAGTCAGTGTCAACAAATTTTGACCTCCTCAAGAGTTATCTAATGAATCCACCCATCTTATGCCTCCTATGCCACACAAACCTTTATTAATGTATATCTCCCTGACAAAAATCAATTAGAGCCCTCTTAGCATAAGAAAATGACCAAGGAAAGGAATAAGTCATCTTCTACATAAGTTAAACTTTGGTAAAAAATGAGCATAATTACAGTTTCATTGAGAAGGAATGTTTGGAAGAAGCCTTTGCTTTTGAAAAGCTATGCCACTACCTCTTAACCCATAAGATAAAGCTCATAGCTAAAATTGATCCTCTCAAGTATCTTCTCAAAAAAACATTATTGATAGGTAGACTGGCCAAATGGATAATGATTCCAAGTGAGTTTGACATAGAGTATGTTGATAGGAAGGTCATCAAAAGACAAGGAATTGCATATTAGTTAGCAAATGGACCTCTAAAAAGTTTGAATCCCATGTTTCAAGATTTTCCACATACACACATTCTTCAAAGAGAACCAATCACATGGAAGTTTTATTTTGATGGATCATATACATCATGGTTTAGGTGCAGGGATTCTATTCATCACACCTTTAGGTATGACCATACCAAATTCATACAAACTATTGTTCCCATGTTCCCATGCACTAATAATGTGGTAGAATATGAAGCCTTAGTTTTTGGTCTTTAATTAGGATCAGAATGGAAATTAACGACAATAGAGGTCTATGGAGATTCCTAGCTAGTCATCAATCAAGTTAATGACAAGTATCATACCAAAGATGAAAAATTACTACCTTACAAACATTTGGTTGATACTCTCATAGAATGCTTTGTTCAGATTATATATGAGTAGATTCCTAGAAACAAGAATAGGCCAGCTGATGCTATGGCTACTTTGGACTCTTTAGCTACCAAACCAACAAGAACATTATGAGTTCTTAGTAGAGGAGGTGGTTCAACTGACATTTTCTTAACTCAAATCCCATATTATTTTCTTCCTCGACACTCCAAACTCCCCATGGTATGATTCAATTTCTACCTACTCATGCGATAACCTTATGCCTCCCAATCTATCCATAAACCAAAAATAAAACTTTATCTGACAGAGCTCGCATTACACATTGGTGGCTAACATATTTTATAGGAAAGGTCTAGATGGAACTTTATTTAGATGTCTAGAAAATAATGAGTCTAAGGTTTCTCTACAAGAGGTTCATGCCAGTGTTTGTGGGTCACGTTCTAGTGGATTAACCCTAGCCAAAAAACTCCTTAGAATGGGCTATTTCTAGCCCACCATGGAAAAAGATTCCATTGACTATGTCAAAGCTTGTAAGAAGTGTCAAATTTGCAACAATCTAATTCATGCACTTACTCAAGAACTCAACCCCTTTTCCACACCATGGCCTTTTTATCAATGAGATTTTGAATGGATAGGCATAATGAACACACATTCCTCTAATGGACACAGATGGATTATCACATCAACATAATATTTCACCAAATGGGTTAAAGCAGAGCCACTCACAGATGCTGCCAAAAAGCAAATTTTCTCATTTATCCTTAATCACATGATTTTTGGTTTGGCATACCTCATGCTATCCTAACAGATAATGCCCTATTTTTCAAAAACCAAATAGATGATGAGTTGTGTGAAAAGTTTCACGTCATTTACCATTATTCATCAATCTATTATCCCTAGGGAAATGACAAAGTAGAGGCCAATAAAAAACATCATTAAAATCCTTAAAAGAACCATCAATGACATTGGTCAAGACTAGCATTTAAAGTTAAATCCTGTACTCTGGGCCTATATAACATGTGTTCAAATGCCTATGGGTGCAACCCCCTTCTCTTTGATCTATGATAGTGAAGCAATTCTTCCCCTAAAGGTTGAAATCCCATCTTTAAGAGTCACCTTACGTGATGCCATGACATATGAGGACTATAGTGTGGCTTGTTTAGAAAAATTATAATTCCTGGAGGAACATTAGCGCACAACCCACAAACATCTCAAAGTGTATCATAATAGGTTGTCCAGACACTATAACAAGAAGGTGAAGCAACATGTTTTTCAAATCAAAGACTTAGTCCTCCAAGAAAACCCTAAAACTAGGTAGATTGAGAAAAGAAACACAAGTGGGAAGCCAACTAGATTAGCCCTTATATCATCATCAAATATTTTGAGACAAGTACATACAAACTTTCTAATTGTGATGGAGAAGAACTAGAAAAACCTATTAACATCATCCATCTAAAAAATTTCTATGTCTAAAGTTGCAAGGAAACACCTCATATCTACAAATATCAAAAATATCAAAAACAATAAGAAAACATTAAAAAAAAAAATTGCTATCAAAGAAGTGAGAGATAACACCTTTGGGCTTCCCTAACAAGACAAGTCCTTTAATGTGAAAAATATAATACAACAAGGCCACAACAAAACCATTTATGCCAATTTTTCTTATTTGTAACCTTTTCATTGCTTACCTCAGTACTAACCAAAATACTTAATGGAAAACAAAGAAAGGGGATATAGGGTGCTATATTTGAGTCAATTTTAGACATACCCAATTGAGCAACACTTGTGGATTGTAGTTCAGTGGTTTCTTAGCATTAGAAATAGTTCACAATGGAGACAACCAATAGAAAGAAACAAAAAGAAGGTGAGCAACTTGGAGGAAACATGGAGTCTGATTATATTTTAAGATATCACAAGCATGAATTACAAGAAAATCAATGCACATCTCAAATATCTATAAACCCACATATAGTGCCAAAAATTTGTTTTAGCCTTTGTACACCTACACATTGTCCCAAAAATCCATTTTAGCCTTCATAAATCCATGCATGGTCCCAAAAATCTATTTTTCCCTTCATAAATCCATACACGGACCCAAAAATCCATTTTAGCCTCATAAATCCATATGTGATCCCAAAAATCCATTTTAGTCTCCATAAATCCATATGTGGTCCCAAAAATCCATTTAGCCTCCATAAATCCATATGTAGTCCCAAAAACCCATTTTAGCCTCCATAAATCCATATGTAGTCCCAAAAATGCATTTTTACCTCCATAAATACACATATGGCCCTAAGAACCCACTTTAGCTTTCATAAATACACACGTGTTCCCAAAAACCCACTTTTGGTCTCTGAAACTCTTTATGTACTTTGAAATGTTCCTTTTGGCCTTCATGCCTGCCCCTGTGGTCTCCATATTCCAAAAAATCTCACTTCCTTCCTCTTTTTCCTCTTACCAAATCACATATCATAAAAATAGTAAAAATACCAAAAAGAGTTTTTAAAAAAAAAGTCAAAAAACATAAAAAAAATCAAAATTAGTAAAAAAAAAAAAAAAAACTTCAAAAATCATCCAAGATTATCAAAAGTTAATCAAAAGCCAAACCAGCATCAAAATTATACCACAAGCATTGTTATTAATTTTGCATGAATTAATTTTATATTTTTAAATCTAATGATCCATTGATTTCATGTCGAGTTGGTGTTTGTCTATAATTTTTGTTTGTTTAGGATAGGTTTGTGTACCTCGACTAGTTTTATATGAAATCAATGGTTAAGCCCCCTAATATTGAAAAATATTTAAATAATTTATGTCATAATCCTTGCCCTGTTACTTTTGGAAAATACTTCAAAAAAAACCAAAAATAAATAAATACATAAACTAAGAAGCAATGTCATTATGTCTTGAAACATATCTCAGAGCTTGGGAAAATCTAGCAAAATGTGAATAGTTGAAGAATGTTGCTTCTATTCCTCCTTGCACCTGTCTCCTTCTCAAGGAATATCAAAAGGGCTTTCCAAACTTACTTATGTTGTAGAGGCCACGATTAATCTAGCATCCTTCAACAAATATATCAATACACCTTTGTGACCTCATGTCTCATCTCTACAGTTTAGGGACACATTGGTAATTTGGGCATCACTCAGATTGCCGCAAATCTCTATCACATTCTTTCATCACCATCTAGTTAGGCTACCATTTTGTTGCACACCATCAATACTGCTAGTACTTTATCACATTGGCCTACTTATAAAGTGCAGGAAGCCAATACACGAGACCGAATGTCACTTAGGCCAAAATCTTGACCCTTGTAGCTAATGGTGGCACATAATAAGTAAGTGTTTGAGAGATAGTATTGGTCTCCCTCACCTTATAAAGGCTTGAATGCCTTTTTCAGGCCCTCTAGCACCTTTTTAGGCCACTCAATGCCTTTTTTAGGTCCAAGTGCCTTTTTAGGCCATCTAGCACCTTTTGTAGGCACAAGCACCTTTTTTAGACCTCCAAACACCTTTTTCAGGTCCTCTAGCACCATTTTAGGCCACTTGATGCCTTTTGTAGGCCCAAGTACCATTTTTAGGTCTCTTATCACCTTTTTAGGCCATATAGCACTTTTTGTAGGCCCAAGTACCCTTTTTGGGCCCCTAGACACCTTTTTTATCTAGTGCTTTTCTAGGCGCTAAGCACCTATTTAGGCCACTCAACACCTTTTGTAGGCCCAAGCACCTTTTTTCAAGGCCCTTTTAGTACCTTTTGTAGGACCAAATTCCTTTTTGGCCCCAAGTGCCTTTTTAGGCCCACACACCTTTTCATTGGCCCCATTAGTATCCATCTCAATCCACACCTAGAGAAACAAAATCTTGACTTTGGCCCTAACTTTCTTGTAAAGGCTATCAATCTACACAAATTTTCTAAAATCAAGTCCTGTCTACAATTTGTGAGTTAACACTTCTTGTTTTCTCTACCTCATGCACTTCCACTCTCAAAATGTTACACAAGTTCATACTCATCTTTCTTTGAGAGCCCATCTTTGATTATTTTTTGCATTTGGTTATCACACATATAAAGTGAAGGTTAATCTTCTTCTCAATATCGCATTGCTCACATTTTTTGAAGACTTCAACAACCTTCCACTCTCTCAAAAATACCAAAAACATCCAAATAGTCTCAAAAATACCAAAAACATCCAAAACAAGAACATTCAAAACATATCATCAAAAATACCAAAACAAAGAAATAACAATAATAATCAGACACTTTTAATTACATTGTACATAAACACACACAACTCACAAGTTACCCTTTTGTTTTCCATCAAAAATACACCTTTTTAATTTATTACGATGACAAAGGTACAATTACATCCAAAGCAACACCTAGAAAATCACTTATTTCAGCCTCCCTCATGGAGGTGGCATGGTAGGATTTTCAGCTAGGGGCATTTCGCTAATGTCGTCTAGAAGATGAAGCTCCTAGCATCAATCCCCATCGCACCCAAACAACATCCATTAGTATCAGGAACTTCCCAACAAGCAACTAAGTATTCAATAACTACATAAATTGCCTATCCATAAATTGCTTCTCCCATTTGTGCTCTAACAAGATTGATTGATAATATAGCCCCATATAATATGCAGCTTCCTAATGTACTTTCATAGTCCTTTTCATATCTATAAACACATTATCCACTAGCTTATTGATACCCATTGTGGTGATCACCCATTAAGCTACATCATGCTCTTATTGCATCGATTTGGTTGCCATTCTCCATCACTCCACTTCTGCTTTTATCTCACTAAGCCACTACTACAACTACCTCACATTTGCCTCACTAGCTATCAACCACTCTTGCAACTACAATGACATGGTGTTTTATTTTGACATCACATCATTAAAAGACTTCGACTACACCTGTAGTAACACCAGCTGATTTGATGCACTTTCCAAGCTTGCTTACACCATCCTTAGAGCATCTTTCAACCTTTGTGCCCATGCTCACTTAGCTTGAATCCCCACTTCATTTCCATCTACTTGTGATCTTCCCACCCATAACTCATCTTCCAATAATTACACCTATGCCCATTCTGCATTTAACACCACTTGGAGTTGTTTGGCATCTGTTTGTGCTCCATCCTCATGCACTTTATCCATCAAACCTGATAGAAATGCAAATTCTTGTATGAAATTCTCCACTTAAACTCTCTCCATAGTCAATGCTCTTCATAAATCCTCCACTTCACATGTTGCTTGTGCCACACCTTCAACCTCTAGTTTTGGCTCAACCACACCAATGTGCCCATCTCCTCACTCATCAACCCCTGTACTAGGATTCCAAGGCTAATCAATTGACTCACTATGCTTGTCACCTCACTGACACTAACATCCTTAGTCACCCTCTCCACTATTCTTGTAGTCTTCCCAAGAAAGTCCATGTCCCCCACACCCATTGCTACTTCTGGCACACTTTTTGTCAATCCGAGAGGACTACTTTTTGCTCACATCATAGGGTCACCATCCAATTCCTTCTAGAATGCTTGTTGTGCTGCACTCCCTAAAAACAATAATAATTCTGAAAAAGGAGCTTCTTCCACCCAGACTCTTGAGCCCTCAGCTTGTGCCTTCACCAACCCTATCTGACTCAACTCACCATGCTCACAAACTAGCACCTAGAGCTCAGGCTAATACACTAGTTCACTTTACATATAGCAGGATTTTCCCTTTATACTTGCCTCATCCACCCTCCTTGACTAAAATCCCCCATCTTTGCCTCTTGCTATGACTAGTCTGGTGAGTCCACCATGCTAACAACCTCACACTTACTTTGCCTCTCTAAAAAAATGAATCTCCTAATATTTGCAATACTTATTCCTTCATTGTACTTCCTTTTGCATGCACATGCTTATCTATTTATGGCCATTACTCAATACACATTCCACTTTGTATCTTGGCCATGCATTCAGTCTATGCAACCCACTGCACCTGTATCAAGTACACTCACCACTCTACTCTGAGATTACTATGCCATGATACACCTATTCATCCCCCATTGACACACATTTTCCAAAGCTATCACTAGGCTACCTGCTGCAAAATGTCCACTATTACACTCCATGAATTATTACAATATTCATACAGTGGCTTTAATCCATAAATTTGACTAGAGGATTAGGATGAAAGCATGCATTTTATTTGCCTTCTTCTTTCACTATTCTGATCCCATGATCCTTTGGTTTAATGCATTATTGATGTCCACTTATAAGTGTCTCCTCTTACTTGGAAGGCCATGTGTACCTTGACTAGTGTTGCATAACATCTCAAGTGAGGTTCCCTATCTGACATGTGTGAATATGTGTTTGTACTAAGCTTATCTTTATGTTTTCTTTTATTATGACAAACTATTTTTAATGGTTATTATATTTTCCATGTACATTATTCATTTTCTATGATAATTATTGGCATGATAACGTATTAGTGGTGATTGTACTATATCCCTTTTTATTTAGGTTCTCAATGATGACATTTAATTTACACCTCTTCACAAAATGTGATAATTAGCAACATTCATGTAGATTGCATTTTATATCAGGTCCCTTAAAAATAAATGGTTGGCACACAAATAGGGAATAAACATGAATTCTTACACAACGTCATCCAACATATCAGTAACAAAATTGAGACATGGCAACAAATGACTGACAACAACATCACCATCACAACGAGTTCTCAACATTCAAGTATTATGAACTTTGTTCCATCACAAAATCACCATTTTTCATTAGACTTCATCACCTCATTATCCCACAATATTCATTCTGCCTATTACATTACATGACCTTCAAATCTCAAAAGTTTCGATCACCATTTCTTCTCATTACCTTTCTTTTTCTTCCATCCTCGATCATGTCTTGTTCATTCACTACTTCACATTTCTCATTTGTTTCATCACGTTTGCCTCAAGATTTCTTTGTGGCCTTCAAATCTCAAAATTTGAGTTGTACTTCCATCCCATTACACTCTTTTTCATCTTCCATTATTCTGTATCATTTTATTTATCCCTTCATTTCATTATCATTCCATTATCCCATTTTCACCCAATCCTTATTTTATCATTTGAATAATTTCATTCTCTTTTCATTAATCTATTTTGTTACATTTCATTGTCCCATCTCATTTTATTTCTCATTGCATTCTCCTTTCATCATCCTTTTATCATTTTCATTACTTTTATTTTTTCATCACTTTGATTTTTTCATTTTGCATCATTCATTTCATTTCTCCACTTATATTTCATCATATCATAATTTTATTTTCATTTCACTATCTCATTTTCCTATCATCCTCATTTTGTTTTAATTTAATTATCTAATATTACCTCCTATTCATGTTACACCATTTCATATTCAATAATTCATTATCATTCCATCTTCATTTCATCCTATTACATCAATCCTAATCCAATACTAAACCATTGGTTTCCACCTCTTTATTTTTATCATTTCCTTTTATTTTTAACTTACTCCACTATTACTATTCTCAATCCTTTCTTATTCATTCCATTTAATCATTTCATTCATTTCATTTTCCTATCATTAGCCCATTTTGTTACATTCCATTTTCTTCTAATCCATTTTCATTTCATTTCCATTCTTTTGTCATTTTAAATTTTTTAAATTAATCATATCATCTTCATTTGTTCATTTTACATTATGTTCATTTCATCACATCTTTTTCCTTAATTCTTATCACATTCATATTTTATTAATTATTTTTCATTATTGTTATCATTTCATATAATCATACTACAACATTGCATTCATTGTCTCAATCTCATTTCATCATTACATTTTTATATCCCTACATACCATCTATTCCATTATCCTATTTTCATTATCATATCAATACATTCTATTTCATTACATTCACCCATTTCATTTCTATATTCATCATCTACATATTATTTCACTACACTAAGCATTTATTCATCTACACATTAAAATTCAACATCACATCCACATATAAGAAAGGATAACTTTAGTGGGTAATATTTGCCAGTTAGCTAATCTCACTCATTGGCGACCCCAAAGGTGGCTTATTTTTTTGCACTTTTGGGATGTCCATATTGCCTTTAATTTTTAAAAATTGGGTCACATGCTTAGGCTTATCACCAATAATAATACATAAGTATTTATGTTTTAGTGATGACTTCACCAATAGAATCTAATTTTTCTACATAACAATTCAAATATATTTGCCTCCAATTTTCAAGGCTTGTCTTCATTGATGGTCATATTCACCAATATTTGGTAAAAATTTAAGTTACACTACATATTAAGTATGTAGATTTGGCATGTGTCTCTATTCTAAAGACTTTTCATGAATTTTTTTTATCCTTTCTCACTTTTCCATGAAATAGATTTGATTGGGGACATGTGTATTTACTTTGGGAACTTTCTTTAAAACTTGGTATCCTTTTAAAAGTTTGGCTTGAAATAGGATTTAGGCCATTGATCTAGGATCATCCAACCATTAAAAATAATAGGGGTGCTTCCCCAAACCACCATTCAATAATTTGGAGGGAAATTGTGATGATAAAAATGGGTTGAATTTAACCTTAAAGTTTGATAATTAATTAGGCTCCATATAATAATAATAACAATAAAATCATTGTTTCTAGGTATGTATACCCTTTTCCATGATTTTAATCAATAATGAAATATTCGCAAGGATTTTATACATTTTTCATATGATAAAAATAACTACCAATAAAATTTTAAAAAATTCCTACTTAAAAATAAAAGTTTGCCAATCAAAACTAACTTTTTCACCTAGAACTAATGGTCGATTCACCAAAATTTCCTACTTTTTCTAGAGGGGGGTTTCTTAATTTATCCTTGTATATAGGAACATTATATCAATAAAACAAAATATGCATAATATAATCCATAGCATCACTGCATGCCACTGTCAAACATATAAAGTCCATGATACAAAGACACAATACTCCAACATAAGCACAAATGCAAAAAGCTCAATCTAAATAGTCATATATCAAAAGGTCATCATCAAAAGTGATACATATAATAAGCCAATGCATGCAATACAAAATGATACATAAGATCAATCTCGAGTCTCACCAGCTGGGTCACCATCCCCATCTACCTATGTCTGATCAAGAGGTGGTTGATCACTGGGGGCACTCATCCCATTTCTCATGGCCTAATATGAGGAACCTATACCCTATGTCCCAAGAATGGTTGGGGAAACCTAACTAGTGGTCACCCTATCCATGCTTGGTGGTAGAGGTGGAGGTGGAGGCCTCAGTGTCATAGGTACTATGAATGCCTACACTATGGTTATCAACTGAGTAATCTACATGCCAATCAATCCAAATTGTGCCTCCATGGCACTCATACAAGCCTCCATATCTAATGAACCATTTAGTATAATTATCAGTGGCACAAATACTTGTATTAGTACCTATGGTTAAGGACTCTATACCCTTGTGGAGGGATCCTATACTTGGGGCCTTTGTCTTCTCACAAACTAGACATTATTTGGTAGCATGGCCTTGTGCTAAAGTGTCCTACCCTGATCCATATCATTAGCCCTCACTCTTGGCCTTACACCACTACCTATGCCTAGTCCCATTATAATCCCACCTTGACCACAAACCTCTCTATACCCATCACCATCCACATCCATTCGTCTTTGTGCTAACATCTACCTCTGTACTGGAACTTGTTGGTGAACTCTTCATTGTGGAAACACCACAACCCTACATCTACCTCCATACCTCCCTTGCACATTGGCTCCACCTTTGGCTTTTCTTGTCCCCTATCCACCTCATCATCATCATCCTCCCCTCTTCTCAACTACTCCTTAATGTTGGGTCTCAGCTCTGCTGGATCTATGTACCTTAGAAAGGGATGCTTTCTAAACCATCGAGCATAGTCTCCCTCCATCCAACATCCACATCACCATACCTAAATGACTATCTCTAAGGAATCCCTATCAACTACATGAAAGCCTCTTGACATGCCTCATACTCCAATGTAGGACCCCACAGTGGTCTCTCTACCTGCACCCAGGCATAATGTTCCAATCCCTATGGCATCCCTTGTCGGTGACCAAATTGTTTGATTACCCTCCTAAAATAAAATCCCTCAATAACAGAGGTGATCCAACTAAGAAAAAATCATAGAGAAAAAAATTATACCATCTCATCATCATCCTCTACCCATGGCTCTATAAACTTGTATGGCATCCAAACAACCTTATCAATGTCATCCAAAATGCGTCTCCAATACTCAGCCTTGCCCAGATAGGGTTGGACAATAACACCTGAATACACATATATGTAAGGCGGTCACTACCTCACACATTTGGTTGGGTATTGGGAAGATGCTCCCATGTCCATATTTTTAATAATGCCATACCCATCAAAAGTGATGCATCCCCTAAATATACCACCTAATGTAAATCATGATACAAGTGGGCTAAAATGTAGCTACCCCACAAAAATCTCCATGGTCAGTGTTGAACTGTCATTTTCCACAATTATGAATGATAGGGATCCTTTCAAATCCCTCTCTTGAAAAGCTAATCAAGAATCAACTTGAAGGTTCTAGGTGGTCTTGTGACTTACTAAAATCTGCTCAATTGAAGATAAATGTGTATGTTTACGAGGAGGCCTTTGCTAGTTCTGAACAATTTCAAATAATCTATTTGATCTATTTTTGTTTGAAAAAGTAGTCACAAAAGGAATATATTTTTGGTATTTTATGTTTTTATGATGCATGCAAGTTATTGATGCAATTATATGAATTCCTATTTTAACCAAGTTTTAGCAAAGCAAATAATAAAGATAAGGTAATGAGAGATTAAATAAAATAAATTGAAAGGGAAATTCCTAACAAACATTAACCATGATGACAATAGGTCTAAAAATTAAATCATCAAAAGGGATCGAGAAAGAAACCAAAGAAAATATAAGCAGTGCTTTCTCAATTCCACTAATGAAATCATTGATGGGAACTCAATATAAACCGAAAGATGTTTCACATTTTGTCAAATCACAAGGCCATAAAAAGTGTGCTCATATGAGACAAAACACTATGAAAGAACAAAAATGATCCTTTGTCCAATTTGTTATGTTGGTGGAATTCATTAAAATGAGGAAAATACTAGAACTAAAAGATTGTACAATCATAACAACACAATAAAACTATTGGCTCCATTATTATTCATGAACATGCATTCACAAAAATAATACACTTCGGCAAGAGTAAACTACACTCAAAATGAGAGTACCAATAACATATATTATTCCATCAAAATAATGACCCAAAGTACATATTACATTTATGTATTTAAAAGAAATCCTCTCCTCCTTCTCTGTTTATGAGCGAGAGCTCTTCTAATGCAAACTCATGCTAAAAATCTAATAAAATAAAGCTAATTACATACAAACTGACTCTCTAAATAGTGCTAAATAGGTCTCCACCCTTGTTTATATCAATCAATGGGTGCATGAGATTTTACATGACTTAAAACACTAAAAGAATGAGAAGATAAGAAGATAGAAGCCATGAGATGATTTGGGAGTCTTTGGGACCTCTAAAAATAGAAACTCAACCTTCTTTAGGTGTCTCTAGGAGTTGAATTGCTATCAAAATGAGTTTCCAATGCATGAAATGCTCTAAAATAACAAAAAGAATTTAATTTTTGGTGCATTTATTCTTCTTGGAAACTTTCAATGCACCTTTGAGAAAAGGGCACTTGCGCACCTTGGTGACAGGATGCTAAAATCCAAAAAATCTTCTAAGTGTCAAAATTTGATTTCTAGCATCTGGGTTTTCTTCCCCTTTACACCAAAATGATGTGTGGATGTTTCTCTTTGAAATTTTGGATAATAGAGGTGATTTTTTAAGGAGATAATAATTCTAAAGATTCATACCTTTTCCTCACTTCATTGCAAAAATCATAAAATGTGATTTCTTGGGAATTCCTTGGAACTTGAAAGTCATGGGTTTGAGTGTCATCTTAGCTACCCTAGAAGCCAAGGAAACCATGGTAATGTTCAAGACCTTAGGGGGCCTCTAGATGTTTTAGATATGCAACCTGCACACCTTTAGAGATAATTCATTCACCAAATCTTCAAATTGCACACCTGTGCATCTGTGCGCATGTGCACCTTCAGGGAATTGTGCAAGGTGCTCAATTCACCAAAAAATCAAAGTTTTTAGTTTTGAAAATGGTTTCTAGGTTTTTCTCAAATGGGCCTTTAAATCACTCTTGTGTACTTATTTTGATCTTTTTGATGATTTAGGCTTATTTTTAGACCTATGTACTTTTCTTTACAAAACTTGTAAAATTGTGCACCTAAACACCTTCACACATGCACACCTTCTAGAGTGCTTCAACTTATGCATATCTCAAAATTAAAATGTGCACCCGTGCACTTGGGCACCTTCTGAAGACAATTCATTCACAAAATCTTCAAATTGCACACTTGTGCACCTATGAACCTATGCACCTTGAGGGGATTGTGCAAGGTGCTCAATTGACCATAAATCAAAGTTCTCAATTTTGAAAATGGTTTTTGAGTTTTTCTCAGACAAGGTTTGGGAGCACTCTAGTGTACTTATTTTTCCCTTTTTGATAATTTATACACTCTTTATATCCCAACATTGTCATAGACTTGAACTCCTTCTGCTTCTTCTATCTAAAATGCCAAGGTGCTTGTTTTGAAAATTCACATGCAATACCATGGATATTTTTTATGCTATGGATAATGAGGATGTTTTTTTATTTGCACAAAGAAAAAAACATTAGTCATCTTATGCTAAAAGATCCAAAAAAGGACTCCATAGGACTCAGGTTGATAAAAAATTGTGTCAAAAGTAGTTAGACTACCGAAAAAGTGAAAATTTCCCCCCAATAACCAATTTTGTGCACTAGTGCACCTACATAGGTGTGCAAGGTGTGCTAGTATGCACTGTAGAAGTTGATGAAAGATCAACCCCATGGATGCCAAGAATCACTTGCATGCAAATACTTGTCACAGAAAGAGAGAAGCAAAAATATATGGAGCATGAAATTCACAGATCCCTAGATGAGACATTCTTGATGAGAAAAATAAAAATTGCTATTATCAAAAGTGAATGAATCTCAAACATTACATAGAGAGATCATCCTTATAAAGGAGATCAAAACCTTAAAAATATCTAACCTAGGTTGCATCATAAAAATTAATAAAAGAATTAATTATTAGATGCCTAAAGTTTAGCTTAACAAAACTAGAATTAATTAGGAAATATCTAATTACTCTAACACACACCTTGTTTGCCTCTTAAGTGGCCAAGTGTGTAGTTATGCACTAGCACACATCGTACCTTGAATAGGTGTACATGTGTGCAACTATGCACATTCACATTAGAGAATTTGTGCAAGGGGGTGGGGGGATGGAAGCCTTATGCACACCTCTATGGGTGTGCACATACACATGTGTGCATCCTCGAAGTAGGGTGAAGTGTGCTTGTACACACTTGGCGCACATCTGCATATGTGAACTTCATGCACTGTGAAGTATATTCCTTGATTTTTTCTTTTCTTTGACTGCCTGATCCTTCCACATTAGAGACCAGGGTTTGACCTAGACCCTAGGGAGGGTCCAAAATAACTAATTCTTTGAAGTAGATATGACATAGGGGATTTGGAAACTAGGGGATTCCCATTTTGTGACTCAAAATGGGGCATGCATTGTGAGGCAACAAAAAATAGCCCCAAAAAAAGGGAAGAAATGACAAAGACATTTCTTCATCAGTAAGCATTCTTTTAACCTGTGTCAAGTGACAATTAGATTTCAAAGATTTCAAGCAATTTTAAAGTTCTTTAGAAGTCAAAACTTTAAAAGCTTCAATTTTTTTTTGGCTCAGTGTGTGTTTAGTATATCGATTTTTCTTTGATGTCTTGAGGTGTAGTCTATCATGAGTATCTAGCAACTTGGAGAAAATCTTTAGCTTGATCAGTCCATTCATCAGGAATCATTGTAAACTTGTTTATGCATCACTATCTAACCATATGAGAGAATCTAATCTGAAGGCTTTTAGTGAGTTATCAATTCTTTCCTTTTGAATCTTTGGTAATCTTCTTTAACTTGCTTCACAAAGCTTATGTGTTTCCACTTTATTCTTTCTTGGAGCATTTTCATAGAATATGATAATCATTTTGGAGTGCATATCCCTATACATTTGATTAGCTTTTACAATCTTCTAGAATATTTAGATGTAACACCTTTCTAATTCTTGTTTTCTTTCTTTTCTACCCTAACCATGCTTAGACTGTGTGGCCAAGGCATTGGTGTTGTTTTCCTGACATGTACTTCAATTGACAACTCTTGCATTCCTCTTTTGATGAACTTTTAGGAAACTCTCATGCCAAATAGTGATCTTAGTAGTCCTTTGAAGAGACCCTTTGTTTGGACCAGTAAGTTTTTAATTATCCCTCACTGCTATCAACCTAGATTCAAAAAAAACCTAGATAATCAAATTTTAAATTTATAAAGTGTTGAGAGCTATCAATATGCAATTCTAATTTAAGACTAGAAGTCCTCTACAACTACAAGAAACACCTATTTTTAGGTGGTACAATAAACAAAATCATCAGATTGCTTTGATAAAGAAATGCATCTTCCCTAAATTCGAGACTAGTTGGGATGGACCACATATTGGGAATAACCCCAAAAAAACAAAGTGACTCCCTGAATCAAAGAATAAAAAAAGAAAATTAAGAAAAAAGACACTAAAAACCCAAAAAAATAGATTCGACACAAAGATAACTAACACTTAATAAAAAATGCAAAAAACAAAAAAAAACAAAAACAAAACATATATACAAAAAAAAATCCTAAATAATAAGAATTTGGGGTGGTTGTCATTAGATTTCTCATTATGTGCAATAGTAATAACCCAACCCATATAGTTCTAAAAAATGCTCACTTGTTTTTGTAATCAGAAAAATAAAATTTAGGCCATCTTGGTTCAAATTCTGAGTACAAATCACACAAAATCAAAAGCTGTGGTAACTCTCCATGGCCATGATTAATCCAAAAACATGTTCTCTTACCTTTAGCAACATATTGAAATTGAAAATCATCAAATTGAAAGGGATAATGGAAAGATATCACCTGATCTAGCAAGTCCCCCACCATAGGGGTACACTCACACATTGTAATTTCTCCTTCTGGTGGTTTTATCTCATGGTACACAACTCCACCTGCACATGGAAGTAGTAGCATTGATGATGTAAGATAGCTATAAAAACAAGACCCAAAAGATAGAACATTATGTATATGGTCCTTATTATCACCATCATTATCCTTAAACCATGAATTGTCACCTTTAGGATCCTTGGGACTAGAAAAATCAATCGTACTCATTCCTTTCAAATTACATGATTCATTAATATCATTAATCACAGTATTTTCTCCCTCATATCCATAAGAAGTGTGTTCAAAATCATACTTACCCTCCATTGCAATCTCCCAAGCTAACAAGAAATCAGGACAACTTACTTTTGAATGGAACCCAAAAGGATGGATTGTACATGACTCAGTTATTGCATGGTCTGATAAATATGTAGAATACCCACAAAATGAAATATCCTTAGTCAAGCTTGAGACCAAATTAAGCCTTCTATCTATCTCATCTAATGACATATCATGTTTTGAGGGAGGTATCTTATCATTATCCAATGGGGAATCAATAGCATAGTAGAAAGAATTAATATCTCTATCTTGATGACTTCTTGATTCAAAAATCTTAGCCACCTTAGAATCTTCTACATTTCCATCACCTTTTGCAACTTTGAGAATTTTTGCAACTCCATGGAGTTATGGCACTTCAAAATTTTTTGCAACCTCAAAATTTATTAGGATATTCACACTTATTGCAACATCAAAACTTGAGACAATTTCATTACTTTTGACAATTTCAACAGTCAGATTTGTTTGTGCTAACACATTAGATACTACATCTTGGGAACTAGAACATTCCAAATCTGAATGAATCCTTTATTGGTGGAGATAATAGTTAGGAAGCAAAAGGATGTTTGGATTTTGATCTTCTCCAAGATACTTCAAATTTCTTGTTATGTTAACCATAAAACCTTTCAAAACTTCATCCTTTACATGTAATTCCTTCTAGATGATCAGGGTAATATTGGTTGAAGCCTCATAATGAATTGGAGTATTACAAACCTGCATGTGTGAGGAGTAGGATATAACAATAGAGAGACATCATCCATTAGAGATTCCTCTCTACTTTTCAAACTTTGTGTATTCTTATTCTTGCTTCAATAAACATGTATACTAGATTGTCTTTTCTCTTTCTCTTCATTGAATGGGAACACAAACTCCTCTTGATCATCTTCATCATTTTGTCCTCCTATAGATTTATCCTATGATTCAAACACCATTGCACTAAAATGCAAAGGTTGTTCCTCCATGATTTGGGGAGGTTGATCTGAAACATCATTGTACCCATATCCATTTTCACTTGGACCCATACCTGTAATACCATTATTCTCATTGGTGATGTTATCATAGGGGCCATAATTTTTTCTTTGATTTTGAGAATAATTGTTTTGGCAACAAGTTGTCTTGGATAATTTCCTTGGTTTCTTGAGGAATTAAACTTTACTATGATGAGTTCATTTGATAAAAGAGACATTGTCTTCTTCATGGCCTTAACCTCACTAGCCATATTGTTCTCGAGTTTAGCAGGTGGAGAAGTCTTTTGCTCAAAGAATATAATCTTTTGGGGCTCATACCCTAAATATGTAATCATTGGCATTGGAGCAACAATAACCTATTGTAGTAAAGGTACCATATTCAACAAGGGCATTTTATTGGGCATAGTAGATGTTGCTGCGAGAAATGGTGGTATGCCTACTATATTATTCAAAGTGAAGGAAGACAGAAAATTCTGTCCACCATTGGCATCTACCTACTTCATGAATGTAGCAATCTCTTTGAAGACATTTTTAATGCTACCAATGTCTTTAGGTGGAAGGCTTCTTAGAAAAATAGAAGTTAAAGAATCCATTATTCTCAAATAAATCTAGATGGCAACCTCTTGAGGTACAATGTAAGGAAACTCCATTCTTTGATACATCCTATAGAAGCGATGATTAAACTGTGAAATAGTCTTGTGGCAATCCCTCTTAATTGAGATGAACTGATGATGTAGGATACTTAGATCAATATAGACCTTGAATTATGCCAAAAACTTTCTCTAAAAAGAGTTCCAATACCTTATTGATGTTAGTGGAAGATTGAGGCACCAATTGAATGTAGTTTCTCCCAAAGTGTAAGGGAAAAGGCAAGAGACCAAGTCCATATGCTAAATTTGATTTTGATTATAGATTTCATTGAAAATTTAAATATGATCTTCCACTATTTGTGATTCTCCATAGATGAACTGTGGGAAAAAAATTTCAAAATTTTTGGGCAAGTCGTGTAATGGACTAGTTAGGTTCAAAGGTGAACTTTAGGCATTGAAGAAAGTCATGGTGTACAATAATGGGAATGTGTGAAGTAGAATGTATAGTGGATGATGATGATTTAATTT
Organism: Cupressus sempervirens; assembly: GCA_028749045.1. Classification (NCBI taxonomy): domain Eukaryota; kingdom Viridiplantae; phylum Streptophyta; class Pinopsida; order Cupressales; family Cupressaceae; genus Cupressus; species Cupressus sempervirens. The sequence goes on from CM053787.1 coordinate 330,879,486, forward strand.
ATAATGTGAATGGGTGGAGCATAAGTATACCTTTATCATTGTGAGGCTTGCAAAAATGATTGAGTCCCAAGAACTTGTGTCCACTAGGTGAAGACCTTAAAGCTTGTTGAAATGGAGATGGTGGATCAGGATCTTCTAGTTTGTGTGTATTATGAGAAAAGCACACCTCTAAAAAAATGCACCTTCAAAAAGTGTACTTGCACACTTGTTCACTAGAGCACTTGTGCACCTATGCACCTTCTGACAATTTACAAACTTATAACTTTTTGAATGCTTGAATACTATAGAATTTTCAAACAAAAACTTGTTTTCCTTATCTGAATAGTTTGAGGCCCTCCTAGCACCACTTCTCTTGAGCTATCATTTTGTACCTTGAAAACTAATTGAGGATCAACTCCAAGGTTCCAAGCAACCTTGCAACCTATTGAAATTTGCTCAATTGAAGATAAATGTGTATATTGACGAGGGACCTTTTCTAGTTTAAAACAATTTTGGGTAATCTATTTGATCTATTGCTTTTTGAAAAATTAACCACAAAAGAAATATATTTTTGGTATTTTATGTTTTTATGATGAATGCAAGTTATTTATGCAACTATATAAATTCCTATTTTAACCAAGTGTTAGAAAAGTAAATAAGAAAGATAAGGTAATGAGAGATTAAAGAAAATAACTTGAAAGGGAGATTCCTATGGGACATAAGCCATGGTAACAAAACATATGCAAATTCAATTGTCAAAAGGGATCGAGTAGGAAACCAATAAAAATAGGAGCAACACTTCCTCAATTTTTTTGATGCAATCTTCAATGGGAACTCAATATAAAACAAAAGATGTTTCATGTTTCATGAAATTGCAAGGCCACATAAAGTGCACTCATGCAAGACAAGACACTATGCAAGAACAAAGATGATTTTTTCTCCACCTTGTTACATCAATGAAATTCGTTAACACAAGGAAAAAACTAGAACTAAAAGATCACACAATTATAACAACACAATAAAACTATTGGCTCCATTATTATTCATGAACATGCATTCACAAAAAATAATACACTCTAAAAAGAATAACTATACTCAAAATGAGAGCACCAATAACATATATTATTGCATCAAAATAACGGCCTGGAGTACATATTACATCCACATATTTAAAAGAAATCCTCTCCTCCTTTTGTGTTAGGAGTGAGAGCTCTTCTAATGCAAACTCATGCTAAAAAACTAATAAAATAGAGTGAATTACATAAAAAATAACTCTCTAAATGGTGCTAAGTAGGTCTCCACCCTTGTTTATATCAATTAATGGGTGCATGAGCCTTTAAATGACTTAAAACAATAAAAGAATGAGAAGATACAAAGATAGAAGCCATGAGATGATTTGGGAGTCTTTGGAAGCTCTAAAAATGGAAGCTCGACCTTCTTTAGGAGTCTCTAAGAGTTGAACTACCATCAAAATATGTTTCTAATGCATGGAATGCTCTAAAATAGCAACTGAAAGTTAAATTTTGGTGCACCTCTAAGAAAAGTATGCATGTGCACATGTGCGCCTTCACACCTTCCCTATGCACCTTGGTGATAGGAACCAAAAATCCAAAAAGCTTCGAAGTGTCAAAAATTGATTTCAAGCATCTAGGTTTTCTTCCCCTTTATACCAAAATGATGTGTGGATGTTTCACTTTGAGCTTTTGGATAGAAAAGGAAATTTATTGAGGAGATAATAAATCTAAAGCTTCATACTTTTCCCTCACTTCCCTATGGAAATAATAAAGTGTGACTTCTTGGGAATTCCCTAGAACTTGAAAGTCATGGGTTAGAGTACAATCTTAGTGTAATACCCAAAAATTGGCACCTTGCCATGCTAAACCAATTCTGGTCTATTTAATCAATCCTAAGTCCTATTGTACTAGACAATTCTGATTTCAACAATCACTACTTGACCTAAGTGTCAAATACAAAAAATCCCTAATCTGCATTAATTACATACTTTATTTAATTCCTAAGTCTAATTGAATTAACAAAGGTAAACCTACTAATTAATTTAACTTAATTATGAGTCCTAGCACTTTGATTAAATTAAAATTACCCCTTGTTCTATATTACACATTAAGCAATTAAATATATTTGATTTAATAAGATATAGCCTCATTTTAATTGAGTTTAATTATTTAATGAATTAAGAATATCCATTTATGAGGTCATATTCTATTTTATTAAATTTAATATTGTCTCCAAATCTTATCTTCAATTCAGAAATGGAAACTCTGAGTTGACTGAAATCAGAAAAGGAAAGAAATCAGTTAACTCCTTATTCCACTCAAAAGAAATCAGTTAACTTCCTTTTCATGAGGAAACTTTTTATTCTAACTGAATCTTCTCTAGATCTCAACTGTCTGTTCTATTTGATCTTGACCATTGATTAATTCTTGGGTTATATTTGAGAGGCTCTCAATTCTTCATTACAGAGGCCAAAATTGAATGGCATCAAACTTATGCAGAATTAATCACTCAAGCATTTACATTCATAGTTTTGTTATTCTCACGGAGTAATCTCATTTAGTTTAAATGCACTCATTTAGATTAATTTTCCTTTCTTATTTCTAGATTAAACTTGCATCTCATATAGCTTAACTATTGCATCTAATTTAGCTATAAATCATTCATTCTAGATGTTTGGTTGCTAGCTCCTCGATCTGAGAGCAATAGCATAATCATTCTAGGTAGGAAGCAATAGATCAACTTATTAAGTTGTTTCAAATGAACAATCCAATGCTCATTTTGGAATCATTATTCATATAAGGATCATGTTGAAGTGTGGTTGATTACCAAGCCATAATTAACACTCACATTTCTGGCACCAACTGTGGGGCCGAGAAATCAAGTTTTTGACCTTATTTGTTCTTCTTTTTTTCTACATTTTTTAGTGTTCTGTCGCTGTCATCCATACAGTCCCTCAATTTCTAGCATGAAAAGTCTCATTCTTGCATGAAGAAACTAAGATTTCTCTCCTTGTTTTGCACTTCCTCAAATGAAAAAGTGTATAATTGTGTGGTTTCTCATGTGGTACATACCATTTTTTGTGCAAAATTTGACATCATTAAATGCAAAATGTAATTTTTAGATTCTATTTTTATCATGTTGATTTATCTAACAATTATTTTTGAAGAATTTTATTTTTGGTCGAAGACACCCTATTACAAACTCTAAATTTTTTTTAATGGTTTGGTTGTAGGACATTTTGTCAAAGATACACATTTCAAAGAATACATGCAAACCCACTTAAACATCATATCTTTTTTCCTTCTTTCTTACACATAGTTTAATAGGGCTTGTGAACTTCATAGGGATCTAGACAAAGGAATAGGGGATTATGCTTTTTAATACTTGGAAGTTATGCCCAAGAGTAAATTATAAACCTAGATGCCTTTGGAAGATGTTACCTGAGGGAGGCAAGAAAGTTAGTGGTTCTCCCAAGCAAAGCCTTTGATCAAGAGATGATGACTTCCTTTTAGGGGATCAAAACCTTGGAATAGGACAAGTTGGGATTGATAAGCTAACTCGGTGATGAACATGTTTTGCATGTTTGGGTAAGGTGATGAGGTAGAGGAGTATGCTCTTTCCCCTTGGGGCAAATCAAAAACTTGGACCCTTAGATCTAAAACACTAGTTCAAGTCAGCCTTTAGAGGGCCTACCAGAGTGACCCAACCTTAGGGAATGACCCAAGTGAGCACACACCTTTCATTCGTGATGCGAACTCACTATAATAAAGAAGCTTTGTAGAGTGAAAGACTCCAAATCCATGTTAATCTCCTCTTCTTTATTTTGATATCACATATCAAGAAGAGGCTTTGTCTGTTGCACTAGCCGACGCTAGCCCCAGTCTTACTAGTTAAGTGTGTGCACTTTTAGATGTTGGTGTGGGATGCTGGTGCCACCAAGGATTAATATGAATGGAAGCCAAGTAAAAACCTCTTAGTTAATTACTACCCAATTCACCTCTGAAGGGGGCATAATCTTTGTGCAAGGAGGGGGAAGAATCTCTCCTATAGATACTCACCATAGACATGTATCTAGATGTTGGAAGGTGGTATACATGCTTGACCCCTACCACAAGGTTGTTCATTTGGTGTATATGTTATTGAGTCCTTGGAATACACCAAAAACACGGGTGCCCTATAGTGGGGTGATACAGATGTGTGAGGTGAACACATGCAAATAAGTTGTGACACAAAGATTTTTCTTCCTCTACCATTTTTGGTTATAGGGATAAAGCGTGTCTTTTTTAAGTCTTTAAACTTTTCCAAATCTTTCAAAAAAACAAAAAGTCAAGACTCCCCCATCCCTCTGAGTTGTGTCTTTTGAGTCTTTAAAATTGTCCAAATATTTCAAACAAACAAAAGGTCAAGACTCCCCCATCCCTCTGAGTTTCTTTTTCCTCAGTTGGATTTTTTGCAACTACTGCTTACTCCCTGTATTTGAAAATAACTATCTTTGTAAACCAAAATAATGTCCAAAACTTGAAAACTATGCCGATGTTTGCTTAAAACTTGTAAAAACAACCAACCTCCTATTCAAAGCTGTCAAAACCATTGAAAATCTCTTCATGTTCAGTCAAAAACTATCGATCTATCCCTTTTCTTATGCCAAATTCTATGAATTTTTGTACAAGAAAAATCTCTGTCAGCACTTCCTTGCGGGGTTCATTGTATTTCCTTGTGTGACTATCTATGAATCTCCACGTGAGATTTTTCCAACACTAGTCAAACTGTCAAATCGTCATGTGGTTTTGTGCAAGTCCTCACGCGAGAAAACTGGTCAAAATTTGTTGTTCTAAAACTTTGCCCAGTTCATTATGCTTTCTTGTGTAGTTCTCTATGAATCTTCACACGGAATCTTGTCTTGAAACTATAAAAAATGCTTTGTAGTTGTATCTTCTCACCTAGTTGTCTATACTTCCTCACCTTAGAGTCATTTCCTCATGCAAATCTATCAAAATTTGTCAAAAAAAATGAGCTATTTCAAGCTCCCTTTTCAAAATTTGATCCAAGTCTAATATGTTTCTAGAATACTTGGTCATTTCTCTATCTAAAACAGTGTCAAACATTGACTTCTTGCTTAGCTGACAACTTGCGATTTACACATGAACTAGTCTTCTCACTCAGTTATCTTATTCTATTCTTTGTGTTTTTCATACTTTGTGTCAAAATAGTCATAACTCTTGTCTATTCTAGCCATGAATTAGATGACTCATACCTAAGTATACAACCCTCTTATCTCATTTTTGAGGCTACATTCTAGTGTGGTCCTTGTCTAGGCTTTTGCTCTTTGTCATTGTCAATGACTATTGCAATAAGGAGTGGAAACATGTTTCTTCCCAATAGACTTAGATGAGGTAGAGCTAGGGGTCATAATCATGGAAAAGGTAAGTTCTTAGTTTATACATGGTATGAATCTAGTACGTCTAGTGAGGACTCTTCATGATCTCCTTCACCTATTAGATAACCTCATGTTTAGAGAACATTTTCCATAAACTTTCAACAAACTAGGAATCCCTTGTATCAAGAGGATCCTAAAATTAGCAAAGCACATACATCTCCAAACAACACATTTGAATTCTTATTCAGGAGACCTTTTTAATGAACATACACTAAAAATTATCATATTCTTGACATGGCTAATCAAGACCAAGAACATGGAGAATATAGTAGAGAAGAAGATCACTAAAGGAATGAAATACATAAAGAACCTTTTACTGATGAGAATGGGGAAAATGAAGAGATACTTCCTGAAGATGTCCAAAGATGTCATAAGGATAAACAATTCTAAAAAATCATGGAAATCTTGCTTAACGAAGGGAAAGAGAAATACTTTCTCAAAATTGCTCAAGAGGGAGCCAAGCTACCTCATCATTTTAATGTCGAAACATCTGAAGAACTAAATATCATGTGAGAGTAGTTAGCCCAAATGATGCATGATAAGGAAAAACCTACAAAAACATACACCTTAGACACTCTTTGTCCATATTATTTCGATAAGAGTATAGACATGCCTCCTTTTCCAAGAGGAGTTGAGTTACCCAAGTATGATAAATACTTTAGAACTTATGATCCCCAAGATCATTTGTGAGAATTTAGTGCTTTGTCTATGGAGTTTATGCACAATCAGACATATCTTATGTGTTTATTCCCACAAAGTCTAGGTGGTTAGGCCATGGAATGGTTTCAATGGTTTCCTACTAGTATCAAAACATTTGATGAGATTTCTAACCTATTTTTTCAATAGTACTCACACAACATACAACATCCAATTAACATACGTGACTTATGTAGCCTTAAAACAAAAGGTTGGGAACCTTTCCTCACATTCCTTCAGAGGTGGCAATAACTTTATACCAAATATTCATGAAAGATTCCTAAAACAGAAAAAACTTGATATCTTCATGAATAATCTCTCACTTGACTTTAGGTATAAAGTTTAGCTTGAAGGTCCACACGAGCTATCTGAATAGAGGAATTTATGGTCAAAAGGGTGAAATAACCCTTCAAAAGGACACTATACAAGGATCAACCTATAGTAAGGACAAGTCCAAGTATGTGAAAAATAATTGAGAGGTAGTACATAATGGAGTCATTGAAAACATTACTCCTAAACCTGTTAAAGAAGTTTTCAATCTTACAAACAATCTGAAAGCATCTAAGAGCATTGATAAACCTCTTCCTGAGAACAAAAAATTTGGAAACAAAATGAAGAACTCATCTTGGGTTACACACCAAAAATGAGAATATACACCTCTAGCTGAACCTCTGGATGTGGTCTATAAGACCTTGCTAAAAAACAAGCTCATTTCTCCATTGGATAATTCTTGTCCTTATGATCCACAACCATGATCCCCATGGTGGAATGAAATCACATTTTGTGAATACCATCAAAAAAATAGGTCACAAAGTTTAAGATTTAATTGATTATGGTGACATTGTTGTTTATAGACATAATAAGAACTTAGATCACAAGGCTTTCAAGGAACCATTCCCATCTTATGAAAAAGGATTAATCTCAAAACATAAACCTCATAACAAGGTCAATTAAACATACTCTAATGATGATGATGTAATAAACATGGTTGAACCTATGGATTGTGAATATTGTGATGTCATTACCATCAAGGAAAACATGACAACACCAAACCTAAGACACCATTTATCTTAAGGGGCTCTACATCTACTACATCTGAGAAAGAACTATCCCAATCTTGTGCCAATGTTGTTACACATTCTCATGCCAAGATAGTACTCAAAGGCCCTGCGACTTTTACTCCTGAGTTAGAACAACAGAAAGAAAAACCTCTTGCTGGTCCATCTAGAAAAGGTGCAAAAGTTACAACATCTTCTATGGCTACTAGCTACAGTATCCTCAATCACTTGCAGTGGACAAATTCTAAAATAACAATCTTTGAATTGCTCAAAATCTCACCTTATCATAGGTAGATTCTTGACAAAGCCCTTGCTGAGGAAAACATACCTCAAGATCTTGATCTTGATAGGTTCCAATCTATGGTAGGTCATTTGAACTCACCTTACTATATGTCCTTCTCTAAGGAGGATGACAATTCACTAAGTCATTTACATAACCAACTACTACACATTGAAGTCATGATACACTAGAAACATGTCCACCGTGTGCTTATTAACAATGGAGCTAGCTTAAACATTGTCTCTACTGCTCTGCTTAGACAATTGGGCTATTTTGAAGAGTCCATTGATCCTCATTGCAAGATAACCATCAAGGCATATGATGAAGTCAAGCATAAACCTTTAGGTCTTGTTGTGTTGCCTCTTCACATTGGTCCTATAGAAAGGGATGCCACTTGTCAAGTCCTCGACATTCCCTTAGCTTACAACATCCTACTAGGGAGACCATGGATACATGAAATGTAATATGTACCTTCAACCTACCACCAATGTGTCAAGTTTCCATTTCATGGCTCTGAAGTCACCATCCCTGCAAATACTAGTTACACCTATAACATGCTAAAATCTACTGAGAGCTTTATACCTACTAATAGGGAATCTATAGATCATCATGATGATAAGCTCAAATAAATCAATCAATCACTCAAGCTGAAAGAAACTAGGATGGGTGAATATCACATATAACTAATTCTGTCTTTGACATCTCTTTCTAAGTTCCTTATCATTATGGGAGACCATGTGAAGCAAAGAGACATTTTGTGTTGTCACCTCAAACTAAGTACATTGGTACACCTTTTTTAAAGCTACTGTACCTCTCGAGGAGGAAGATGAAAATAGAGCCATTACTGCATGGATATACAAAGAGGAAACTCCAATTGACCTTACAAAACAGTCTCATGAAATTACTCCTAAAAAGCATGATCCAGGTCTTAAACTCATGAAATGCTTTGGCTATAAGGGGAATGGCTTGATTTGATGCAACAAAAATGGTCTAATTGATCCTTTCAAAGAAATAGCTAGAAGGTCTCAAGATACATCTGATCTAGGCTTCAAGAAAATCCCCTTCCATCTAAGGAATAACAAGTTTATACCAGAACCTAAAAGTTCATCTGACCATGAGTCACAAGCTAAGTTAGATGACCATGAGAACAATGTTGATGATGAGGATCCTTATCCTTATCTAATTCTTGTTGATCTTGCTAAATTCTTCACAGAACCAGATGACTTTGTACCACGTGTCAACACTATGGATGGTGATAGTGATTCTTTTGATAAAACTACTGATTCTCCCCATATCTAGCAAGAACAAGGAGAGTCCAACCATGATTTAGTCATTGAGAAACTTTATAAAAATCCAGATGATGAAGAAGAATGGGTACCTATTACTGCTGGTGAATTCTATAATTTGTCTCCATGCAATATAGATTCTCGAGAGTACAAATTCAAATCCCTCTTAGAAATAACTATAGGCAAAGATATAGATCAAGTTCATGTTTATGAAAATTATTTCAAAGTAGGTGAATTATCTAGGGTTAGGTCAGATGAGTCTCATCCAACTATTTTCATCAAGTCTTCAATTAATGATGGTAGAACTCAAAGGTATTCAGACATACTTGCCAAAAAAACCTCTTTAGGTCTCAAATTTCTTGTCCAAGCATTTGATGACTATACTGTGAATGCCATCGAACCCACCACATCTCTTTCACTCACCTATCCCAAGCTCATAGACTATAATTTCAATGCATCTAGTGAAGTCCCTACATTCCAGAATGATATTGCTCTTTCTTGCTACTTAAACATTGTTGAACTTATAACATCTTCCACTAGAAAATAAAGCACCAACATGACTAAAGCTGACATCAAATATCTCAGTCACACAATAAAAAAGAAAAGAAATAGAAGCTCCGATGGTGAAAACCACATTGTGGTAGTATCATAATCTAAAATAGTAAAAATAAAAGATGTATCCAAAGGTAAAAACCTCTCTAAGGCACCTATAGATGAGATATTTGATGCACTTCCTAGTCATTTTCAAGAAAGATCATCACTGTTGATAGAACCAACACAGACAATCAAGTTGGGAATAGAGAAAAAACCTCACATGATACATCTTGCATAGTCATTATATCCAAAAGAAAAAGAGGAATTTATTGCCTTCTTCCAAGAGAAAAAGATAAAAATTGCATGGACATACTTAGACATGCTAGGCTTGGACCCTGATCTCATAATGCATCATTTATTTATTGCACCAGGAGTTAAACAAGTCAAACAAAAACTTAGAAAAATGCATCCTCATGTTGAATTACTTGTTAAATTTGAACTGGAAAAGCTTTTGAAAGATGGATTGATCTGTGCTATTGATTATACTAAATGGATATCAAGCATCATTCCAGTCTCCAAACATGAAAAATCTATTTGTCATGCCCTAACTCTAACAGGATGAAACACAACCAATTTTTTTTGAATATTGAGCTAGGAGAAATAACATATAGATCTTTTACTTGCTTGGATGCTCAATCCAAACTAAGAGATATGTCATATGGATTAGGTGATGATACCATGACAAATTTCTCATTTGATCCTTGAAGTGAGGCATAATTTTCTACACTAGAGTAGTTCTAATGGTTGGGTGGCTATGAGGTGGAGATGTTTTGCAACAAGGTTAAGAATTGTTTACTATTAATTCAATATCCAATTCCCTAATTAGATTACTACTAAAAGGTGTTTATATATGTTTAAATTTATTTATTATTCTAAACTTGTGTGCTTCCACCCTTCACTTATTTATTTATTTTTTTCTTTATTACCACTATTAATATTTTTAAGTTTTTACTAATTATGCATAATTTATTAATGGATCAAGCTATCATGGTCTTCTAACTTTCTTCCCTAACACTCTTCTAATCTTTCTTAAATAAAATTAAGTTCATCTAATAACTAAGACTCAACTATTCCTCTACCCATAATATAAAACAACAAGCATTAAAAATAAATTTATTTTAATGTCCTAATAACTATCCTATCTAAACTCTAATCTAATTCCTTACTTTCTTGCCGATTATACTAACACTTGACTTAACAAATACCACAATTTCATTCAACTTACTTAATTAGCCCACATATACTAATTAATATAAAAAGAAATATTCAATTCCACATCATCACATGAGTTCCCACTTTACAAAATAAATTACTAAATACTAAATCTTTCCTATGTAACATTACCCTGCACATGTCTTTTTTTTTTAACATTACTTTTTGCCCCTTAACTTTCCCTAGGCATACTCTATTCTTGACCTAGGGACATGTAATCCGACTCACCCTCCACACTTTCCAACTCAAGGTTCAAGTGGTAAAATAAGTTAAGGTCTTGACAAAAGGACATCTCCCAAACCCCCAAGTCCTTCTTCTCCTTTTACATATGATTGGCTATCTTGTTTTCTAGGCGTGTGTGGGAAGTATTAAGTGTGAATGTAATCTGTACATTATTCCACCTTGCTGGCTGCCTAGGAGGAATGACAATCATGTCAAACTCATGATTTTCTTTGGTTACTTTTGTGATTTGGGTCATGCCATCTCGCCTAGGATGGGGCCACATGTTTTTTGTGTTATTATTATTATTTTTATAATAAATTTTCTTCCTCTTTATGGCCGCCCAAGCTTACAAGACAAGGCAAGGGTTGGTAGGTGGTCTTATAGATTTTTTTTATTTAGAGAACTTTGCTATAATTGGGAGCATTTAAGGTTCTTTGAAGTTTATATTCCTTATATTGAAATCTCTCCCTCTATGAAAAAATTCCATCTAATAAATAGGTTATAGAATTTTGTTATGATCAAAAGATAATCATTCAACTCATCCTTATGACTCCCTCTTGATTACTTCTTATATTACCCTCAACATTATCTCCCTCTTACTAGGTAGATGTAATCAATAGGTACACTTTTTCCCTCAACACACTTTATCCATACAATGTTTGTACAATTTACTATAGCAACAATTTATCCAACTTCAACAGTAGATTGAAAAATGTAGTTTAGTTTCTTACTAGTCCATGTAACTAGCCTTTTGCCTAAGAAAAATGCTCTGTCACTGGTGCTCTTTCTGTCATCAATATTTCCAGCCTAATCAGCATCGCTATAGGCTCTCAATTCAAATTTCTCATTTTTCTTATAGTATAGACCATAGTCTTATGCTCCTTTTAGATATCTCATTATTCTCTTTACTACCATCAAGTGCTTCTCCCTGGGATTAGCAGAGAATATTGCAACTATCCCTATAGATAATGCAATATCAGGTCTACTATGTACTACATATTGTAATTTGCCAATCATAGACCTATATAATGTTTGATTCACCTTAGCTAAATCATCATTCTCTTTGACAATTTATGTCCTATCACCATAGGTGTACTTACTGGCTTATATTCCTCAAATCCAAAAGTTTTCAGTATCTCCTTTACATACTTTGACCAAGTGATGTATATACCATATTTCATCTGATGTACTTGCAAACCCACAAAGAACTTGATTTCCCCAAACATAGACATCTCAAATTATTTCTTCATTTCATTTGCAAAAGCTTGACATAAAGTATAGTGACTCCAAATATGATATCATCAACAAAAAATTTAAATAACAAAATACTTTTTCCTTTTCTGTCTTCAAATATAGATTGATGTTATCATTAGTTCTCTCAAATCCAATCTTCATAAGATAATTATTAAGCCTCTCATACCATTCTCTTGGTGCTTACTTCAAACCATAAAGAGCTCTGTGTAGTCTATATACCATGTTTTTATTATTAGCATCAACAAATCCTTCTATCTATTCTATATAAACCTCTTCCTCCAATATACCATTCATAAATGTAGACATAACATCAATTTGATAAACCTTAAAACCTTTGTATGTAGAGTAAGCAAGCAGAGTTCTCTCTCCTTCCAATCTTGCAACAAGGGTGAATATCTCTCCATAGTCAATCCCTTCTTCCCGTGCATATCCTTTACAAAATAATCTTGCCTTGTTCCTTGTGACTTCACCATTTTCATCTAACTTGTTTATGTATACCCACTTGGTAGCAATCACATTTTTGTCTTTTGGTCTAGGAACAAGAGTCCATGTCTTATTTTTCTCAATTTTTTCAATCTATTCTTCCATGGCTTTACTCCAAACCACATCTTCTAAGGCATATTTCACTATTTTGGGTTCTTGCATGCTCAGAAAACATATATCATTTCTCAACTTGTTCCTTGTCATTAGTCTAGCATCTTTATCTCCAATGAGTTGTGCAACAGGATGATGTCTCTTGACATACTTAAACAGTCTTGGCTTAGCTCTGGTTTCTAAATTTAGTCTCTCAACTTCTAAATCACTATGTACCTCTCTGTTAAATAGTTCAACATCTCTTTCATGTACACTAATCTCAGAATTAGAATGTGCCTCAACTTCATTTTGTAACTTGGCACCAAAATGTAGCTTGGTTCTTGAATGCAACTCAAAATTAATAGAATGTGACTCGACAGTCACTAAAACTTGATGTTGGATTACAACTTGATTTACAACATCTTCATTAGCAGGAATACCTTCATAAAAGTATACAAATTATATGTATTCTTCTAGTTCCTTCATGAGTTATACTTCTGTATATTCATCAAATTTCACATTTATACTTTCCACAACTTTTTTAGTGTTAGTATTTAAACACTTGTAAGCTTTACTTCTTGTGGAATAACCAAGAAATATACCTTCTTCACCTTTTGCATCTATTTTACCATTCCTAAAATATTTGAGAATATAGCATTTGCTTCCAAATACCTTAAAATATTTTACATTGGGGGAGTATCCATACCATAGTTCAAAAGGCATTGAACTTTTCTTGACTTGTACATGGTTCAAGGTATAGACAGTTGTACTAACAACTTCTTTTCAGTATTTCAAAGCAACATTTTTCTCCATCATGAGTTTCCTAGCAAAGTCTATTACAGATCTATTCCTCCTTTCAACAATTCCATTTTGTGGAGGGGTTCTAGAGGCATATGCTTATCTTTGATTCCTATATCATTACAAAACATCTCAAACTCATTTGATGTAAATTCTCCTCCTCTATCAGATCTCAAACATTTTAGACTTTTACCTATTTCTTTCTCAACTCTTTCTATGTACCACTTAAACATTTGGAAAGCATCAGATTTTTGTTTCAAAAATATAACACTCATCATTCTAGAATAATCATCAACAAGTAGCATAATGCACTTATCTCCTTTGTATCTTTGTACTTCAATTGGTCCACACAAGTTAGTATGAACAATCTCTAATATTCCTTTAGAGGTATGAGTCTTACTCTTAAAAATTGATTTTGTCATTTTGCCTAATTGACATTGTTTGCAAATTATATTGTCAAGCTTCTCCAAATTAGGAAAACCTCTTACTCTTTTCATGTTACTGATACTAACCAAGTTATCAAAATTAACATGACATAACCTCTTGTGCCATAGCCACACATCATCAAATTCTACAATTACAAAGTAGCATCCTCTATATCAAGACATAATAGATTACCTATAGTTTTATCAACTTTTCCAATCAGTTTTCCATTAGTATCATATATCTTAGAAATTGTGTTTTCAAACTCAACCTTACATCCTAAATTATTCATTTGTGACACACTCAACAAATTATAGTTAAGTCCTTCAACGTAGAAAGCATTGTCACATAAAATCTTTTCTATGAGCTTGATAGAACCTTTTCCTTTTATTAGACATGGTGCATCATTACCAAACCTTACACTATTTCCATCATAATAATTCAAGGTAATGAACTTACTTTTATTTCTAGTCATATGATGTAAACACCCATTGTCAATGATCCATCTGTCATTCTTGTTCACACAAGACACTAGTGCAGTTGCCTCATCTTCATCAAATTCATCCTTCATTGCAACATACACCACTTCATCACCATGATCATCAGATCCTTCTTTTGTTTCCGCTTTAGCAATGTAGCAATACTTCTTGCCTTTGTCTTTGTAATCTTTGTTGTCTTCATCTCTTCTACTTTTGTATTTGTCACCACCTCTGTAATTCTTCTTCTCTAGACATCTAGTAGCAATATGACCAACATCATTGCAATTGAAATACATGATGGGTAACTTACCTTTGAACTTGCCTTTACATCTGTGAAATCTCCTTGCCAATAGTACTTCAAGTTGATCTACATCTGTATCACTGTCACTAGACACATATTTTGTCTTTTTCTTTTTCTTTTCATTAGGTTCCTCCAATGACATCTTAGCTTTGGAAGCAGATTAAATATTTTTAGGTCTATAATTATCAAAGTTAGATAGCTCAAAAGTAGTGATCCTACCTACCAAACCTTCATGAGTTAGATCATTCCCTAGCATACACTTAGTTCTTGTATTGCAAAAACTCTAATACCATAAATAGGAAGCAATGTCCTCAAAAATTTGCTTAGTATAGTATCATCATGTATTTTATTAGTAGCTCCTCTTATTGACTTAACAACATCTTTTATCCTAGAGAAATATTTAGGAATATTCTCAACTTCTTGCATTCTCATATCATTGAACTTACCTTTGAGACTTTCAGCTTTGGCTCTTAGAACATTCTTGTCACCTCCATAGATAGTGTGCAGAGCATCCCACATTTTCTTTTCACTGTCATGACCCTTGATATCATTAAACTCGACATAGCTTAGGTCAGAGTCAATCTCCAACATTACCAAGTTGTTCTCTTTCTTCTTTTTTAGATATTCAGTGGTTAAGGCTCTAGCAAGATCAACATGCTCAACAAAAATGGTAGATTGTGCATGATCTCCAAGACCTCCTAGGTGAAGCTTCATCAAACTTTTCCATGCAAGAAAGTTATGTCTATTAAGCTCCAACACTTCTCTTTTTGACATCTTGATCTTTGTGCTTCTAGTACCTTCAAACTATTCCTCTTAAGCATATGGCTCTAATACCAATTGTTGGAATTCTTTAGAATAACTAAGAGGGGGGTGAATCAGTTTTCCAAGGTCCATATGTACAAATGAAACTTTAAATAGCTTAGTGAACCCATATCCATAATACATCTTCATCATGCATACATCCATTAGATTATGCAATCACTTAAACTTGTAGGTTACTGTCAAATTAATTTGCAGAAATGTAAACATGAAATATAAAAAATTCAATAACACATTTGACACAATGATTTAAAGTAGAAACCAATTTGGGAAAAACCACTAGTAACATGCTACTTATTCTCACTCTTCTCAAGTAATGCCCTATGAAAGGCCAACCTTGTTAAAGGTTACACTGCACAAGGTTAAATGTGACCTAGTTAAAGGATTTTAATCACCCTATTAGGAGTGAGCCTTGTTAGAGGACTTTAGATCATTCACTTGGAATGTCACCTAGTTAAAGGATTTACAAATGACTGTTAGGTCAACCTTAATTGAAAGGATCTATCTTAGACTGATACAATGATTAGAGAGTAACAGTAAGGCTTGATTTGATTATAACTTACAACTCCATTCGTAGATTATAGATTTGTGTTTTAGTCCTCCATTATGCTTGGCTTTCAGACTCTTTAGCTCTAATAAGTTTTTTACACTTCAAGCATCCATACTCTTAAGCCTTCTTGCTTTTATTTCCAATGTAGTCTCTTCTCTTAGGTCATTGAATGAGGCAATAACCTAGACTTGTTATCTTCCTTAGGTTCTCACACATGACAACCTTTTCTTCTAACCAACCATCTCTATAAATAGGGAATTAAGATCTTTTTTTTTCCATCCATCATCCATTTTAGGATTAGGTCAGATTAGGTAGGATTCAATGAATCTACCTCTCATTTCATTTCATTCCCTTCTAGAAACTTCTCCTTTGATCCTCTTTGAATTCAACTCAAAATGATTCACCATGAATTCTATACCACTAGCTCATCAACCTTATCTTCCACATGGTTCACACAATCCAAGAAATCAAACTTGTTGGCTCAGATTCATCAAATTCTCGATCTTTCTCATAATGCTGACACTCAACATCAACTGGATTATGATGCTTGAGACATACTTCATTGCTTGACATCCTCTATCAAATCACTTAGCACAAACTAAAGTTTATTGGTGCTCAGCATCAACTAAACTTTACTCAGCTTACACTGTTTCACTTAGCTTACACTGAAATTGACTTTTCTTGGCTCCAACTGATTATCTGCTCATCTTGCACTAACTTTTCTCGACATATACTATGTAGAATGTTAAGCTTGGAAAAAAAACTTTGTTTAACTTGTTCTTCTAAACTTAATCAGTGTAACCATCCTTCACAACCTTAAGTAGATTATTAATGCACTATAATATCATTTTCTTAATTGATTCTTGTACTCCTTTCCATATCATAACTCAACCTTTTTTCTAGGTGCTATTGTTACCTCATTTAATCAAATCCTCTTCATCAATCAAATAAATGATAGTACTTAAATCATATAAGCAATTTTCTTACCAACAAGTAGCAGGTTTGACATTAGTGACAAAACAATGATTGAAACACATTTATCATACTTATATCAATATGTTTTCAACACTTTTATTATCACAATATATGATAATAGGATTTGTAAACATAATTCCAATTTCGTTCAACATTTGCTTCATCCAGATAATCTGATTACCATTATTTTTAGTTGCAATATGCCTTGCTTTCACTATACTTTGTGAAATGCAATCTTATTTCTTGCTTAGCGAAGAAACCATTCTTCTTCCCCAAAAAATTGCTCCACCACTAGTGCCTTTTCTATCATCTACACTTCTTTCCCAATAAACATTAGTGTACACACATAATATGAAATCACTTGATATGTCATACTATAGGCTATAATTAGGTGTTCCTATCAAATATCTAAAAATAATAATTATTGTTGCATAGTGTGTCTCTTTAGGATATGCCTAAAATCTTGCCATGCTTTTAAATACATTAGCTATATCAGGTCTAGTATATATCAAATACTATAGTCCACCAATCATAGATCTATATTTCTTCTATTCAACACTAGGGGATTCATCTTTGCTAGATAACTTACATCTAGTTACCATAGGTGTTCCAATAGGTTTACAACTTTCTAATCCAAATATTTTTAGAAAATCTCTGAGATACTTAGCTTGTGATATGAAAATGCCATCTTTGTTCTATATGATATACAATCCCAAGAATTATTTCATCCTCCAATTAGACTCATCTCAAATTCTTTCTTCATTTCGTCAAAAAATGTCTTGCTAGCTTCATCGTTACCTCCAAAGATAATGTAATCCACAATTAATAATACAATAATCGATAAACCATCATCATTTTTTCTTAGGTACAAATTACTATCAACATTACTTTTTACAAATCCAAAATTTGTCAAGTGTTTGTCCAATATTACATACTGAGATCTTAGTGCTTGTTTTAGTCCATATAATGACTACTTCAATATACAAACCATATCCTTCTCATATGTAAGAGAAAAACCATCAGGTTGTTCAATATATACCTCCTCTTCAAGTTCTCTATTCAAAAAGATGACTTGGCATCCATTTGATAAGCTTTAAAGTTCTTATTGGCTACATATGCCAAAAACATTCTCACTTCTT
Organism: Cupressus sempervirens; assembly: GCA_028749045.1. Taxonomy (NCBI): domain Eukaryota; kingdom Viridiplantae; phylum Streptophyta; class Pinopsida; order Cupressales; family Cupressaceae; genus Cupressus; species Cupressus sempervirens. Next base: position 330,897,576 of record CM053787.1, read on the forward strand.
CTAATCTAGCAACAAATGCAAAGGTTTCTTCAAAACCAATTCCTTCTTGTTATGAATATCCTTTACAAACCAATCTTTATTTGTTCCTCACAACTTCACCTTGTTCATTTATTATGTTTATAAATACCCATTTAGTTCCAATAACATTGTTATCTTTAGGTCTAGGAACCAATTCCTAGATCTTATTCTTTTCAATTTGCTCTAATTCTTCTTTCATAGCTTTAATCCAATGATAATCTTTGCAAGATTAATCAACATTCTTAGGTTCAACTTGAGAAATTAAACACAATTCTTTATGTATCTTATTCTTGTCAAAACTCCTTTGTTCACACTTCCAATGATTTGTTCAACACGATGATTTTTTGCCACGTTTCTACTAGGTGTCACTTGTTCAACTCCGATTTCTGCAATAAGCTCAGATCTTGGTTCTTCTCTTTGTTCTTTATTTTCTCTTTGTAGTTTAGTTTGGAAATTAGTGTCAATTTCATAAAATAATTCCTACTCAACATTTGTATTGTTAGTTCTTAGATTAGTCTCTCCATCAAAATCATAGTCAAGTATTCTCTCCTGAATTCTCAATCTCTCATCAACTCTCACATTAGTACTTTCAAGAATAGTTTTTGTTCTCTGATTAAACATCTATATGTTTTTGTTTTCAATGATTATCTAAGAAAGATTCCTTCATCGCTTCTAACAAAAAACTTCTCAATATCATCATCTCTATTAATATAGCATTTACTCCCAAAGCTTCTAAAGTATTTTACACTAGGCTTATGTCCAAACCAAAGTTCATAAGGTGTCTTACCAGTGCCTTGTCTAATCTACACTCTATTCATAAGGTACACTATGGTGTTTACTGCTTCTCTCCAAAATATATGTGATATATTGTTCTCAAACATTATTGCTCTAATTGCTTCAGTCACTGATCTATTCGTTCTTTTCTCTATCTCATTCTTCTGTAGAGTCTCAGGGGATGAAAGTTGTCTCTTTATGCCATTATTCTAAAAAATAAAATTAAACTCATACCTCTATCAGATCTCAAGAATTTAGTCTCCAAACTAGTTTCATTCTCAAATCTACTCTTAAATATCTTAAATATCTCAAAAGATTAATATTTACATATAAGAAATGCAAGCCACATCATTCTAATGAAATCAACAATAAGAATCATGAAATACCTTTCACCATAAAAAGATCTAGTCTTTGTAGGACCACCTCGATCTGTATGTAGAATCTCCAACTTCGTTGAAGTCATGAGTTTCTTTCTCAGAAATGAAATACTTTTCTATTCTTCCAACATACACTCTTTACAGATCATGTTATAAGGTTTCAAAATTTAAGGCAAGTCTCTAACAATAAATGTAATACTTAGCTTCACAATGTTATCAAAGTTGATATGACAAAATCTCTTATGCCATAAACAACTATCATCTACTTTAGTAACTAAACATGTCATTTTAGTAGGGCTTACATGAAATATGTTACCTCTTGTCCTTGTACCAGTACCAATCAATGTGTCATTCTTATCCTTGATAATGCAAGTCTTCTTTTTAAACTGCAATTGATATCCCTTGTCAACTAGCTATCCAATACTCAAAATATTATGTTTCAGACCATCCACAAAGTGAATATCATCAGTGTCAGTTTTTCCATAAAGAGTAGTATGTGTTAGAGTAAATATTTAATTTAATTTAATTTATTTACCTTTACTCCCTTCTTAACATTTCACTTTATGCACTTTGCATTTCCATTTAATAATTAATTAGTAATTATTAAATGTCATTTACCTCTTAGGGTTTCTCTTTTAGGTTTTTGATCTCCATCTATAAGGATTGATCTTTTATAATTATCTCTCATCTTTTTAGTCTGATGATATAGTTCTCATATTTTTAGAAAAAAACCCTTGCATCTTCTTTTCTTTTTCTTCTCCATGACAGGTTCTTGCATGCAAATATTCTTCAAGTTTTGTGTATTTGTATTGCTCAAATCCTTTATGCTATCATAGGCTAACCTATTGTAGTTTGTTTAGTATTTGGAGAAAGAAAAGAACGAGGGTTTGACAGAATATATATGACATTTTTCAAGTATTCTCTATGAAAATAGAGGGGTCTTTAATTTTTGAAGCACTTTGAGGCCAAACATACCTCGCGATTGGATTCACAAGGTATCAAAACCCCCATTTTAATATAAAATTTAACAAATTTGGGCACAATTGGAATCATAGGAAAAATAGTATTACTTCTAGATTGGGCACATTTCCTGAGGTAGTGATTTTTTGAATTTTTAGCATACGTATCACAATTTTTTGTCTCAAATATCAAAATTTTTGGCACACAAATTGATATTTTTGGTACGTAAATCAAGATTTTTTCCACACATATTGAGAATTTTGGCACAGATCTTGAGGTGTTTGGTACCTATTTTTCGCTCGAAGTTAGAGGATCCTTTTATCTTCTAGGGGGTGCAACTTGCTCATTTTAGCTCCATTTTTCGATCTGAAAGAAGCATTGGAAAGATCTTCTCAAGCCCTATCTAGATTCTTTATTATTTTCATCAGGATTTCTCAAAGTTACACATGTTTATGAAATTGATGCCTTTTTTTCTCTCTTCTTGTTTATGCATTCCCACTAGCAGCTAGGGTTCAATTTTTTTCATTGTGGGGGGTGTTTTGCATTATTGTTTCTATTATTTACATTAGTAAACCAAATTTTTTTCAAAAAAAAAATTCAACACCTTCTAAAAAAATGGTTGGGACCTCTTCTTGTCTAGAACTTCTGACCACTCATAACTATCATACATGGAAGACTTTGATGACATGGCTTCTCCAATCAAAAGGGTTGTGGTCTTGTTTAGATGTAGTGCAACTAGTTTTACAGAGGCCTTTTTGAGGTCATGCAACATGTGAACAAGATGGATGAGGCAATGGGGTTGATTTCTTTACAGGTATCGAACAATCTACAGTTTTATCTTGATGGGTGCAATACCCCTCTAGATATGTGGACCAAGCTTTATGGATAGTTTGGTATAGTGAATGAGTTATGTGGCACTTCAGATTGAGGTAGAGCTTACCTCTCTTGTACCGTATTATTTTCCTTCCATTGATGAATTCTTGATGAAGTTCAAACAACATAGAACTTTATTGCAGGGTTGTGCAAAAGTCAAGACTAACACTAAGTGCATTTACCTTATTCTTTCTAAGCTTCATGGAAACTTTTAGAGTTTTACTTCTACCTTATATTCCACTAAATATTCTTTGGGTAATAGATTTACCATGCCATCCTTTGAGATTTTTTTTAATTGTTTGACTCAAGAGAAAGCTAAGCTCTCTTAGTTGGATTCTCTCATAGGCTCATAGACTTATGCATTGGTAGCTCAACCATCTTTTGGGATGAAGAAGAAGACACACAAATCACATTCTACAGAGTCTCAAATTTATTCTAGCCCTCTGAATTTATTAGGGCTACCTCCTCCTAAAGGGGGTAAATCAAAGACATAAAGACCAGAGTGTTCTTATTATAATAAGCCTAATCATGACAAGTCACATTACTATGAGAAGAAGTTAGATGGTTGTGCCAAACAAGTTTCTAATTTGACTACTCTTCTTCAGAAGAGAAACATTGATATTCCTTTTGCTTCTCATAGATTGTCTTCATCATCATCATTTCAATCAGATGGTAAAGATATAGGAAAGGGTCATGCACTATGTGCAATTGCTACTCCACATTCTTCTAGATGGTTACTAGATTTAGGAGCTTCACACCATGTGGCATCTTCTCACGATTTTTTCTCTTCTTTTGAAGCTTCTCCTACTCCACACATTTTGATGGGGAACACTACTATTATGACTGTATGTGGGAAAGATTCTATTGGAATTGATGATGGTATATTTCATGATGTACTTTGTGTTCTATCTTTTTCCTCTAACCTTCTCTCTATTTATCAGATTACACAGTGGGACAAGGAAGATAGTTGAGTTTGCACAAGATTCACTACACATCAAAGATAGTGAGATAGATAATATTGTTGCTATAGGGATTATTGATCACTCTTCCTACCTATACTCTTTCTCTCACTTTGGTCCACCATCTCCGCTATTAGATACTCACTCTCCTTCTTCATGAGAGACTACTGAGGTGAAGTCAGGTCATTTGAACTTATGCGTTGTTCTTGAGACCCATGTTGTGACTTCTAGATCTCCACCTCCTATTCAAAGTCCATCTATCATACATGACTACTCTTCAATACTGCCTACCATTGTAGCTCTAGTGATCGAGCTACCTACTACAATTGTTGAGGATATATCAGAGGACACACATCTCCTCTCAGATGATAGATTCAACACACCCATTATCTCATCTCCATTAGAGATTCCATTCATGATTCTCATGCATTCTCCTTTGAGCATCAACTAGGACTTTTAGATTTACCTTACATTTAGGGGCCTTACCCTCCTTTTCCACTGCCTTTGTTTCTTTTAGATTGGATCCACATTGGATTTTCATCGACACATGAGTTATGCCATTCTAGGGGGGCTATGGAGTCTCAAATTTCTATCATAGGGGGTTTTATTGTACTTATGGTCTTGATAGATTCTCTTAAAATATTTAATTTTTGCATCCTTTTCTATCTCTTTTTGGAGTAGGTTTTTTCCTACTAGATTTTCTCTATTTCATAGAGATTTGGTTGTAATTGGGTACTATATGCAACCTAAAATGGTCACCTAGACTATGGGCCCCCATTATTCAATTTATCAAATTTCCTGAATCAATGGTTTGGAATATTTTATTAAATCAATTCAAATCAATTTCTTTGATCAAGTTGTAATTAATTTAATTATTTCAGCATTTCCTAAGGTTTGATCATTTTATCGTAAGTCTTATTTAATTGAAAGAAAACCTCTCTTTTAATTAAATAATTAATCCACATTTAATTAAGTAAGAGAAAAAACCCTCTTTTAATTTAATTAAATATTTCCTATTTAATTTAAAGAAAATTTTCCCTTTTAATTAAATAAAATCCCACTTGAAAAAGGAAATAAAATAAATAAAAATAAAATAAATAATTTTTTTCTCTACACTTAAATGCACATATTTCTAAGTGGGATTCCATTTAATTTTCCTCCTCTTTTCTCATTGGTGGAATTTTGTCTCACACAAATCATTCTTCCTCCACCCTTGATTAAATCTTATTACCACTGAATCTTAATTATCCATTCTTCTTTATAAGGGAGAGCCCTCTCCTCATTTTTGACATCCACAATTATGGTATTGTTATGTTGCAGGTTTGGAGAGCAATTTTTGGAGAAGGGGTTTGAGCATTAAAGATTTTTGTGGAGAACTTCTATCTTTTTGTCTTCTTCTCTCATGCATCCATGGTTTCCATCATCATGATCCATCCTTGCATTTTCATATTAGCTTAGATCCATATTTTCTTTCATAGATATATCTTGCATTGTTATTTCCTTTCATAGATTAGATTTCCTTTCTTTCATTGCTTTGCATTGTTATCATTTAGATTAGCTTGTATCTTCATTTGCATACATATTTTGATCTTTGAATCTCTCATTTTATGGTGTACTTGCATGGGCACAAACTAGGTCAAACTTAGGGCCTCCATTACAAACCCTTGCACTCCATGAATAGAGAGCTATGAGCTACCATTTGAGGTCTTATTCTTGAAAAATCTTGGATATAATAACTCATAGAAGTGTGTCAACATTTTAGGCATACAAGTACCTCATCAGGCCTTGTTGTCGGGACCTAAGTTTGGTTTCAACATTGCATTGTAGTTTCCTTGCTTTTCCTACATTGTTTCTCATCTTAGGGGGGGTGTTAGAGTAAAGCGTTAATTTAGTTCTGTAAGGATTGATATTTTGTAATTATCTCTCATCTTTTCAGTTTGATTATATAGTTCTCATATTTTTAGAGCAAGACCCTTACCTCTTCTTTATTTTTTCTTCTCTATGATAGGCTCTTGCATGTAGGTGTTCTTTAGGTTTTGTGGATTTGTATTGTTAAAATCCTTCAATAGATCCTTTTCCTTTTATATGACATGTTGCATTATTTCCAACTCTAAGTACTCCACCATAATAACTACTAAATTCTATAAATCTATTCATATCACCAGTCATATGATGGGAACAACCACTATCAATAATCCAATCAGACTTTCTTTTCTTACTCTGTGAAACTAATATTTTTTCTTCTTTTATTTCTTTCCTTGTTTTTTTTTTCAAGGATTTCTTCTTTACTAGCAAAAAATCCCATTTCTTCATCGTCGTCATCATTATCATCTAGAAGTTTACCATCTTAAAATCAAGTTCACCATCCTCATTAACAAAGAAGCAATCCATAGGCATTCTAGACTTGTAAGGCTTTTTAGTCTAAAATTTATTTTCTCTTTTAGAACATTTAGAATAATAATGACCAAGTTCTTACATGTCCAACAAACAAGAATTTTGTTACCTCTAGGTTCCCTCTTCATAAGTAGGGAAATTCCTTCTTCAAACTTCTTCTTCTTAGATTCTATTGGCATAATCTTCACTTGTACTTGCACTTCTTGTGAACATAGGTCTCTCCTTCTATATGCTAAAAAATGTTTCTACTCTAGGCAGTTCTTTATTATGTTTCATCCATAATTCAAATGCCTATAATATTGCAAGAAGAGTTTTCTTTGTAAAGTTCGATGTGAAGCGAATAATTTGTTCAATCATTTGTGCCTTTTGATGATAAGAAGGTGTTAGGATCTACAAATGTTTCCACATAATTTCATCTTCTATCTTAGATCCACCACAAATTTGATTCCAACAATAATCTCTAATATTCTAGCAAACTAAACTCTTATAGATTCATCATCTTGCATTTCATCGTCTTGAAACATACATATCCAACTTTTCAATCTAGCCTTCTTAGCATCTTCATCACCTTCAAATATTTTCTGTATAGAAATCCAAACTTCATTTGCAAGTCTTAAAGATTTTACCCCTCCATATTCTATTTCAGGAAGAAATGACAATAATATTTCTCTAGCAAGCATATTCTGCATGATAAATCTTTTTCACTTTCTTCACATCCATCAAGATTATCTTCTTTTATCACCTCCTTCACATTCAATGCCACTAGCCAATATTTCAGACCCACGCATAATAGGTGAGTCTTCATCTTTTCCTTCCAGCTATCATAATTGATTCCATCAAACTTCAGACTTTCTTTTTTGAAAAAAAGAGCCATGGATCTCCTCAAGCTATTAAGATTTTCCTTCAAGGATCTGATGCTCTGACATTGATTTCTAGAAAGTACATTCTATCAAGATAAATAAAGCGGGGGTGGGGGTTGAATCAATTATACATTTAAAAAAATTCTCACTATCTTTATTAACTTTGAAACATGTAAAAAATATACGTAACAACCATGGAGAGATAAACATGCACAATAACACCAGATATGTTAACAAGGGAATGATTAGAGAGAAAACCTAGGTGGGGATAATGCCCACAAGATGATGCACTAATATAAAAGTTCCTTGTGAAAGGATAGGCCTTGTTAGGAGTCAATGAAATACAATCATTATATAGAACCCCTATTAGGAGACTTGAATCCATGTTAGGAGAGTTGAATCCTTGTTAGGAGATTCCAACCTTATTAGGAGTTGTGCTAATCCTGTTAGGACTTGAAAGGAGGAAAACTAAACTCACTATCTAAATAGCCTCAAAATAGTCTTCACTAGAAATATTTTGGAAAGTATATCTAAGATCTCTAAACTGATTAAACAACAACTCCTTTCCCCATATAGTTACTTTGAACTTCACAATACACCAATCCTCATCAATCTCTTCTCTAATCAAAATATATTTGCATTCAAGTTGGATTAATGATCTCATTGATCAAAAACCATATCATTCCCACTTTGCCACAAGGAAATGACATTTCCTTTATACCAAGTCCTAATAAAAAGTGTCGATTCAGCCCAAAGGCTTTCCCAATTTATAATAATAATATAAGACATCTTTAAGATATTAATTGACATGTTACATCATAATTAAACTCTTTCCTTAATGATATCAGTGATAGTTAGCTCACATGAAATAATATTCTGAACATTCTTCAATGAGTCAACTCAATATGCATTTATGATTTTTCTATCTCAACCATATCATCTTCAACATGTCTCTGACCTCTCTCCAATATCACTTAACCAAATTCCATCTCTATCAAAAGATACAACTGCTTTACCAACAACTTCTTTCCAGAAATTGTCTCTAAAAGCTACCTTCAGAAAACATAGTATAACTCTATCATGTCTTCATATTTCCTTATGCACCATCACATGTAGCATCCTTACACATCAATAAACATATATGTATGAGTGCTAATAGACATAATACAATAGAATAAATAGATTGGCATATAAATACTTTGGTGTGAAGAGATTATGGTAAAAAAGGTATGCACTTGGAATAATTCTACACTTGAAAATTCTAAAATATACATGTACCTCAAAATTTGCCACTTGGTATATACATCAAAATTGGTTTCTGGAAGTTGGAAATAGAGGCACCTACGTGATCATAGATGATGCATGTGATCATATAGAGAAAATTCACTTCCTGGCATAGAATCTGGAACTCTAAATATTCCCAAACTTAGGGTTCCAACATAATGTATTGGACATTGTGCAATCTCGGTCACTTCTTGAGAATGTTTCTCATAAAACTATTAAAGATGAAATGATAAGGGACCAAAATTTAATAAAAGTAGTTCATAATTATCACCTATGGAAAGGTCAAGCATATGTTGGTGGGATCTTCCCTAGACACTACTTGCAAAGTAGGGAAATATTTGTAGCAATTTTGTATAGTGTAAAGCATTTGGTGGTGATGTAAAGTGTGAGGCATTTTCAACAAGTGGTAAGGAACATGGGGAGGGCACTTATCTCAGAGCTTAGAAGAAGAATTTACACCAAAATTCATGCAATTTTTTCAATCATTAGGCACAAATATTTCCCACCATGCCTTTCTAAAAGCCAACATTTGGGTGTATCATGGTTTAAAGGTAACTCTTATCAACATGGTAATCTGATTTTTGCCTCTTTCTCGTAATTAGAGGCTTGTGGAAAACATAGGTTGTGATAGTGTTCTCCATTCAAGCAATTCTTGGGTCACAATGTTGCATGGGGAATCTTCAGCTATGTTAATTCAATTATCATCTCCCTCCAACCCTTGAATATTATAGATAATCCAAGTAAATCCCCTCCTAATAGGAATATGGGTGTTCAACCAATGGAAGAGTGAAATATTTGGGGAAAAGTCAAATTTTGATTTAATATTGTTTACCTATGAAATTCCCCCTTTCCAATGAATCTATTGCTTTGAGGTGCCAAAGTTATGGTTGTTACTTGGTATATTGTTTGCAATTGCAACATGAAGGTAATTGCAGAACTATGTACTGACAGATTTTGGAAAAGTTACATGTCAAGGCATATTGTGGATGCATTAATGGTCTACAAGTATTTTTCAAAAGAGGTGTCAAAGTTATAGCGGGAATCTATAGTTTTAGACTTAGTATAATACTTTATTGATATGTAATCTAGTCATAAAAATGAGGGATAGTGGTCATATGAGATAAGATCCTGGAGACAAAATAGGAAGGAGAGATCTCTATATTTATTTTGTAATTTGGCCGAGAAATGAAGGTTTTCTTTATGGATTCTTTCCTTTGAGAACTATTAATTAGTTATTATTAGTTAAAAAATATTTATAACTTGCCACTTTTGTCCAAAAAAATGTTATGAAATATCTAATATTATCACAAGAACATAAACTCAAGCCTTATACTAAAAAAATTAGGTGAACCTAACAAAATACAACCAACTTATTAGACAATCAAATTAAGTGTGTGTAATGAAGATGGATTCAACCTATTAAATAATCAAATTACCATAAGTCAACTCATTGAAAATGGGTTGAAAAATATAACACACAAATTAGTGCTTGAACAATGAAACAAAAATGTAAGTTATTAGTTAAACATGCGTTCAAAAGTTTTAAATAACCTTAATAATTTTTTGCCCTAACTGAATTCGCATTTTTAGGTCAAAGAAAAATATGTAATATGTCTTAAAATATATTAAATCTTTCCACTTTGGGCCTTTGTTGAACGGAAGTACTCGGGTCATCTTATGCTGACGCTCGGAATGACGTAGTCATCGTTAATGAGTTTGAAATCCAATTTTATGGCCCAACAAAATTTCGAGTTTTGGTAGAGTGTCTCCCACTTTTGACGATGGATAGCAATATAAATTTAGTGGATAATATAAAGTAAGAAAAAAATTAAGCATATAGTTTGGTTGTTGAAGGATAAGGATGAGAGAGGATTTGTTGGGTAGGTGAGACAAGCACAGCTTTGCAAGTGGTATTTTAAGAAGAATAAAAGGAGGGATGACTCATTTTAATTATTTTATTGATTTAGTAACATGTACTATTGTTTCTTTAATTATGTCCTCCCTAATGATTGTCTTGTGTTTTACTAGGATTTTAAATTATGTATTATATTTCTAGATTTCTTATTTTTTATTTTAATGGTTATTTTTCTTGGACGTGTGTATTATGTGTTTGAAAGAGAGATATTGGAGAGGGTCAATGAAAATAGTATATTCTGAGTATTTTTATTTGTTATTTAGTATTGAATTTTTGGGTATTTTGAGTATTTTGTTTTAGAGTATGAATTCAATTGATTTAGCATCTTATTGATTTAAGATCAAGGTTACTTATTAGAACTATATTGTTTTTATATAGAGATTTTTTAAACATCAAATCAAAAATTCATTTTCTAGTTTCTAATTTGTACGTGCAAGTTTGAGCCAATTATGCAAGCACTTAGATTTAAACAAATAAATATATTAATTTATGATGATAGAGGGCATAACATATGACCCTACCTAGTATGAAATGGTAAAACCTTGTCTCCTACATGCTTATAAAAAGATTTAGTTCTTAGTTAGCCCTAAGATTCATCTCCAATGTTGTAATCGTGTATTGCTTTAACCATTTGCCAAGTGTTTACTTATTTTTTATATTAGAAGTAGAAAAACTAGGGTGTTGGTTCTTTACACTAACAACATGGAGGAAGCTTAAACGAGCTATCAACCAAACATTAAAAACACGCTAATTACAATTCAAAATGAAAAAAAAACAAATGAAGACCTCAATCAAAAGTAAAATGATTAAGAGTCTTAGTAGCATATAACAAAAAGAGAAAGATAAAAAAAACTAGCCACCTAGTGGCTAGTTGAGCACATCACTCCACTCATTAGTAAGGAACTTAAAAAGATTCTTATTGTTTCCTTATTTATCAATATCCTTATCTAGAACCTTTACATGCATCAACCATAGAGGGGTGGTCGAGATGTGCATCACCATATGAAACTTGGACGTATTGATCATATTTTTGTCCATCTCTCAAGGCCTCTAGCTCCACCATAGTAGCCTTGCAATCTACACAAGTACTTGCACCACCCCCTTGATGATTGTCTTCTTATAATAGACCCTCCTAAGTTAGGTCCACCAATTTAGTGGTGCAAGAGCACCCATGGATCAAAGGACCTATGATAAATTTTCCATCTAGTTGTGAATCACATATGTATTAGTCATTGTTCGATGTAATCAATCAAAGTCATCATGTAAGGATAATAGGACAACTTTGCATTCTAAGAGCAAGTAGGACTTAATAGGCCAAAGATGGTCAACTCGGTAAAATGGGGTAGACCAACATAGAAATTGTATCCTTGCATCATTTAAGGCATATGTGGTGAAAATTTGATGTAATAGTTTCCATGGTATGGTCAAGGTATGAAAATGTTAAAAGTTGTAAAAATGTTGCACAAGTTGCTTGCCAACTTTGTAGCATCTCATTAGAAATTGTCAATTGTATTCAAATTGATTGACTAAACAAGTAGTTGATATAATTTATATTGTAATTGACTAAGAAAGGTATCAATACCCTCTCTTTTTTGTTGAGCAAATGCAAAGAAGTGAGTGTGCTTGGAAAAAAATTAATGGACATGTTGATTATGTAAATTCCTTGTCTACATGGATGAACAATTATTCACTTCTCTCCCGTATGGATTGGTTGTGTTAGGATCAAGCAACATTGAGAGGAGGGGGGGTGAATTAGTGTTACAACAATTTAAAATCAATTTAACCATTTTTAGCTTAACTACACACAACCATAAACCCTAATGTAAAAGTAAAGCATACAACAAAGAAGTACTCACAACAACATGATTTTCTCTCAATGAAACCATGTCCAAGGGAAAAACCTAGTGGGGATTGAACCCACAAGATGATGCAAAAGTACGAAAGTATCTCTGTTAGGAGATTTGGCCCTATTAGGATTCATTACATAACATTTAGTTCAATAGTCCCTATTAGGAGACAAGACCTTGTTAGGAGTTTTAAAAAAAAAAAGCACACTTGCTCAAGAATGAAGGTTACATCCACTTTCTAGACTCACTATCCAAATAAAAAGAAAGTATTACATAAAAAATGGGCTATACATGATATCACAATCCTTGATTAGTTTTTTTTTTTTTTTGCCAATGGATTTTTATCCCTAATTACTTACACTGTAGCTTGCATCTATTTTGATCCAACATCAAGGCTCATACATAGTATTATATAACTCATCCATATCCTCACATACTAAAAGATCTTTCCTTTATACCCTTGTGATTAATTAATTCGGTTAGCTACACTAACTCTTAGCAAAATATTTCCATTCAAATACCAAAATAAAAAATTGGATCATGTTATTCAAGAGTTAATTCCTTGGATTTTGTCCCATAATTGCTAAGCAGTTGAATTGACAAAATAATTCAATTAGCTATGCCAAATTACCCAATCTCATAAATTGTCCCGAAACTCTATCATATTGGACATGTTATGCTTTGCATCACCAAAACACATGATATTCATCATAATAAAATAAGTTTCTATACCATTAGGTCATACACATTTTGAATACGATGCTACCAAAATTGTAGCCTCATTTGATAACTATGTTGTCATCGTTAACCAAAACTATCTAATTATACCATGTGTTCCCTTCCTATACTTAGGAATTTTCCATATACTTATAAGAACAATTGGTTGATAACCCAAGAGATTATGAAAATGAGGCATGTTTCCATCAATGAAAACATCTGACTACTCACTTAATACTTACTCATCAATAATCTCCCCCTTTGGCATTGATGGAAACACTTAGTGAAAAATGATGAAGTGCCCAATGCCAAATGTAAGATATTTTTAGTAGCTTGATATATCAATGTATTACCCCTTACAATATAATTTGTTCATATATAGTTTTTCACTTTATGCATCCCCCTTTGACATCAATGGAAAAGAAAACATGCCAAAATTTATCTAACTATACACAATTTTTTTTTGCATTGAAGCAAAAAAAATCTATGCAACACTCAAAATGTCTGCAAAATTGACTTTCAATTCTTGAAATTTAGTGTCCTATGTAATCTTCAAGATCTCTTCTACATGTATCTCACTACATAAATAATATTCAGCTATCTCTTCTACCTAAAGATCTATAGGTCTAAAATCATCACAAGACTTTTGAGAGGTCTCTATCAATTCCAACTCCTTTTGCATACTCTCAAGTTTGGGAGTGAGAAGGCTCCTTATCTCTACAAATTTCTTCAAAACTATATCCTTCTTGCACTAAAGTGTATTGATCTTATACATTACCTTTATCACTTCCTTATCAAAAATTTTCATAGCTTGGTTAGATGACTTGTACAAAGTAACCAACTTCTCCAAGCTTTCATCTTCCTCTTAATAATTTTGTCAACATTTGCTACATACTTAGCTAATATTATAAAATGAATATATTTATGTTTACCTTAAGAATTATTTTTTAATGTCCTTAATGTGTTCATCAACTAGCTTGGTACCACTAGTGATGGAAGAAGATACTTTGTTAAAGCTATCTACCTTGTATTCTTTGCCTACTTTTGCTTTAGTTGCTTTCTCTAGGGAACATAAATGAGTATCAAACTCATCTAACACTTTTTCCAAGTTGCCCACAATTTTTTCACTTTGAATTTTGAATGAGATGGGCAATATCTTATTTTCATTGTCTAGTGCTCTACGTAGCATTCTTTCCTTTTTCTATATCTTCCTCTCTCATCTTTCCTTTTCCTTAGCATTTAAGTCATCATCAAAATCTTCATTAATAGGTCTCTATCATATTTTTACAGGTATCCTTATTTATTAACACTATCAAGTTCTTTTCTTTGGTCACTTTCCAATAATGATGACATATTAGAATTAGTGATTTTCTACTTTTCCATTTATCTTCTCTATTTATCAGGTGCATCACCCTTATTAGTAGGGTCACTTCTAAGCTCCTAATATTTTGGAGATGACATCTCCAACTATAAATTATCTTTGTTTTCCTCATCAAGTGTGATTACTAAATAATTTCCATCATTAACCACTGCTCTTATTTCAACCTTTATCATAATATCTTCTTTTTATTTATCCTTCTATTTCTCTTTCTCATCTTCATTTTCCTCATCCTCAACCATATCTTGGGCCTCTAACATACTCTCTTTGATTTATTCATTAGAAATGGATTTTCCCATGAAGGTACTCTTTTCCTACTCTTCCTTCGATGGTTCTAAGGTGATTGATACACCTTCTAAAATAATAAGTTATTTCACTATACTAAATAATTGATTTACATCACTAGTGTCATCCTTACTCTACTCTATAGAAGTCACAATATGTTCTTTGATTGTAATGCCCTTTTTGTGTGTGCATGTGCTATTATAACCTTATAATCAATATCCACCAATACTTGAGATCAATCTCTGATTTTCCTCATCAATCTCATCATACATACCTACCATCAAAATTATGATTATAGTCTTTGATCTCATTTTATCTTTTTCCTTATTCAACATCCTACACATCTCATCAAATATGACCAAAGAACAAATATAATGAAGTGTTTTCTTTCTTATCCAACATTCCTCTCCTAAATCCATTTGTCTCCTTAAATATAATCTCTTCACCAATGATACTTTTGAATCTCTATAAGGATTTTCTTGAAATTTAACAAGTGATAACATAATCTTCTAAAAGATTCTAATCATATTTGTCATAGTACTAGTTTAGTTGAATAATAAAAACTTATTTTTCTATTATTTATGTGATTGTCTTCATATCCAACTTCCATTTATTTTTCTAATTATCCTTCTTCTCTTGAGTTTATGCTTTAGTTTTAGTTTTCTTCTCGGTCTTAGTCACCCTTTTCTTCTTAGGACTAGGTTCCTTAGCCTTAGCCTTGGGTTAAGGATTCCTAGAAGGCCTTGTTACAAGATAGATCTTTATTGCACCAAAAGATCAACATGTTAATTCCTAATACAAATAATAGAAGTATAGAACAAAGGAGACAGTTAATCCATGTGTCATGAAACCTCAAGGGAAATGTTGGTAGTTATTCTAACAATTTCCCCTTAGTGTTGCTCAAGGAGATTCAAATATATGGCCAAGCTCTAATACCATTTGTTATAAGATAGGGTTTTCATTGCACCAAAAGATCAACTTGTTAATGCCTAATACAACTACAAGACTTATAAATCATAGGAGATGGTAAAGTCATGAAACAAGTCCCAAATGGGAAAGTTGGAGGTTAGTCCAACATGCCTTACTAATATTGTAATAATATGAGTTTCCTCTACTTTCACTTGCTCTACCTCAAGACATGGAGTTCCCCTTGTAGATTTCATTTTAGTTTGGTGATGTGTAGGGGTTACATGAGACTTTGTGACCACTACCAATGGTAAATTTAAAGCCTCAAGTGGTTTCTCTTTAATTATTTCTTCCTCCTCTAGCCACACAGAAGTAAAGGCTCCAATCTTAGTTATTTTTCTACTTCTCTCTCCTTTCTTAGAGATACCATCTATTCTTTTGTTATACCATCCTCTTCTTCTATTTTGTTAATCACTATTTCTATTTTTCTTTTCCTTGAACTTCTAGTGGGTTCTTCTCTCATATTACTAGTACTTTTCTTCATATGTTCCCCATTTCCCTTTATTGGGATCTTTCTCAGATGAAAGGATGGTATCAACATTCTAAACAAAAATGAAATTATCTACCTCATATGTCATACATGGGATCCATTGAACTCTTGGTTCCACTACTTCCACGCATGTATTATCAATTTACACCATAAAGGAAATAGTCACTCCATACTTAATAAACTCCTTATAAATTTGTACCCTTTGCTTTATTTACTTCTGAAAGATATTGAATAGTCCAGAAAATCACTAACTATTTGGTTTCTATATTTATTTCTATAATATTTTGTGATCTATAGTACAGTAGGTACATCTTTATTCCATGCACTAGTATGTATACTAGGGAATCTATAAATGATATGAAAGAAAATGTGCAATATAAGTGATCCAAACATGAATACTTGAAACTTATCGTGATTGATTCTTCTAATTTTTTCCAATAGATGATGTTTGATAATCTCATAAACATGAAAAGTGTTGACATAACTAATGGAATTGGTATAACAAGTGATCATTGATAATACAAGTGGGGATTTGATTAAATGATCATGAGTTATTCTGTTTAATTGATGTCAACTATTTACCTAGTATTCTTAATATATTTCCAAGTATAAATGAGTGCATGTCATGATGCAGAGAAGTATGATAGGATCAATGAAGTAACAAGTACAACTACTATGAGAGATTAGTGAAAATTAATAGATGATTTGATTGGTTTATCAATGATGTAGATACATCCTGGGTGTAAGAGAAATCTTGCATCACCCAAAAATATTTCCTTTTGTTTCTTGAATAAGGGTTGTCTCAATGCAGATTTTTTGTCTCTAAAGGCTTGCTACTTAGTAAGTTAGTCATATGAGCTCAGGATGTCCTAATTTCAAAGGTGGATGTTCATCTTGGATATATGAACCTACTAGTTGAGGCTTAGTGCCATATCATGACTATTCATGGATTTATTATAGATTTTTGGTGTGCAATTTTGGTATAAAAACTTGCTCACCATTGAAGGCCTTGGATGGGCTTCAAAATGGGGCTAGCTAGAGCTTGCACCAATCACGCCTTGTAGATGAGAAGACGAAGATTCTAGAAAGTGCTTATAATCACCAATTGGAGCAATGATTCAAAAGTTATGGCCTTCTAAAGTGGGACCGACCAAAATTTCCAAAATAAGTGTCAAATGTGTATTGGGCTGACTCTATATGTAATTTTAGAGTTATTCGATCTCAAGACTTACGGTTTGATATCTAGAAACTTCCTGGGTAGTGTAAAAATGCATATTTAAGGAATGCCCATACATTATCTAGGACAACTTTGGGTGATAGTTCACAGCTATGTGTTATAAATTATTGTAAGGAAGGCACCCATATAGGTTTGCATATTGTATTTCAAAACTCTATAATTCCACATTTGTGGTGATAATAAGAAGTCCATATTTTGTTCTCACAAATTTTAATTATTTCTTCATTTATGTGTATGTTTCTGGTATTAAGGGGAGCAACCTTCATCAAGTGGTATTAGAGAAGGAGTTCTTAAGTGTGTGAACAAATTGCTGACAATGAGGCAGTTGCACCAAGACCATGGTTTGGGCTGAGCATGTAGACATATAACTGATTACGAGGTAGTTTGCACTAGCGTTTCAATGGAAGTGCAAAAATGCCTCCATGAAGAGAGCATGGTGGGAGAGTTGTAACTATTACCCTTGAGGGTTTTAGAGCCCTCTAGAGACAAATGAAAGCATTGGAAGAACAATTGTGTAGAGGGATAAATCTTTTCTTAAGAGATGAAAGAGAGGATAAAGGCGAAAAAGAAGAAAATGTTGAAGAAGAGGTAGTTCTAAACTTAGAAGAAGCAATACTTTTCAAGGCCGTCTCCAAGATTGGAAAAAGACCTTAGTTTGAGGTTCCCACATTTTTGGGAAATCTTAACCCAGAGGAGTTGATCAATTGGATCAATGAATTGGAGGAATACTTTGAGTATGAAGATATCAAGGATCTTGATAGGGTCATGTTTGTGAAGGTGAAATTGAAGGGACATGCAAAGATATAGTGGCAAGAGATTCAATTGGAGAGAAATAGAAGAGGGAAGAAAAAAATCACTAGATGGGATCAAATGATAGCTAAATTGAAGCAAAAATTCATTACCATGGATTATGAGCTTAACATATTGATAGGGTCAAGTTTGTGAAGGTGAAACTGAAGGGACATGCAAAGATATAGTGGCAAGATATTCAATTGGAGAGGGAAGAAAAAAACCACTAGATGGGATCAAATGATAGCTAAATTGAAGCAAAAATTTATTACCATGGATTATGAGCTTGACCTACTAAAGAAAATACAAGGGTTGACGCAAGTAGGATTATCTATCCACAAGTGTGTCGGGGAGTTCTACCAAGTTCTCATTAGAACCAACCATGCAAAAGATAATAAGGAGAAAGTTGTTCATTATCTTAATGGGTTGAGGCCAAGCATTCAAGAGGAATTGAGTTTGGTATGAATGAAATGTATTGAAGAGGCATACCAATTTTACTTAAGATGGAGGAAAATATGAATAAGAAGTTTGATAACAAGAATAGTGGAAGAGGAAATGGTGAAAGATCTAGCAGATGGTCTTATGGAGGCTAAAATGATGATCAGAGTAATAAGGATGAGGCTAGCAGTAGTAGTCAAAACTAGAGGGGAAGCAATTTCAATTGTTTCCATGATCATAACAATAGAGATCATAGAGGAAGAGGAAGAGGAAAAGGATCTGGAAGAGGAGGTTTCCATGGAAAATGTTTTCACTATGGAGAAGAAGAGCATAGAGCATTTGAATGTTCCAAGCACCAAGGAAGGATTGATAGAAGAACTAAAGGCTAGGCTAGAGTTGTGCATGTTGATGAAGATGTCAAATCATCCCATTTTGAAGATATTGAAAGAGAAGAAGTCCTAATTAATAGGAGGGTCTTGCTGAGTGGAGATAATGAACCTAATCAAAGGAGGGGTTTGTTTTACACAAGGTACACATGTGAAGATAAGTGTTGTGATGTGATCATCGATGGTGGAAACACTGACAATTTGGTGTCATAAGATATGGTCATGAAGTTAAATCTCAAAAGGTAGAAATACTCGCATCCATACCATATTTCTTGGGTGTAGTATGACCACAAGGTCATGGTCAATGAGCAGTGCCTAATGAACTTCAAGATTGGAAGCTACCAAGATGAGGTACTTTGTGATATCACACCTATGGACATATATCATATTTTTTTGGCTAGCTCATGATAGTTTGATAGACATGTTGTACATGATGGGAAAGAAAATACCTACTCTCTAACAAAGGATGGAGTGAAACATAAGTTGAAGCCATTGAAGGAGAAAGAAGAAAAGGTACATAGTGTTGCCATATTTTTTTTTGATGGATAGGAGTTTCTCAAAGGTATGAAGCATGAGCATATGTGTTTTGTTGTAATCCCAAAAGATGGTAAAGAAGAAGTAGAAAAGGTACTTACAAAAGCTATAGATTTTTTGGGAGAGATTTGTGATATCATGTCAGATAATGTACTTGATGAATTACCCCTAATGATGAAGATCATTAAATAGATGAACTTGATTCTAGGATACATTTTGCCAAATAAGTTAGAACACAAAATGACACCAATAGAAAGTGAGGAGTCAAACAAACAAGTGCATGAGCTACTATAGAAGGGATTGATTTAGGAGAGACTGACTCCATGTGTTGTACTAGCAATATTAGCACCAAAGAAGAATGGAGAATGTGCATAAATTTGTAAGGTATCAACAAGATCATAATCAAGTACAAATTTCTATTGCCACGAATGGATGATATTATGGACTGTTTGAGTGGAACTATGTATTTCACAAAGATAGATCTGAAGAGTGGGTACCACCATATTCACATCAAAGAAGGAGATGAGTGGATGATTGCCTTGAAGACAAGGGAAAGATTGTACAAGTGGTTAGTCATGAGGCTCATGAATGAGGTACTAAAGGAGTTTCTGGGTAAGTTTATCATTATTTACCTAGATGATATTTTGATCTTTAGAAAGACATTGAAGGATCATTTGATGCATATTCATAAGATTTTTGATGAGTTAAGGGAAGAAAATTTGTTGATAAATCTAAAGCAATGTAGTATTGTAAAGAAGGAGTTGGTGTATCTGAGATTTGTAGTTTCAATGAAAGGTCTGAAAATAGACCCAAAGAAAGTGAAGGCTATCCTTGAATGGCCTACACCAAGGAGTGTGGCTGAGGTAAGATCTTTTCACAGACTAACTAGTTTTTACAGAAAAATTATTAAAGGTTTTAGCAGTATTTGGGGACCTTTGATTGAAAGAATGAGAGGAGATAGGAATGATTTTAAGTGGAATGTAGGAGTAGATAAGATTTTTAATATGTTGAAAAAGAAAGTTATAAAGTAGCCTATTTTAGCACTTCCATATTTTAACAAGGTGTTTCAAGTAGACTTTGATGCTAGTGGTATTACAATAGGAGTTATTTTGAGCCAAGAAGGTAGACCTGTTTCTTATTTCAGTGAGGAATTGAATGATGCCAAAAGAAAATATTTTGTTTATGATCAAGAGTTTTATGCTATAGTTCAGAAATTGAAGAGGTGGACAACTATCTTCTTCCTAAGGAGTTTTTTTTGTATACTAATCATCAAGCTTTTCAATATTTGAATAGTAAAGGAAAATTGAACCAAAGGCATTTGAAGTGGGTTGAGTTCTTGAAGAGGTTATACATTTCTTTTGAAACATGGGAGTGGGAAGTCTAACAGAGTTGTAGATGCTCTTAGTAGAAGACAATTTTTTTTGACATAGATGTAGATTGAGGTGGTTGGGTTCAAGGAAATCAAGAATTTGTATCCAGAGGATCTTGATTTTGGTGAAGCTTGGAAGGCCTGTACAAAACTTGTTACACTTGATAGGACAAAATGGTTGGATTTCATAATCCAAGATGGTATATTATTCAAAGGATGTCAATTGTGCATTCCAAAAATTTCTGTGAGAGAGAATATCATCAATGAGAAGCATAGTGAAGGATTGGTAGGACACTTCAGTAGAGATAAGACCATTGATTTGGTTGCTAACAATTATTACTGTCCATAGTTACAACAAGATGTGAAGAAGTTTGTGTAGAGTTACAAAGTATGTCAGATGGAAAAAGGAGTAAAGAAGAATACTGGGTTGTATCAGCCATTAATCTATACCAGAGAAGCCATGGGAGGATGTCAACATGGATTTCATTCTTGGTTTACCAAGGACCTAGTTGGGAATTATTCCACATTTGTGGTGGTTGATAGATTTTTAAAAATGGAACATTTCATTTTATGTAAGAAGACCAATGATGTTCATGTGGTAGAGTTGTTTTTCAAAGAAGTGGTGAGACTACATGGCCTACCAAAGAGTATAGTTTCAGATCAAGGTACCAAGTTAATTAATGGACAAACTGAAGTTGTGAATTAGAGTTTGGGGAATTTTTTGAGATGCTTGGTTGGAGATAAACCAAAGGGATGAGATTTGATTTTACCACATGCATAATTTGTGTATAATAATTATGTGAATAGGAGTACTAGTAAATCACCATTCCATATTGTAAATGGGAGCAATCCTAGAAATGCTTCTGAATTAAGGCACTTGGATAAAGGAGAGATAAGTAGTGTTGAAGTTGAAGATTTTGCAGAATGTTTGAAGAATATCCATGAGGAGATGAGGAAGAAAATTACAAAGATGAATACACAGTATAAGCCTAAGGAAGATATGAAAATGAGGTATAAGGAATTTTAAATTGGAAATGAAGTCATGGTTCATTTGATAAAGGGGCATTTTCTACTAGGTACATATAATAAGCTAAAAATGAAGAAGTTTGGACCGTACAAGCTAATGAAAAGGCATGATTTTTGAAATGCCTATGAAGTGGAGTTGCATTCAAAATTGAATATTTTACTAGTATTTAACATTTTAGATTTGACAGAGTGTTATGAAGGAGGTGATGGAGGTGGAGTTGCAGAAGCACAATGGAGTTTATAAGAAGCTATTTCATCTACAAAGGAGATTGAGGAGATGCTGGACAAACACGTTGGAAAAAGTATAAGGAACAAAATTTATGAAGAGTACATGGTCAAATGAAAAGGGAGGCTAGTAGAAGATTCATCATGTCTAGCAAGGGAGGAGGTTAACCATCTTAGTTTTCCTCTGAACACCTAAGACATGACATGGCCACCTCTCAAATTACCCTGGGTGTTTGATGCAAGAGCATCCTCGGTGTAAGAGCAATCTTGCATCACCCAAAAATATTTCCTTTTACTTATTTAATAAGGGTTTTCTTAGTATGGAGTTATTTTCTATGAAGGCTTGCTACTTAGTAAGTCAGCCATACAAGCTCAAAATATCCTAATTTTAAAGGTGGATGTTCATCTTGGATATATCAGTCTACTAGCTGAGCCTCAATGCCATATCATGAGTATTCATGTATTTATTGCATATTTTTGGTGTGCAATTTTGGTATTAATTTTTTTGGTTTACTGTTGAAGGCCTTAGAGGCCCCAAATGGGCTTTGAAATGGGGCTGACTAGAGCTTGTGCAAATCAGGCCCTATAGATCAGAAGCTAAGGTATCTAAAAAGTGGTTATAATAACCAATTGGAGAAATGGTTTAGAAGTTATAGCTTTCCAAAGTTGGGATGACCAAAATTTCTAAAATTAGTGTCAAAGGTGTAAACATGCCTATTTCAGGAATGCTCATACATTGTCTAGGACAACTCTAGATGATAATTCACAACTTTGTGTTACAAATTATTGTACATAAGGAAGGTGCCCATGTGGGTTTGCATATTATATTTCAAAATTCTATAATTCTACATTTGTGGCAATAATAATAAGCCCATATTTTTTTCTCACAAATTGTTGTTATTTCCTTGTCTCTGTTGTGTATTTGTGGTATTAAGGAGAGAACCCTTCATCAATAAAATCCATGATGAATTGAGTGGATTTATCACAAGAGGATATTCACTGGTAAGTGAATCTAATTTAATAATGATGGCAACTCATTATCATTATAGGTAAAGTGTTTCCAAGATGGAAAGATGACAAGTGAGATAGTTTTAGGTTAAGGATAAGTGACCAGTTAAGGTGTGATAGAAAAGTTAATGAAGAATGAGTTCTTGAGAAATTAGTGGTTCAACTCAAATTAGTCAAAGGTGTCATGATTTCAATGACTTGTAATGAGTTAGTTGTAATTGTATGACATGGATATAATGTGGAGGCAATTTCATATATCATAATAATCAAGATAAAGCATTGTGAAGAAGATTTTATTTGACTTATGACACAAAATAATTTGAATTAGTGGTGTAGTCATGAAAGGTGGCTTATGAAATAAGTTAACATCTTATAGTCATGTTGGATCTAAGAAATATATTTGAATTTTCCAATGGTAATATGTTTAGGGTTTTGTCAAGCTGATGAAAGAGACAAAAACCAATATAACACTTGAAATGATGTGTTTTATTGTTGTTGATTGTGTTCAATTGGTGTCTGAAGAACTGGAAAGAGAGCTCCAGCTAGAGAATAGATAAGTGAAGAGAGTAGAGAAACATATCTAAAATAAATTTGAATAGAATGAGGTAGTGCTATTTTAGAGATCATTATTCTTGTAGTTATCTAATTGTTGCAACAAGTGAAATTTTAAATCCTCTAACAAAATGGAACTTTAATTAGTGTTTAAGTCAGCTAAAAATGATATCCCTAATAGGGTAAATCTGTTAACTAGACTAGAGGTAAATCCCCTCACAGGGTGACACTTAACCATTTCTTTGTAAACTCCTAACAAGGTTAAGCTCCTAATAGGGTGTACTTTAGAAGAGTGAATATCTTTTTTTGGTATATCTTTTTTTGGTACTAATCCCCACCATAGTTTTGGTAAAAGATGGACTTCTACATAACCAAAATATCTTTGTCAAATGCATATATGATTTCATTTGTTTCATGTTTTATTTAATTCTTTAATTTTCATTACTAGTTAGTTGATTGAAAGGTAGAAATTTTGTTTGATTTTTTGATTACTAATTCACCCCTCGATCATGTAATAAATTAGGACCAACAATTGATATCAAAGCTCTGGTCCTTAGTTGTGGTTAAAGCTTAAAAACTTGAGGTAAAGGTCAAAGATGATGAAGAAAAGAGAGAACTATCTACTATGATGTTGAAGGATGAAGTTATACCTCAATAGTATGAGAGAGAAATACTAGAATCATGTTATCACATGATATGTCACACCTACAAGAACCCTTGATGTAGATAAATATAGGGTACATCAAGAACATATAGCTATAATGGATTCTATTACAAGTACACTTTCATATATGTTGATATCAAAGACCTAGATACAACTTATAACATGTGGAAGAAATTGAAGATAGTGTATGGAGGAGATGCACATGTTATGAAATAAAAGGTGGATAGTCTAAATGGAAAATATGATGAGACAAGGATGATGGAGAATGAGAACATTGAAAAATGTAGTCAAAGGATCAAGGATGTAGTTTCATCTATTATAGGAATTGGTGGAATTCTTCCTAAAGATGATGTCATAAGAAATTTTGTAAGAACTTTAACATTAAAGTATTCTATTAGAGTCTCTTCTATTTTCAAGAGGTTATATCTTTAGACACTAGTGTAGTTACATTAGATTCATTAATAGGAAAGTTGACATATTTTGAGTTTAGTAACTTTGATAATATTATGCCTAAGATAGAAACTACTTTCAATCCATCTCTGACTCTTGCTCTTGCAAGAAAGTGAAAATAAATTTCTAGTTATGCATCATCTTCTTATTATTTAGATTCAATTTTAAATGAGGAAAGAGAACAAGAACTAGAGGTTCTTCTTGTAAAAAAATTACTAGAGGAAAAGTAAAGTACAACAATATTCAGCCTTTGAAGTCTTTAATTGTAGATGTATTGGACATCTCTATGTTAATTGTACCAAAAAAGTGAAGGAAGATAAGAAAAGGAAGTAGAAATAAATTTAGAATATGTGCTATGTTGTTGGTTTTGGAAGACTAGAACAAACAAGGATAGCAAGTAGGCATAAGATTTAGAGTATAGGCATATTCTTCAAGGGAATTGAAGAATATGGATTGTAGTATGGACACAAAGGATATTCTACATAGAGTACATTCACTAATATTGATTGGGTAGGCAATATAGATGATAAGAAGAGCACAAGTGGTGGTGTGTTCTTTTTAAGAGAAAGAATTGTTTCATGGTCAAGTAAGAAACAAAATTGTCTATCTTAGTCTATAGTGGAAGTTGATTATGTTGTTGGTACAATTAATTGTACATAGGTAATTTGGATAAATATAATACTAGAAGGGATGCATGAAAAGGTTGATGAATTGGTGCTTATCTACTATGATAACAAAAGTGCAATTAAAATTTCTAAGAATCCACAGATACATTCTAAGACCAAGGACATAGCTATCGAGTATCACTATCTTAAAGAAAAGTTACAAGAAAAGGAAGTGAAGCTAGAATATGTGCCAACCTAGAAATAGGTAGTAGACATATTCACAAAGCTACTAACTGAGGATATTTTTGAATACTTAAGAAGAAAGTTAGGGTAATTCCCTCACATGAGTTGAACTAAGGGAATATGCAAGTTACATCAATTCAAGTGTGTAATGCCCCGCCAAGGGATCCAAAGAATTAATCTAAAATTTCACTAAGTTTGCCAAACAAATTTTTTTTTTTTTAACATGAAAGATAAACTATTTACAATTTATACTTAATAACATTTGCGGATGCAATAGCAACAATTCAAATGAAAGTAAACATAAACATAACATAACAGGTTACATTCTTTAAGGATCCCTTAACATTGTATCACATCTAAATTAACTATTCATCTAACATCACATCCTTAGCAATGATACATCCAATGTTCCTAAACAATATACAGGTGTCCTTTTAGTAATAACATTTTAGTTTGCTCAATCATCCACTCTACATGTCAGAGGGTATAAAAAGCTTGAAAGAATATACATCCATATAAATAAAGTACATCATCATACTAACTCTAATCCATGATGCAATAACATAAATGAAACCACAAACCATACATAATACATCATCACAAAAGATATAAACATCCATCATAAAAGATAACCATATATCACAAACATAAATAACTAAGTGCACGGTTCCTCCCAACCATAAATAGCATCATTAGACCATCGTGGATCCTAGCCATCCCTCTGTGTGTAACATTCCAAATCACCGAAGAGATCATCGATATTAACTTAGTAGGAATGTCACACCTAAATCATACTACATCACATGCATAAAGTAATCTAACATGCTACAACATGTACATATGAAATCTAATCATGTAAAGCAAAGCATAAGGTAACGTCATCTAACATATGCAAATCATTAATATAAGAAACATACCAGTAAATAAATCCATCATAAGGTATATCATCTATCATAATGATCCAAAAACATAATGAAGATAAATACCAATCAAGAATGCTCTAGCCACAGTGTCTCGGATGGATCTCAAATGATAAGAGTGGAAAAACACTACCACCTAATCGTGTGGAACCTAAGTGGTCTACTCCCACCATGCTGAGGAGATAATCTCAAGTCCCAAATAGGTTATGAAAATCACATAGTATAAATACTCTCTAAGTCTAGGAATCCTAGAAGTATACTAACTGAAAGGTTCCAACACAAAACCGACATCTAATTCCCAGAGGCACACAAAGACATGTAGGAAGCCTACTATGCAAGCGAGAAAGTGTCATCACATATATCATGTAGAAGTTACCCTGGCAGTTAGCTAAACTCCACGGGTCCCTACTGATCCTCATGCGGCCACTAGTATCCTCTCATACTAACGAGGTATACTATGGAATGCAAGGTCGCAACCAAGCGTTCTCTCTACTCCCATCCTAGTCTATACAAGCACTCGAGGCATGGGCGAGAACCAAAAAAATTATCTTTTTAGGTTCATTTAATCCCCATTTAGTGTGTAAATGTTATCAGTTATTAACAAAACTTACAATGAGTTACCCTGGTAGCCACTTAGGGTCCCAACCCTCATTGCAAGCCACTTCTCGACACTACAGGTGGATAACCTACCCTAAGCTCATGGAATCATAAAATCACCCCAGTCCTATACAAGTGACTAGAAAGAAATACCAAAAGATAATCCATAATAAGAGTCATCAAATATCCACAATAAAAGCATCAAATCTCCATGAGCATCTGAAAAACATCCATAGATAATCATGACCATAACAATTCTCTATTGGCAACTGAAGGTATCACTGATAATCAAAAGTATCCATTGGTTCTCAATAACCAAAATATATCTCAAAATCATATTGATCGAAGACTCCAAAATGGTTGAGTCAAACATGTCACAACATGACATCATCAAGAAATAAATCAACACTTCAATCCCATCATGGCGACTGGAAAGTAATCCAAGGATAACTGATCGATGACTCAAAAATGGTTAAGTCAAGTGTCTCAGATACATATAACTTAGCTTCACTTAAGAAGACTGATAAGCAATAACAATCAGTAAATACAAACATCTCATAGAGCACACCATCACATTACCATGGTTGGGTTTAGAAAGATCGAGACCAAATAAGATCAACATGCCATCACATCTCATAACCCCCGAGCCTCTGGTAACAACCTAAGATTGGTCAATACTAGTCAACCCAAAAAACCAAAACAAGAAGCATATAGAAAACACAATGCAGACACATGCTTTGGTTTACTAAAATCACATAGTTGAATTAAGTGTAAAGGTTTCCAGTTTTCATTTCAAGTATACTAAGAGTAATCATTTGACCTACAAGACAACCCGTTTGTTTTTCCCGATAGCATTATCCTTCCATTAATTAAAAATAATATTCTAAGAATAACTTAAGGGCAAATACTTACTCATTAAATCATTCAATTTATTTTGCTAAGATCAACGTTACTAATTGAATAACTCTTCCTTAATGTTAATTCAACTTTTCAACACAAACAAAGGATCATTATTTTTTTAAATATAAGAAAGCCAGTTATCAATCTTTGAATAAGAAGATTATAACTTTAAAATGATAAATTAACATAGGTATGCAATCCATGACTTTTATCATTCTAATAGTTCTGAATTAAAACTCAATATCACTAAAACTTAAGTCTCTTGATTAAATCATCACTAACAACCATTAAAATATCCAAGGTCATTATTCAAGTCATTAGAATAAGACTCATCAACTTCGATGTAAGAATCATATCAATTAAAAACTTTATTACATAACTTAATTATTAATTAAATCTAATTAACTCTAATTAATTGATTTAATTAATAATTACATAACCATATCAATGACCCAATGAATATCAGTTGATTAATAACTAACTATAATTTTTAAGTTATAAGTCAACTACTATTTTCTAATTTAAAGTATATCCTAGGTAGAAGAGATTCCTAATTCCACCCATTTTTATAGTTAAATGATAGGTGCAATTACTCGTAGTAATTGATTATTTTAATCTATCAAAATAATACTTATCAATTTTCAATTAATCAATCCATTGCGTAACTTAATTAATTAATTAAACTGATAACTCAATGATTTTTATCAAGCAAGAAGACTTCCTTTAACCCTATAGTTATCCCGTTTAAATAGTATAATCCTCGTAATGTTTTGAAATCAACCTTTCTAAACTCAACTAGAGGTAAATGTTTGAATCATTATAATTAATGTTCTTTCAAGAGATGATTCTGATTTAATCATTATCATAATAGAATGAATTTTGTTTCCTCTAACTCGACCAATTAGTCTTGTTAAAACTATTTATACCATCATTCATTAATAATCTTATCCATTAAATAATGATCTCATTAATTCTAAAAACTTATTCATATATGGAATTTCCCCTATAATAGTTTTTTCCTGAAATCAATTTCCTTAAAACATTCTAGGATAATCATCTTTATAGATTTAATAAGATAACCGTCAACTCTATCAATTTCATTAATAATAATGCAATCCCATTAATTAATCTTAATTAAATTATATTTAACAATTATATACTAATCTTCAATCATCATCTATTAAATTTAATCAATATTAATATCTTTTTTTCTTTTAAATTGACCTCATTTAAAAATCCATTTACTTAAATTGACTAATAATTAACTACACTTCTTCTACTATTAACTAACCTTAATTAAAATTAAATTAAATTAGATTAGTTAATAAATCATATAAATCTAATGCATAGTAATAAGATTCTCTTCAAACCTGTTGCAGTGGCAGAAAAGAGAGCTTATGCGATAGGAAGTCTAGTGGCGACAAGAAGATCGCATATAGAACTATAAATCTAGAATTGCATCATGACAGGAAGTCTAGTGGCAACAGGAGGATAGCATATAGAACTATAAATCCAGAATCGCATCGTGATAGGAAGTCTAGTGGTGACAGGAGGATAGCATACATAACTATAAATCTAGAATCGCATCGATATAGGAAGTCTAGTGGCGACAGGAGGATAACATACAGAACTATAAATCCAAAATTGCATCGCGATAGGAAGTCTAGTGGTGACAGGAAAATAGCATACAGAATTATAAATCTAGAGTCGCATCGCGATAGGAAGTCTAGTGGCGAAAGGAACATAGCATACAGAACTATAAACATTTGCAATTCCTCCATGATCTGAGCCAACCAAAATTCCCACGTGACTAAAGTGCTTGAAGAAGCATAAGAGCATGTAGAAACATATGAGCATGTAGAAGCATATGAGCTTCTCAAATGCATGTAAGCTTTGAAGCTTGTCCAAACACACTAGGAGAGCCTCTACTTAAAGGCCTCTAAGATGCACCTAGAAGGTGTCTAGAAACAACTAGAAGATAAGCATGACAACTAAGCATGAGTCTTCTCCAACCTTCTAGATGAGTCATAAGCTTGTAGACACCATGTGCTCAAATAATATTCTAACTCCTAAGTGTAGACAACTTGTGCATTCTTAGAGTGCAAACTCCTGTATTGTCTACATGAAAACTCCTGAGAATTTGCAAACCCCTATGTGAGCAAACATTAAAATAATGCACATTAATTAATATAATATTTACTTTACTCTTTGTAATTTAATTAATTTATTTATTAAATCTCATGCACTAACTTTAATACTCCACTTGTTTTTATCTTAATATATTTATATTTAATCACATGAACTCTAGAATCTTTTAATAATTTTTAATATCTTTTCCACTTTTACATTTATTTTCGAAACTTAATTGATAAAATATTTATTAACTTTAATAAATATTACCACATTCCAATTTTAAAATTATAACTTTTATCTTCAAATTTAATTATTTTATTTAATTAATTTCTTAATTAATTAAATAAAATAAATATTAAAATATTATATTAATTTTCCATTAAATTAAACCATTAATTAAATCTTTTAATTAGGCTTAATTAATAGAAAATACATCAAGGACTCATAAAATAAAATACGAAAACGCATGATAGCAAAACACATACAAAATCAAACCAAAAGGGTTAATATCATGAATTACATCATTTAACACACTCGAAGGGTACTCAACTAAGATAGTTGTCCTAATTTTCAATTAGGACAAATGGCTTAAAGGGTTGGGATTTGGACTTGAGAATTTATCTCCCCTCTCTTACCATTGAGATAATGTGATAGGGTACGCTCATCCTAGCAATTTAGGGCAGTCAATACCCGGTACCTGCAACCTGCATAAAATCTACGTATGTACAAGAACAATATATATTAAACTAAATAGGCAATGGCAAGAAGTGGTGCATCATGTAGATCTCGACTAGAAGGTGACTACGACTCCCTTCCTTAACCACATCAGACACACCATACATAAGAACAAACACACACACCATACACATGCAAGTATGGGGTAATTATCCATAAGAAAACACATATGATAATAAATCATCTTACTAATCATCATTAATAGCTGCAAACACTGAAAATAATCATCATGCATACGTGAAATGTAAAGTCTAAGTGATGTCATCACATATCAACTGAATCCATAGCACAATATCCGATAGTCTCAAAACAATGCTGCTAACCATCAACATAAAACTAGCCCTAAAAGAGTTTGACAATGATAACAAAAATGTGAACTAGGGGAAAGCACTACAAAGTGTAGCCATTAAAAATATCAAAGATTTGAATTGATATGTGGATGATACTCCTTAGGGGGAGAAGTTGTAGAATGAAGAGGTGTGCACTAAAGTAAAATAATAGAGTTGACCAATAGGTATAAGTAGAAAAGGAAAATAAAAGAATTGGTGTAGGTAGAAGAAGTAGCAAGACAAAGCTGAAGAATATGGACACATAGAATATAGAAAATATTGAAGAAAAAAAGTAAAGTTGTGTATACTTGCACCTTTGGCATTCTTTTCAAAGGGGGAGAGTGTGAGAAGCATGATGGGAGAAGGGAAATCATGTGTAAAAGGAGAGAGTGAGTATAGAACATTGGACAAATTGAGTAAATAACATGCATTGTAGAGAAAGAGATACAATAGAAGTAAAATGGAAGAAAATAAGAAAATTTGTATGAATGATGATGTTAATAGAAGTACAATGAAAGGGGAAAACCAAAATAGAAAGAGAATTGAATAAGGTGAAAATGGAAGTAAAAATCATGTACATGTTCTATGTATTTCCATCAATGCCAAATGGAGAGATTTCTGGCTTAACTAATCAAATTAGTAGAATAGGAAATCATTGAAAGAAAAAGTGTTGTTTTGGTTACATGATGATCAATTATTTGTAGTTCCATTGATGTCAACTATTGAGATAGTGTTCTTAGCATGTTTCCAAGTATAACTGAGTGGATGTATTTGATGTACAAAAGTATGAGAGGATCACTAAAGTAATAGGTGTAACCACTATGAGCAATTAGTGACAATTGATAAGGTGATTTGATTGGTTTATCAAATCCATGATGAATTGAGTAAATCAATTATAGGAGGATAATTGACTAGTCGATGAATCTGATTTACTTATGATAGAAAATAATTATCATTATAAGTAAATCATTTCCAAGATGGAAATATGACAACTTAGATAGTTTCAAGTTAAGGATAGGTGACTAGTGAAGCTGTGACAGGCAGGTTAATAAAGAATGAGTTCTAAAGTAATGATCAATTCAATTAGTGAAATATTTCATGATTAAAATGACTTATAATGGTTTATTGACTATGATTGTATAACATGGATATACATGTGGAGGAAATATAAGATATCACAATGATCATGATCAAGTATTGTGGAGAAGATTCTTGAGGAAGCTCATGATAGGTCAAAATGTGTTTGAATTTTTGTATAGAGTACTATGAATTAGTGGTGTGATCATGAAAAGTGACTTATGAAATAAGTTAACATCTTATGGAAGTTTGATCTAAGTACCGTGAGTGTTAAATGTGGGCCTCTGTGATTCACACACACTTCGACATGATCATTATATGAGGAATCATCCCAGAATGAACATGAGATTGTTCATCTAAAATAACCAACAGGTCAATTTGTTGCCTCCTAGCTAGAATGATTTTGCTATTCACTCTTAGAATGAGAAGCTAGCAACCAAACATTTAGAATGAAGGATTTTTAAGCTATATGATATGCAAGATTAAGCTAGATGAGATGCAGATAAATCTAAGAACATAAAGAACAGATTAATCTAGATGAATGCATGATTAATCTATATGAGATTGCAAAATGGGAGTATTAAACTAAGAATGCAAGAGTAATTGAGTCAATCATTCAGCATAAGTTTGATGCTATTTAATTGCAACCTCCGTAATGAGGAATTGAGAGCTTCTTAAAATAGAACCCAAGAATTGATCAATGATTGAGATTAAATTGAATGAATGGTCGAGATGAGAATAAGATTCAGTTAGAATAGAAAGTTTACTTATGAAAAGGAAGTTAACTAATTTAATTTCTTTTCTGATTTCAATCAACTCAATATTTCCAATTTTAAACTAAAGAGAGAATATTGGAGAAGATATTTGATTTAAGGGAATTATATATGACCTCATAATTGAATATTCTAATCAATTGAATAATTATAATCCTCAATTAGAATGAGGATATTTAATTAAATCAAGTATATTTAATTCATCATGTAGATTAGCTAAAGGGGTGAATTTAATTTAATTAAAGTATTAGAACTTCTAATTAAATTAATTCAATTAAAAGGTTAATTTAGCCAATTCAATGAATATTTAGGAATTAATTAAAGTAAGTGATTAATAAAATTAATCAATTTATGCATTTGATACTTAGATCAAGTAGCAATTATTAGAATCAAGAGTGCCTAGTAAAATAGGACTTAGGATTGATTAAATAGACCAAAATTGGTTTAGCATGGCAATGTGCCAATTTTGGGGTATTACATTTGACCCTCTTTGAATGAATGTGCAAGCATCATGTTGATTCAAAGAAATCAAAAGTCTAAGAATATAGACCAAGAAGTAAGATTGGTTCTGAGATTGATGACATAAAGACCAATTGATAAGCCTTTTAAGATTATCTATAGAACAAAGCTTAACCTTAGGGAATCCAGATAGAACACCAAGATACCGATATGTGGTGAGATTGGTTCTGAGATTGATGACATGAAGACCAATTGATAAGATTTTTAAGGTTATCTCCACAATGAAGCTTAACCTTAGGGGATCTAGATAGAACACTTAGATATAAAAGTGTCCTGAGATTGGTTCCAAGATTGATGACACAGAGACTAATTGATAAGCTTTTTAAGGTTATCTCTAGAAAAAAACTTAACCTTAGGGAATCCAAATAGAACACCTAGATACTAAAGTTGATAAGCTTTTTAAGATTATCTCTAGAATGAAGCTTAACCTTAAGGAATCTAGATAGAACACCTAGTTACCAAAATTGATAGAACAAAGATTGCTAAACTTCATAGAATTATTCCTAGGATGAGACTCAATTCTCAAGAGTCAAGGTTAGACTGTCCCGATACCTATCCATTAGAAGATGAAAAGATTAAGCACAATTCATAGAATTATCCCCAGAACAAGGCTTAATCCTTAGGAATCAAGGTTAGACTATCCTGATACCTACCCATTGAATAGTGATTGAAGAAAGAGCTTACAATTATCTCTAGGACACAAGCTTAATTCTCAACAAGAGTTAGGATTATCTCTAGAATGAAGCTTAACCCTAAACAAGAATTTGGAATTATCTCTAGAACAAAGCTTAATCCCTTGGAGTCCAAATAGAACACCTGAATACTAGTACATGAAAGATATAACAAGACCTATCATGAGTCATAGAATCATCCCTAGAATGAGACTTGATCCCTAGGAGTCAGGGTTAGACTGTCTTGATACCTGTCCTTCAAACTTTGACAAGAATTATTATAAGATTGATCAGCTAATAGAAAGATAAGATAGATGACATATGATTCCAGCTAAAGGGAACAAAGATGCCCCAAGTGATGAGATTCCCCTAGTGATTAGGACATAAGATTTAGATTAAGTTGAAGCTAGTTTTGAAAGATTCAATGACATAATCAACCTACCCCCTAGGATCGATGACACACTAGAATAGTGATGCAAAGCAGTATATTGAGAGATAATGAAGAAATTTGAGCTTCAAAATAATGTAGAATAGATCAAAAGAGTCTAAAGAAAATTTGGAGTCGATTGGAAGTGATTTCGAGGTCCAAAACATTGAGTTTGACCAAAGTTGACCAAATTTTACTAGAGTTGACAATTTCCAAAAAAATTGGAAATTTTGAAGAAAATGTGATTTGAAAATATTCCAAGATTCACAAAGTATAAAAAAAATGGACTATACAAGCATTCAATCGCATCAGTCCCAAAAATTTAGAGTGTGTTTTTGAGTTGTTTAAGTATGTCAGATTTCAAATTTGATCTCGAAAATGGGTTCAAAGTAGCCAAAGTAGCCAAGAGGGTGATTAATCAATCATTTGTGCAGTCATGAAGAAACATGATACTTTGAAGAAACTGAAAACTTCTCATGCCAAAAGATACAAGTAAAGTAGTGTTCAACATGTGCTCTTATGCAATGCAGTCCTATGCTACATGCAACCCTAGGTTTGGTTACCGATCTTATAAAATTATCATCACTGAGTGTTTAGATAAATCCACAAATGTAATACAATTCTCGCTAACATTGAAATATGAGAATATGAATATGACACATGTTCTAGTTTTGTTAGGATTAAATGTAAGCATTTGAGGCACAAGAAGCCAAACTAGAATATTTGTCCCTTTTGATATAGCAAGCAAACATAACCATCAGAGCATAAATGTTAGAATGACTAGAATTTTTCTTGCATACAAAAACACCAGACACATGAGATATCCTTCTTATGCTAAGTAATCAGTATGCGTTAGGTCCACAATGACCCTTGAGTTCATAACCTAAGACAGAAGTGTACTAAGCATACTCACAATAACCCATATGTTCACTTAGTAGGATGAGTATCAATATTATACTGTAGCATAGAGAATTCAATCAAACAAGAAAGGAAAAGAACCAACCTCCTTGAAGTAACCCTATAAAATTAGTTGAGGCACACACAACCATCCAATACGAGATAGAGGCTCTTATAGTGGACACCCCTTTTATATGGATGTTGTAGATCATTGGAACTAAACCAACAAACAAAAAGAAAATAAAATATCATGCCCCCTAGTCCTTGCTTCTCTAGTTGAGAGAGACATCATCAAGTTTCTTGAAGAGACATGATAAAGCAAAAAACCAAGCAAGCAAAGAAAAGCTCAACATATTTCAAACAAGTTCAACATTTTCATTTCAGTTTTTGTGTTATAGGATTGATGTCAAGTGTCAATGTTTAGAACACATGTGAAAGAAATCTCTTCAGTAGTGTGAAAATAGTACATAAACATTGTTAGAATGACTAGTGACTAAAGTCAAAGAGGAATCTTCAGCAAGAAGAAACTTAGTAGGGAACTTAGCGATAGTAGGTAGATGAAGTTAGGACAACTGGTGACTGACATGAAAGAGATCTTCTTCAAGAGGAATCTCAATAGTGAAGCAAGTGACAGTAGGCAGACATAGTTAGAACAAATGGTGATTGATGCGAGAGATCTTTTGTGAGAAGAATCCCAAAAGTGACACAAGCGATAGTAGGTAGACATAGTTAGAATAACTGGTGATTGATGTGAAAGATCTTCCATGAGAGGAATCTCAATAGTGACATGAGCGACAATAGGTAAACACAGTTAGAACAACTAGTGACTAATGTGAGAGATCTTTCATGAGAGGAATCTCTAAAGTAACATGAGAAACAATAGGCATACGTAGTTGAGAAAACTAGTGACTGATGCAAAATAGATTCCTATTACATTGTAGGGTGTTGCCCCCAAGACTATGACAAATATTCAATCCATGGATGCATGAGTGAAAACAACAAACTAAATTTGGAAAGCAACTGTACAAGAGCTAAAGGATGCATTGCAAGATATAGCATTTTAAACAAGAGGTGCCTATTTTCGAAGTTTTCACCTTCTTAGTAGAGATTCTATTTTTTCTATCATGATGCCTGTTTGCCAGGTTTTCATCAATGGCATTTTTCTTCTTTTCCATTTTTTTTTGTATTTTTCAAATTTTCAAATTTTCTTTTTTTTTTGTATTTTTCAATTTTTCATTTTTTTTGGTATTACCAACGTGCTAATTGCTAAGTTTTTACCAAGATAATGATTTTTTGTAGGACATCTTGCAATTTTAAAAGTTTTTAAAGAATATTTTCAAAATTTTAGAACTTTTTTAGAGATTACTAGCTCTCAAGAAGAATCATATCATTTTGTTCCAATCTCTAGCAAGGTGTAGGATGAGATGTAGTAGCAAGCTGGTGGATATATAGAGATGGATATGCAATGAGTATGAAGTGGTGAATGTTACCCTCAAGGAAAGTCTTCACAAGATTACCTAAGCCAGGGAAAAAGGAAATAGCAATATAAGCTCATGGTGTAATGAAGGATATCACATAAGTAATCCGAGAAAATGACCATATGAAGAGATTGCTAAGAACTGATTTTCCTTCTTTCTTTTGTTGATCAAGACCAAAGGGTTAATTGAATAGGATAGCAAATTTTTTATGGAGGTTATGAGTGAATGACTTTGGGAATGAAGACATCTAAAGGATAAGCAAGATCATGATAGGATATCAGAGATGGAAGAATTATGCATGATGCTTATTTACTAGGTTTTCATCATGGTATTTATCCAAGGTGCCACAAGAAGTGGTTTTTACCATAGGATGGATTTGTTTTTCTTTCTCTTTTGCTACCAAGGTGCCACAAGAAGCAGTTTTCACTAAGGCAATTTTTCATTTTTTTTCTTTTTAATTTTTTTTCTAGAAAGAGCTTAAGCTTTCTCAAGTTAAATAGCATGCCTATAAGAAAGATAAGTTATGATAATCCAAGGCCATAGAAAGGTACGCTCAAATATTTTGATAAGGTAATGGAAGGGAAATCATAGGTAAATGAGAGGTAGATGGAGGATAAGGTTGTTGGTTTTGGAAGACTAGAACAAGAAAGGATAGCAAGTAGGCATAAGATTTAGAGGATTTCATGATAGTGGATGAGATATTAGGAAAGATCAACATTGACACACACCTTGAAGGGTGATGGAATGATGGGGAAATCATGGACAAAATAGATTAAGGAAACATAGCCATTTTGGAGGAAGGTGGAGTAGAAGGTTTTGAAATCTTTTTAGGAAGATGTTGGGAAGAAGATGGAGTGGAAGCCTTTGGAAGCTTGAATATCAACATTAATTTGTTTTCAGTATTAAAGTCCTTCAAAAGAGACTTGGGAATCCATATAGCTTTTGATTTTTTATTAGATTCTTTGGAACACATTTCTTCAATAATAGATTTAAGAACCCACACTTTCTTTTGTTGAGCTCTTTACATAGTGGACATTTGTGGTATCTTTTGCATATTTTCCTTCTTAACATTCACATGTTCATTAGAGGAGACACAAAGAACTTTTGAAGATAGATTCATGCACTTGTGTTTGAGTTGATCATCCAAATTACTTCCTAAGGACTTGGGATTTGTGGATGAATGAGACCAATATGTCTAGTTTAGATAGAAAGGTGAATGTGAAGAGTTCAAGTATGCGTATCTTTGTTGATCTTGGGGTAGGGTAGGAGGAACATGTAATGAGATGAGAGTGGAAGTAGGAGATAGAGGAACATAAGGTCCTAATATGGATGGAAGACTTGAAGGTTTTAGCTTAGATGGATAGGGACCAAGGATAGATTTAGAAAATGTGAATGGACCATGAGTAGGGATATCAACATCTTTAGAGTGAGAAACATGACCAAAGCCATCAATAGATTTATGAGTAATTGTTAAAGGAGCAATACCTTTGACAAGAGTATTTAAAGCTTGAGCATAGTTTTGAAGTGAATGTAACAAGGTAGAACAATAGGGTGAGGGAATGCTTTTCTCTTCAAATGGAATTTTAGGTAGCATAGGAAAAGCATCCTTCTCTTGGTCTTTAATAATTTCCTTCTTGCTTAGTAAAGGTGCATGACATGGGAGATGGAGGACTATGTGGCTATTGAGATGGAGGCATGAGACCTTGGAAGATTTGAAAGGGGATGAAGGAATCTTGGCCCTTATTAACACTTGTTTCTTCATCATTTAAGTAGTCCTCTTGACATAAAACCAATTTTGAGAATGAGGGAGTATCTAAATTTGTATTTGAATCTATTTTTGAGTCTACATAATAGGCTCTTGAAGTTTAGAAGGAAACTTACTTGGAGTGGAATTTATAGGCATAGCAGGGCATGAAGACATATGATCTATGAAGGTAGTGAAAAGACTTGCAACCCAATATTTGTTGGCTTGATTTTCTTTTAAAGGAAGTCCTTGAGGGTAAACATAGTCAATAGGAGGAGCAACGAGTTCTTTGTTTGGTGAATATGTGTTGGAAATATTGGACACTTTAGAAGGTGATTGTATGTTGGAAGAGATAAGTGTCACATTTAAACCATTACTAGACATGGTTTAATGATATTGATCCTTCTTGAGAATAGAATCTTTAGTAGATGAGAGCTTAGATTGAATTATGCCATTGTCAAAGAGATCGTGGATCGTGTTTTCCAACTACTTATAATGTGAAGTTTTATGTAAGTTATGTCTATGATAGGCATAATAGTTACTCATAAAGGAAACTCCTGCCAAAGTGATCTTAGGTAAAACAATGAGTTTTTCTTCAAGAAGTTCTTCCATGGTTAATTCATAAGATTTTCCCAAAGGTGTGAAATCATGCTTTGGTTTAAATTGCCAAGGTTTGTTTTCAAAGATACCTTTAGATTTCTTGGGTGTTGTTGCACTATTTTCCAAGGATTTGGTTTCAACATCGTAAGAAGTTGATGGTTTGCTATCATTAGAGGAATTGGAATAAACTCACAAAGAGAATGTGCTCGATGGTGTGTTTTCTTCTTTTAGTCTTTGAAGTTGAGCACTTATTGTTTTGATTTGTTTCTTCATATTTGTAATTAGAATCCCTTCTTCCTCACTAAGAATGTTAGATTGAGTTTATTTATTTCTAGCCATTTTGATGTACTATGTTTTAAGTAGTGACAAACAAGTTTTAGATCATAAGTCCACTAGAGACAGAGGAATAGCATAATGTTTACAACCATAGACCGAACTTGGATCAAGTTTTTGAAGAGGGATCTCAAAATAGCTCACTATTTTTT
Source organism: Cupressus sempervirens (assembly GCA_028749045.1). Classification (NCBI taxonomy): domain Eukaryota; kingdom Viridiplantae; phylum Streptophyta; class Pinopsida; order Cupressales; family Cupressaceae; genus Cupressus; species Cupressus sempervirens. Next base: position 330,937,484 of record CM053787.1, read on the forward strand.
ATAGATTTGATAGACTCACACAAGAAAATCATTCCAAGGTGAGGAAATAAAGACAACTAGGTGAGAAGATACAACTAGCTAAACAATTTTGATAGCTTTACGACAAGATCCCACGTGAAGATTCACAGAGAAAGTGCAAAGAACTAGGGGAAGTTTCAAAACAACAATCAGTTCTCTCATGTGAGAACTTGCACAAGACCACGTGAGGATTAGAAAAAAAGAATTTGATTGAGAAAGACAGGATTTGGAAAGATTTTGCATGAAGATACACAGAAGGGTGCTAGGAACTATATAGAACCTCATGAGGAAGCACTAGGAGACCGTTTTATTGTGCAAAATTGTGTAAAACTAGAAGCAAGAAAATGATTATAATAACAAGCTTTGACTAAACTTGAAGAGATTTTTAGAGTTTTTGATAGTTTTTTAATAGAGGACCGATAGTGTTAACAAGTTTTACATTTTGGACATGTTTTGGTATACAAAGATAGTTGTTTTCAAACATAGGAAGCAAGCAATAGTCACAAAAAATCCAACTGAGAACAAAGCAACTCATAAGGATAGCAGAGTCTTGTCCTTTTATTTTCTTGAAAGATTTGGACAAATTTAAAGACCCAAAAAAGACATGCTTTATCCCTATAACCAAAAATGGTAGAGGAAGCAAAACCTTTGTATCAAAACTTATGTGTATGCATTCACCTCACACATCTGTGTCATCCCCCTAGAGGGCAGCCATGTTTTTGGTGTATTCTAAGGACTCAATAACATATATGTTGAATATTGGTAGATATCAACATTATTTTCAGATTTTGGACATGTTTTGGTATACAAAGATAGTTGTTTTCAAACATGGGAAGCAAATAGTAGTCACAATCAATCCAACCGAGGACAAAGCAACTCAAAAGGATAGGGGAGTCTTGTCCTTCTATTTCCTTGAAAGATTTGGATAGATTTAAAGACCTAAAAAAGACATGCTTTATCCCTAGAACCAAAAATGGTAGATGAAGCAAAACCTTTGTATCGCAACTTATGTGCATGTGTTCACCTCACATAGCTGTGTCACCCCACTAGAGGGCGACCATGTTTTTGGTGTATTGCAAGGACTCAATAACATATATGTTGAATGAGCACCCTTGTGGTATGGGTCAAGCATGTATACCACCTTCCAACGCCCATGTATTGTTAGTTTGTTGACTAATTAGGAAAGTACTGTACATAATTCATAAATTCTTTAGACAACATGTTGTAACCCTAAAGTGGCATAAAATACTTGTATAAAAGGGCTTAGGGTTAGGGATTGTTTCATAGTGGTGATGCAAAATTGGTTCTTGCGACAGTATTGAGCTATAAGGGATTACAAATTGTAATCAGGTTGTTATCACTAGATCGTAATAATATTGAACTTGTTGTTTGGTGGATGTAGCCCAGGAATTGGGTGAACCACGTTAAATCTTGCAGTGCCTTATGTGCTTTTTTGTGTGATCTATTATTTTTTGATATTGTTTATATTTACATGTACTTGTTATTTCTATCTGTGGTTTAATCCTAACAAGTGGTATCAGAGTGAGGTTATTTTTTTAGTTATCCTCTACAGGAAAGTCTCACGGTTGAGTGTGAGTCTCATGATTGAGTGGGAGCAATGGCAGACAAGGGTAAGCTAAGGGTTGACAAGTTTAATGGGCAAAACTTTTAGTTGTGGAAGATGCAAATGGAAGACTATCTTTATCAGAAGGATTTATGGAAGTTGTTGGAAGGCAAAACCAAGAATTAGGGATCTATGTCAAATGATGAATGGGATATTTTAGATAGAAAGGCACTTGCAAGCATTTGATTATGCTTGGCACCATCGGTGGCATTTAATATTACAAAAGTGAAGACAACAGAAGAGTTAACGAAAACCCTAGTGACACTATATGAAAAGCCCCCCACTTCAAACAAGGTATTTCTCATGATGCGTTTATTTAATATGAAAATGGTAGAAGGTGGATCTATTGTAGATCATTTAAATGAGTTTAATACTATTAATAGTTAGTTATCTTCTGTGGGTATCAATTTTGATGAAGAAATTAAGGCTCTCTTCATTTTGTATTCTTTTCCTAAAAGCTAGAATGGCTTGGTAATGGCTATGAGTAATTCTGTTCCCAGATCTAGTACCCTAAAATATGATGATGTGATTGGTCTCAATTGAGAGGACTGAATGACTGCTGGAACTATGGGAACTAGGGCATAAAAAGAAAGATTGTTGCACTTGAAAAAAAAATGAAAGAGATAAACCAGATGGAGACAAGGAGGAAAATTTGGTAAGTAAAAAATCCAAAGAGGATGCTTTGCTTCTGTCTTTAGAAAGTGTTGATAATTCATGGGTTTTAGATTTTGGTGCTTCATTTAATGCTACACCTTAGAGAGGTTATTTCATTGATTATGTCCAAGGGGATTTTGGGCTTGTTTATTTGGGGGATAATGAACCCTATCAAATTGTTAGAAATGGAAAAGTTAAGATTAAGTTGCAGAATGGGAATCATTGGCTACTAAATGAGGTAAGACATGTTCCAAGGCTAAGTAGGAATTTAATTTCAATAGGGCAACTTGGTGATGGGGGTTGTGTAGTTACTTTTAATAATAAAAGTTGGAAGGTTTCAAAAGTTTCCCTTGTAGTAGCAAAAGTTGTGAAAGTAGGCACCTTATATCTTTGTATAAGTCATATTGTTCTTTCTACTTTAGTTGTTTCAGAGAAAAATGAATGTTCAGGAATAGTTGCTGCAATTGAGCAGGAAGAACAAATACCTGGTGTAAATTCTGATGCAGTGCTATGGCACAATAGACTTGGGCACATGAGTGAGAAAGTTATGAAAGTACTTCATTCAAAGAATGTTTTACCAGGGCTAAAATGTATTAATATGGATTTATGTGAAAGTTGTGTGTATGGAAAAAAAAAAGTGAGTGAGTTTTGTGAAGATTGGGAAGGAAAACAAAAAGGAGAAATTAGAGCTTGTGCATACCAATGTATGGGGACCAGCTTAGGTATCTTCTCATGGAAGCTCTCATTATTATGTTACATTTATTGATGATGCAACTAGAAAGTTATGGATTTATTTTCTTAGATAGAAATCTAATTTATTTCAAACTTTTAAGAAATGGAAATGCTTGGTTGAAAATGAGACTAGTAAGAAATTAAAATATCTCAAATATGATAATGGTGGTGCGTATTGTAGTCATGAATTTGAAGATTATTTCTCCACTAATGGCATTTGTAGATAGAAAACTATTCCAAGGACTCCACAGGAAAATGGAGTGGCTGAAGACATGAACAGGACTATAATGGAGCATGCAAGGAGCATGAGCTTGCATGCTTGGTTCCCCTTACACATGTGGGTGGAGGCTATTAATACTATTGTATATTTGATTAATAGAGGTCCCTCTACTCCTTTGGATTGTGGTATTCTAGAGGAAGCATGGATTGGTAAGAAGGTGAGTTATTCTTTTCTCAAAACCTTCGATTGTGAAGCATTTGCTTACACAGATTTTGAAAATAGAACCAAGCTGGAAGTTAAGTCAAAGAAATGTATATTTTTTGGATATCTTATTAATGAATTTGGTTATAGGCTTTGGGATTTTGAAAATTGTAAAATTGTAAGAAGCAGGGATGTCATATTCAACGAGAAAGTGTTGTACAAAGATCTGTTGCAGCAACATGAGAAGAAAGAAGATGATTATGTAGTGCTGGATGATACTCCAAAAGATGATGTTCCAACCATTCCTCATGATGTGCAACAATCGCAATAAAAAATACCACACACACTAGTGAATGTTAGATAGTCAACAAGGAAAATTAGACCTCCAGACATATTTTCTCCCTCTTTGTATTCTATTTTATTAATAGATGCTGGTGAACCTAAGTGTTATGCTGAAGTTGTGTAGGTAGATATTAAGATTCAGTGGGAGTCTGCCATAAAAGATGAAATGGACACTTTGTTGCAAAATAAGACTTGGGATTTATGCAAGTTGCCTACTAGTAAAAGGGCTTTATAGAATAAATGGGTTTATAGGTTGAAAGAAGAGGAAGGTGGTAAGAAAATATTTTAAGCCAAGTTAGTTGTAAAAGGATTTGCATAGAAAAAAGGTATCGATTATGATGAGATATTTTATCCTATTGTTAAAATGACTTTTATCCGTACTATTTTAAGTATTGTGGCTACTGAAGATTTGCATTTAGAGCATCTTGATGTTAAAACAACCTTCCTTCATGGTGATTTGGATGAAGAGATATATATGGCTCAGCCATAGGGATTTGAGGTCAAAGGCAAGGAGAACTTAGTGTGCAAATTGAAAAAAAGTTTATATGGCTTGAAGCAAGCACATTGGCAATGGTATCTAAAATTTGACAATTTCATGCATGAGCATGGTTACAGTAGGTGTCATTTAGACCATGGTATCTACTTTAAGAGGTTGGATGATGATAGCTACATTATTTTATGTTAATATGTTGATGATATACTTGTAGTTGTGTCTAACATGGATCACATTAAGGAGTTGAAATGCCAATTAGCACATTCATTTTATATGAAGGATTTGGGGGTAGAAAAAAAAATCCTTGGTATGAAGATTTGCAAAGATAGAAAGAATATAAAATTGATGCTATCTTAGGCTTATTATGTTGAGTAGGTGTTGCAATGTTTCTCTATGGAGAATGCTAAATCTGTCAGCACACTTTTACCTAGTCATTTGAAGTTGACTAATGATATGTGTCCCAAGACACAAGAAGAGGAGGATAAGATGTCCAAGGTACCCTATGCTTCAGCTATAGGAAGCTTGATGTATGCTATGGTATGTACTAGGCCATATATTGCACATGCAGTGGGAGTCATTAGTAGGTATATGAGTCATCCAGGAATTAAGCATTAGAATGCAGTCAAATGGATTCTTAGATATTTGAGAGGAACATCCAATAAATGTTTACACTTTGGGGGCTCTACTACTAATTTACAGGGCTATGTTGACTCAGATTTGGTAAGGGATATTGATACCAGGTGGAGTACTATAGGTTATGTCTTTACTATTAGTGGGGCAACGGTGAGCTGGGTTTCTAGGTTACAGAAGGTTAATGCTTTATCAACTATAGAGATAGAGTATGTTGCTACTACAGAGGTAGCTAAGAAGATGATATGGCTTTAGTTCTTCTTGGAAGAATTGGGACACCCTCAGAGGGATAATTATTTGTTTACAAATAGTCAGAGTGCCATTCATCTTGCTAAAAAATTAGCTCTGCATTCAAAGGCAAAAGACATTCAGTTGTAGTATCATTTCATTCAATTGGTATTGGATGATGGATAGTTAAAGTTGGATAAGATTTATATAGATGAAAATCTAGCAGATATGTTTACAAAGGTAGTGACAAGTGAGAAGTTGAATTCTTCTTCAACTTCAGTTGGTCTTCTAGATTGAACATGAATAAAAGAACAATAGAGTCTAGGGTGGTTTGATCTAGTGAGAGCCCCATGTGGTAGTAGTATTTCTACAAGACTAGTCTCCAAGTGGGAGATTATATAAAAGGGATTAGGGTTAGGGATTTTTTCAATGGGGTGATGTGAAATTGGTTATTGCGGTGGTATTGAGTTTCAAGGGATTACAGATTGTAATCAGGTTGTTATCATTGGATCGTAATAATATTGGACTTGATGTTTGGTGGATGTAGCCCAGGGATTGGGTGAACCACATTAAATCTTGGTGTCTTATGTTCTTTTCTGTGTGATCTATTAGTTTTTGATATTGTTTATATTTGCATGTACTTGTTATTTTTGTTTGTGGTTTAATCCTAACAGGTACATGTCTATGGTGACTATCTACGAGAGAGATTCTTGTCCCTCCTTGCACAAAGATTATGCCTCCTTTTAGAGGTGAACTGGGTAGAAACTAAGAGATTTTTACATGGCTTCCATTCATATTAACCCTCAATGGCTTTGTGAACAAAGTTGAGGCCAACAACCCACACTAGTATCTAAAAGTGCACACACATGACTAGGAAGACTGGGGTTAGCATTGGCCAGTGCAACAAATAGAGCCTCTTCTTGATATGTGATATCATAATGAAAAAGAGGAAATTAACATGGTTTTGGAGTCTTTCTCTCTATAAAGCTTCTTTATTATAGTGAGTTAGAATCACTAGCAAAAGGTGTGTGCTCACTTGGGTCATTCCCGAAGATTGGATTGCTCCATTAGGACCTCTAAAGGTTGACTTTGACTAGTGGTTCGGGTCCAAGTTTCTAATTTCCCTCGAGGGCAAAGAGCATACTCCTCTACCTCGTCACCTTACCCAAACACATAGAACATGTTCATCACCAAGTTAGCTTATCAACCCCAACTTGTCTTTCTCCAAGACTTTGATTTCCTAAAAGGAAATTCTCATCTCTTCATAAAAAGCTTTTCTTGGGATAACCACTAACTTTCTTGCCTTCCTTGGGTACTATCTTCTAAAGGCATCTAGGTTTCTAATTTACTCTTGGGCATCACTTCCAAGTAGCAAAGAGCATACTCCCCTATTCCTTTGTCTAGATCCCTAAGAAGTTCACAAGTCCTATTAAACTATGTGTGAGAAAGTAGTAAAAGAAGACACAATGTTTTAGTGGGTTTGAATTGATTCTTTGACATGTGTATCTTTAAATAGGCATCCTACAATCATACCATTAGTATTCTTTAAGAGTTTGTAATAGGATGTCTTTGAAAGGAAATCTACAAACCACAGTTAAGCTACATCAGAGGTTAGATATCATCAAATAAATTCTACAAAAATAATCATCAAATCAAAGAAATCATGAAAATGAAGCAAAAATGTAGACTTTTAGTTTACTAGTGTCAAGTCTCACATGAAGAAATAGAGCATATGGCATGAGAAAGTGCAGTGAACCTTGCAAGGAAGTGTAAAGTTAGCATTTTCTTGCATGAGAAAGTACAGTAAGCCATGCAAAGAAACACAAATTTGGCATTTTCTTGCATGAGAAAGTGCAAAATAGGCATCAAAATCTTAGTTTCTTCATGCGAGAATGAGATTTTTCGTGTGAGAAACTGAGGGACTGTATGGAAAAAAGTGACGAAACATAAAAAAATGTAAAAAAATAACAAATGAGGCTACAAACTTGATTTCTCAACCCCACGGTGGGTGCCAAAAATGTGAGTGTTAAATGTGGGCCTCTGTAATTCACACACACTTCAACATGATCATTATCTAAGGAATCATCCTATAATGAACATGAGATTTTTCATCTGAAATAACTAGTAGGTTGATCTATTTCCTCCTAAATAGAATTATTTTTCTATTCACTCTTAGACCGAGAAGCTAGCAACCAGACATCTAGAATGAAGGATTTTTAAGCTATATGAATGCATAATTAATCTATGTGAGATTGCAAATATGGGAGTATTGAACTAAAAATGCAAGAGTAATTGAGTCAACAATTCAACATAAGTTCAATGCTATTCAATTGCGACTTCTATAATGAGGAATCAAGAGCTTCTTAAATAGAACCCAAGAATTGATCAACGATTGAGATCAAATTGAATGAACAATTGAGATTAGAAGAAAATTTAGTCAGAATAGAAAGTTGCCTTATGAAAAGGAAGTTAACTAATTATTTTTTAGAGGATTAAGGAGTTAATTGATTTAATTCCTTTTCTGATTTCAGTCAACTCAATTTCCAATTCTAAAATGAAGAGAGAATAGTGGAGAAGATATTTGATTTAAGGGAATTAAATACGACCTCATAATTGAATATTCTAATCAATTGAATAGTTAAATTCAACAATTAGAATGAGGATATTTAATTAAATCAAATATATTTAATTCCTCATGTATATTAGCTAAAGGGGTGAATTTAATTTAATTAGAGTACTAGGACTTCTAATTAAATTAATTAAATTAAAAAGTTAATTTAGGAAATTCAATAAATATTTAAGAATTAATTAAAGTAAGTGATTAATGGTTATGTGCAGGATCATGGTCAACCAAACTATGGCCTTAAGTGGCAGTGAAAAACCAGCAAATCAAGGTTATGTCAACTTGACACATAATTTTAAAGTGGTTCTGGACTTTATATCAAAAAGTTGTAAGAAAATAATCTACAAGAAATTGAATGTAGTTTCTAAACTACTAGGCCTTATCTAGAGAAAAAAAAATTGATTGGTCAAAAGTTTGAATTTTAATGCAGTACTACGAAAATTTCATGGTGAAACTACAAAGTAGGTGTATGTCTGACCACTTTAATCAAAATCAAATGAAAATATTTTTAAATATAATTATAGATATAAAAAGTAGACTCATGGTTGGATGTGATGCATATTTTTGGGTATTTTAATTCCAAATAAATAATTAAATATGAATTTTATACTAAAACTTTTTTGGAAAAAAAAACTCCCATGTTCGACCACCTTAAGAAATAGAAAACTTTACCAAATTTATTTATTTTTTCTTATACTAGGTGAAGCATAGAATGTGACACAACTTTTGGATTTAAAAAATGTTATACCATTTGAAAGTTATAGCTATTTTTCAATCAGTATGTCAATCAACACTTTACAATCATCTTCATTGAAAATTAACTAATAAATACTTATCGAACTCAAAATTTGACAACAATTATATCGATGGAATCTCAAGAGTGTTATAAAAAAACCATTTATGTTTCATTGGATTTTGATGAAAATAACATTGTCGGATGGCTACCCGGAGTCTGACTGTTAGTGAAACTCTTCTCAAACACATTTTTTGGGTTGACCAAATAGGCTTGATAAATATCGAGCCTAATCAAATACTCGATTTGAAATCGAGTATTCGATCAAGGACATGATTTTTCAATTGAAATTTCAGAGGGAAATTTAATAAGAAAGAGTTCTCAATTGTAATTTTGGAGGGAGGGAAATTTGAGAGGGAAACTTTTTAGTGTTTTAGAGGGAAATTTATTTGGGGGAATTGTGGACATTGATATTATTATTATATACGATTATAATTATTATTATATTATAGTAATATGTATGATTATTATTATTAAATCTATAATCTAGTAACATATATGATTACTAATGTTATATAATCTAATAGTATATTATTATTATATTAAAATATAAAATATTATATTATTATTAAATATGCCAATAGTGGCATGTTGTGATGTTTAAGTTGTTGAGTTTTTATCCTTGCCACCAAGGTTCAAATCTAATGGGGATGAGGTCCCTTATTTATGGCCTCGCTGCTTCATAACTCTAGGTCAAAAGCATTTACCCCTCTTTATAAAAATAATAATTATTATTAAATATAATATTGTCATAAAATGCATCGAGAGGGGTCATAGGTTAACCTATGAACCCTTTTGACACATTCCCAATAGGTCCCTAGGGGTCCTTGGTCTCCTAGGGACATACATTGTTATGAAATGCGTAGATGCATTGGAACCAACCAAATGCGTCCCTAGGGGCCCTAGGACCCTTGGGGACATAGGTTGTCATGAAATGCATCAAGAGGGGTCATAGTTTAACCTATGACCCCTCTTAATGCATTGAAACAAACCACATGCATCCCTAGGGGTCCTAGGGCTCCTAGGGACATAGGTTGTCATGAAATGCATCGAGAGGGGTCATAGGTTAATCTATGACACCTCTTGACACATTAGAACCAACTACATTCATCCCTAGGGGTCTTAGGGCCCCTAGGGACATACATTGTCATGAAATACTTCAAGAGGGGTCATAAGTTAACCTATGATGCCTCTCGATGCATTAGAACCAACCACATGCATCCCTAAGGGTCCTAGGGCCCCTAGGGACATACATTGTCATGAAATGAATTGAGAGGGGTCATAAATTAACCTATGACCCCTTTTGATGTATTATAATCAACCAAATGCATCTCTAGGCATCCTAGGGCTCCTAGGGACATACGTTATCATGAAATGCGTCAATCAAGGTCATAGGTTAACCTATGATCCCTATCGATGCATTGGAACCAACCACATGAGTCCCTAGGGGCCCTAGGGACCCTAGGGACATAGATTGTCATGAAATGCATTGAGAGGGGTCATAGGTTAACCTATGATGCCTCTCAACACATTAGAACCAACCACATGCATCCCTAGGGGTCATAGGTTGTCATGAAATGCATTGAGAGGGGTCATAAGTTAACCTATGACCCCTCTTGATGCATTGGAACCAACCACATGCATCCATAGGGGTCTTGGGGCCCCTAGGGACATAGGTTGTCATGAAATGCATCAAGAGGGGTCATAGGTTAACCTATGACACCTCTAGATGCATTAGAACCAATCACATACATCTCTAAGGGTCCTAGGGTCCCTAGGGACATATGTTGTCATGAAATGCATTGTGAGGGGTCATAGGTTGACCTATGACCCCTCTCGATGCATTAGAACCAACTAAATACATCCTTAGGGGTTCTAGGGCTTGTAGGGACATAGGTTGTCATTAAATGCATCAAAAGAGGTCATAAGTTAACCTATGACCCCTCTACACGCATTAGAACTGACCAAATGCCTCCCTAGGGGTTCTAAGGCCTTTAGGGACATAGGTTGTCATGAAATGCATCAAAACGGATCATAGATTAACTTATGATGCCTCTCAACACATTACAACCAACCACATGCATATGTTGTCATTGAATACATTGAGAGGGGTCATAGGTTCTCAACACATTGGAACCAACTACATGAGTCCCTAGGGGTCCTAGGGCCCCTAGGGACATACGTTATCATAAAATGCGTCGAGAGGGGTCATGGGTTAACCTATGATGCCTCTTGATGCATTAGAACCAAGCAAATGCATCTGTAGGGGTCATAGGGCCTCTAGAGACATAGGTTGTCATGAAATGCATCGAAAGGGGTCATAGGTTAACCTATGACCCCTCTATAAGCATTAGAACCAGCCAAATGCCTCCTTAGGGGTCCTAAGGCCCCTAGGGACATAGGTTTTCCCTAGGACCCCAAGGGATGCATGTGGTTGGTTTTAATGCATCGAGAGGGGTCATAGGTGGGTCCTAGGGATGCATGTGGTTCGTTTTAATGCATCGTTAACCTATGACCCCTCTTGATGCATTAAAACCAACCACATGCATCCCTAGGGGTCCTAGGGCCTCTAGGGATGTAGGTTGTCATGAAATACATTGAGAGGGGTCATAGGTTAACCTATGACCCCTCTACATACATTAGAACCAACCAAATGCCTCCCTAGGGGTCCTAGGGCCCTTAGGAACATACGTTGACATGAAATGTGTCAAGAGGGGTCATAGGTTAACCTATGACACCTCTCGATGCATTATAACCAACCAAAAGTGTCCATAGTGGTCCTAGAGCCCCTAGGGACATATATTATCATAAAATGCATTGATAAGGGTCATAGGTTAACCTATGACCCTTCTATAGACATTGGAACTAACCAAATGCATCCCTAGGGGCCCTAGGACCCCTAGGGACATAGAATGTCATGAAATGCATCAAGAGGGGTCATAGGTTAACCTATGACACCTCTCAATGCATTAAAACCAAGCAGAAGCGTCCCTAGGGGTCCTAGGGCCCCTAGGGACATACATTATCATGAAATGTGTTGTTCGGGGTCATAGGTTAACCTATGACCCCTCTAGACACATTGGAACCAACCAAATGCATCCCTAGAGGCCCTAGGACCCCTAGGGACATAGGTTGTCATAAAATGCATCAAACCCTCTCGACACATTGGAACCAACCACATGAGTCCCTAGGGGTCCTAGGGCCCCTAAGGACATAAGTTGTCATGAAATGCATCGAGAGGGGTCATAGGTTAACCTATGATGCCTCTCGACACATTAGAACCAACCACATGCGTTCCTAGGGACCCTTAGGGACATAGGTTGTCATGAAATGTATCGTGATGGGTCATAGGTTAACCTATGACCCCTCTCGATGCATTGGAACTAACCGCATGCATACCTAGGGGTCCTAAGGCCCCTAGGGACATAGGTTGTCATGAAATGTGTCGAAAGGGGTCATAGGTTAACCTATGTTACCTCTCGATGCATTAAAACCAACCACATGCATCCCTAGGGGTCCTAGGGCCACTAGGGACATATGTTGTCATGAAATGCATCGAGAGGGGTCATGGGTATGCATTGGAACCAACCACATGAGTCCCTAGGGGTCCTAGGGCCCCTAGGGACATACGTTGTCATGAAATGCATTGAGAGGGGTCATAGGTTAACCTATGATGCCTCTCGATGCATTAGAACCAACCACATGCGTCCCTAGGGGTCCTAGGGCTCCTAGGGACATAGGTTGTCATGAAATGTGTTGAGAGGGGTCATAGGTTAACCTATGACCCCTCTACATTATTGGAACCAACTAAATGCCTCCCTAGGGGTCCTAGGGCCCCTAGGGACATAGGTTGTCATGAAACGTGTTGAGAGGGGTCATAGGCTAACCTATGATGCCTCTCGATGCATTAGAACCAACCACATGCATCCCTAGGGGTCTTAGGGCCCCTAGGGACATATGTTGTCATGAAATGCATCAAGAGGGGTCATAGGTGAACCTATGACCCCTCTCAACACATTGGAACCAACCACATGCATCACTAGGAGTCCTAGGGCCCCTAGGGACATAGGTTGTCATGAAATGCATTGAGAGGGGTCATAGTTTAACCTACGACCCCTCTTGACGCATTGGAACCACCCAAATGCGTCCCTAGGGGGCCCTAGGGACATAGGTTGTCATGAAATGCGTTGAGAGGGGTCATATGTTAACCTATGACCCCTCTTGATGCATTTTAGATATATATTAACCTATAACCTATAATAATTTCATATATATATATATATATTAATATATATTATATATTTATAGATTATAATAATAATAACATATATTATTATATGTAATAATAATATAATATAATAATATATTATAATCTAATACATAACTCATAATTATATAATATAATATACTCATAACTTGTTATACATTTAACTCATTATATATTAATAACATATATAATATATTACGGTTTTATATTTAATAATGATATAGTAAAAATAATAATAATATAATATAATAATCATATATATTATATTTACAGATTATAATAATAATAACATATATTACGTTATTATATTTAATAATATAATAATAATATAATATAAAAATTTCATATATATATATATATTAATACACATTATATATTTATAGATAATAATAATAATATAATATAATAATACATTATAATCTAATACATAACTCATAACTCATTATATTTTAATAACATATAATATATATTAATATATATTATTATATATTAATAGTTAACATAGGTCATAATAATAATAACATGTATTACGTTATTATATTTAATAATTTAATAATAATATAATATAATAATTTCATATATATATATTAATATATATTATATATTTATAGATTATAATAATAATAACATATATTATTATATTTAATAATAATATATTATAATCTAATACATAACTCATAACTCATTATATACATTATAATCTTAATCTTTTGACTCATTTGACCTCAATATTGGATATCCGATTTGATATCGGATACCCGATTTGATATCGGATACCCGATTTAATTTCGGGTAGATCAGATACTTGATTTTACTGGCATGATTTTCCCAAAATATTCCCTGTGACTTCAAACTTGACAACATCGCTTTTTGTGGGCCATTTTCATGTGTTTTGGGAAAAGTCACATTTTGGGGCCCAAACGATTGAAAAAGGTTTGATAATATATTCCTAGGTGTCCAATATTATCATTTGAATGGGGAGCAACAGTCGTCAAAAGGTTAAACGCAAAAGGAGGGTATCCAATGATGACATTGTGGCATATAGGGAAAGGGACAAAGTAAATCACTGAAGGAAAAGACAAGGTATGTTAAATGTGAGTCAAGTTGACGATGAATTAGTCGAAGGTGAAATCATAGAGTCAGATAATGAATATGTGCAGTTGAGAAGTGAAAATGTACCAATTGAAAATGATAATGCCAAGATTGAAGATTTAGAGAATGAAAAATTGGAGGATGAAATGCTACTAAGTCATAATGTAAATTGCATGATTAATGATCATGCTGAACATGACAATGCATAGGAACCTAATGCATAAGAACCTTACATAGCTCCTAATTATAATTGACATGAAGGTTCTAGAACACCAAAGTAATTTAAATTGATGAAATGATTATTAACAATTTGGAAGGAAAAAAATTATAAAGAACCATTCGGTTATGGGCTTCAAGACTATATATAAGATTTTTTTTGGTAACAAGATAGTGGTGGAGCAATGTCAGCTTTTTATGCACTTATTAACGATGCAAAAGATGTGACCTATGCTTTCTAAATTGAAGATTTGTGTCAATAAAAAATTGGAAAGAAATGTCATTATTGTGAAGAATCTTTTCAGTGCTCTCAATAACATTGGGAAAAATAGTAGGGAGAAGGACAAGAGAGCTTCTTGAAGGGTTATTACAACCTCTTTGGTAAGTCATTGTTTGAGAAAGGATAGATATATGAGACAAACTTGTATTGACTTGAACTTAAATCATACAATTTTGAGAAGAACACTTAGTAGACAAGAGAGAATTGATGATCCTCTTCAAAATGAAACATGGGATTTTGGTGGGAGACTTCCACATTTTGATAAGAAGCTATCTGATGATGTGAAGGAAGAAATTACACAATTTTGGCACTCTATCTCACGAGTATCACTCAATAATAAAGACGTGTTAAAATTGAGAATTGCTATCAGAGATTGCACGCCACATCCTAAACACTATTTGGAGGTAAGTCAAACTATGTTGTTCAAACAATTTAGAGAGAGTCATCCAAGTCTTCATATATCACAAAGGGCTTTTGAATCTTTGAGGCAATTTTATTGTGTGCCACTTAAAATTCAAAATACATGTTGTTGCAAATATCATGTCAAGTTTTCTATGCACCATGAACTGTTACGCTTCATCCATTCTACTTTGCATAAGAAAGAAATGTTGGAGAATTGTGGTGCTAGTGGGCTTACAAAATCATCAAGAGACTTTCTAGATCAATTTTTATGTCGTAGAGTTGATGGTTGTTTCTTTTATAGAAATGTTTTCTTAAATGAGAAGTGTTCAGAATGTGGTGGCTTATCCAAGTTTGACACAAGTTTCCATGAGGGGTGTGAACAAGATCTTGGAAAGACAATAGCAAAAAAAAAAGGTATATGAAATGGTGAAATACGCATTGAAGAGTGGGGGTGAGGGCTCTAGATGTGAATTGGTTGCAAAAGAACTTAGTGTGGCTAGTTTTATTTCGGATTTCAAGGTAAATATTTTCTACAAGTATGCAAAACATAGTCATAAGTCTCAGTGGCTAGATCAACAATTTAGAATGTGTAAGGAGACTTTTCCCATTGGCACTATTATATTAGTTGTTGATTTTTCTGAAAACTACACATTGAAACCTCAAAATGAGACACAATCTCAGTATTACAACTCCATTCAGATTGCTATTTTCATCCACATAACATATAGACATGCCCCTGATAGTGTGGAAGATAATCAAAAGATTATCAAAGAGTATCATTTTTATATGAGTGATGATAGATCTCACTCTTACTAGTTTGTGCAACATTGTTTCAAGAATTATTTTGATTTCTTACAGGAGCATGTAATTGCTATGGATAGACATATCATTTGGTCAGATAACTGTATAGGTCAATTCAAGAATTCTTGCATGTTTTATTGGTTGTGTAGGATGCACGTAGAGAGGGGGGTGCCTCATATTTGGAGTTTTTTTGAGTCCGTACATGGGAAAGGGGAACATGATGGAGCAGTGGCATGTGTGAAGAGAGCTCTAGTTAAGGAGTAATTAAAGATTTCAGTAGCAGAGCTTCTTAATGCTCATAGCATTGTTGATTGGTGTAGTTTAGCATTATCACAGGGGGGGGGGATTCTTGGTTTAGTGGTACACAGGTTCTTTTGGTTGGTTGAGGAAGGGTCTATAGGTGATAGATTAGATTGTGCTATAGTGAGAGACTCATCAAAAATGCATTCATTCTAGAGCTCTGATTCTAGTACATGGACCATTTGGACATGAAAACTAGCTTGCTTTTGTCCTAGTTGTTTTTAGTGTGATTGGGATCACTATGAGTCGAGTGAGTGGGTGGACACATGGGCTCCATATTATCTTACTCCATTGTCTATCATACCCTCTATCAGAAATGATAACATGGAAAGTTTACTTGAGCATAACCATCTATCAGATCTTCTTTAGCCAAGACATGTCTTTGCTTTGGTTGCACCATAGGGGAATGATGAGAAATATGATTATTGGTTAGCATGTTGTGTAAGAGATAAAAAAAATCTTGTACAACTGATCACAGATGATGATGGATTCACATATCCTACTGGTTTAGTGGTTGTCATTGGAACATGGTTGTGGACATACATGCTTAGAAGGAATGGAATTCCTGCATTTGAAGATTATCAGAAGCACAAAATAATTCTCATATATTCACATCTTATTATAGCAACAAATGTAAAGTTGTTGAAGCATCAAGGAAGACCAAAAGTAAAAGAACTTTTTACTATTACTAATGTTGATCATGAAGCCCTGTTGGAGACCCTAAAATAGAGAGAGGACCCTATTGGAACACTTGACTAGGTATATCTACTTCTTATGTTATTTTCTTCATAATGATTCAGTGAACTGATGATTATCTTGTTTAATACAATAAGTTACTAATATTTTTTATGATCTTGGAATGTAGGTACATCATGAAGAGTGGTGGGGGTGGGGGTGCAGGGGGATGTTGGGGGGTGGTGTGTTGGGGAGAATTCCTAAGATTTATGATGTATTATGATGTAAAATGTGAACTTTTTTTATATATGGTTTTTGTAATAATTTAAAAGATAGGTTAAATTAATTACTTATCCTAATTTGTATTTTGGTAGGTTCTTTTTAAGAAATTATAAGAGGACAATTTTAAGAGCATTTATAGCTATATGAGTATTGAAGCAAGGAGACAATGAAAGATAATTGCTTGTGGATATCTTATTACAAGTTTGGCTTTTTTCTTATTTGACATAGAGCTGACATTATGATTATTAAAACCATTTTTATCAAACTAATCAAATAAGACAAATCTAAAAAATACGGATGAACAATATAGATAACTATTAAAGTTGGTTGTTATAGTTCAAGTAAAATTTTGGGTTCTATATATTGTATAGGCTCTAATTGTGTGACAAAAATCACATAAACTTATTGAAATAGTTGTGTGCTTTGCTACATTTCTCTAATCTATTTGTATAAACTCAAAGTATTGTTGTCCATATTTATCCATTGTATAGGTGCTCTAAGTGCATTTCGAGGTCGATCTTTTGAGGGTCATAACTTGGAGCTCATGAGGGCTATCGATAAAATGTCAAATTTTATAGGATGTTGATGTTGAGGCCTAGAATAACCTATCTCATTTTTGAGAGATTACATTCTGTTTGGATTCGAAACAGAAATCTCGCTCAATGCCAAAACTTGCAGTGTACCTCAGTTCATAAGTGCACCACAACATAACTTTGAAATTTTTGATCTTGGCATCAAATCATCAGTCCCATTAGCTCCAAATGGGTGGATGAACCCTCTTGACACCCTTGTTCTAGCCACAAAGACCCTCCATCATCTGTGGCCACCACATACCAAGTAGTCTCCAAGGTGCTCTAAGTGCATTTCAAGGTGGATCTTTCGAGGGTCATAACATAGAAATCGTGAGGGCTATTGATGAAACATCAAATGATACAGGACAATGATGTTGGGGCCTAAAATAACCTATCTCATTTTTGAGAGATCACATTCCATTTGGATTCAGCACAATGATTTTGCTGACGCAAAAACTCACAGTATGCCTTAGTTCATAGGTGCACCACAATGTAACTTTGAAACCACTAATCTTGGCATTGAATTGTGAGTTCCATTAACTCCAAATGGGCAGGTGAACCCAAATGACACCCTTTTTCTGGCCACAGAGATCATCCATCATCTGCAGCCACCCCATAACGAGTAGTCTCTAAGGTGCTCTAAGTGCATTTTGAAGTTGATCTTTCGAGGGTCGTAACTCGAATCCCGTGAGGGCTATTGATGGAATGTTAAATCTATAGGACAGTGATGCCAAGGCCTAAAATAACCCATCTCATTTTTGAGAGATCACATTCTATTTGGATTTGGCACAACAATCTCACTTGATGCCAAAACTTGCAGTGTGCCTCAGTTCATAGGTGCACCACAACGTAACTTTGAAACCACTGATCTTGACATCAAATCGTCAGCGCCATTAACTCTAGATGGGTGTGTGAATCCTAGTGATACCCTTGTTCTAGGTGTAGAGACCATCCATATTTTGTGGCCACTCAATACTGAGTAGTTTCCAAGGTGCTCTAAGTGTGTTTGAAGGTTGATCTTCCAATGGTCGTAACTCGAAGCTCGTGAGGGCTATTGATGAAACATTGAATTCTACAGGATGGTGATGTCAAGGTCTAAAATAACCTATCTCATTTTCAAGAGATCACATTCTATTTGGATTCAACACAACAATCTTGCTCGATGCCAAAACTCAAAGTGTGCTTCAATTTATAGGTGCACCACATCGTAACTTTGAAACTGTTGATCTTGGCATCAAATCATCAGTGCCATTAGCTCTAGATGGGTGGGTGACCCTAGTGACACCCTTGTTCTGGCATGAAGACCATCCATCATTCGT
Source organism: Cupressus sempervirens (assembly GCA_028749045.1). NCBI lineage: Eukaryota > Viridiplantae > Streptophyta > Pinopsida > Cupressales > Cupressaceae > Cupressus > Cupressus sempervirens. The sequence continues at coordinate 330,956,248 of CM053787.1, forward strand.
GGCCACCCCATACCGAGGAGTCTCTAAGGTGCTCTAAGTGCATTTTGAGGTCGATCTTTTGAGGGTCATAACTTAGAGCTCATGAGGGCTATCGATGAAATGTTGAATTCTACAAGATGGTGATGCTAAGGCCTAAAATAACCTATCTCATTTTTGAGAAATCACATTCCATTTGGATTCAGTATAGCGATCTTGCTGAATGCCAAAACTCACAGTGTGCCTCAATTCATAGGTGCACCATAGTGTAATTTTGAAACCACTGATCTTGGCATCAAATTGTTAGCGTCATTAGCTCTAGATGGGTGGGTGAACACTAGTGACACCCTTGTTCCAACCACGGAGACCATCCATCATTCGTGGCCACCCTGTACTGAGGAGTCTCCAAGGTGCTCTAAGTGTGTTTTGAGGTCAATCTTCTGAGTGTTGTAACTTGGAGCTTGTGAGGGCTATTGATAACCCCTTATCAAGTTTTGTGAACTTATCTAATTAAGAATTTCAAGTTATAACAAAAATTGTTCAAAATTGCAATTTTGCAACTTTTTCTTGCAAAGTGAAAATGAGTGCAAAGAGTTAGTTAGGGGTTTGAACATGACCATACAAGGTTGGAAACACCTATATAAGGTGTGAAATGATAGAAGGCATTAATGAAGCAAGTTTTTTAAAGTGGATCAGTATGGGTTATGTGAACCTTGTGTAGGAGGTTAACAAGTGTGTTTATGTCATGATAGTACTTCAAATCAAACATTGCATCCAAATTTGATAATAAAGGTTGTTAAAATTTTATTAAAAAATTATTGCATTTGAATTGAATATAACAAACATGATCAAAATTAATGATATTCCATAAATATGAAGAATACACATGATCCACAATAAATTGAACAATACTAGATACCAAATTAATATGTATATCATTATGCACATAAATGACAAAAATATATATCAAAATACATGTATCCATAGAAAAATTACACAAGTATATATCAAAGATCATGTATCCATTGACAAAGTACAAAAATATATATCAAAATACATAAATCCATATACAAAATGTGGCTGATCATGCCATCAAAATGTGTATAATATCAATGTTTCTGTAAACAATATAGCATATGCCATCTCAAAATGTCTCATGACGCATCCTACGGCAACTATACTATCCTAGGGTGCTAGTGGATGATCAAAATGCAGCCTCTTCACTGCACTAGGTGGATCAGATGCCTCCTACATAAACAAAAAAGGAAAACCTAAAGTTAGACTACTAAATTTATATGATTCTTTGTATCTAACATTGAATTACTCAAATGCATAATGATATTTTTTTAATGAAGATTTATACTATTAAACTTTCATAATAAATACCTCTCTCGTTGACCTCCTGTGCCGATCAAGAGTCCTCTCATATGCCCTCAACAATGCTTGTACCTCGTTGTTTGTGGCCTGTGTATGTTCAAGTATGTTTGTCAGATGAATCTACAAATTAAACTATAACATTATAATTCATAGCATGCTAAATTTATAACATATTTAATCAAGAATTCAAAGTACAACTTACTAGTGTAGGCTCCTCCTCAGGATATAGTGGCTACATCATCAAAGATACAAAACTCTCCCGTCAAACCTCGTGTGCACTAGGAGTTTCCTATGAGATAGAAAATAGTAGTTGTTAATATCACAAAAATCAGTTTTGAATTTATTTATGAAGATAAGGAAAATAAAAAATAAATGATACTGATACATACAATGGGGCTCTTGGTGCGAATGGAAATGCCTGAGCATCTATGACACAGAATCTATATGGGCTCATCACCAGTAGCGACACCCTATATACAATAAATAATGTAATTAAATTTCATTACCACAAACATTTTACAAGAATAAATTGATATTTAATCAAATAGAAAGAACCTAATTACCTTTCCTTTGTCAATGGGTGTTAGCTCATCCCTCACACTTTGTCCCCCAGGGACAGGTGGTACTTGCAAGATAAAAGAAAGATTAGAAACCATATATGCTACAATATCAAATAGAAAAAATAATGAGAACACAACATAGTGTACCATAGATGTCTCAAGGCCAAATGAAATGGCCAAGAGTGTGGCATCATCAACCTATCTCAACTCCTCCTTGGTCATCAACTAAACATGAATGAAGATCACATACATGTATAAGTCAGTATGGCTTAAAAATTAAAATTACTCTACTATAAAAATTAACTTTAAATCACATATTTCATAACAAAAAAAATGCATACACATACCAACATAGAAGGAGTCCATGCCTTTGCATTCCCCTCCTCTCTCACATTAGGGTTTGTAGCCTCTACACGTGTGTCTGGTGTATCCTCATCTAATACAAAATGATACTCAAGAAGATCACCTATGGGACCCAGGAAAATATTCTTCCATGTAATGCAAGTGTGAGGCACACAAACATGTGATGAGCTAGTTGATGATGAATTGGCACCAACATCATCAACATGGGGAGGCAGGACTGACCTAGTCTGAGATATTAGCAAGCTACTGAGTCTATGAATGGCTCTAATGGTTTGAGAGCTAGCCTCTACTATAATATTAGGATGTTGCACTCGAGGAGGGGGGGAGACATCAATAGGGGGACAAAAGTGCCAGCTTTCTTCCATTGGGAAGAGGGTCTATCCTAAGGAGCTCCTACTCCTACACCCATGTTGGGCTTCATACTCCAATAGTTCACTTTGAGTTTCAACACAAATTCTGCATATAATTTTCTAAGAAAATAAAATGGCACCTCTAAATGGCTATGTGGAGGGATATGAAAAACCATCCACCAACGATCCCAAAATTTTGCATGTATGGCGTCATTTGTGCACCATTTAATCGATAGTTTGGGTTTTTTGTGGTCAACTAGTAAATTGGTTTTTGGGTTTGCAAAAAGGCTAGCCAAATCATTTTTGGTTATATTGAGGACCACAACCTCATCATAGTCCAAGCCATCATCAAATATTTCATGCATTTCATCTTGCCAACGAAGAGTGGCATTTTTTTCATTGGTAATGGTTTCAATGTTATCCACTATGGTGTTTAGCATGGATAACATAGGAGCCAATTTGAGTACATTATTATATGTTGTTCGCAAGGCCCTCAATTCGGTGAGATTTTCAATTATCAAATCCTCAATTCAAGGAGGGTTTTGAGGGGGTAAAGGATCATTTGGTGGATGGTTTTTTGGGGGCATTGGATCATTTGGTGGGGGGTTACCAGGAATAGTATTCCTTGCCTCAGTGTCATCATTTTGATCAGTCATTCCTATTAATTTGCAAAACATAATTTATATTTTAAGAAAAACCTTAATTTTAATAATTTCTATCAAAAAAACCCTAAATTCTAACAAATTCAACTAAAACTAACAAAGTTATGATAAATTTTATTAAATATATACTAAAATTGAAAAAAAAAAAAAAAAAACTTATATCATGTATCTGATTGAAAACTCAATATTTGTGCCTCAAAACCTGAAATATGACTATGAAAACAACCCGTGGGTTGTGGTTTTTTATTTATTTAATAACACTAATAGATATTAGGTATCCGATATCAAATCGGATACCCAAAAAGGGTTGGGGCTTACTTTCCAGGTTTGGTATCTGGATGGGTGAAAAAAAGTCAGAGCGGATTTTGGAATGCTTTTAGATGTTTTCAAAATCTATTTTTTTCACATTGCCACTTTTTGGCACACCATGATCCTACATATAGCCTAATACATATTAATGATTTTCTGCATTTGACACTTAGGTCAAGTAGCGATTATTAGAATCAAGATTTCCTTGTAAAATAGGACTTAGGATTGATTAAATAGACCAGAATTGGTTTAGCATGGCAATGTGCCAATTTTTGGGTATTACAAGTAGATATTTGAATTTACCAATGGTAATATATCTAGGGTTTTTTTTGGATTTGATTAGGATTTTAGAAGTAGAAAAAACCAGTATAACAAGTGACAGATAGACATGTTTTGTTATTGTCAATTGTCTTTCAGTGATGTCTGAGAAGGTGAAGGAATAGTCTATCTAGAGAAGAGATAACTAAAGAGATATGAGAAAGAGAGCTAAAATGGATCTTAATAGGTAGAGGTAGTGCTATTTCACAAATCATTATTTGTATTATTCTTTAACAATTACAATAGGTGAAATTTCTTAATCAGGTGGATCCTAACATGTCCTAATTGTAAATACTCTAACAAGGTGGAACTTACATTTGTGTTTGAAGTCTTATAACAAGGAGGGTAAATATTTTAACCATGCTAGAGGAAAATCCCCTAATAGGGTGACACTTAACCATGTCTTTTTAAACTACTGATAGGGTTAAGCTCCTAGTTTGGCTTGCTTTAGAAGAGTGAAAATCATTTGTGGGTACTAATCCCCATTATGATTTTGATCCAAGTAAGGTTTCCACATAACCAAAATATCTATGTAAAATGTGTGGATGATTTCATGTATTGCATGTTTCATTTGATGCTTTAAGTTTGATCATCGATCAGTAGTTTGAAAGATGAAAAAGTTATTTGATTTGATGATTACTATTCAAAAACTATATTTTAAGTTGTATGGATGATATCTACTGAAATTGAGTAATGCATTCTACTATAATGCATCTTATAGACCATAATCTTAGAGATTAACCTGACATACTTCTATCTAATATTTGTGAGAGTCAAGAATCATTTATCATATTTAACTCCAATGTTCTTCTCAACTTCCTTATTGATTATATTTTTGACAGTGGGTATTAAGCCTACATTTTCAAATTTGTTTGAAAGATAAATGGGTTCTTTGGTTATCTTGATAGGTTGATCTCCCAATCAGAAGAATAGATCATAAAATATGCATAGAAAAATACTTATGCATTCCAATTCTTCAAACTCCTCATAATGCATAGTTTGAACTATGTTAAAGGTTTCCAGATATTTTAATTCAATATTAAATCTCTTATCCTCATACAAAAATCCTTAATATCACTCCATGTGACAAGATTTCATATAGGTTCATACTTGCAATCAATATATCCTCTTATGTAGTCAACGTACAATACTCCATTGAAGATTATAAAAAATGAACTCTTAGGATTATCTTCCATAGACTTAAAGAGGTGTTGATTAAAGTGATGCCTATTCCTCTCCTTAATATTTTAATTTTTTGGTGTTTCCGTGCTTATCCAACCAAAATTTGTGACATGTAAAGGTTGCAAGATAAGATCAAATACATTTTTTCATCAAACAATTTTTTTCTTGGAATAATGAAAAAATATTTTCTCAAATTCTTCAATTACCTTCCTATAATTTTCTCAAGATCTGGATTCATAAATGCAATAAATGAATCAAAATTAGCCATTAAATCTTTTGAATTCATTCTACGAATAATATCTGACGTCACATGTTGGGAAAAGTTTCTATATAGATAGTAGTCATGAAAATTGACATTGATGTCTTAGATTGATTCATCAAGGCCTATGATCAAATATGTCATGTCTCCTAGCTTTGACACTCCTTAATACAATATTGCATCACCTAATTCATGTATTTTGGGGGCAAGATATTTTCTACATAACTTCTCCTCTTAATGCCATGTTAGACCAATTCAAGCTAGTGTAAAAGGTTTAGTTCTTGGAAATGGAAGAGTTTTACTAAAAGGTTCATCTTTACTAGATGAATCATTATGATTCTTTTATTTCCACACTTTACCATTCCCATTATTGATTTCCTATACAAATGTATCATTTATGTTATTATAATTAGTTTCATTAGGTCCATTACTCTTCTATTGTAACTATTTCTTCTAACATTAGGCTCTCTTACATTGTTTACAAGCCATTAAATCTACATTATCTACTTGTTTCTTATATTATTGCATTTTATAAAATGTAACAACTGAATTCCCATATTGTGGTCTATCTTGATTCACATATAATGTCCAATCTCTTGCAATATATCCAAATTTTTTGATTACAACATGTAACTCCAAAAGATATGAGATTACTATTTATGATAGGTATCATAGTATTAGATCTCTCATTTATCATTTGATTTTATTTATCCTTCTATTTATGTTACTTACACCCATAAATCCAACAATGGAAATAATAAGTAGTAAATTACTTAGTAATAGTATTACCTTTGAAATCTTTATTCATGTGTCTACACTTATTTCTTACATAAAATATAACATTGATGTTACTAATTTTCTCTTTAGGTTCATCAATATGAATAAATATTTGGAAAGGACCATTTATTGGTCTTTCCTCACCATCCACTAAAATTTCAAAAGTCTTAATAACTAATTGTAGTCATCTCACCCTTTACCTTCTATTGTTGCAATTTCTCAACAAGCTTATCACTACTTGAATAGTTTCTCAAGATGTAACTTTTCTTTGACAAATTCACCCTTGAAAATATAGTGTAATATTTTAGATCCTAAAATCAGATCTTGAATCTTCAAGATCCAATTTAACTTGTCCAATATAAGTATTCAGACCATGACATTTATTTGTTTTCCTCTTCATATCTTCTTTAATATTTTCCTTCTTCTCTTTCCCATCTTTAATATTTTTGGCTATATGAAGAGTAGTAATACCAAATTCATGATTAAGTGCTTATTTTTACTTTTGATGTTTCTCAATTATTAATGATTCTATCTCATTTGTCTTAGGCTTGTGAATCTTCTCGACTAGTTCTTTCCTAATCACTCTTGAAATTTCAATATGTTTCTTTGTTTTCCTTAAATAATCTTGTATATCTTTAAGCTTCAATTTTAATATTTATTTATCTACATTAGCTTTATCCAAATCCCCAAGTGATACATCAAAATTCCTTTGCAAGATTCTTGCATCCATAAGGATCCTTCTCAAGTTTTAGACTTCTTCTAAAGGGACCGAGATCTGTTACCGATTGTCAGGATCAAGTAACACTAAGAGGAAGGAGGTTGAATTAGTGTTGCAACACCTTTAAACCAATTTAACTATTTTTAGCCTAAACATATATAAACATAAAACATAAATCATAAAAGTACAAAATACATCCAAGAAGTACTCATAACACCATGATACTTTCTCAAGGAAACCTTGGCCAAGGGAAAACCTTAATTGGTATTGAACCCATAAGATAATACACTGGTATGAATGTATATATATTTGGAGATTTGACCTTGTTAGAGTCATTACATTATATGTAGTACAATAATTCCTATTAGGAGTCAAGACCTTTTTATAGGTCTACAACTCTATCAAGATTTGAAAATAAAAATAAAGAGTACTTTCTCAAGAATGAATTTTACATCCACCTTCTAGACTCACTACCCAAATGAGAAGAAAGTATTACATAAAAATCAACTAGCCATGGAATCACAATGCTTGGTTATCTTCATTGTAGCTCACATCTACTCTAATCCAACATAAAGGCTCACACATAAAATATATCTCATCCATATCCTCACATGATAAAAGGTCTTTCCTTTATACCCTTGTGATTAATTAATTCAATTGACTACACTAACTGTTCATAGAAAACATCCATTCAAATACCAAAATACAAATTTAGACCATGTTTCCCAAGAGTTAATTCCTTGGATGTCATCACACTATTTCTAAGTAATTGAATTAAAAAAATTAATTCAATTTTCTAATCCAAATCATCTAATCTCATAAAATATCTTGAAACTCTTCTATACTAGAATTTTTCTTCACATCACCAAAACATATGCTATTAATTATAATAACATAGGAAACCATACCAATATCTCATATATCCGTTTGTCCAAAACATGGATCTATGAAAAATCTGAAGAAATCATCTCAAATGAAGAGAAGACTAATGGTTCACTATCACCTAAGGGTATTCAAATCGGTGACCAAATCAATATTGAAGACATCTCAAAGGATACAACCCTCAATGCCCTACAGAGAACATAAAATATTTCTCTCATGTGTGTCACTATTTTGCAGTAGATTAGAACGAAGCCCACCAAAAAGGAAGTGGCTAGTGATGATGGTGGAAACTTGGGAGATGCCAAATGGGAGTGGAAAAAAAAAAAGAAATAAAACAAGAAATAAAAAACAAGATGTGGGAATGAAGACAATAAGAGGAAAATCATCTAAAAGAATTCATAGATAGAAGGTTGTTGCAAGGGAGATTGATGTTGGTAGAAAACTAACCTTGGACATAAACCAAAAAGGTAAGAAGTGATATTTCTCTCTTGGAATATTAGGGGGATAAATTTCCCAAGGAAGAAATATGCTATCAAATAATATTCTTTTGAACATAAAGTTGATATCATGCTCCTACAAGAAGTTAAAATGTCTTACTCAAATTTTTCTATGATGGTGAATAATTTGTGGTCAAGGGATCATTTCCTCTACTTTGAAGCTTTCAAGGCTCTAGATAGATTTCTACCCTTTGGAATCCCCACCATGTGGATGGAGATGATTTTTCCTTCTCTCAAATGTTTTTGGTTGTTTCTTTCAAAAATGATTTTAATCACTAGTGCATGCTTAATGTTTATGTCCTTAACACTGGGATTAATAGGAAAAACCTTCGGGAGGAAATCATAAATCTTATGTTGCATGATTTGAATGCTAACTAACTGATGGTTCAAAACTTTTACTCCTTTACCCCTTAAAAAATTCTAGAGGCCTCAATAATTATAGTGATAGCATGGGTGACTTGGAAATTTTCATTAATTTCTTTGTGATAGTTGATTTTGAGTTGGTTGGTAACCTGTTTACTTGATCTAAAATAGAAAAGGTTCCCATATCATACAAGTTTGACTGGAAATATTTTTGGCCTTCCTATCTTGGGATATTAAACCCTAGTCTCCTTCCTAAGAATGAGCTCTAACCACAACCCACTACTTCTCAAATGGATTGACGCTCCTAGAAGAGGTCCCCCACCTTTAGTTATGAAATCACATGGTCCTCCCACTCTTCCTTCAAAGAAATGAATGAACAATGGTTTTCAATGCTTATAATTGGCTAAGCTATGTCGATAGTTACTGCTAAAATGGAGATTATTCAATGAGAAGTTAGGGGTTGGCAAAAAACTAATTTTGGGCATATTTTCTCCTATAAGAAAGACTTGTCTACTAAATTGGAATATCTTCAAAAATATTTTTTGGATGGAAATCCTTCCCCATTCATTTAAGATGAATAAGAAGGTCGTAGGAATTGATAGAAACAAATCCTTGGTGATGAAGAGATCTGCTAGAAGTAGAGATCATGGGTTCAATGGCTAAAGGAGGGGATCATAATTCCTTTTTCTTCCATAGATCAGCAACATAATACACAAGAAGGAAACATATTATCTCCTTTATAAATGACGTGGGAGAAGAAATATTTAATAAAAAAACTCCTAAAACCCCTAGCCACTAGCTATTTCAAGAACCTCTCTTTTGATAATTTAGGAGGAAAATTGATGCTACAATATCATTTGATAAATCACTTACTTAATATTGTCACTAATGTGGATAACTATGCCCCTCTCTTTAGATTCTATGACAAGGAAGTCAAAGGAGGTCTTTTCTATGGGTTCTAACAAATCCATGATCTTTGATGGGTTCCCCCCAGCATTATTTTAGGAAATTTGGGATATTGTTGGTGTTAGGATCAACCTTAGACATAAATAACAATTACATGCAAATAAAACCAATATCAAAAATTTAATAAATCACATAGAAGAGAACACAAGACACAAGGATTAAATGTGGTTCATCCAATCTCTAGGCTACTTCCACCAACAATAAGTCCAATATTATTATTATCCAGTGATTACAATTCACAATCCCTTAAAGCTAAATATCATCATAAGAGGCTACAAGATCATCATACATTATGAAATCCCTAACCCTATGCCATTTTATACAAGATTTTTCCACTTACAAAATTAGGGCTAGAATAATTTGTCTAATAGAAAATAGAAGTTGATGCCTTTTACAATAGTGAGTCATTTTTGGATTGGAGGGCATTGCCCCTGAAAACCCCTACAGGGGCATTTCTCCTTGATACCACCCTGTACTATGACAAGGAGCACTACCTTGGGACCTCACAACCATCTTGGGGGTGCTACCCCCAAACCCCCATAAAAATAATCTAGTTGGAAACTGTGCCAAATAAACCTCTAAGTCTTATTAGGCTCCACATCACAATAATCTCCCACTTGGAGATGGATCAAACTCCAGAAAAAAACCTCCCACTTGGAGTTTGATCAAAGTATTGCTAAACTTGTAGCTCCCAGTAGAATATAAAACCACCATGAACTCTACTATTCTTTTATTCTATTCAATCTAGAAGAGCAACCAAAGCTAAAGAAGAGTTCAACTTCTCCCTTGTTACTACCTTGGTAAACATATCTATTGGATTATCATCTATTTGTATCTTCTCTAGCTTTAACTATCCATCATCCAAAACTGATTGAATGAAATGGTATCACAACTGTATTTTTTTTAATCTTTGAATGTAGAGGAGAATCCTTTGCTAGATGAATGACACTCTAGCTATCTATGAACAAATAATTATCCCTTTGTGGGAGTCCCAATTCTTCCATGAAAAATTGAAGCTACATCATCTCCTTGTTTGTCTATCTAGTAGCTACATCCTCTACCTCTATAGTGGATAAAGCACTCACCTTTTGTAACCAAGAAACTTAGCTCACTACTGCCCCACTAATAGTAAATACATAACATTTAGTACTCTGCATGGTATCAATATCCTTGCCAAATCCAATTCAACATAGCCCTATAAATTAGTAGTAGAGACCCCAAAATGTAAACACTTACTAGATGTTCCTCTCAAATATTTGAGAATCCATTTAAGCACATTCCAATATTCAATCCTTGGATGACTCATATACCTTCTAACAACTCCCACTACATGTGCAATATTTGACCTAGTACATACCATGATATACATCAAACTTTGTACAACTGAAGCATAGGGTACCTTGGACATTTTGTCCTCCTCTTCTTATCTTTTGAGACACATCTCCTTAGTCAATTTTAAATGACTAGGTAAAGGTGTGTTGATAGCTTTAGCATTCTCCATAGAGAAATTTTGCAACACTTTCACAATATAATTAGCCTAAGATAAAGTCAATTTTCTATTTTTTCTATCCCTCCAAATTTTCATACCAAGGACTTTTTTTGTTGCCCCCAAATCCTTCATAGAAAATGAATGTGCTAAATTTCATTTCATCCCCTAAATGTGATCCATGTTAGAACTAGCTACAAGTATATCATCAACATATAGACATAAAAAACAATGTAGATATCATCATCTAACCTCTTAAAATAAGTACAATGGTCACAATGAAATTGAGTATAACCATGCTCATGCATAAAACTATCAAATTTTAGATACCATTGTCGAGGTGCTTGCTTCAAGCCATATACACTTTTCTTCAATTTGCACACTAAGTTCTCCTTACCTTTGACCTCAAATCCCTATGGTTGTGCAATATACATCTCTTCATCCAAATCACCATAAAGAAATGTTGTTTTAATATCAAGTTACTCCAAATGCAAATCTTCAATAGATACAATACTTAAAATAGTGTGAATAGAAGTCATTTTAACAACAAGAGAGAATATCTCATCAAAATCAATACCCTTTTTCTATGAAAATCATTTTACTACTAACTTGGCTTTAAATATTTTCTTACCTATATCCTCTTCTTTTAACCCATAAACCCATTTATTTTGTAAAGACCTTTTACCTATAGGCAACTTGCATAAATCCCATGTCTAATTTTTTAGCGAGTCCATTTTTCTATCATCGCAAAAACACACTGAATCTTAGTATCCATTTGCATAGCTTAATCATAAAGTTTAGGTTCACCAACATCAATTAGTAAAATATAGTACAAGAGAGAGAAAACATTTTTGGAGCTCTACTTAGCCTTGTTAATCATCTAACATTCACTGGGGTGTGTGGTATTTGTTTTTATGGTTGTTGCAGACCATGAGGATCTACTAGAACATCATCTTTTAAAGTATCATCCAACACTACATAATCATTTTCTTTCTTCTCATGCTACTGCAACACATCTTTATACAACACTTTCTCATTGAATATGACATTCCTACTTCTTATAATTTTATGATTTTTAAAATCTCAAATCCTATAACCAAATTCATCAATGCCATATCCAAAAAATACACATTTCTTTAACTTAGCTTCTAGCTTGGTTCTATTTTCATATTCTATATGTGCAAATGCTTCTCAATTTTATTTTATTTTAGAAAAGAACAACTCACCTTCTTACTAGTACATGCTTCCTCTAAAATACCATTTTTGAAAGGAGTAGAGGGACCTCTAAGTATGTGTAGGATCATGGTGTGCCAAAAAGTGGTGATCTAAAAAAATATGTAGTTCTAAAATGCCTCAAAGCATTTCAAAATCTATTCTGACTTTTTTCCCACTCATCTTGATACCAAACCAAAATATTAATAACTTTATAAGGCCTAATATTTCTTTGGATATAAACCCTACATGGTCAACTTAAAAAATATCTTGAAAACATGTTTTTGCCCTATTCTTGTGTGTTTTTTACTTCAAACATGTGTCTGGTGATTTGTTTTCACCCAAATTTGATGAAATAAAAAGGGTTTCTAAAGAATGTTCTTATCTTTCCATAAATGTAATTTATATAAAATTACAAGTTTAGTAAGTAATTATTGTTCATTTTCTAATGGAGTTATGCATAACGTGTTGATTGACACATTAATTGAAAAATAAATATAACTTTCAAATGCTATAACATTTTTGAAATCTAAAAGATGCATCACATTATATACTTATTCTACTAAAAGGAAAATAAAAGAAAAATTAAATTTTGTAAAGTTTTGAATTAGTTAAGGTGGTCAAACATGAGAATTTTTTTAATTCTAAAAATACTATAGTAGAAAATTTATAATTAATTAATTATTTGGAATAAAAATACCCAAAAATATGTCTCACATATAGGAATGAGTCTAATTCTTATACTTAAAATCTTATTTAAAAATATTGTCATTTGATTTTTATTAAGGTGGTCAGACATATGCCTACTTCTTATTTTTGTCCTACAATTTTTGTACTATTGCATTAAAATTCAAAATTTTGACCAATCAATTTTTTATTTCATTAGATAAGGCCTAGTAGTTTAGAAACTAAATTCAATTTCTTATAGATTCTTTTCTCACAACTTTTTGATTGAAAGTTCATAACAAGTTTAAATTTTGTCCAGAATTTTTTGTACTATTACATTAAAATTCCATATTTTGACCAATCAATTTTTTATTTCTTTAGATAAGACCTAGTAGTTAAGAAACTAAATTCAATTTCCTATATATTCTTTTCTCACAATTTTTTGATGAAAAGTTCATAACAAGTTTAAAATTGCATGTCAAGTTAACATAACCCTGATTTGCTATTTTTTCATTGCAACTTAAGGCCGTAGTTTGGTTGAACATGAACATGCAACCTCATACTTTTTTCTCACTCCATTATTGTCCTATTCATGCATTCAACCACTCCATTTTCTTATGGAGTCCTTGGAACAATTTTATGTCTACAAATACCATTAGTGGAGCAATACTATTCAAATTCATAACTACAATACTCACCATCATTATCATATTTGAGACATTTTAATCACTTAAAGTCTCATTTTAAACTAAGCATTTCCATTTCTTAAAAGTTTTAAATACATTAGATTTATGTCTAAGGAAATAAACCCATACTTTTCTAGTTTCATCATCAATAACTGCAACATAATAATGAGATCCACCAAGGGAAGATACTCGGGCTAGTCCCTATACATCTGTATGCACAAGCTCTAATTTCTCATTTTTCTTTTCCTTCCCACTTTTGACAAAACTCACTCTCTTTTGTTTTCCCTACACACAAATTTCATAGAAATCCATATTGATTCATTTAATACCTAGTAAAAATTTCTTTGAGTGAAGCAATTTCATACATTTCTCACTCATGTGCCCAAGTCTACAGTGTCATAGCGTTGTATCAGACTCTACAAAAAATGTTTGTTCTCCTCGGTCAACTCCAAAATTGTTCTTAAACATTAATTTTTCTCTAAAACAATTAAAGTAGAAGGAACAATATGACCTATACAATGATATAAGGTGCCTACTTTTACACCTTTTGCTACTACAAGGGAACCTTTTGAAAATTCCAAATTTTTATCATTAAAAGTAACTACACATCCCTCATCAACAAGTTGCCCTGCTAAAATTAAATTCCTACTTAGCCTTGAACATGTCTTACCTCATATAGTAGCCAATGATTCCCATTCTATGACTTAATCTTAAATTTCCCCTTTCCAACAATCTGACAAGGTTCATTAGCCTGCAAATAAATAAGCCCAAAATCCCCTTGAACATAATCAATACAATAACCTATGTGGGGTGTAGCATAAAATGAAGCCCCATAATCTAAAACCAAAGAATCATCAACACTTTCTAAAGAAATAAGCACAACATCCTCTTTGGATTTTTTATGTACCACATTTTCCTCCTTGTTTCTATCTTGTTTGTTTCCTTCATTGTTCTTTTGAATTTGACAATCTTTCTTCTTATGCCCTAGTTTTCCATAGTACCAACAATCTCTTGGTCCTCTGGATTGAGACCTTTTCCCCTTTGATTTTCCTCTTGATTTCCTAGAATTTCAAGAATTATTTTGTCTTAGTAAATTTGCATCTACTTCGTGTGTTCAAAGCACTTCCTGATGTAGATCCACCTAAGGATTTTCTATGAGTTTCCTCACTCAGAATAACATCGATCACATTATCAAATTTTAGGGTATTAGATCTAGAAATATAATTACTCATAACCATTACCAAGCTATTCCAGCTTTCAAGCAAAGAACACAAAATCAAGAGAGCCCTAATTTCTTCGTCAAAATTGACATTCAAAAAAGATAGTTAACTAGTAACTATATTAAACTCATTTAAATTATCTACAATAGATTGAACTTCTTTCATTTTCATATTAAATAAATGCTTCATGAGAAATATGTTGTTTGAAGCGGAGGGCTTTTCATAAAGTTTTGTTAGGGTTTGCATCAAATCTTATGTTGTCTTCACTTTTGTAATGTTAAATGTCATTGATAGTTCCAAGAATAATCAAATACTTCCTAGTTCCTTTCTATCTAAAATATCCTAGTCCTCATCTATCATCATTACTTATTTCTTTTCTTTTCCTTCCAATGCCTTCTACAAATCCTTCTGATAAAGATAGTCATCCATTTGCATTTTCCATAACTAAAAGTTCCGCCCATTAAACTTCTCAACCTTTAGCTTACCATCATCTTCCATCACTCTCACTCGTCCATGAGACCTTCCTATAAATGATAGCTAAAAAAATTATGATAGTCTCAGCTAAAAAGATGGAAAAAAACTTGGCTCTAATACCACTTATTAGGATCAACCTTGGATAGAAATAACAGTTACATGCAAATAAAACCAACATTAGAAAAATAATAAATCACATAGAAAAAAACACAAGACACAAGGATTTAACATGGTTTACCCAATCCCTAGGCTATTCCCACCAACAATAAGTCCAATCCTAGGACCTTGCAAGGGGAACTACCCCCAAACCCCCATAGAAATAATCTGGGGGGAAATTGCGTCGAATAAACCTCTGAGTCTAATTAGGCTCCACATCACAATAATTGGGACTAATATTATGAGAGTCGCAAGAGATTTAATAAAAATATGAAAATTTCTAAAACAACACAATATTTTTTTTTATTATACTTCTTCCTCATCACAATAATCCAAAATACATGAATGACTTTAGACCCAACAGTCTTAATAGCACCTTATATAAGATCCTATCTAAGATCTTTGTTGATAGAGTGTTTTTGGATAAGATTATCAGTCACAACTAGAAGGGCTTTATTTTTGG
The DNA here is from genome assembly GCA_028749045.1 of Cupressus sempervirens. Taxonomy (NCBI): domain Eukaryota; kingdom Viridiplantae; phylum Streptophyta; class Pinopsida; order Cupressales; family Cupressaceae; genus Cupressus; species Cupressus sempervirens. The sequence goes on from CM053787.1 coordinate 330,972,170, forward strand.
GAGGAAATTATTGGGTGCAACCATCTCTTACCATGAAATCATACACTCTATGGAAAAAAGAAAAAACATAGGTATTGTCTTTAAACTTGATATCTCTAAGGCTTATGACAAAGTCAAGTACACATTCCTTTATAAAGTGTTAAGAAGAATTGTCTTTAATGAAAAACTCTTCAATATTATTGAGTGGGTTGAAATTGTCAATTTATCTATCATTGTTAATGGCTCCCAGATGAGTATTCTTCGATAAAGGATTGAAACAAGGGAATACTCCATCCCCTTACCTATTCATTCTTGTTGCTAAAAAGCTGGGAAGGAATGTGCATAATTTGGTAGGCCAAGGAAAGAATTAAAGGCATAAAACCTCCCTCTACCCTCCCTCTACCCATCCTCATTTGATCATACAATAGTTTTTGGATGATACATTCTTCTTTAGTATATCCTTTATAGTGGAAGAAAGATAATGGAGACACATTCTTGATCTATATGTTGAAACTTGAGGGCCATGCATTAACTACCAAAATAAAGAGTGTTATTCTTTAATACTAATATTGAAATTTAAAATAAGGTGATAAAAATCTTGGGTTGTTAAATGGATACGCTCCCATCAACCTACCTGGGTCTCCCAATAATAGTCAAAAATGTTAAAGTGGATTTGTAGAACACTATTTTGGAATGCACTTTGAAAAAACTAATGGTATAGAAAGAAAAAAAAGTCCCAATAATGTTGATTAGATATAACTTCTAAGATCCTCTTTTAAAGGGATTCCAGTGTATTTATTGTCCCTCTTCAAAATCTTGGGGTTGATGCCTGATAGACTGGAGAGAATATAATGCAATTTCTTATGGTCTAGTATGACAGATAAAAAAAAGATATCTATGGTTAAATGTTACATGATCTACTCCCTTAAAAGACTTGGTTTCTTAAAAAAATCCCTCATCTACAAAATAGCATGCAAACTCATTATTAGAATGAATGATAGGTGTGATATAATGGTGTAGGAGCATCCTAGGTGTAAGAGCGATCTTGCATCACCCAAAAATATTTCCTTTTTTTTTTGTAGAATAAAGGTTCTCTAAGTGCAGAGTTAGTTTTTTCTACAGGCTTGCTACTTAGTAAGTTAGTCATATGAGCTCCAAATGTCCTAATTTCAAAGGTGGATGTTCATCTTAGATATATCAACCTGCCAGTTGAGGCTCAATGCCATATCATGAGTATTTATCAAGTTATTATGGATTTTGGTTTGAAGTTTTGGTATGAAAACTTTACACTCAATTTTGAAGGCCATAGAGGCCTTGGATGTGATCTACAATAATGTCAAATAGAGTTACACAAGTCAAACCATGTAGATCAGAAGTTGAGTATTCTAAAAAGGGGTTATAATAGCTAATAGGGGCAATAGTTCAAATGTTATGGTATTCCAAAGTTGGGCTAACCAAAATTTCCAAAAGAAGTTTCAAAGGTGTATCAAGTTGACTCTATATGTAATTTTAGGGTTAGTTAGTCTCAAGGGTTAGGGTTTGATGTCTATGAACTTCCTGAGCAATGTAAAAATATCTATATAAGGAATGCCCATAAATTATTTAAGATAATTCCATATGATAGTTTGCAACTCTATGTTGAAAATTATCATAAGAAAGAAACCCATGTTGGTTTGCATATTGTATTTCAAAATTCTATAATTTCACATTTGCACCAAAAATAACAAGCCCATATTTTTTTCTTGCAAATTGCTATTTTTTAAAAATGTGTTTGTGGTATTAAAGGGAGAACCTTTCATCAAGTGGTATCAGAGCAGGAGTTCCTAAGTTTGTAAATAGATCACCAACTATGAGGAAATTCAGTACCATGGTTTGGGCCAAGTGTGTAGATAGATCACCAATTATGAGGAAATTTGCATTAGGGTTTTAGTAGAAATAAAAAAATGCTTCCACTAAGAGAGTGTAATGGAACATTCCTAGGTGTTACACCTAAGGGTTTTAGAGCCCTCCAGATATATATGCAAGCATTGGAAGAACAAATAAGGAATACATCTTTCCATAAGAGATGAAAGTAAGGATGAAGGAGGAGGAGAAGAAAATGTTGAAGAAGAGGCTATTTTGATTCTAGAAGAAGACAAAAAATTTAGGGCCATTTCCAAGATTGGAAAAAGACCTAAGTTTGAGGTTCCCACATTTTTGAGAAATTTTAACAGATAGGAGTTGATTGATTGGATCAACGAACTAGAGGAATACTTTGAGTATGAAGATATTGATGATCCCGATAGGATCAAGTTTGCAAAGGACAAACTAAAGGGTCATGCAAAGATCTGGTGGTAGGAGATTCAGTTGGAGAGAAATAGAAGAGGGGAGAACAAAACCACATGATGGGACCAGATGATAGCTAAATTGAAGTGACAATTCATTCATGTAGATTATGAACTTGATATGCTAAAATACAAGGGTTGAAGCAAGAGGGATGACCTATTCAATAGTATAGAAAAGAGTTCTACCAAGTTCTCATCAAAATAGGACATGAAAAAGTTGACAAGGAGAAATTTGCATGTTATCTTAATGGGTTGAGGCCAAGCATTCAACAGGAATTGAGTTGGTTTGAATGAACAATATTGAATAGGCATACCATTTTTTCCTAAGATTTGAGGAAAATATGAACAAGAAGTTTGATAACAAGAATAGTGGATGATGTCATCATAGTAGATCTGGGGGATGGTCTTATGGAGACTAAAATGATGATTAGAAGAATAAGGATAAGGCCATCAGTAGTAGTTAGAACTAGAGGGGAAATAATTCCAATCAATTTGATGAGTAGAATAATAGATATCAGAGAGGAAGATGAAGAGGGAAAGGATCTAGAAGAGGAGCTTTTTATGGAAAATGTTTTCACTGTGAAGAAGAAGAACATAGATCATTTGAATGTTCTCATCACTAAGGAAGGATTGATCGAAGAAGTGAAAGACAAGTTAGAGTTGCACATGTTGATGAAGATGCCAAATCATCACATTCTAAAGATGTTAAAAGAAGAGAAGTTCTATTTAACAAAAGATTCTTGCTATGTGGTGATAATAAAATTTATCAAAACAAGAGTTTGTTCCACACAAGGTGAAAATGTGAAGATAAGTGTTGTGATGTGATAATTGATGGTGGATATACTAACAATCTAGTGTTAGAGAATATCGTCACAAAGTTAAAACTCAAGAGGTAGAAACACTCACATCCGTGTCATATTGCATGGGTGTAGGATGAACCCCAAGGTCATTATCAATGAGCAATGCTTAGTGAAGTTCATGATTGGAAGCTACCAAAATGAGGTATTGTGTGATATCATACCTATGGACATATGTCATATGTTTTTTGGTAGGTCATAAAAGTTTGATAGGCATGATGTACATGATGGGCGTACAAATAACTACACTCTAACAAAGGACAAAGTGAAACATAAGATGAAACCATTGAAGGATATAGTTGAAAAGGTATGTAGTGCTTCAAGAGTATTTCTTTCATGGAAAGAAGTTCCTAGAGGGTATCAAGTGTGAGCATATGTAATTTTCTATAATTCCAAAAGATGGTAAATAAGAAGTAGAAGAGGTACTTGCAAAAGTTGGAGATTTATTAGAAGAATTTTAAGATATTATCTCAAATAATATCCCTGATGGATTACCACTAGTGCATAAAATCAGTCAACAAATGGACTTGATTCTAAGAGCTAATTTTCCAAACAAAGTAGCACACATAATGACACCAAGTAAAAATTAGGAGTTAAACACACAAGTGCATGAGTTTTTTTAGAAGGGGTTGATCTAAGAGAGTTTGATTCTATGTGTTGTACCTATAATATTAGCACCAAAGAAGAATGGAGAATGTAGGATGTACACAAATTCTTGAGGTATCAACAATACATAATCAAGTATAGATTTTTATTGCCAAGGATGGATGATATTATGGACTATTTGAGTGAAAATGTGTATTTTTCAAAGATAGATATGAAGAGTGGATACCATGAGATTCTCATAAGAGGAGGAGATGAGACAAAGACTTCTTTCAAATCAAGGAAGGATTATATGAGTGGTTTGTCATGCCTTTGGGATAACCAAAGTATCGAGCACTTTCATGTGGCTCATGAATGAGGTACTAAAGGAGTTTCTAGGTAACTTTGTCATTCTTTACCTAGATGATATGTTGATCTATAGTAAGACATTAGAGGATCATTTGATGAATATTCACAATGTGTTTAATAAGTTGAGGGAAGAAAAGTTGCTGATAAATATAAAAAGTGTAGTTTTGTGAAGAAGTAGTTGGTGTATTTGGGATTTGTAGTTTTAGAAGAAAGTCTGAAAATGGAACCCAAGAAAGTGAAGGCTATCCTTGAATGGCCTACTCCAAGGAGTGTGACTAAGGTAAGATCTTTCCATTGAATAGCTAGTTTTTATAGAAATTTTATTAGAGGTTTTAGCAGTATGTGTGAACCTTTGACTAAAATAATAAGAGGGGATAGAAAAGAACTTAAGTGGATTGTAGGAGTAGATATGAGTTCAAATTTGATGAAATAGAAAGTTACAAAGTAGCCTATTTTAGCACTTCCATATTTTTATAAGGTGTTTCAAGTAGACTATGATACTAGTCGTACTACAATTGGAGATGTTTTGAGCCAAGAAGGCAGATTTGTTTCTTATTTCAGTGAGAAGTTAAATGTTTCAAAAATAAAATATAATGTTTATGATAAAGAATTTTATGCAATAGTCTAAGAATTGAAGAAGTGGAGACATAATCTTCTTCCTAAGGGGTTTTTCTTGTATAATAGTCATCAAGCTTTGCAATATTTGAATAGTCAAGGAAAATTGAGCCAAAATGATTTGAAATGGGTTGAGTTTTTGTAGATTTATGCATTTTTTTGAATCATATAACTGGAAAGTCTAATAAAGTTGCAGATGCTCTTAGTAGAAGACAAGTTTTGCTAACAAAGTGTCAGATTCAAGGAACTCAAGAATTTCTATTTATAGGATCCTAAATTTGGTGAAACTTGGAAGGCTTGTAAAGAACCTATTACACTTGATAGGATGAAGTGGTTGGATGTCATAATATAGGATGAAATTCTATTCAAAATAATTTAGTTGCGCACTAGAAGTTCCATGAGAGAGAATCTCATCAAGGAGAAGCATAGTAGAGGATTGGTTGGAAACTTTGGGAGAGATGAAACTATTGCTTTGGTAGCTGAGAATTATTACTACCTAAAATTGCAACAAGATTTTAAGAAGTTTGTATAGAGTTGTAGAGTATGTCAGATGGAAAAAGAAGTGAAGCAAAATATGGGGTCGTATCATCCATTACCTATACTAGAAAAGACATGGGAGGATGTCAACATGGATTTCATTCTTGGTTTACCAAGGACTCAACAATGGCATGATTGCATATTTTTAGTGGTTGGTAGATTTTTAAAGATGACACATTTCATTATGTACAAGAAAACTAGTGATGTTGTTCATGTGATAGAGTTATTTTTCAGAGAAGTGGTGAAACTACATGATCTTCCAAAGAGAATAATTTCAGATCAAGATATCAATTTTGTTGGTTATTTTTGACATACATTGTGGAAGAAGTTGAAGATAGATTTGAAGGTTAGTTCATCACATCATCCACAAAATGATTGGAAAACATAGGTGGTGAATAGGAGTTTGGGGAATTTTTTGAGATATTTGGTTGGAGATAAACCAAAATGACAGGATATGATTTTACCAGAAGAAGAATTTGCATATAATAATTTTCTTAATAGGATCATTGGTAAATCACCATTCCATATTGTATATGGGAGTAGTCCTAGAAATTCTTATGAATTGAGGAAGTTGGATAAAGGAGAAATAAGTAGTTCTTAAGCAAAAGATTTTGTTGAATGTTTGATGAACATACATTAGGAGGTCAAGTTGCACATTATTAAGATAAATATACAGTACAAGGATAAGGTAGATGTGAAAATGAGGTATAATGAATTTTAGATTGGAGATGAAGTCATGGTTCATTTGAGAAAAGAGCATTTTCTAGTGGGTACATATAATAAGATGAAAATGAAGAAGTTTGGACTGTGTAAGATAGTGAAAAAACATGATTATGGAAATACCTATGAAGTAGAGTTTCCTATTGAATTGAAGATTTCACTAGTATTTAACATTTTAGATTTGACAGATTATCATAAAGGAGGTGATGGAGATGAAGTTACAAAATTGTAGTGGAGTATTTCAATAGCTACGAAGGAGATTGAGGAGATACTACAATCATGTTGGAAGGAGCATAAGGAATAAAATAAGTGAAGAGTCTCTATTCAAGTGGAATGGGAGATTGGTAAAATATTCATCATGGCTGGTAAGGGAGGAGGTTGACTATCTTGGTTTTCCTCTAAATGTACAAGACATGATGGGGTCACTTCTTAAATTACAAAAGATGTCTAATGTAGGGGCATCTTGGAAGTAAGAGAAAACTTGCACCACCCAAATATATTTAATTTTTGTTCCTTGAATAAGGGTTGTCTCAATGCAGAGTTGTCATTTCTAGAGGCTTTCTACTTAGTAAGTCATCCATACAAGCTTGAAATTTCCCAAATTTAGAGGTGGATGTTCATCTCGGATACATCATCCTTTTATTTGAGGCTAAGCTCCATGTCATGATTATTCATGAAGTTATTATGGATTTTTGTTTTGTAATTTTGGTATAAAAACTTCAAGCTCACTTTTGAAGGCCTTAGAGGCCCTGTATGGGCTCCAAAATGGAGTTGAATAGAGCTTACGTGAGTTTGGCATTGTAGATTAGAAGCTAAGGATTCAAAAAAGGGGTTATAATAGCCAATCAAATAAATAGTTTGAAAGTTATGGTCTTTGAAAGTTGGGGCAACTAAAATTTTCAATATAAGTGTCAAAGGTGTATCAAGCTAACTCTATAAGTAATTTTAGCATTAGTCAGTCTCAAGGGTTAGGGTTTTATGTCTAGAAACTTCCCAAGTGGTGTAAAAATACCTATATAAGGAATGCTCATGCATTGTCTATGAGAGCTCTAGGTATAGTTCGTAGCAGTGTGTTGCAAATTATTGTAAGGAAGACACCCATGTGGGTTTTCATATTGTATTTCAAAATTTTGTAGTTCCATATTTGTGGCAATGATAAGAAGCCCATGTTTTGTTCTCAAAAATTCTTCTTATTGCTTTATTTCTATTATGTGTTTGTGGTATTAATTAGGAGCACCCTTCATCATGTAATGAATGATAAGTACCTTAATAGGGGCTCCTTTAGAGAGTTTTCTTGGAAAGAAACCTCTCCCAAGGATTCAAATTATAGAATAACATCCTAAAGTGTATAACCTTCCTTTCCAAGGGTGTTAGATGGAAACTTGGTAATGGTTGAAGCTTCAAATTTTGGAAGGATGTCTAGATTGATATCTTATTTGTGAAAGCTTATAGATTCCAACCACTTTAAAGTCTACTTGTTTCTATCCTAGGCAAAAATATGGTAAGATACATCAACTAGGGAAGATGGAAAAACTTAATTCCGCTATTGGATACCAACTTAAAGGTTTACAACCTTTCTATAGAGCTTATGGAGAACCTACAACATATTATAATCCCTTTCTTTAGTCATTAAGATAGATTTATATGGCCTCCCACTTAGTCTATTCATTTTACAGCCAAATTATCTTATTATATGATCATGAAAAGCCAAATTGATCCTTTTGATTGGTTTAAGATTTGGGACCCTCAGTAAATTCCTAAAATTAATTTCTTTTTGTGGACCCTGGTGGATGTGAAAATCCTCACTCAATACAATCTTATCAATTGGGGCTGTAATTTATCTAATTGATGCATAATGTGCAAAAAGAGGAAGAGATCATTAATAACCTCTTTATACACTATGCCTCTTTTATGTGGTAGTAAGTTCTTAGCAAGATGAATATCAAATGGGCTATTAATGAGGATATCAAGAAATTCATCCACTAGAGAAGAACCTCCAAGAACACATTTCTCAAAATCTTCTAGAAAAAAATACCCCTCCATCCATATATGTTGGTGCATCTCATAAAGAAAGGGAAAAAATAATTTTCACAGACATTGAAACCACCCAAGACACCACTTTACATACTGCTCTGAAACTAATTCATGATAATGTCTCCAATTATAAATGGAAATTCTCACATTCCCTCATGAGTTTTATGGAGAAATGCATCACCCAAGGTGGAACCTACCAGAGGGCTTTGAAAATTTTGACAAATCTAAAAAAAGGTGAGAGCTATGATTAGATGGATCTCTCCCCTTCTTGGATGGTTCAAATTAAATTTTTATGGTGTTACCATTATTACTACTAAAGTTGGTGGGGGAATATTAAGAAATCACTATAGTCATTTAAAGGTTTCTTATGTTGGGCCTCTCATTGATCATATGGTTAATCAAGTTGAAGGAATGACTCTTCTTTGGGGTCTTAAAATAGCTTCCTCTATGGCCATCACTAACTTGGACCTAGAAGGTGACTCAAAAATTATAGTTGAAACTATCAAAATAAATGATAATGTTGGTTAGAGAGTGTGGCCAATCCTCCTTGATATTGATAAATTTCTTCATAGTTTTTAGGAGCAAAAACTTGGCCATATTTATCAGGAAGGTAATGTGGTGGTAGACTCTATGTCAATGATTGGATTATAACTAGAGGGATTGAGATGCTAGTGTGTTGTTGAATATTTACTAGAGAAAACCAAAATCCTCTAAAGGAAAGAGGAACATCTCACCACCACAATTCTACATGACTAAAACCTTTTCAAATCTTTACACTTGGGGCCCTGCCTTGGGTTTTTCAAAATTTGTATCCTACAAGCAATGCAAATTCTTGGTGGACTGGTGAGTAGATAGAATTGATGGAACATGATGTTTAGATTGATTTTGTGAGATACTACTTATATATGGGTTGTTTGGATGATGAATTTCCATAAGTAGTTATGGTATCATAATAAAAATATAGAGTTTGGAAACTTTCCCAAGAAGCGTGATTGTGACAAATTTGGTGATCTTGTAAAAACTATCTACATTACTTTATATAAAAGCTCACAAATGGCTAAATTTCCTTAAAAAAGTTTGAGGTGGATTCTTATTAATGGAAATAATTATAAATATGTGGATTTATGCTCATTATCACTTCTCAATAAGACATTTTGGGTTTGGTTTTCATATTAAGAGGTGCCTTTCATTCATTTTTCTGTGGTTTATCCTACAATTTGTCACCATGGGTAGAGACAAGCTTAGAATTGAGCCTAGTAAAATGTATGATGCATACAAAAATGACCCTATTGTCATGTTTGTCTATAGAGAAGGTATATTATTGTCATTCATAGAAATTATGGTGGAAGGGTATGACAAGAAGGTGCCTTGCCAATTTTTCTCAAGCTATAATGAGCATCATGTGAATGTATATGAGATTTATTTTGAATTTAATGAAGACATGATAACTAAGGCTACTAGGCTTACCACTGTGGGGCATAAATAGAATAAGACAAGCTGGACTTCGGATCAAGAGAGTTCAAACTAGTTGTTTAGGCCCCCCACAAACTGTTTGCAATTTGGTTGAGGTAATTTGTTAGGAGTTCTCATTAATGATGACATATTATTAGGTAAAATCCATTAAAGATAAGTATACATCAACTAAATATCTAAGAAAAATCACCTAAGTATAAAGTAGTAATGTAGTGTACAATTAGACTATTTATTTTGATGGGCTTCAAATGGAGAAGATACAAGACTATGGACTAGAAAGATGATATTTTGGACATCATAGAAGATATATTTAAGGTTGATAAAAATTATGGTAAGATTTACATATGTTTTGGTTTGATTTTCTAGAGATGGGTTTGACATTGTAGAACCATAACAGTTGGAAAAGTATTAGCAAATTGGTCAAGGATTTTATTTGATTTGTCAAATCAAGAACTTGACAAGGTAGGGATGACATACTTTATGTTAACCCTCATATGTTAGATTATAATTTTGAGTTTTGTAGGGAAGAGTAAGGCAAACGGTTTAAATATTTTAGTATAAAAGAAGGAACTTTTGTTTCAATGAAGTGGTCAATTGTATTACAATTATATGATTGATATATACACACTTTTTTGATACTTTATAGATGATATTTTTATTGTTATAATAGAGTATACATTTGTATATGTGATTGCAAGAATTGTTGGTCTAATTATAGGTCATTCTACTAGGAGGGGGGGGGGGGGGGAGTTGAATCTATATAATCTAGAAGTTTTAATTTTTCTACTTTAATTATACTTTATACCAGCCTACATGTTAGTGCTATCTATAATTTAACCACTAGAAAAAATAGTGGAGATATCATAGAAAAATATAATATAGCATTTATCTTATGTGAACCTAACTAGGGTAAAAACCACAATGTATGAGCTAATCCTTAGAATTATTTCACTATCCTAAAGTGCACTCAATTTAGAGCTTATCATTGTTAAAATATTAAAATAAAACTATTAGGTGCCACTAGATTAAGGGATTTCAATAAGACATGTGAAACTCTTTCCTTGTTAGTTACAACCTAGTTCAAGGACTTCAGGAACACAAGTTAATGTGTCACTGTGTTCAAGGATTTAGTACAAAGAACCTTTTAGGGTACACCCTCAATAAGATTCACTATTGTAGAGATTAGAAAACAATAGAGGAATGATCTAATGAAATAGATACTACACTTATCTTGAATATAGATCCTCAAAAAAATTCTTTGAACAGTATTCAAATATGTTCTACCTTTTATTGGCTCTACAACTTTAGACATGATCTCTTACATGCTTAGCATTTCTCACTTTTGTACGTGATCACACTTGGTTTTTTTTTAGTTCACTATTTTCTCCTCAATAAATTTCCTCCTTAGTTTTTACTTCTTTCTTTCACTCTTTCTCACTTCAAGATCACACTTAGCTCACCTCTCTTGGCTCTTTGGCTAATCAATCAATAATCTAAGATTTTCTCTTTATACATTGTTCTCTTTTATAGTCTATTTCTTGTTTATATTTGAAACACTAATATGTGGATTCAAATTCAAATTCTCAAGCCTACTCCTAGCTTGACTTCCCATTTCTAGTGTGTTTCACTCTTGTCAAATGTAGTGTGTTTGTACAAGAGTCATAGATGTCTTGTGTCCTCAATGACTTGCATTGCTAAAAATAATTTAAATTTGAATTCTTTCAATTGTTTCTCAATATGAAAACTCCATCACCATTAATTTTAATTATTAGTGCACTTCTACCTTCTTCATGACATGGTAGTCATGGGTATCCTTCTTCATGCTTCCCTTGTTGAATTGACCTAACCATCTTGTATGATCACTGATCATTCTAATTTTATTTCCTACTTGACATTCTTCTAGACATTCTTACTTCACTTAGCACAACTCCATCTAAGTGGATATCTCTTTTCATTATCTCTTCTAGGCTGGTCCTTCACCTTTCATGAACAACCCTTGTAATCTAGAGTTGCACACACAAGATCGATGTGCCTTATCGGTCATGACTTCTTACTAGTCTTAGTTCCTGTTTATGCCTTGAAATAAATAACAACACATTCATAATTGAATGCACTAGTTATTCTAATAGCCATTCCTCAATCATAAGGTAGTTATGCCAACAATCTCTCCCTTTCGCATTGATGACAACATTTCAACATTTTCAGCATGCTAGTGCCTTTTCCTTTTTCTTCTTCTCTCAACATCTCCCCCTGAGATTTTGCATCCACATTATTTGAATTCTCTGAGTCCCTCTTTTTGGATTCACTTTGACTTCACTCCTTTTTTCTTCTTCTTCCACTACTTCTCAACTTATATGTGCTATTGCCTCTTTCTATTTCTTGCTCTTCTTCTGCCCCTTCCTCCCCCTTTTGTCTAGCTCTTGTTGATTGATCTTCCTTCTTCTACTCTTCTCAACATCTCCACCTTTGAAAATTTTTCCAAATGCACACATCCTTAACTCTATGACTACATCCCCTCTAGAGTAGTCCCCTTTTCTCATCAATCCACCATCTTGATTTCATTATTTATTGATCATGAATTGATACTTGCCTTGTTATCTTAGTTCAAGATTGATAGGGGTAATATCATTAACATCTCTCTTAGATACTTGAAGGTATCCTTTTGAAGATTTATTATGAATATATCATCCATTTATTCCTTGCTTGGCACATCTCTCAACCTTACCTCATTATGCTACACTTGATCTCTCCAAAAATTGTACTTGATTGATATGTACTTTGTCTTATAGTGCATTTCCAATTTTTTGGATATGTTGATTGAACCATTGGTTCCTCCATTTTCTCTTGAATTCCTTTAATTAGTTGTTTGATCTAAACAACTTGATTACACTACATTTCCCCATCAATGGAATCTACTTTTGATGTTGACTATGATGTTCAATTTTTCTTCTTGTTGGCCCATGCAACTAGTCTTCCTCCAAGAAAGAATGCACCATTGGTCATGCTCTTTCAATCATCTATGTTCCTACCCAATTAGAATTAATAAAGATATTGAGCTCAAATTTTCCCTTGTAAGGATACCATAGGCCATACTCTTTAGTACACTAGATATTTGAAGATTCTTTTCACAGCTACCATGTGTGACTCCTTTAGCGTGACTAAAAATATAACTACTATTGCAACCACCTATTTTATGTTTGGTCTTATATGCACAACATATTGTAGCATGCGATATTGCTATCATGATTTAACTATGTGATTTTTGAGTCAAACTCATTGACTCATGTTTCATCGGTAGTGATTCAACATGAATCCATCTCTCATGAGAATAAATGGAACACTTAGCACTCATTGGATCTAGGTGATGCTCACAGGGGTGGAACACCGAGACTTCCCAAGAGGTCATCCATCCCAATACTACTCCAGCTTGAGCATGCTTAACTACAAAGTTTCCTCCATGGTTAAACGCAAAGCTTGCAACCCCATTTTCAAAACCTCCAAGTGTTTTTTACATTGGAGCTATGCCAATTACACTTGATGTAGCTACAACAGAAGAAGACTCATTCAAGGATTAGGAAAATAATAATATTGAAAATTTGGATGAAATTGGAAACATAATGAAAGAATTAGTAGTAATGATTGAAGATATCAAAGGTGCACAACAAGAAGATGGAGATAAAGTTGAGAAAATTAAGCACCAATCAAAAGATCAAAATACGGATATGTAAGAAGAGAAACAAAAGGTAGAAGAAATATTGAGTGTAGGGACTATAGAGGAGAAGGAAAAAGATGATCAATGTGATCAAATCATTCAACAAGATGAGGATAAGGTCAAGGAACAAATTCCATCTATGGTAAATTTAGAAAGATCTTCATTACCCACAAAATCTAAACACCACATAGGAGAAAATGCCGGTACACCAGTTAGAGGAGGAACATAAGATAGGGATACAAAAAAGACCAAAGATCAAAGGAAGAAAATTAGGACATTTAGACCACAACACTAGTATAGACACCTACTAGACTTGTGGATAAAGTAAAGATATTGCTAGTACTCCAACAACTATATTGCAAAGTTTATTAGAAAGCCCTAGCATTGGAGGAGATATTACATAATTAAAGAAAGAACATATGGATGCAAAACATTTCATGCAGTTATCATTTTTTGTATTCACCAAGGCCATGGAAAAGTCAGAGAATAAGACAACTAGAACTCAAAAGATACTAGAACTTGCATTAGATAGACTACAAATGACTGTCATTTTTAGTATAGTTTTTAGAAAAGAACATGGAAAAGAATTTCAAAAAGGTGATTGAAGAGTTTGATACACATTACTCTACACTTAAAGAATCAATGAAAGTCAAAGTGAAAGAAAACCATGAGGAATTTTTTTTTAGGTATGCAATAAATGAACAATGTTTTATCTACCATTGATACCTCTATAAAGGATATCAAGGGATGTATAAATGAACAAAAGATGTTATACATTGAATGTGAAAGAGTACATAAGTATTCAATAAATGTATCAGAGGCCATCAAGGAAAGAGAAGAGGAATTAGAAAAGTTGGTAGAAGAATTGAAGGATGGTGACTAAAATATCATCAGCATGAATACAAGAGTATGTAAAGGTTATGATGGATTACAAATTCTAAAGCATGACAAAGAGAGGATAATTTGAAGGTTCAACTTATACATAGACCATTTGATAGAAAAGATTGATTTTAATTCAAAAGAAGTTGTATAATTTAATAATTACTAAGAGATCATATGATAATTTTATTCCTATGGATCTTAATTGAGCCAAACTAGCAAATTATGGAATTTGTACAATTATAACAAGGGACACATAATTTTAGACTTTGAAGATGAAATTTTCAAATTGTGTTAGAATTTTTCTATGACGTATATATTTTGGGAAAAAATTTGACTTTTGTATAGATTTTTGTCTCTCCTTTTTTCATCAAAGGGGGAGGTATTTAATGAATTTTTTTTTATAAAGGTCAGTACATGTGGAGTAGATGATACGAAAGATATGTATAAGGGGGAGTCAATTTATGATAGAGTATAATCAAAGGGGAAGAATGGAATAATTTATGATAATGGTATGTAAAATTTATTATAATGGAAGATCCACACATTTTTATCCTTTGTATTGGCCAATGATTTTGCAAATCTTGAATTTTTAAAGTTTTTAGAATTTTGGAAGTATATCATTGATACTTAACTAATTTTTCACAATGTTGCCATCAATACCAAAGGGGAGATTGTTGGAAACTTGGTTGAGGTAAGTAATGAGGAGTTCTAATCAATGAAAATATATTTTTAGGGTGAGGCCACTAAAGATAATTATTATGTTTAATGTCAAATATATAAGAAAAATGTCTAACTATCAAGTAGTAATGCAGTGCACAGTTAGACTTTTTTTTGGTGAGCTTCATGAGGAGAAGCTATAAGAATGTGGAATGGAATGATGATATTTTAGACATAATATAAGATATGTTTAAGGCCTATGATATTATTTATATATGTTTTGGTTTGATTTCCTAGAGATAGGTTTAATATCACAAAATTAGGAAAGTGGGAAAAGTATGGAAAACTAATCAAGGAATTGATTTCACTTGTCGAATAAAGAACTTTAAAAGTTATGGATGAAATCCTAGATGTTAACTCTCAGATGGAATATTATAATTTTGAGATTTGGTAATGTGTAAGGAAGATTAAGGTCAATAGTTCAAAGATTTTAGTATAAAGGAAGGAACTTTGGTTTTCATGAAGTGGCTAATTGTATTATAATAATATGATTGACATATGTACATTTTTTTTAATTGTATACATGTAAGTTTGATGTTTATTGAATATAATATAGTTGTATGTGTAATTTGATGCAAGGAAATACAAGGGATTGATTAAATGTTGAAGATAACAACATAGTCAAGGTTTTTGTATTTATCTATACTACTTGTAAAGTTGTATATGCTTGTATGAGAAGTCAGCTTGCCTCTTGAATTATAATTATAACTCCTAATAGGGTGTAGAATTATAGAAAGGCTTGGTCCTCTAACAAAGACATATACACTATATTCATTTTATTACATTTTAGTTTACTAGTTTATGTAGGTTTAAAGTTGGAAATTGATATCCCCCCCACCGCCGCCCCCCCCCCCCCCCCCCCCCCCCCCCCACCTCCCTCCCCCCCCCCATTTGTATTCCCTATTTCTAAAACAAGCAACATGTAAAGAAGTAGGGAAGTTAAAACCATGAATATCTTCTTGACATTTTGCATCATCTTTTTCATATTGTCATGAAATATTTTACTTTGGAAGGTAAATATACTCTTCTCTATTTTTATCGCCTTACATTCCTAAACTATCCTAGCAAAAAAAATTATTATTATATCACATTCTTTTCACTTCACTATATGGAGAGTAATGTGGATTATATTAGAGATTCAAAGGAAACTAGAAAAGAGTTTTTCATTTTGCTTCAAGTTCTTATGTGTACGATTTATAAGTTTCACCTTGTCTTGTGTCTAGTTGTGAATGTGTCAATTCAATTGTATCTTGAAAATATCCTCCTCCCCTTATGGTTTGACTTAGGACATTAGTCTCCTCCCCTTAGTTGATGACAACTAGAAAAGATGTGTTGAAAATCCTTTCAAGGACTCCAAAAATGTTTCCCTTACTTCCAAATCTAGGAATTCAAAGAAGAAAAAAAGGTTGAGAGTCCTCTCATTGAATCTTACTTGCAAAAAAGGGAAAGAAGGATGTACGCAATGTTGCTTTTGATGAGTTCACTGAAACCCTTGGTACCCATAGGTCTAATAGGTTGGCCAAAGAGAAGTGCGAGAAATACCTTAAAGCCAACAATTCTGCTGAGTTGAAAGCTTTTGAAGAAAATATAAAATCCACTAAAGATTTCTTTGAGAATTCATCAAGTTTGAAAAGGAATATGTCCCTCCCAAGGGTTAAGAGACTAATTTTTGTCACTGTAGAGCCTAGAGAATGGGCTAAATGCATAACATACTATGAGAAATTACAAAACTCAATAATCATAAGTTAGCACCCACTAGTCTACCATGAAAGCCAAACTAATCAAAAGAAGTAAACACAAGGTTAGAAACCCCCTCTTTTGTTTGTAGCTCCCATGTCCTTATTTCTTCTCCAAATGATGTAGCTCCAACTTGCCTATAGTGCACACAGTATTGAAGCAAAGTCTATGATAGGAATAATTCCATGAGAATACTAGAAGTGTGATTTTAAGCTTTGAGAGAAAATGGTGTGAAAATGCAAAGAATCTAAGGACTTGAAAAATGCTCAAGAATTAGGACCAAGGACCTAAGGACCAAGACTTCAAGGACTTTTAAGACTAGAAATGAGAGAAAGAGTGTCCATTTTATAATTGGCATGAGGGATGAGAGCCTTGGATTTGTCACCCATAGATATGCAATGTGGCAAGAGATTCCTTTAAGAATCCATGATGCATATGAAAAAATATGCCAATTGTAAGATTCTATGATGCATGGAAGTCAAACTTGGCTAAATGTGGAAGAGAATCTATGATGCGTCATAAGACACCTCAAGCCCACTTAAAGCCAAGAATCTATGACAAATCAAGCAAATAAGGACATGTGTAAGAGAATAAGAATATATGCTTATGATACATCTTATCCAAGTGTCAAAGGAGAACCCATGAGATGGCATATCCAAGTGAATTGATGATGCAATATTCGAATTAAAAATCCTTTTATTCCACAAAATAAGAATTAGTAGAAAATAGAATTAATGATGGAAAATGGAACTTAGGAAATTAATAATTCCCACGGTTTATGGATAAAGAATCAATTAACTAATAAAATTAATTAATTGAGAATGATAATTAGGAAGAATAATTAGAAAGAATAATAGGATTAAATTATGGGTTATTTAATCCTATAGAGAAAATTAGTAAATGATTGGCCAAGTTGATTAAATAAACACAACCATATCCTTTGATGAGAATGTGATGATGATGGATATCAAATGAGATGATGAAAAGTAGACCAAATCCATGGTCAGATTGATTGATTGATTAAAATTGATAACATGCCAAGGACACATGACATGAATTGATTGATACATAACATTTAATTGACATCACAAATGCTATAGGATCGAGGTTGATTGAAAAGGTTCGATCATAATAACATTGACAAACACTATCAATATTATTAAAATGGTTGATAATTCCATGTTTGACATTGAAAGCCTTAACAATGTCAAATATTGGATGACATGAATGATAGTTTGACCTAGCACTGAGAGCCACGACAATACTAAGATCAAATTGATAAGATTGATAGATTGATAGGTTTCCAAGGCACTGAAAGCCACATAAAATCCCTAGGAATTGAAAAGTGATGATTGATTTGGGATGTTTGATATGTTTTGGGTTGATTAGGACTAATTCTGAGTGATTCCAAGTTGATATGAAATGGTTTTGAGTTGATACAAAATGATTTTGAAATGACATGAAATTGATGTGAAAGAGGATACAAATGATAAGGTATGATCAATTTGGCCAAAGGATCAAAGTTAGTAGAATGAGAAAATGGGACAAATTAGTATGAAGAAGTGATGAAACCATAGATGTGAACCATTTTTGAGCATCTACATTTTTCCCCTCTTTGATACAATGTGATTTAGAGCGTTGTGTCAAAGAATGCTAATGATAAAGCCGCAACATGCCCCAGTAGGGATGATATATATGGGTGCCCCCTTGATAAATTGACTAATATAAACATAGGATAAGTCAATTTTTTGACAACAAGAAGAAAAAACCATATCAATTGATGGATCGCAAATCAGAGCTAGGATGTGAAAGCTATGAGGTCCAGAGTGTAGAACAGGGTCAATCGGGAGCCCGAGAGTAATTGCATGGGTTACCAATAAAAAAATACAAAAAATGATGAAAATTATAGTTCATTTTTTCCACAACAAAGATAGGAATCCAACAAAACTAACAGATTGCAAATCTGAGTTAAAATGCAAAAGTTATGGGCTCCAGAGTGCAATATAGGGGCTCCAGGAGCAGTTCTGGACATCCTATTGTCCCAAGTGCACCCAAAACTCAACCAAGTGAATAAATGAAGAATTTGGAACTCCCAAGTGCATCATGACAGTGCCAAGTGCGTCCATGATGCACTTGGGAAGACCAAGTGGACTCGAAAAGTGCAAAATGTGCTTGAGAAGGCTCTGGGGGCCAAAATAAACATGATGGGGGGCAACCAGGAGCCCAAGAGTAGTGTCAAGGATTACCACTCCATAAAATGACCAAATAATGAAAATGATAGCTCATTTTATTCACAAAAAAGATACAATTCCAATGCAACTAACATTTTGTAAATCAAAGTTGAAATGCAAAAGTTATGGCCTCCGGAGTGCAACATAGGGGTTATGGGAGCAGTTCTAGATACCCTACGTCCCCAAGTGTACCCAAAACTCCATGAAGTGCATCAATGATGAATTTTGAATTCCCAAGTGTTTCAATGATGTATTTGGTATGGCCAAGTTCATTAATGACACAGTTGGGAATCCCAACTGCGCCCTAGGATGCATCGGGGCTCCGATCGAGATCTGGATGGTCCCGAATCGAGCTAAAAATTGGAAAAGGCTAGCATAACACTAGGGAGATGTTAGAAACATGATAAAATGCAATCAAAGGTGGTCAAAATTCTTACAATTTTTTCAAACATAGGGCAGATGTAAGTCAAACTTGGGTAAATGCTCATAGAGAACTGTGCAAAGGGCCCAAAAGGATGCAAACGAACTCAGAATGGCTCAAAATTTGGAACACGCGTTCAAAACCCTAGGAAGATTTGAAAAGATAGGATAGTCAAAAAAAAGGCTAGGATAGTCAAAAAAAAGTCAAGCTTGTTCAAACTTAGCTCTGATGGAGGAAAAAGGTTGACCGATGGATAGGGATAGTGTCAAAATGATGCAAATGAGCTCAAAATGATCAAAAACTTGGCAAACATGTTCAAAACCCTAGGAAGAGTTCAAAACATAAGTCAAAATAGTCAAACATGTTCAAAAAAAAGTCAAAATTAGTCAAACTAGATTCAAACTAAGTCAAACTTGGGTGAAAAGTCCAATTGTGCTCAAAAAGTGCAGATTGTGCCCTAAAAGGCTCTAAGGGCGAACAACAACTCGATTGGACTCAGAATACCCTGAAACTTTGCATGCATGCCCAATATGATGTGAAGATGTCATAACATGAGTGAAATCATAAAAAAATGGTCAGATTTGGTCGAAGATGAGGAGACAAATGTCAGACTGAGGTTGAACCAGGTGGAAAGCCACAGAAAGTTGATTGACAGTGCAAGATGATGTAGGAATGCATGAATGCAAGATGAAGATGATTTGTTGAATTAGAAGACATGATCATGGTGATGGAGAATGAGATGAATGATAGAAGACTAAGGAGATGAGATGAGGAATTGTTAGTATGATGAGAAGACCTTTTCTTTTGTAAAGTGCACTATATGTCAAATGGAGCTTTATTTTAATATGACAAATGGAATGCAACACATCATGGCATAAAGGGCCAGAGCGTCAATGCAAGCCTTTTGTGTAAACAAACACATTGTAGATAAAGAATGACCTTATCCTTCTTGAGGAATATGTACATGCCCCAGACTCTCAAAGGTACATTGTAACAGACAGAAAATAGAAAAATATGACCATGAACCATCCCGACCTCTCTCATAGATCAGTTTATATCATCAAGTGGCATAGGAACATGATCAAAGAAAAATAAAGAAAAAATAAATCACTCACTAAACACTGTGAGTCAACATCCATTCTTGTCCATTATGACTTTATTTTTAGTGTTTTAGGTGTGTAGATGGTGTTTGACATGTTGATGATGTGATAGTTCTGGTTCTGGATTTAGCTAATAAGTTCATAGTGATATGTTGGATTGATTGTCAGTTCATGTTGCTCAGATAGTGTGATTTTCTTGAAAGTGTATTGCTTTGGGTATTAGTCTGCAAATTGCAAGTGCATACGCAAAAGGGATGGTTATCCACAGTGAATATGTACAAGGTTTCTTGCAAATTTTTGATGGGTTTTTGTGATTTTTAGGTTTTTTTGAGGATATTTGAATTTTTTTTTGTGATTGATTTTTTCAGGACATTTTATGATTTTTAGGGTTTATTTTAGGAAATTGATGTTTTTTTTAGATTTTTTCAGGACATTTTATGATTTTTAGGTTTTTTCAGGATCATTATGTGATTTTTAGTGCTTTTTTTAGGACATGTTTTTTATAGATTTTTTCAGGACATTTTATGATTTTTAGGATTTTTTCAAGATCATATAAGCATATACAAGTGTTAGCTCCAATTCGTTATGTGATAGGTCCAATGGACAAAAAGTTCTTAGGGATATGCCCCCAGTTCAAGTTCAAACTTGTGCACTGTGTAGGTAATATGCCCCTAGACAAGACACAAACTATGTACAAAGGCCAATGACAGAGTGTGTGCATAGATTGGTGATGCTTAGGAAAGATAACAAAGGACATTAACCAATTTGTGAGCCATGATAATGGACCAAGGATGTTTTGTAATATGAAGGATATGATCAAGGAATGATAGAGGGGGAAAAACTAGATGGAATCCCAATAGATGGAGAAGAAACAACTTATTACACATGGCGCCTGTTTGCCAAGTTTTCACCATGGTACTTGCCCAAGGTGCTTGTTTGCCAGGTTTTCACTTTTGGACAAAATTTTTCTCTTTACTCAAAATTTCATGCCAAGATGCCTATTTGCTAGGTTTTCATCAAGGCATCCATTTTTTCATGACTTTTTTCACTTCTTTTTTTCAAGACTTTTTGCTATTTAAAAAAAAAAAATTAGGACTTTTTTCAAATTTTTGATACTTTTTTAGGACTTTTAGATGGAAATTACGAATGTGGTTGCTAGATGTTGAGAAGAGATTTGGTGTTGCTACTACTAGCTGATAATCTCAGAGTCCATGCCTAACCATAACTACACAGGATTTGTTCTAAGTCTATTGCTAAGATCAAACCACTAGAAAGGCTTCAAGATATACTATCATGTACCATATGTAAAATAGTGTCTACCTCTTGCAAATCAAGGCATTTGAGGATAATTGGGTCAATAGATATATCATGTGGGATGTCATTAATGATGACATATGCAAAGGCTTGTTCGATAAGGATTTGATCTTGGGTGTTGGAAAAATTAGGTAGCTAGTTATGGGGATAAACAACTAGATATAAGGGAGGGTTGGGAGGGTTGAGACCAATGACCTTCCACATGAATGTTGATTGAGGAAGCTCCAAAAGACTTTGTGGCATGTTGAACACTGGAACACAGATATTCATGGCATCATCTTTTTCAGTTTGTATCCTTGGGAGCTTCTTAGCTTTTTCTTTTTCACAATTTATTGGTGCCTTTTGGTTTTCACCAAGAGACCTATGCTCATTATTTTGTTCTTTGTTGTCAGATGGAGTTGACTCCCAAAAATATGCCAATATGTTCACTTCAAGACAAATTGCTTCTTTATGATTATTGTCAATCATAATTCCTTCATATATTTCAAAGTCTATTATAAGAGTGTCCTCATTGTTAAATCGATTAAAAATTGGTGGTTCACATTGGTCCCAATCCAATAGTTTAGGATAACTTGAGGAGATGTCATCATCAGTATTGAATGGGCTTTGGTTCAAGGTATGGATATGGGCATTAGATTCTATTGTATCATTGGGGTCATGCTCAGAAGCTAGAGGATTGTTGTTTTTAGGCAAGATATCCTCAAATGCCTTTTCATTGTTCAAAAAATCCATAGTCTTACACATAGGTATCATAGTAGTAGGAGGACCTATTCGTAATGGTTTAAATCCAAGCCCCAAACTAGGAGGTTTTCCTTTTGTAGTGATGGGTTCAATGATTCCTTGTTTTTGAGATCCAAGACAGCTATAGCCATCATAGCCTTGTTTTCGCATGATAGTAAATCCAAGTCCATACTTGTTAGGAGATATCAAAGTGGGTTCTCATTCTGCTTTTTCTTTCTCAATACATACGGATGTATTCTCATTGATAGAAGTGGTATTTTGTGTACTGATCTTAGAGTGTTGGTCTTGCAATAGTTTTGATGTACCATAAGATAGGCGAGAAAGTGGTGAATCCCTGATGTGGGATACGTGAGACATAAAGTATTCTCCACACCCATTTTATTCAATCTTCATCTTTTCCTTGGCCTTATTAAGGAGTATATCAGCATCCACATACTTAGAGGAATCTGTGGGTTGTGCTTCATTGTTTGTTGGGATTTGGTATGTAGTAGTATCTCTTAGATTAGCACAAAACTGGAAAGGATCTGGATCACTAGGGACGGTAACCTCCACATTGTCATAGGAAAACTTTAGACATTGATGATATGTAGAAGGGACTACTTTCATAGCATGAAGCCAAGGACCTCCCAGTATCATGTTGTAGTTCATTTCAATATCTAGGACATGGAACAATGTGTCTTTAGTAGTTGGGCCAACTCTGACATCTAATGTGATGATGCCCTTGAAGAAGCGTTCACCATCATCATAAGCTTTTATTGTGATTCTTAGACAGGGATCCACATCATCTTCAAAATAACCCAAACTTTTGACAACCTTAAGAGTGCAGATGTTCAGTCCTACTCCTCCATCTATTAAGACATGTCTAACTTTGGAATTATGGATGAAGACATCGAGATGAAGGGGATCATTGTGGTTAGGTTTTTCCTTAGGAATATCTCGAGGGGAAAAGGTAATATGTTGTGAGCTAGATAAGTTCCCAACCATGGCTTGGAACTAGGCAACATACATGTTATCTGGGACTTTTTACTCTTTAAGGGCTTGTGCCAAGATCTTTTGGTGTTGTGGAGATGTACGTAGTAGGTCCAAGATGGATATTTGTGCAGGGGTCTTGCTGAGCTGTTCAACAAGGCTATAATCAAATGAAGTAGGAGCAAGAGGTCTACTAGGGGGTGCAGGTCTAGTAGAGAGAGTAGGTTTGGATGGGGCTCTAGGTAGGATGATTTTTCTATAGCATGTAGTGACAGTGCAATGAGGGTCTTTAGCCCTTAAAGTGAATGCGGATATGTAGGAATCTAATTCATTGAAATAGTTGACAATGTATTCATATCCCATGCATGTGTAATTTACATTAGCTTGTGATTTTGAGATTGAACTGGAGGGCTTTTCTTTGTCATGATTACCCAAAGAATTTTTGAATATAGTGTGGTTAGAGCTAGATGCTAATAGTGATGGGTCAACTATGATTACACCATCATGAATAAGATCTTGTATTGCATGTTTCAATTGTAAGCATGATGAAGTCTTATGTCCTTTGGTGCAATGGTAATCATAGTATTTGTTGTAATCCCACCAATCTACTTTAGTTAATGGTTCATATTTTATTGGAGGTAACTATAGGAAGTTATTACTCAGTAACTATTGTAATGCAATCTCAAGTGGTATTCCCAATGGTGTGAATTTCTTGTCTTTGGTTCTAGGATGTCTTCAAGGTTTGTCTTGCATGGGAGTCTTAGTCTTCTATTGTTGAGGTGTGGTTTGATTAGGAGTTTGTGAATGTGTAGGATTTTCACCTTTCAAAGTTAGTTGAGGTTGTGCTGTGCTAATTGTGAGGGCATCCAAAATGCCATCATTAGTCACATTCTTGTTTTTGGAGAAAATTTTTGCCTTGTCATTAGACAAGTTGGTGTTTGTGTTTTCTTTGTTTATCTTGAGGATTCCCTTACGGATAAGAGCATCTTCAATCCTAGCCTCTTTTTTCATCAGTTTATAAATGGTGCTTGGACTCTTGATTTTGAGTTCATACATTAAGTCTAGGACAAAGTTCTCAATGCACAAGTTTACTTGTTCTTCAGGAATGTCTAGTGAGCATTGACTGACTAAGCTTCTCCAGCATAGTAAGAATGTGATAAATGGTTCTCCTATCTTTTGTTTAGTCGAGCACAAATCAAAAAGTGTCACTTCATTTGTAATGTTAAAGGCAAAGTGGGATTTGAACTTGTCTACGAATTTTGACCAGGATTTGATGTTACTAGGAAGTTTGGAGTACCATTCAAGTGTGGGCCCACCTAGAGAACAAGGGAATAATCTCATGAGGTAAGTGGCCTCATCACTAATTTTGGTACATGAGGCACAAAATTCTTGAATGTGATCATCAGGGTTGCCTTTTCCTTGGTATTTTTCAAACCTTGGAGCCTCAAAGTGTTTTGGGAATGGAGGCATATATAGACTTTTGTCAAATGGATTAGGACATAGGTCCCTTTCTATATATAGAGCCTATTTCTTTTAGACTTTCAATGTCTTGACTTGTTTGGAAAGTTGTTTGAATTTTTGTAATAGCTCTTCATTGGGATTTTGTATGATAGTATTTCCTTCAAGTCTTTTGTGCCTATGAGTAGACCATTTACTATGGTGGGAGCTATGTCTACTCAGTTCTGACATTTATGTGTCTGATGAGTTTGGTGATGTGTAACTTGGTGGTGGAGGTATGTTGGTACCTTGAAGACAAAAATATCCCTATTTTTGGGGTACTTGTTGTGGCATTTTATGTGGCACTTGTTGCAGGATTGACGACAATTATTGTACCATGTGTTGTTTTTGTGCCATGTGTGGCAGTTGTTGTTGGAATACCTCTATTGGTTGTATGTGAGACCATGTACGTGCTTTTTTTTGTAGAGGTATTTGTTGATTTGTTGTGGCACATGTTTTTTTTGTAACAAATGTTGTTGATATGCAATTTTTTGCTCAAGACATCTTTAGTATTCTAACTGTTGCTTGAGTATCTCTTGTTGTTTAGCAAACATCACTTGTTGTTGTTTGAATTGTTGTTGATATATTGCATGGAAGTCAAGTGATTTTATGTTGAACCGTGTATTAGTGATGTTGGATGTTTGCACCTCTTGAGATTGTTGTTATTGTTGTTGATGTTGTTGTTGATACATTGGATGCGTGTTGGAGAGATTAGGTCCTTGGACTATTGCATGTTGATGTTGTTGGGGTAGTTGGTTATGTCCTTGAGAAGTGATTGTCATGTTGGTACTGTTGCTTTGGATCCTTTGTGTGTTAGATGTTCCTCCTTGTGACATTATATTTACTTGACTATGAGATGTGTTCCTATTGGGAATACATGTAATGTCAATAAGGCTTTTCCTTTTCACATCAATAGGGATTGTTGTAGTGGATGTTGCACATAGTGTACTCATGGGAAGCTCCGTAACATTTGATGTCATACCACTTGGTAGGGTTAGGAGCAAAGGTGCACTTTGTGGATTTTCCTCCAAAAAAGGTATGTCTGGCATTCCTAGAGCACAAGTTCCTTTAGGTGCATCTTGTTGTTGCATCATGTGACTAAAATAAAGTCTTAATGTCCTTTTAGGTTGTTTTAAAATTGGTGGTATTTCATTGAACAAGGGGTTAACATTGATGTGTTCAAATGTACTTTGGAGGATTTTGATGGTTGATTCTTAATGGGACCTTATAGGTGCCTTTATTGTGTTTGAAAACTCCAAAGGTTGTTTTCCCTTATCTAAGTCCAAATTGATCATGGGTTGTATGTTTTCAATGGTTGTGTTGGTTTGATGTTTGCACTTAGGTCCTTCCACATTTGGGTTGAATTTGACAATTTCTTGGGCTGCCAAAAGTTTAAAGTTCTTGCAAAAAATTGTCTTGACATGCCCTAGCAAATTCTTCATCAGTGATGCCATAGTCAATGTTAGAGCCATCACTTGGGTGTAAAATATGTTTTTGTATGTTTGATGTGTTAGGGTGGAAGGTACATGTGTCAGGCTGGCTGAATTCAAAGGAGTGTGATTGTTCATCTTCGGGTGTGGTTGGTACACTTCCTCCTCCGGGTGGTATCAGCATGAATATAGGTTAAAAGTCAGGACTCCATTGAAGCATCCCATGTGTGGGGGAAGTTTTTGGAGGAAATCTCATGGTAGGTGCATTGTTCATGGTTTTTTGTGTCATAGCTTGATTATGAGGATCTTGCGGATACATGTTCAAGGGGTCTGCAAGTAACGATTGTGATGCCTGGATTTGATCTTCGTCAAATGTCGGTTGGGTTTTCTTGCCCTTCTTCTATCTTGGATGAGGTTTTGGTTGTGCTTTTGCCTCAAAAAAAAAAGGTTGATAAATTTATTTGGGTCTCTAGGCTGATTATGTTCTAGTAAGTGTTGGCATGATACCTAAGAATGCAAATGCAAATTTTGAGTGTTTTGAGTGATTTAGAGTGTTTCCTAAGGTCTTGGGATGCAATGCAAGGTGTGAAAGTGCATATTAGGGTTTTGGAACCTAGAAAAAACACCTAATTACCAAGTGCATCCTAAAACTACCAAGTATGTCCTAAAAATACCAACTACGCACTTTGAAGTGAGCAATTGGTAAAACAAGGTTGTGATTGGTAAAACAGGGTTGCGATTGGTAAAAGAGGTCAAAACTTGATAATTAAGATGTGGGTATGCAAGATGTGAGTGTTTTAAAGATTTTTAAGTGTTTAGGGATGTTATTCAATGTGAGGAAATGCTAAATGAACTAGGTTTTTTGATGTGCAAAGTGAAAATGTCCTAGGGATGTTATGCAAATGCAAATGCAAGGTGTCATTTTGATATTATGCAAAATGAAGATTAGGGTATGCAAAATGAAGATTAGGGTTATGTTTTGAACTTTTTAATGAAATTAAAGTAGGTGTATGCAATGTATATTATGCAAAGGATGGTGTTCTAGGGTTCTTAATGACATTTTGGATATGCAAAATGAGGGTAAGTGCTCAAGAAGGCAACTTGGTTGATGGACAATTTGATAGGGTTTGGTAGTGAAAATGATGCTAAGGATTTTGATCAATGCAAGATGAAAGGGATATACCACTAGGGTAAGTCAAAATGAAATTTATGAATATGATTATGCTAATGATAGAGGTATATGGAATTTTTTTAACTTAGGTAAAACCTTTAGAAAGTATTTTGTCTAGGAGTTTAACCTTGTGATAAAGGACTTTGGATCTTGACCAAAAAGTGATAAAAGATGACAAGGTCAAATCTATCAACACATAGATAGATTTTGACCAAATAAAGTGATAAGAAAAGATAAAAAGACTAGTCGAGATCCATTATCCATCAACACTAGGAGATACTCTAAGACTCGTACTTTGTCTAGATTTTGACTAAATTCAAAGGTTTCAAGGGTTCAAAATGATGTTTTAGGGACTAAAAATGGTGGTGATGCTAAGTAGATATGTGATATGGACAATTCCTATGATGCAAAATAGGATTTTGGGTGCAAGATGCATTTTTGGGTCAAGTGCAGAATGGGGAGGTACAAAGCCTCCTAGATGCAGTTTTGGGGTCTCGAAGTGTAGTTTGGGGGCCCAAAATGGTAATGTAGGTGCCCAAGTGTGCCCTAAAAGTTCCAAGTGCACTAAAATAGTAAAAAATACATCATTGATGCACTTGGAGCCAATTTGGGCACAGTTGGTAGTTTCCAGGCACAGTTGGTAAGCTAGGAAGAATGTTTGCTGATTCTGACTCGTATGGTTGCCAAACTGATATGTCAAGAAGATAAGATGTTGGGGTTTCTATTATGATGGGTTGGGAGATTTAGAATGGAGGTTATGACCTAAGGAATTATTTCCTAAGTGAAGGTGATGAAGACTAGGTGATGTAGAGTGCAGATCTGGGCAAGCTAATGCAAGGGGAGCTAACCAGGTACCTAAAGACACAGCTGAAGCCCCAAAATGTTATCTAAAATCCAAAACTGGGTTTGAGGACCACCAAGTGTGCCCAAATAGTGTAGATTATGTGAATTATGTAGTTGGTAGTTTTATGATGCAGTTGGTAAACTGGGCTAAAACTAAGGCAATTTTGGGAGCTATGTTTTCTAGATTGATGCTATAGAGAGGTAAATAGTAGGGAACAATGTTAAGACTAGAATGAATTCTCAAAATGATGCTTAGGACACCTATAATGAGGGTTAAAGTGTGAAATATGATGGTTAGGTATGCAAAGATGCAAGATGGTGGATGCAAAGTGTAGATTTTGAGATGAGAATGCAAAAGACTAAGGGAGGTAAACTAAACCTAAATGGAGGCAATATGAAAGGTAATGGACACTAAATGATGACTAAAAGGTGCAATATGAAGTCTATATGATGCAATTATGAGGCTTATACTAAGATGAATGCAAGTGAAGTCTATGTGAGGGTGAGATCTATGTTTTGCCAAGCACATTTAGGAGCACAAGTCGTCGTGTTTTCTAAGGTTTGAATGTGTTGAGCCAAAGTTTGCAAAGTTTGCACAAAGGTTGAAATGTTTTGGCAATGTGTAACATTTTGAAAAGTGTTTACAAGTATCCAAGGTGTAAATTTGAATGTTGGCTATTATCTTGATTATATTTTACACACACGCAAGACACATTAAGACAAGAATAACTATTGTTAAAAGTGAACAAGCACACCACAACCTAGGATTTTAGGACTGTATCCACTGAATTCCTACTTGAACTAAAGTTTAGCCACACTTATCCAGAGTGGACAACCTAGGATCTTGGCACCAGAGGCTCCCCCTTATAGCGCACTCACTTCTTGGGGCTACCAAGATCTGCTTCCCAAGGGGCATGACTTCCCAAGGGACTGTTGCCTCTACTAAGGACTGCGAGAATATAGGATGTCTTCACAGGCATGGGTGACCCTTGAGCTAGTGGATAGAAAGGATTTTGGGCACTAAAACATGATTTTTAGTAAGGGCATTCCATTCAGCAAGTGAATGATAAACTTTCGCAGAAGGTCTCCCAGCCCTGAGAACTGGGGTTTGAGGCACCACAAGGGTACTGGAGGAGAGTTATCATGCAGCAATACCGCAGACACGACTTTCACCATAATCAAGTTTTATATAGTGACTGGAATGTTGGCTTGGCTTTTGGCTTGTTATTGCTCTGAGGTCATCCCCTAGCATACCCAATATTGAGTATCTTGGTCCAAGGCTGGCCTCCTATAGAAGTTAAACGGATTTCTCTTACACCCAAGATCCACGAATGGTGAGGGGAGAGGATACGTCCAATGTAACTCCTAGGGATTTAAACACTATAGACATGCTAGGAAAAAAAAAAAAACTTCACTTTAAGCACAAAACGAAGTGTTATCTACTCTAGGAAATCCACACACATGGTTTTAGCAAACACGCAATGGTCTTCAACAATGTCCTACAAAGCAAGCATTAGTAGTCTGTTATGATCATGTCTTCATCCCACAATTTCCACATGCTGCAAGTAGACCATTAGTAACACAAAAATCCTCTAATCTATGTTCTAGAAGAAAATAAAACCTTACATGCAGATTCTGATTGATGTGTGTGTTTTTTTTGTGAACCAAGTGTGCTTTGACATAGCAGATTACAACCCAGAAGGCCAAAATGGCTTAGAACATCCCCAAGTGTGCCTAGAAAATGCAAACTATGTCAATGATGTAGTTGGGGCCTAGTTGGGTGTAGTCAGTAGTTTTAGGGTGCAATTGGGAGGTTAGGTGCAAATTGTGGGGAAATAGTGCCTAATCAAGACCTAGAAACTAAATTTTTTTGACACCTATACTACCAAGTGCGCCCAAACAATGAAAACTACATTAATGATGTAGTTGGTAAATTTTGGATGCATTTGGTAAGTCAAAAATAGTAGAAAGAGGTTTTTGTGGCTTCCAGACTCCTAAAATTACTCCTAGGGGTCCCAAGTGTGCCCTAACAAAGCAGAGTGCACCCTAGGATAGCAAGCTAACAGAATGCATGAAACAAGAGCATACAAGCATGTTACTAGACCCCCTAATCAATCTAGGTTTGAAAAAGGAGGGTAGATAACCATTATACCCTTTCAAGTGAGCTCCTTCCTTGCACCTACAAGTACAAAACAAGAAAACCCAAGTTAGATAAGCATGTTCATTTTGGGTTCACCAAAATATAGAGCCTAAAAAATGGGCTAAATGCATAACATACTATGAGAAATCACAAAACTCAATAATCATAGATTAGCACCCACTAGTCTACCATGAAAGTCAAACTAATCAAAAGAATCAAACACAAGGTTAGAAACCCCCTCTTTCATTTGTAGCTCCCATGTCCTTCTTGCTTCTCCAAATGATGTAGCTCCAACTTGCCTATAGTGCACACAATATTGAAGCAAAGTCTATGATACAGATAATGCCATGAGAATACTAGAAGTGTGATTTTAAGCTTTGAGAGAAAATGATGTGAAAATGCAAAGAAGTAAGGACTTGAAAAATGCTCAAGAATTAGGACCAAGGACCTAAGGACCAAGACTTCAAGGACTTTCAAGATTGGAAATGAGAGAAAGAGTGTCCATTTTATAATTGGCATGGAGGATGAGAGCCTTGGATTTGTCACCCATAGATATGTGATGTGCCAAGAGATTCCTTTGCGAATCCATGAAACATATGAAAAAATATGCCAATTGTAAGATTCTATGATGCATGGAAGTCAAACTTGGCTAAATGTGGAAGAGAATCTATGACGCATCATAAGACACCTCAAGCCCACTTAAAGCCAAGAATCTATGACAAATAAAGCAAATAAGGACATGCGTAAGAGAATAAGAATTTATGATTATGACACATCTTATGCAAGTGTCAAAGGAGAATCCATGAGATGTCATATCCAAGTGTCATGATGATGCAATATTTTATGGAATATTCGAATTAAAAATCCTTTTATTTCACAAAATAAGAATTAGTAGAAAATGGAATTAATGATGGAAAATGGAACTTAGGAAATTAAGAATTCTCATGCTTTGTGGATAATGAATCAATTAACTAATAAAATTAATTAATTGAGAACAATAATTAGGAAGAATAATTAGAAAGAATAATAGGATTAAATTATGGGTTATTTAATCCTATAGAGAAAATTAGTAAATGATTGGCCAAGTTGATTAAATAAATGCAATTGTATCCATTGATGAGAATGTGATGATGATGGATATCGAATAAGATGATGAAAAGTAGACCAAAGCCATGGTTAGATTGACTGATTGATTGAAATTGATAACATGCCAAGGACACATGACATGAATTGATTGATAGGTAACATTTAACTAACATCGCAAATGCTACAAGATCGAGGTTGATTGAAAAGGTTCAATCATAATAACATCAATGAACAATGTCAATATTATTAAATTGGTTGATAATGCCATGATTTGACATTGAAAGCCTCAAAAATGTCAAATATTGGATGACGTGAATGATACTTTGACCTAGCACTGAGAGCCATGACAATACAAAGATAAGATTGATAAGATTGATAGATTGATAGATTGATAGGTTTCCAAGGCATTGGAAGCCACAACAATACCTAGGAATTGAAAAGTTATGATTGATTTGGGATGTTTGATATGTTTTGTGTTGATTAGGACTAATTCTAAGTGATTCCAAGTTGATTTGGGGTGATTCTGAGTTGATATGAAATGGTTTTGAGTTGATACGAAATGATTTTGAAATGACATGAAATTGATGTGAAAGAGGATACAAATGATAAAGTATGATCAATTTGGCCAAAGGATCAAAGTTAGTAGAATGAGAAAATGGGACAAATTAGTATGAAGAAGTGATGAAACCATAGATGCAAACCATTTTTGAGCATCTACAATCACACCCCTCCCTCCCCTCACCCCTATCCCTGAGCCTAGTGAAAACCCTCCCCCAACCCTTGATTCCATCTCACACCCCAAAACTGGTGGTATTATGGGAGAAATAAAGCATCTTATCATGGAGCTTCAAGATGATATGAAAGTGTTGAAGGAGAACATAAAAAGTCTCAATAGAAGGATACATGATACCAATAAATTTTTAGCTAAAGAGATGCATGATTTTTTTGTTATCGTATGCTTGTTGTGGGAGAAGATCATGGGAATCAAACTAGGTGTTGATGAAGACTATGAAAACCTCTTTGATTTCCTCAAGGAGTGGGATCTAACTCTTCTCTCTAAGAGGTTTGGAAGGAATTATTAATGCTTAGTTGGTTATGTTTTTTCATTATTATTTTATTGTATTCATTGCAACCCTAGGGACTATGGTCTTCATTCAAAAACTATGATTACTACTTTATTTTTCCTAGTGTGGCTCACATTTTATCTAGGGTTAACTATGCTACTATGGTCTATTTTGTTTTTGTTTTTATATACTCTAGTTCATTCCATATTTTTGTTAGAGGTAGGAGAGGTTGCACCATTTTTTTTTTAAAGTGCTAGTTTTTGTTAATGTTATATTGATGTTCTAGTTATTTCTTGTACCATGAGCCAATGACCTCTTGATTACTTTGTATTAAAAAAATCACTAAAACTACTAGAAAATGTAGTTTTTTCAAAACAATTAATAATATCATGTTAAAAATTGACACATGGCATTTGACTAAGCAAAGATAGGCTATTTAAATGGCATTGTGGTGGTGATTTGGATCTAGCATGGTAGTGGTATCAGATGTTGTATGGTGGTTGTTTGGTGTTTATAGACATATGGTGGAGTGCTCATGCCAAATTTTTCATGTAGGATGTTTTTATTTGAAGGAATTTTGATTAGGGAAACCCCTAGGAGGGAGTAGTGAAATGCCCATGTGGTGAAGGTTTCAATGGAAGAGAGCTATTGTAATAATGTAAGTTATTAAAGGTTGGTTTCTACATAGGAGGTGGGTGGTAAATATAGGATATTAGTTACACATTTACTAAATCAAATTTTTATTTCTTCTTTTTATATATACCTCCACCATAACATGATAATGATGAGCTTTACACATTAGGTGAACATTGAACAAAATCTTCACGCTCTTTATGCAATCCTAAGTAGATATGAGGTTATATCTCTATGGTTAAAATTATTGATAGAGAGAGATAGGGTCAACTAGTGTCAAGGTGACTGAGATCTTATTGGATTTATATAGCCTACAAAAATTGACAATTGTAGGTAGGAGCTATGAGAAAAGTACATTTTCTCAAAATAAAAAATACCCAAAGAATAATGACAACAAGATCAAAATAATAATTAGATCTATAAAAATATAATAAAGTGTAGACCTCAAAATTCTATACCATTTGTGAATTGGGCTTCCCATGTCCAATTTGTAAAAACATTTTTCCTCAAATTTTACTTTTTCCCAATATAGAAAAAATTTATAGGCAAAAGTCATCAAAATGACCACTCTTATGTAGTGGCAAGGCCAGATCTTTCTAATTTTTGATATCCTAGATGTGAATCATGGCTTTCCAAAATTGAAGCAAATAAATCTCTAATGGTTGTGAAATGTATACTACTATGACTTTAATAATATGTAAGAGTTTTCCTAAGGAAAAGAATGAAATGCCAAGATCTAGAAGCTCATTTGATAGCACAAAAGAGAAAAAATAATATGATAAAATGAATGATTCAATATTGATAAAATTATAATGGATACAAAATCAATCAATGCAAGCTCATTCAATTCAATATTCAAATATGTAAATTAATGAAGATATTCTTAAATATATAGGCAATGCATAATAACAAGGAGATATGCATGAGATAACCTATCAAATAGAAAAGGTGCAATCACATGTCCATCATTAGTGGATCATCCTCCATGGTACAAAAAAGTATTTGCAATGTATCCTTGATAATGAGAGGATGATAATGTAATAGGAGAAATAAAAGTGGATAACATGCACAAAGACTAATGAGATAACAATTACTCCACCTCAAGTGGATTTCTCCAATACCTCGTGCTAAAATAAAATGTAAACACATATTTTTCTACATGAAAACTAATATAAAAAAAAATTTATCTTAAGAAGACTTAAGTAAGTTGCAATTAGTGAATATTCAATTACACCAACATAGATCAAGGCCTTATTTTCCAAGTACAATCCATTTGGAAGATTTAGTAGTATTGTTGTGGTTCCACAACACATGCCACATTTTTTACTTCTAAAAAGGGGACACCTATTATTTTACCACTAGTGACCCCAACATCTTGGATTTCATATTAATACCTCCCTCATGAGGTTTCATTAGTATGGATATTGAGGAACTAGTGATGGCAGATTAGTCATCTTATTTTTTAGTATTTTCTACCAAACATTCCTTTTTTTGTCTAGGTGAAAACTTATGCATGTATGCATGGGTTTATGTGAAAAAAGTACCATGTCCACCTTTTCATTTATGCAACTTGTGCAAGTGTGCACCTTGCATAGGTTCATTGACATCAATGAGCCTTAAGGCTTCTTATAAATACAAGAATGGGTTGGGTCGGGGGGGTGGGGTTGGGGGTGAGTCATTTTTTCTCATTTTTTTCCATCCACCCTTTTGATGATCACATCTATAGGACTCCAAGTGTGAAGGTGAATACTTTTAATCTTCTTTGCATCCATCTTGATTTCCTAGGCGTACATGTCTACAAGCACACATGTACATATTTTCCCCCTTTTTGCATAGCATACCTTTTCCTACAAGCTTGCACACATGTAAATCATCTGCACATCCCCTCCACTATTTTTTCCTTTCCCCACTTTGTGTATGTTGTGCACTTGCATAGGTGCAAACATACCTAATTCCCCTTTTTTTGCATTTTTTCCTTTATGTCGATTTTGCATCTCTGCTACTAGGTTTCTCGAGGTATTTAAAGTCATTTAGTTAGTTAAGATATGAATAGAGGTACTAAAAATGTATTATGATGTAGCTAATCATAGCTTCCACATCATCAAAAGTAGAAAAATAAATATCTCTCCTAACCCATGACCTTAAAGTTCAAAGGAGTGCCAAAGAAATCAAGGTTTATAGACCTTCATTCAAATGTCCGAGACACAAAACTAGGCCACATTGAATGGAATGAATTCTTAGTGATCTATAACAAGCCACATGAGATAATTTAAATGATCTCAACACTAATATATAATGGAATTAAGAATGATGCATCACACCCTACCTCTATACAATTGTCAACACTAATCATAACCCTTGTCCAACACTATGTTCTTGGTGAGAAGGTAGTAAAAAGAGTCACTAGAGAAATTGTCTTGGATATTAGGCCAAAAAACATAGAGTATTACATCTACCCATTTCAGATGAATATTATGTTATCTCTTATGAGAGTGATGATAGATAGTATAGGGAGCATCAAGAAGAAGAAGAAGATATAGTATCCTAGAAGAAATTATTTATAAATTAGAACCCACACAAAAAGCCCGACAAAGTTGATATGACCAAGGATGACATGATTGCAAACATTGGTTATTTTATCACACTTTTGAGAAGAGTGATGGGTCTTTCTACAACCAACCATTTAAAAATGTGGATGGTGCATTTTACTGATAGGACAAGGGCTGACAAGATTTCATCGAGGAACTATTATTAGTGACCCATTGGATGAATAATTGAATTTGGTGAAAACTGAACATCACTTCTACATGACATCCTATGTGGTATATTTTATTTCCACTAGGATTGAATACTTGAGACTCACTAGGAAGAGGAGCATACAAGATCCAAATGTATGGACATGCTTTGTGTACCCACAATTGCTATAAAGAGAGTTGTGAAGGGACAACCTTAAATAAAAAATAGTTAATGGTGCCTTCATATTTTTAGTGATAAGATTCATGAAAGTATATTACACAAAGAGGCTATTAGTTGAGTCAATAATGAAGGTGACCAAAGTTGGGGGTCATTTCATTTATTTTCATGCAGTCACATATATCTAGGAGGCTAGCACATTATTACACCCAAAGAAACTACTATGATATCCTTCTAATATATTGATCCTATTGGAGATAGACAAGCACTTGAGTTTGATATATGATAGGATCCAAAAAAAATACTAGAAAATGTGAGTATGGACTATTTGCATTGGACCTTATTAGATTAAGGAAAAGAGAGATATTGTCTCCTATCAAGTCGATTGGGATATGTATCCCTTGGAGAGTTTCCAATTGCCTGCTAGTTATTTGACAACATAGGTATGTTAAAGCATGTTGTAGGGAAGAATTTTTTACTTGATACCTCTATTAAGGACCACTAACTTAATTTTGTGGTTAACTATGAAGCCCAAATCAAAGACTATTGCATAATGAATTTGGCATTAGCGAAAAAGGTCTCAGGGCTTTAGATATAAAACAAATTATGGAATAAGGATACTCCTAACATCCTAGATCCCACTTATAACAAAGATAAGGTGTTTGACCACTCAATAATGAATATATAATTAGACATGGAGGAGAATGATGATATCCATCACTGAGCTCGACATGTGATTAAAATGACCAAATATTGGGTACACAAACCCTTCCCACTAAACCCATTCACCAATGTACCATCTCTTGAAGCACTAACATGGCCAAAGAAGGAAAATGAGTTAAAATAACTAATCTTACATGGAAAGAGCCATCTCTAGTGAGGCCTGAAATAATATATTACCATGATCAAGAAGAATGTAATTCTATAGGGAAGAAAAGACTAAGAGAAAAAAGAGGAAGGAAAAAGATATAGAGCAAGCAGAACATCCAAAAAATACTCAAGATGAAGCATAAACCTCCCCATGGGTCCCAAAGAAGAAAAGGATGGAAACTATGGTTACTAGTGATAAATAGAAGAGGTTAGAGAAGAAGAAGAAAAGTAATACTACTTCACCCTCTATCCTCAAGACTATACTAGAGGATCCCAAATGAGGGGACGAGGATCTAATGGATTATGTACCATTGAACAAAAGGACACACTCAGATAGGGAAGATGAAGAACAAGAAAGGAGAAGAATTCAAACCCAAAATCCACCAACCACTGATGAACAACCTATCCAAATAGAAAAATCTACTAGTCAAGAGAAGAAAGGTTAGATAGAGACAACATCTGGGGATGGTTCAGATGAGTTTGATCACTCTAATTTTGATTTCATCCATGTGGGGATATACCTAGATAAGGGAGAGATAAGGGACACACTATGTAAGGAGCTAAAAGATTAATGAATCAAACATCATTCCTACAAGTGTAGGAATATGTACTTTGTACACCTCTAAGAAAACTAGATACACCACCTCCACCTCCTCCAAAGAAATATATGATGCCCATGCCACCTCTGATGATA
The DNA here is from genome assembly GCA_028749045.1 of Cupressus sempervirens. Lineage (NCBI taxonomy): Eukaryota > Viridiplantae > Streptophyta > Pinopsida > Cupressales > Cupressaceae > Cupressus > Cupressus sempervirens. The sequence continues at coordinate 331,009,825 of CM053787.1, forward strand.
GAAGAGAAAAATTAGATGACTACAATAGGAGAGACATGTGTAGATCAAGGAGGGAAGGAGTCTCAACAATAGCATGCTTCTATAGTTGAACAAGCTCCCCTAGCATTGTCACAACCTCCATCTGCTTTGAGGGAAAGAAAGACCATGTAAGTAGTACAACAAAATAGAATAGAGAAGAATCCAGTGAGGATCATGGATAAGGGTAAAGGACTAATTTTTATGACTATCCTTTCATCTAGTCATTTTTTTTTCCATTGAAAACCACCCAAAAATGGTTGACATGGGTAGTAGAAGTCCAAAAGAGGATATACACTACAAATTTAACCTAAGGAATATTAGTCTCACTAAATATTTGCATCTATTAGTACCAACCTAAGAAGATCCACAACTAATGACTTTTTTCATGAGGGTTAAGTGGGACAATATTATTGCACAATTTAATATTCCTCCACCACATGATACATAATGTATAACTCCCCAAGATTATCAAGTGCAAGAGATCATACTAGGAAGACTCACAAAGGATATAAGGAAAGTTTTGACAAGATTTGGTTTGTGATAGATCCTCTATCAATTAGACCAAGATGAGGAGGAGATATAATTTTGGAAAAACAAAATGAGGTACTATGGGAGTTTTTAAAAGAGGTAATGGATAGCATTGACTTGGCTAACCCTAAGATAGCATTAAAGGCCACCCTCAAGGAATGAGCTCTTGCCCCATTTCAAAGATTTCATTTTTAGATGCTTGATATAGATGGCATCACAATTTTGAATAGTTAGGAGCATAGATAATTAAGCATAATATACAATTATTATATGGTATCCAGGATAACATGAAAAGGATTAGAGACATAGTAAACCAAGATTTTTGTTTGTTGGGAAAATTTTCAACATAGTCCAATAATCTAGAGGCATTACAAAAGAATAAAGGGAAAAATATAGAATTTTACTGGCCATTTTTTCCAGATAAGAATTAGATAAGATTGACAACTAGATGAGAAAATATAGCGAGTAAGTAGGTCTATGATGTACATGTTTGAGGATATCCAAGGTATGCAAAGAAAAGCTCAGGCTAAGGTAATAGAAGTTGAGCAATATTACAACATGATGATCTTGGAGATTTTTTATGATGAATCTAGAGCCAACTTATGTTCAATAGAGGTAGTGTTGCAACAATATTTTGAAGTAGTATCCTCTAAGGATGATATACATAGTGTCTTCAAGGCCAAGGAGACACTAAAAGAATTGGATAACAAGACGGAAAGTTTTTATGAAGTGTGGAAGGAGGTATGTATTTTCCATAAAGGTGTGAGGGATAAATACGAAGCATTAGATTCAATGGACCCTTAAAAAATCACCACAACTATAGAGAAGTTTAAGGCATCTCCTCCAAAAATTGATTTGGTTGAACCTCAACAAAACCTAGATACTGGAAATTGAGATTTCTCCTTAGAGAGAAAATTTCCAATTTTGACCAACAAACCTCTGCACATGCACAAATCCACAATTTTGCAACTCTAAAGTATGTACAAATATTGCCTCTACAACTTTGCGTCTCCAAATGTCTACAACTTTGCAAGTATGAAAATTTATGATAACTTCTAGCTCCACTACTAGCTACTTGCTAGTTCCTAAACTTAGCATTTTCATACTCTAATTCTACATTTTTAAATTGATTTTAGTGGTGGCTAACTGATGGATATGCATAGATAAGGCTGAGTTCCTATTTTTGGAAGGCTCCTAAGCTATAGTTTATTCTCGAAGATGTATCCTCTCTTAGATCTTTTGTCTATTTATAGTTTTGAGTAATGTAAAGGCACATGCACCATCTAATGAATTAAAAAAGAGGGCAAACCTACTTAGCACCATATTAGGGTTCAGGTTGTATATAATTAGATTTATTTTAAAATAATTTCAGCATACTATTTGCATGGGAAAATCCCTAGCTCTAAAAATCACATGATGGAGAGGGTTCACTATAAAAATAGTGATGTAACATGCATTCAAAGTAGACATTTTATGCAATAAAGTATGTTATTGGTGCTCTCATTTTGTGTGTTTTGATTCTTGTTGGAATATGTTTTCTCTTTTTTATTTCATCATTCATGAATATCAAAGGAGATAATAGGCTTATATTCTTTGAATGCTTGAGCATTCTTAGTTTTTTTTTCCAGAGTTTGTCATGATTAGCCATGTAATACCTATGTAGTGATGAAACAAAGAAAGGGAATTCTACATGCACATTCATAGAAATTTTTCTTGTGTGTGTACACTTCCATGGCTACAAATTTAGTGTCTTGTCAAAAAAAATAAACTTACAAATTTCTATCAATGATTGCATTAGTGATATTATGATTGTGCAACTCCAAATTTTATTGGTTTCCTACCATCCCCTTTTATGATATAATTCAAAGATGTGTTGCCAATGTGGCTTATGTCTATTTAGATTTCATTTATAGTAATTTACTTTATTCTCTTTTTATCTTATCTCTTTGTAATTTCCTTTTTTCACAAAATTTGGTTAAGTTAGAAATTCATATTAGTTGCACATTAAAATTTCACATACCAAAAATCAAAAAAATTAAAAATATGATTTTCACTAAAAATAATTCAAGTGTTTGCAAAATTATAGATTGGACTTCACAAAACTAGAAAAGACCTCCTCATTAAATAGAAATATTATCTTCAATTGAGATATCTAGTCGGTTGAAAAATAACCTCCTGGAACCTTGGAGTTGATATTTAATTGACTTTTCAAGAGAGATATTCTCATGAATTTCTATCATTTTTATCATGCAATTATGATGGGAAAAAGAAGAGGCACTAGAAGGAGTTCCTTAAACTAGTTTGAGACTTTGAGAAAGCTAGATAATTTTGATCCACTATCCCCCTTGTAGTGAGTACTAAGGTCATCACCAAAAAAGAATGAATTCCTAGAACTTGATCATTTCTACAAGTCTCATAGAGATAGAAGGATTCCCAAATTCCATCCATTGCTACCATTACTACTACCAGCCTCTACTTCACACTCATCAATTTCTACATATCACACATGTCCCTATCAACAAAAAAATTAACTACCTCCACCAATGGATTTCTTTTCCAATGCCAAGGATTCACCAATTAGCCTACAAGGGAAACTTTACAAACTTCCTAAAAATCATAAGAAATTTTCCCCAAGGTTTAGTTATGAAGAAATATGAACAAAAGAGGACCATGTTAAAGTTTTAAAAAAATTACAACAAGAAGAAAATCTAGCATGAAGATGTGGTTATCTGTTTCTTCACTTACACCTTGGGAAAGATAACATTCACCTAGTACGTAAATCTTTTATTGACTTCTATAATGGATTGGGAATCTTGAACAAAAGTGTATTCCTAGATCAATTCAAGACATTCATCAATCCAACCATCTTACACCACTAGTTACTTTCCACCATGATGGACCCTCAAGAGACCATTTGTAGATTCAATTTTTGCTTCCATATGATTTACCAAAGGATAGATCCCCTTATACAGTTTCTCTTTATGTTGCAATAAAATTTTACCTCAACTTCATGAATTAGCTCACAACTATTTTTCTAATAAGGCGTCCACTACAAATATTGATACCCTTGAAAAGGTCTTTCAAGAAGCGATCACTTTCACCAAGAAATATAACCCCAATAGAGGGGGAAGCATGGTAGTCCCCTTGCCACCAAACACCATAGGAGAAATACCACCATACCCAATAAGATTGTGAGTGGATCTACCTTAATTTAAACCACTTAATATTATGCCTATGTATAAATTTTTGTTGTCCCACAATAGTTTGTTTCTAATCCACCAATAACCATAACATATCTAGGATAAAAGCCCCCCAAAATAGCATTCTTTGAGCAGAAAAATATTCCACTAGTTAAACTTGAATACAACAACATGGCCAACAAGTTTGAGGTTATGAAGAAAATAATGTCACAACTCTCAAATGATCTAACAAGGATGAACTTGTATCAAGGAAAGGAAAAATTATCAATGCCCAACTATTGCTAAAGACAAAAACAATTATGTGCATAATAAAAATAGAACCTATAGTTCCTAGAAAAACAATAATGGTATAAAAAATTACAAAGCATAAGAAATAATGAGAAAAATACCAAGTCCAAACTATTAGTAGAACACTTTCCCTAACAATGGTAGCATTACCACAAACAATGTTAACCCTTTCAACTTCACTAAGGCATACTTTGCAGGCCTACTGGAAAACACAAAACAATAGAGATAAATATTATAATGATGATAATAACAACCAAAATTAGAATCTCCAAGATGCAAATAGATCCCCCATCTAGTTCAATGTAATGTTTTTAGAATCCTATGACATGCCACCGACTGAGAATGAGGGTTCAACAAATGATGATTTTGTGTTTCCTTTAAATAAAGAACTTTAGTTGAAAGCAGGAGAAATGTTTGCCTTCTGTAATGACAATATAGGAACACTTATGACCTGTGCAGCTAGAGAGAATTTATAACCAATTGTATCCCTCTAGGATTACACCCTACTCTTCTAGATCTATGAGAAAGAAATAATCTAGTGCCTCCAAGGTCACCAATCCAAGGGGCTTATACATTTAATGATCCTCTCACAATTATGAGGAATCTAGCATGGTCTTTAGAGAAGTAAAATTTGATTTAAGAACTTAAAAAAGTGAAGGCTAACATTTCCATGTTCAGCATGTTGCAAAGATATCCTAGCCAAAGGGAAGCTCCATTGAAAACCTTAGACCATACAAAGTCCACAACAATCCCTAGTGTTTAGAAAATACCCACTTCAAATGTCCACACGACAGAGGTTGTGCCTACTATGCTTAAAAAAAAATTAGATGCACTTCTATTTTTTCTAAGTCTTAGAATCTTGGAAGGAACTTAGAAATTTTTTTGATAGACTCAAGTGCTAGTTGCAATGTCATGTTGATCTCAATTTATCAAAGACTAAGAGTGGTACCACATCCTACAAATAGAGTGGTAATACAAATAGATTAAAAAGAATTCAAAGTGATTGGCATACTAAAATATGTGCACATACAATTCAAAACTAGCCCAAGAACTTAGGATGTAATTGATATACACATTGTGGATATTCTTCAAATGTATAGGAAGCTCTTGAGTAGAGAATGAAAAATATTCTTAAGGGGATGGTTCTCAACTGATTTCACATCCAAACTTTATTCAGTCTTCAATAAAGGATAACCATCCTCCCTTCACTTGATGAGGTGCTTAAAATTTTGAATAAGTCTAATATGATGTCATTTTTGGTTGGTTACTCTAGTTACAACTAAGTGATATTTCAAGAGGAAGACATGCTAAAAATTACCTTCACATCTAAAAGGGGACATTTATGTATAGACACATGTCTTCGACTGATCAACATTGAAGATACTTTTCAATGGGTCATGGGTGAAGCCTTCATAGGGCTAGTGAACAAGTGCATTATAATTCACATGGATGATATCATGGTATACTCAAAAATTTGAGCCAATCACATTGACAATATGAAATATGTACTCAATAGATGTCATAAGTATGGAATCTTCGTTAACCCCAAGAAGTATTCATTCGAGGTCACTAAAGGGAAACTGCTTGGGCATATAATATCTAAAACCAACATCTCCATTGATCTAGAAAGCATGAAATATTTCTTTGGGAAGATCAATTTTTTTTGTAAATTCATAAGTGGTTTTGTAGAAATAGTGTGTCCCTTCAATGAAACACTCAAGAAGAACATTAAAATTGACTAGATGCCTGAGGTCAAGAAGGATTTTGAAGATATTAAAATTGCAATATATACTACATAAGTGCTTGCAAGTCCAAACTACCATTTTTTGTTCAAGGCATATTCTTTTGCTTCAGAACATTCATGTGTTGGCATACTAACCCAAAAGAAAGATGGTGAAGACAAAAGGCCCATAGCCTTTATGAGATATCTCTTGAAAAATGTCAAGCTAAACTACAAAAATTTGGATAAATAGTCCTTTTCTTTGGTAAATTTTTTTAATAAATCCAGAAATTATATCTTATGAATCAAAATCTATGTCATTGTGCCTATCTAATAGTTAAGTCACTACTAATACAAAATGAACTAGGAGAAAGGAGAGGATAGTTGATAGCCATACTACATGAATTCAACCATGAGATCCAACTCATACAACTAGTCCAAGGGAAATGTGTAACCAAGACGATCACTGATATTGATGAATAAAAGTGGTTGATCTCATATGCCTATACTAATGAGGGAGTCATTTCAGATATCTAATATCAAGACATAGTCTGCCATTTGCTAAAAAGTAGGTGTCCCAAAGAAATGAAAAACTCCCAATGTAGATCTCTAAGAATGAAGTGTGCATCATACATGCTAGAGGATGGAAATCTATACAAAAATAATTATGAAGGTACATACCTAAAACATCTAAACTGTAATGAGGTGAAGGAGGTGCTGAAACAATTTCATAACAAGTACACTACCATGCATGTCTCGACTCAAGATACATCACATCAAGTTTTAAGATCAAGATACTATTGGCCTACATTATTTAAAGATACACAAGAACATGTTCATTCATTCTATGCATGTCAAACAAGTTCAAATAGAGAAAGAAACCTCACAATGCTATTATAGTGCATAAGGTATGCCCCTTCACCAAGTGGGGGCTTGATTTTATTGGGCATGTGAATCTGCCTTCTTTGATAGGATATCAATATATTCTTATGGCCACATATTACTACACTCAATAGACCAAAGTTGAAATGTTTCAAAATTGCATTATCCAAGTTGTCACCAGTTTCCTAGAAGAACACATTGTAACAAGGTTTGGAATGCCTTTTTTTCTTGTATGTGATTTAAAAACTTATTTTGCATATTTGATTCTCACATAATGAGCCCTCAAAAATTAGGCGATCACTAAGCTCTCTTCTAATTATTATTCACAAGGAAATGGAGTTGTTGAATCCACAAACAAAAACTTGATCACTGAGGTAAAATTCTTACTTTATAAAAACCTAAAGGATTGGCACACACAATTGAAATATGCACTATGGACTAATAGAGTTAGAGTAAAGAATTCCTTAGGAACCCTCCCTACTTATTAGTCTATGGTCAATACATCATCTTCTCTATGAATTTGAAAATTCTCATCTTGGTATGTTGAAAACAAAGATAGGGTCCAAGTCAGGATAATCAAACTTTTATAATTGGATGAAAATAAAATTATTGCACTCGAACATATGCTAAAACATCAAGTTGTTTCCAAGCATTGGTTTGACAAAAGAGAAACTTTCAAAAAAATAGGATCTTGACCTCGTCCTTGTGTGGGATAAGGAAAAATAAAAACTAGCAAGTCATACCAAGTTTCAATACTTGTGGCTTGGCCCTTGTCAAATTGCAAAGATCCTAGAAGAAAACACTTTTAGGCTAAGCACTTTAGAAGGATAATTGGTCCCATTTCCTATCAACAATCAATTTCTCAAACATTATTTTGAAGCCTAAAAAAATATTTATTTGATTTTTTTCAAGTCTTATTTGTTTAAAGTGTGTCTATGTCTTTAAGATGGGGAGTTAGTGTGTTCTTTGGATTATCTCTAATAAGTGGATCATCCAAATTGGCCTCAATTTATGGAAGCGATATTTATTTGTCAAACCAATTGAATAGCCTTATTTTTTGTGAAAACATGTATGTACATGTCATATGCAAGTAATGAATGTTTTTTAGTCACCAAGGTCATATTCTAAATTGATCATTCTAAACACTTCACACATTTAAGAGCTACTATATAGGTTGTTCTCAAACTAGGTAGGTAGTAGCCAAGAGAAATTTGAACTATCTGGTATAAGCAGAGGGTTTTCCTCGTGATCCTTTTTGAGATCTCTTGTTGGCATGTGATTTTCCCAGAGTTCATTAAAATAGGAACTGAAGAGTCATGAAGCTAGAAAATTCAAAGAAAGATTATAATAGCCTTGACTGCATAGTCTAACCATTGTCTCGGTGTATAAAAGAGCAAGAAGAAGAAGAAGAAAATTTAAAAGAAAAGAACATTAACACTAATGGAACAAAGAAAGAAAAGGATCAAGTGATGGTAGCACAACATAATTATTGTCTTGCCAAATAAAACAACTTCAAACAGGAATTAAGTGGAAACACATGAGCTCCATGAGGATTTTGAACTAATCACAAAATGACTCATTAAACAGCCCTCTAAATGGATACTCACATCTAGTAAAATAGTGATAGAAATAGGTTCATGGGGATTATCAAAGGTCTTGTTGATTAGTGAAAGATGAATTCCATGTTGCTACACACTTGTGGTGGTCATGAGAAATTGAAAATTTGAAGGAATTAAAACATTGAGCACAAATTGAAGTTGAAAAGTGAAAATTTGATTGTTTATTGGAATACCCCTTTGCATAGGTGTCACTTGCGCATGTGCGCAAAGTCCCAATGTTCAATTTTTTAATTTATGCACCTTATAAAGGTGTGCAAGTTTGTTGATGTTAGTGGCCCTGAAGTTCCTATAAATACAAGAGTGGGGTCATTCCTTCTCATTTGTTTCCAGTTGTCCTTCAATTGTACATGTATGCATATCTCCAAGTGCTAATGTGTGCACTTTTATTTTTTTGCACATCCATCTTCATTATGCAGGTGCTTACATGCACACATCTACAAGTGTGCATGGGTGCATTTACCCTCTTTCGGTATAGCATACCTTTTTCCTATCAACTTGAGCAAGTTTCACATGATGTACACATGTGTACTTGTGCAGGTTGTACATGTTTCACACATGCACAAGTGAACAACATTCACACCTCCCCTCCATTATTTTTCACTTCTCTCATTTGAGCATATTGCGCTCCTATGTGAGTCTGCACATGTGAAACACACACAATTCCCCTTTTTTGTATGTATTTTCCACAAGTTAGTTTTGCATAATCACTACTAGGTTTTTCAAGGTCTTTTTGAGTCATTTGTTTTTTTAAGCTCTTAATAGAGGTATTGATAACATATGTAGGTAATCATGGATTCTACATCATCAATAATAGAAAAATCAAAGAACTCTCCTAAACCCGTCACCTTCAAGTTCAAAGGAGTGTGCACGAAATTAAGATTTATAGACCTTCATTCAGATATCTAAGACACCAAACTAGGCCACATTGAATGGAATAAATTCTTAGTGGTCTATAAAAATCCACATGAGAGGTCAAAGATGATCTCAGCACTAATACATATGTTGATCTCCAAGCCCAATTTGCCTATTAGTGCCTAACACTTAGTCATTTCCAAGGCAACATTGGATGGTCATCACTACAACTAAGCCATCTAGAGAAGGCCGAGCTATAGAGGACTTGTTTATAATTTATCTTATGATGATAAAGTCAGTGGTTTTCGAGCACCCCAGCAGAGACCGAGTCAACATACAAGTCGAGTAACATATTAGTGACTGAGTCAACAGACAAGTTGAGTAATACAAAAGAGACTAAGCATTTAGAAAGTCATTTAATACCAAGTTAGTTAGTATATCAAAAGTGTATAGAAGTCGAGTGACAACAAGAATGTTAGTTATGATGGAGTGTCAGAACATTCAAGTCTTGAGTAAACCGGTTTTGACATATGAGTAGTAATGGCACAAATGCTTATGTAAATCATTTTAGCCAACTTCTACATGATATTTAAAGATTTTAGAGACAATTAAGGAGAAGATTACATGTTTTGTAAGAAGGCATTAATCACATGAAAACTAGATTAACCAATCAGAAAATCATAAGGGTAAAATGGGAAAAGGATAAAATATGTATCATCGATTAAGGTCTAGAACTTTCTATGACTATCTATTTAAGAAGGGTCAAGCCTAAGATTAGTGATATATGTGAAATTGAGCATGAAGGAGAGAACAAGCTGAGAACAGAGTGAAGGAAGGATAATTCTGAAAGGAGATCATACAAAGGAACCTAGCAGTGAAGGACAAAATAAAGCATATTAGATAAGGAGATTAGATTGAGATTTTGAAGAGAGGAGATCTATAAAAAAAATTTAGAGCAAACCAAAGGATCAAGTATTGAATTGGTTTTGACAGATTGAGTGAGGAAAAATATCTTAATAGAGTGGTTCTAATAGACCTTACTTAAATCTCCTAAAAAATTCCTTACTTTATTATAAGTGTAAAACCCTTTAACAAGGTAAGACCTAATAGTTTTAAAATCTTTTAATAGAGTAGACCCCTCATAGGATAGATCATCAGATATGATCAAATTGTAGCCCTAATAGGAAAATTGACTTGTTGCAATAGTAAATATTTGTGGGTTTCATCCCCACCCCAATTTTACCTTTAACTTGAAGTGTTTCTGGGTTACCAAAATCATTGTGTTATGAGTTTATATTTTCATGGACATTATGCTTAGATAAATTTCATTTCAGCATTACATATTTATGTTTATATGGTATGAGATCTAAGATATGAAATGGATTAAGTGTAACTATAGTTAATTGTTTTAATAATGAAAAGTTTTATAGATCTTGATTCACCACATCATCAATAATAGAAAAATCAAAGAACTCTCCTAAACCCGTCACCTTCAAGTTCAAAGGAGTGTGCAATAAATTAGGATTTATAGACCTTCATTCAGAGATCTAAGACACCAAACTAGGCCACATTGAATGGAATAAATTCTTAGTGGTCTACGAAAAGCCACATGAGAGGTCAGAGATGATCTCAGCACTAATACATATGTTGATCTCCAAGCCCAATTTTCCTATTAGTGCCTAACACTTAGTCATTTCCAAGGCAACGTTGTATGGTCATCACTACAACTGAAACATCTAGAGAAGGATGAGCTATAGAGGACTTGTTTATATTTTATCTTACGATGAGAGATTCAAAGGTTTCTGAGCACCCCAGTAGAGACCGAGTCAACATACAAGTCGAGTAACATATTAGTGATTGAGTCAACATACAAGTTGAGTAATACAAAAGAGACTAAGCATTTAGAAAGTCTGTTAATTCCAAGTTAGTTAGTATATGGAAAGTGTATAGAAGTTGAGTGATAACAAGAATGTTAGTTATGACGGACTGTCAGAACATTCAAGTCTTGAGTAAACAAATTTTGACATATGAGTATGTAATGGCACAAATGCTTATGTAAATCATTTTAGCCAACTTCTACATGATATTTAAAGATTTTAGAGATATTAAGGACAATATTACATGTTTTGTAAGAAGGCATTAATCACATGAAAACTAGATTAACCAATCAGAAAATCATAAGGGTAAAATGGGAAAAGGATAAAATATGTATCATTGATTAAGATCTAGAACTTTCTACAACTATCTATTTAAGAAGGGTCAAGCCTAAGATCAGTGATATATGTGAAATTGAGCATGAAGGAGAGAACAAGCTGAGAACAGAGTGAAGGAAGGCTAATTCTAAAAGGAGATCATACAAAGGAACCTAGCAGTGAAGGACAAAATAAAGCATATTAGATAAGGAGATTAGATTGAGATTTTGAAGAGAGGAGATCTGTAAAAAGTTTTTAGAGCAAACCAAAGGATCAGGTATTGAATTAGTTTTGACAAATTGAGTGAGGAAAAATATCTTAATAGAGTGGTTCTAATAGACCTTATTTAAATCTCCTAACAAATTCCTTACTTTATTATAAGTGTAAAATACTTTAACAAGGTAAGACCTAATAGTTTTAAAATATTTTAATAGAGCAGACCCCTCATGGGGTAGATCATCGGATATGATCAAATTGTAGCCCTAATAGGAAAATTTTGTTGTTGCAATAGTAAAGATTTGTGAGTTTCATCCCCACCCCAATTTTACCTTTAACTTGAAGTGTTTCTGGGTTACCAAAATCGTTGTGTTATGAGTTTATATTTTCATGGACATTATGCTTAGATAAATTTTATTTCAGCATTACATATTTATGTTTATATGGTATGAGATCTAAGATATGAAATGGATTAGGTGTAAATATAGTTAATTATTTTAATAGTCAAAAGTTTTATAGATCTTGATTCACCATACCCCACCTCCCCACCAATATATTGTTTCCCATTAATTTCCAACAATTGGTATCAAAGCTTAGTTCTCTTGAAAGAAGCCTAACAACTTTATAGCACAAGACCTTAAAATGGAGGAATACAAAATGTGAAAAAACATTGAGAGCTAGATGATTGAAATCCATATCATACTACAACAACTAGAAGGAGAAAAAGATGAGTTAAGGAAATCCTTAAAGAAAAGGAAAGATATGGCCATTCAATAGAATGACACACTATACAAGGAAGTTGATGTCAAAGGATTTCTTAATAGTGGGAATACTAATGACATTGATGTAGCAATAATAGATCTGCTGGAGAAGAAGATCATTCTGAACAAAGAAGTCAAAGAACTAAAAAGAGAGCATGAAATTCAATCAGTAAGACTTGCTAAAGTAAGTGAAAAAAAGAATAAATTTGAAGAAGACAAGATCATGGTTGAGGAAGAAAAAAGACAAATAGCTACTAGAGTTGAGGAATGATCATTTGATGTGTAGAAGCTTACAAATAATTAGCTGGACATTATGAACCATTTTTTACTTGCAAATCAAAAGTTAAATAGAAAGGACGTGGAGATCATAGAGTGACCAATTAACGAATGAGTTGACACCTAAGAAAGAACTTGTGGAAAGAATGAACAAACCAAGTGAAGCTATTAGATACTTTGAAGAACTGATGAGATGACCAAGGTCATCCAATGATACTTGTGGTCTAAGACATATCAAGATTTCTTCATCTACTGAGGAAGGAGAGACATTAAAGAGTGGAGAGAAAAGAAATGTAAAATCCATAAGAAAACCTACTTGCTATTATTATGGAAAACATGGACACACTACTAACATTTCCAGAAGTAAAAATGGTATGCGAAATCCTAAATCTAGGTTTATTGGTAACCTTTGCAAGAAACAAGGACATCAAGAACATGAATGCAAGTAAAATAAAGGTGATGCACTGACTACACCTAGATTTGAAGAACATCATTAAAAATTTCATAAATATGGACATAGAGCTCATGAATGCAGATCCAAAGAAAAATATAATTGGACATCTAAAAGGAAAACACATGCACCTAAGCAAGGTAACTCTTACAATTTGGATTACAACACATGGTATACTTTTCATTATTATGGAGAGTATGGGCACATTCCAAAGAATTTCATTAAGACACATTTCAAAGGAAATCACAAGAAATGGTTGAATGAAAACGAATTTTTTTTAAGTTGTCTTAAGGTTGGAAATGCTAGTAAGAATTGTAGGACCTGAGCACTAACACCAAACAATGAAAGCAACAAAGGAAAATGGAAAGTTGAGATGAACAAAACATGGAAAGAGATAGTAGAAGCTGGAAGTAGTGGAGAAAGAAAAGATGAAATCACCCAATCCAATGAGTTAGGTAACCACACTACATCTAGCTAAGAAAAAGGGTAGGTGAGAGACTGTATATTTAAATATTATATCATACATCAATTCCTAATAAGAACGTTATTAAAATTCCATAGTAGCATGCATCAAGATGCATTAGGACAAATATGAGAGAAGTATTGGGAAATAGAATATGTTACACTATCAAGTGTCAAGCATCAGTAATACAGTTTGTATTAATTGAGCATTGTAATATAGATTGAGAACCTACATCGACCGAGTTGATGTAGTGGCTAAACAAACTGGCATTGACCGAGTAAGGTGATAGTGATCGAGTATCTGAATGGAAAGAAGTGTTAAAGGTTGAGATAACTATTGTGCACCTACTAAGTACAAATGCATTTATTATAGACCGAAATGAACAAAGTGAAGATATATATCAAATTTTGGTATTCATTTTCATTTTACCAAGCAGTTTTTAGTGCACAAGCAATTCAAAAGGAATTTCAATGATATAGCAAGTGAATCATAGCATGCCATTGGCAAATTGAAAGATCATAGTAAGTTAAGTTTTCAACGTCGAGTTAAGTTGTTATTGAAGCAACTTTGATTAAACCCTAGTTTAGAAATGTCATCATCTACATGTGTGTCTGCGAAAGAAATGTTGAAGGAGAGCAATGCACAGATTGTGAGGAACAATCAGTGTCCTCCACCAAAATTTAAAGAATATCCAAACATTGCATTGCTTAGTGATGAATTTGGAACCTTGTCATCAATTCCAACAACGGTATTGATGGTTCATGATGTACGATTGTGTCATATGTGTAAAAATGGAGAAATTGGTGACTATGGACTTCATGCAACATATGAGAAGTTGTGTGATAAATGAAGTGTTGAAGGATGAGCATAAGTTTATTGCAAAGAAAGGGCTAACTCATGCCCAAGCCTTTCTAAAGGTTTTTTAGGTTCAATGGATAAAGATTGTGTTAAGAAGGGTACATAACATGAAGATTTGGTTAGAAGGTGGACCAATTAAGATTAACAAGGCTATCATACATCAAGTTACTAATTATTCTACTTTGGATAGACCTAAGACAATAATAAGTGTCACGAAAGATTTTTTTGAGAAGCAAACAAAGGAAAAATAGAACGATCATGGAATGTTGATCAATGGGATTGAAGATCCAGTCATTGAGTTTGCAATACATGTGATTGCACAAATTATGTCAATCAAGCTGACTAAATAGCGTGTCTTGCATTGCAGTAGACTTGGGATAAAAAATTTTGAGGAAAGATCATAGTTATGATCTTATTGAACTACAATTGCAAAAATTTTAGAGAATCTTGGAGCAATAAGGAAAGCTAAGAATATATCATGTAAGTTTGGTTCCCTACTTGTCTGTATATTTTTCTATGTATAATATTCATTCCCCATAGTAGGAACAATTTCATGGGATAGAAGTAGACTGAAAATAGAACATATAATTGATTTGATCGATCAATTGGGAGAAAATTTTGAAGCTATAATGGATAACTACTCTGAAGAATTAAAGAATTGAATGAGGATACCTAATTTGGTTGTAGATAACTATTTTTATGATATATGTTTTATGGTAGACACACATTTTATATATGCACAAATAGTAATACCACGGGTTGTATGATTGAGGCTGATACAATATGAAGTGAATGTTGATGAAGTGGCAGCAACAGTAACTACGTTACAATCTGAAGAGATTGACATGAATGCCAAGACATTTGGTACATATGACACAACCAAGAGTAGAATGACATTAGTGAAAAAAGTTCCCAAGATAGATAGGAAAAGGAAGAAGATTCTTGAGGGAAAAATGGAAAAAGGTCAACTTCATATCACTGAAGGAAAAGGAGAGGATGAGGAATCTAAAGATGAAGATGAAATCGAGTCATCAAAGGGAAAAGAGCTAATAGTTGTTGAGCCCAAGGCAAAGAAGCTGGCGAAAGTAGTAATTGTTGATCCAAAAGTAAAAGAGGATCTTAAGAAGGCTATGAAGAAGGTTGTCACAACAGCTAAGCTAGAGTCGAAAAGAAGAGTAATTAGAAGGTCAAAGGTAGCTCAACCCCAAGCTGTAACAGAGAAAGATAGTCCATCAAAGAGGAAGCTAGCCAAATCACCAAAGAAAAACTTACCTAAGAATTTGAGGAGAAAACTAGTCGTAACACATGAGGAGGAAGATGATGAAGAAACAAAGTCTGATGATCAGAGAAAACTTTAGATTGTACCTAGACTGCCTCAAAAACTACTAACCATGTATGTGAGATCATGAAAGAATCAACTAGTATAGAAGCATTAAAGATAATCAATTTTGATTCTTTAAATAAAGATGATCAAGAGAAGCTTGAAAAATGTATGTTAGATATGATGGTACAATTCAAATCTACACCTATAGAGATAGATCAAGGTATTCTTGAGAGTTTATATAATAAAGTTGATGCTAAGTGGAAGTGAGCATTATCCACTAAAAGACAGATCAAGGAGACCATGTTAGCATAGACAATGCCAGATTTGGGAAAGATACATGTTAATAGCCCTAAAATATTTTGTAAATAAATTTATGCCTAAGGAGAGGGCTAAAAAATTTTTGATGAATAAAGCTCATGAAATTGAGCAAGAGAGCATATGTATATGGAAGGGAGCATTTGGACTTCTTGTTCCATCAGCCAAAGAAGATGAAGAAGAAGGAAGAGATCAACAAGAAAATGGTGAAGATGTAAAAGAAGAGTAGGATGATACATAAGAAGTTGCTAAGCTAGCAGAGGAGATAAGAAAATTGGTAGAAGGGCATGAACAACAAGATTTTTCACAATTGAGGACATTATTGATTCATTTTCATAGAATCATAATCTATTGACTAAGGAGATCTAAAAAATGCTACACCTGATGCCTCAAATTCCTCTCTACCATGCACCAATCTAGTGTTACTACAAGTATAGGATTATCCAAGGATTGAGAGTACAAAGGCTGATGATTTTTGAGTTACATCAATAATAGTGGTTTCTGACATGAGTGCAGAGCAATAGAGTAAGGCAATAATTGTGTTTCCACAATTTACCCATGTCACAAATTTCAAACCAAATAAGAAAGTGGAAGAAGAAGAGAAAGAGTCATCGAAGATAGAGAAACCTAAAGAATAAGAGGCTATCCAAGCTATTATACAATTGTTGAGTGTCATATCTACTGAGACCTTAACTGTTACACATGTACAACAAGTTAAATCAACTCAATAGGAGAAGTCACTTGGATTGACTACAAAGGGACAACAATTGCAAATATCACTACCTAGTGATAGCACCCCATGGTGTTGTCACAATTGAGGACATTCTTGATTCATTTTCATAGAATTAGAATGTATTGACTGGGGAAGATCTAAAAAATTCTACACCTGATGCCTCAAATCCCTCTCTATCACACACCAATCAAGTGTTACTCTAAGTACAAGATTATCCAAGGATTGAGAGTGCAAAGACTGAGGATTTTCAATTTACATTAGTAATAGTGGTTTCTAACATGAGTGTCGAGCAACAGGGAAAGGAAATAATTGTGTTTCCAAAATTTACCCATGTCATAGATGTTAGATGAGAAAATGGAAGAAGAAGAGAAAGAGATGTTAGAGATAGAGAAGCCTAAAGAACAAGAGGCTATCCAACAACTGTCGAGTGTCATACCTACTAAGACCTTAATTATTACACTTTTACAATAGGTTAAATCAATTCAATAGGAGAAGTCACTTGGATCGATTACAAAAGGACACAAGTGCAGATATCACTACCTAGTGATAGCACCCCTTGATCTTAAATGATGACACATACAAATGATACAACAAAGGAAATAGTGAGTTTAGATGAAGTCATCACATTTCCTATGTATGACTTGAATACCATGACATTGGAATAGATCAAAGAATTGCAAGAAAAAGAAAGAATAGTTGAGAAGAGAACACAAAAAGAAATAGGTGTTAGATAATATCAAAGCCATTTTTTTGATGCATTTGAGATTTTTGATGTTAATGAGCAACATCAAATTTTGGATCTATTGGTGTATATAGTTGATAAGGTTTAGATAGAGCATATAGAGACCAATAATAAATTAATGAGATGGTTTGAGAAGAAGTTTGAGCACAAAGTTTTGCAAAAAGTCTCAACTAAATTTGCAATCAGATGGGTCAAACTTTCAAATCTTATCACTTAGTTTGAAGGAATTTTGAAATTCTTTCATTCTTTTTACATGAAGCTTTGTGATGTTGGGTTCTTCACATTGGAGAATCAATGTTCTATTGATTTTTTATAGGCAGATATGAAAGTGTGTACAATTTCATTGGGCAAGAACACAAGTTCAAGCTCACCTTTATATAATAAGTTGACATTTGATCAATAGATATTAGCATGGTTAATGGCTAGAGACAGTGACATAAGGAATAAATTTATTTCTATTGAATTCATGATACTACCCCATTTGGAGATAATTTAGAGGGAATTATCTATAGCTTAGAATTTAATGAAGAAAAATATGCATCTTTCAATGACAAAGAACTTAGTTAATCTAGTTGCTTAGCTAGAGATTCATATTCAAGTTATGGAATCAGAAAGAGACAAATGAAATAAAGGACTTGAAGAAATTTTGGCATGTCATTAAACATTTTTGGATAAATATGAGTTAACCCTTGGAAACCCCAAGCCCTAAGTGACAAAAACAAGGGGGAAATATATTCATGACATACATTACAAGGGGGAAAATATTCTAACAAGATAGAATCAAAGGGAAGATGACATAAAGGGGGAGACAGAGATCATATCCAACATTATCAGATGAGTCAACATCAGAGTTTATCGACATGTATATATTGTATAACAGATATTAAGTTTTGAAGACCAAGTTACATTCTTAGGGGGAGCATTATTTTTGCATGGAAATAAAATTCATGATGAAGTGTTTTTTCTACTAATGTCAAAGGGGCAGATTGTTGATCTCTAAGCCCAAGTTGCCTATTAGTGCCTAACACTTAGTCATTTCCAAGGTAGTATTGGATGGTCATCATTGCAACCAAGCCATCCAAAGAAGGTTGAGCTACAAAGGAATTGTTTATATTTTATCTTACAACAAGCAAGTTAGAGGTTGTTGAGAACCCAAGCAGAGATCGAGTCAACATACAAGTCGAATAACATAGTAGAGACCGAGTCAGCATACAAGTCAAGTAACACAGAAGAGACAAGCATTTGGAAAGTTAGTTAATTGCAAGTTAGTTAGTATATGTCAAGCGTATAGAAGTTGAGTGATAGCATGAATGTTAGTTATGACCAAGTGTCAAAACATTCAAGTGTCAATTAAAGTAGCTTCGACATATGAGTTTGTAATGACACAAACACTTATGTAAATCATTATAGCCAACTTCTACATGATATTTATAGATTTTAGAGAAAATTAAGGAGAATATTATACATTTTGTCAGAAGAAATTAATCCCAAGAAAAATAGATTAACCAATCAAAAAATCAATAGGGTAAAATGGGAATAGGATGAAATATGGATAGCTAATTAAGATCTAGAAATTTCTATGATTATCTATTTAAGAAGGATTAGACCTAAGATCAGTGATATATGTCAAAGTGAACGTGAAGGAGTGAACCAGCTAAGAACATTGCAAAGGAAGGCTAAGTCTAAAAGGAGATTATATAGAGAAACCTAGTAGTGAAGGATAGAATAGATAATATCAAATAAAGAGATCAGATTGATATTTTGAAGAGAGGAAATCTATAAAAAAATTTCAAAGAAAACTAAAGGATCAGGTATTGAATCAGCTTTGACAATTTGAGTCAAGGAAAATCTCTTAATAGAGTGGTTCTAACAGACCTTATTTAAATCTCCTAATAAAATCCTTACTTTATTGTAAGTGTAAAATCCTTTAACAAGGTAAGACCTAACAGTCTTAAAATATTTTAACAAAGTAGAACCATCATAGGGCATATCATTAGATATGATCAAATTATAGGCTTAACAGGAAAAATTTGTTATTGTAGCAGTAAAGATTTGTGGGTTTCATCCCCACCCTAGTTTTACCTTCAACTTGAAGAGTTTCTACATTACCAAAATTATTTTGTTATGAGTTTATACTTTCATGGATGTTATGCTTTGATAAATTTCATTTCAGCATTACATGTTTATGTTTATATGGTATGAGATCTAAGCTATGAAATGGTTAGGTGTGAATACAATTAATTATTTAATAGTGAAAAGTTTTATAGATCCTGATTCACCCCTCTCCCCCTCTCTCAATATCTTGTTTCTCATTAAGATTTCCAACAACAGAATGGACATGTTAATGCTACATCACATTTTACCTTTGTACAATCATTGGAAATAATTATGACACTATCACAATACTATGTTCCTAATGAGAAGGTAGTAAAAATCATCACTAGATAAATTGTATTTGATATTAGGCTAGACAACATATAAAGAGTATTCTACCTACCCATTTCAGAAGAATACTATGTGACCTCTTATGACAGTGTTAATAGGTGGTATAGGGAGCATCAAGAAGAAGTGGATGATATAGTACATAAACAATACTTGATTTCTTGGACCTCAGACAACAAGGCCAATAGAGTTGATATGACTAGCCTAGCTACATAATTACAAACATTGGTTACTATATTACACTTTTGAGAAAACTGGTGGGTCTTCCTGTTGTTAATTATCTAAAAATGTGGATTGTGAATTTTATTGAGAATACTAGGATGAGGGCCAACAAGATTGTTTTGCATACTATTATTAGTGACTCACTAGATGAACAACCGACTTTAGTCAAAACTAACCTTCACTTTTACATGTCATCATATGTGGTATACTTGTCTGCCGCTAGGGCCAAATACTTGGGACTCACTAGGAAAGGGAGCATACAAGATCAAAATACATGGCCATACATTGTGTCCCTATAGTTGGTATGAAGAGAATCTCAAAGTAGAAGACTTGAATACAAAATAGTTAATGATACCCTCATCTTTGTAGTGACAAGATTCATAGGAGGAGATTACATAAAGAGGCTATCAATCAAGGTAGTAGTGAAGGTGACTCCAATTAGGGGTTATTTCATTCAGTTTCACACATTCATGTATATCCAAGTGGATGGCACAACATTACCCCCAAATAAATGACCACACTATCCTTCTAATAGATTGATCCTATTGGAGATAGCCAAGAAGTTGAGTTCAACATATGATAGGATTTGAATGAAACATCAAAAAATATGGGTATGGCCCATTTGCATTGAAAATTATGAGGTCATGAAAAAGATAAATATTGTCTCATGCAAGGTCTAATGAGATAAGTATCCCTTGGAGGATTTTCCAGTGGCTCGCTTATTCTTTGTCAACATAGGGATGTTCAAGCATGTTGTTGAGTGGAAGTTTGTACCTAATGCCTTTATTGAGGACCACTAGCCTAATTGTGTTGATGACTATGAATTCTAGATTAAAGACTATTATAGAATGAATTTGGAATTGGTAGAAAAAGTCTTGGGGTTGCACATATTGAACAAAGAGTGGAATAAGCATACTCCTAATATATTAGATCATGCTTATAATAAACACAAGGAATTCAACCACCTGATAGTGAATCATGACATAAATAGGGAGGAGAATGGTGATCTCCAAAACCAATCCTAACATGTAATTGAAATGACTAGAGAATGGGTATACATAGCCTTCCCATTGGACCCATTTCCCAACTTACCATCTCTTAAAGTACCAGCATGACCAAAGAAGGAAAAGGAATTAAAGTCATTACTCCTACATGGAAAGAGGCTATCTAATGAGGCCTAAAATAGTATAACACCATGATCGAGAAGTAGCCTACTTCCATAGGGAAGAAAAGAATAAGAAGAAAAAGAGGAAGGAAAAAGTTGTAATGGACAAAGCACAGTTAGAAAAACCTCAAGCTCAATAAAATGCCTCCCCATCAATCCAAAAGAAGAAGAGGAAGGAGACCATGGTTACTAGTGAGAAATGGAAGAGACTAAAGAAGAAGAAAAGTAGAACTATTTCACCCTCTATCCTCAAGACCATACTAGAGGACCCTGAAGAAGGAGAAGAGGATCACTGGATTATGTACCTTTGAATAGTAGGACATGCTCACCTAGGGCATCGAAAGAACAAGAAAGGAGGATAAGTGTTACTACATATTTTTTTTCATACCCTAGCCTGTTTTGGTCCCAAGTCTTCCTTAACTTTGAAGTTGAACTTGAATTTTTGGTTTGCTTCAGCTTCAAGTTCGAGCCCACATCAATCTTTTATATGTCAATTCCGCTTTCTTTTCCCAAGTCGGTCTTAGTGAAGTCAAAGTTGAAGTTGAAGACCTATCAACCAAAACTTCACTTTAGTTGTAGTGTCAATTTTACATACTGACATTAGTTTGCATGTAGGTTTCAAATTTTTGAGCCAAAACAATGTGGGTCCCAGCTTAGCACTTCCCAAGACATGTGAGATTATAAATGAAGGACTTTAAGGTAGCACATGTTTAGATATGGCAAGAGTTGGTGAAAGGCTAAGTTTGCCACTTCATTATGACATGGCATGTCAGTAAGCATGTGGATTTGATGGGCATTTAAACAAAAACACTCATGAGGTCTTTACCAATGCATGTCACACAAATAAGTAATTATTGCATTAACTTACCAAATTTGTCTTGCGATTTCTTGTGTAAACCATTCCTTAAATGCATTCATTTTAGCTTTTCCCACTAATTTTTCCAGTTGCAAAGAAATTCCAACATTAGGATGTGTCTCTGTCAAATTGTAAGTGCATTATCATAACCCTTTGCAAATTCAATTATGTTTGATTTTTTTTGGGGTAATTCAGGCTGTATCTTTCAAACCTATCTTTCTTAGCAATCATGGTGCTATTTCATCCAAAAATGCCCAAGTTTGAAAAGTCATATTTGCTCAGTTCATTGCCTAAAATCCATGATAATTTTTTGGTAAATAAGAATTCATCTGATGTTATTGAAAGAACCAAAAATACCCAGTCAAGCCCCATTTACTAAAAGTTAGTTGATAGTGGGTAATTAGAAGCCACCGCTTTTCCTACTACAATCACATGCCCAGAACTTGTCATTGAATGTGCAAACCATTACAACCCTACTTCCAGGTGCATTAATAAAGTCTCAGGAGAGGTGATTGTTAAAATCAATAGAACCAGTGTCTATTCAGCTTTTAGAATTCCCCATAAAGAACCCTATGAGCCATGGACATTTGAAGAAGCTAGGTGTCTATATGCTGAAATGAAAAGCAGCTATGATAGTAAGGTAGCTCAGTCCTAGCTCTTGAAACCTGCAGAAGGAGGTTCTAGATTTCCTAAGCCATTAACTATTGAGCATTTTATAAAGGAAATCGTTGATATTTTCCTTCTGTTCAATAGGATTAAGGGGAATGAGCATGTTTTCAACTAGGATTCCTAGATGTACTTTTTCATACAAAATTTTTTTGAAGGAAGTAAATTCATTGATTGGGCTGACCTGATAGCTGAAAATTTGCATAAGAGTTTAATAGCAGTTAACAAATTTGGCTTATTCTTCTTGTCTTCTTATCTGATTTACATCCTAGTAGCATCTAAGGAATGGGAGCATCTTACACATGCACCTTGGGTTGATGAAATGCCCATTTACCAATATTACAATGATCTTCAAGAAACTACACTATGTAAGGAGTTTAGAAAGGTAAATGATGTCTTTCTAGGAAAATTGATATTTGAACTCCAAGGCCATGAGAATGATAGGATGTTAGAAGAAGCTATGTAGGTTGTGCAAATCTATGGCTACTTTTACATTCAATTTCCTATATTCATGTAAATCAGAGTGGGTGGCTTTTTTGGTGAACCCTTGAAGTTACCATGTTATTGTTTAGATTCTATAGTGTTATCTAAGATATGTAGGCAATTTTCTTTTGTGGTAGAGTCTTTTCAAGTTTCAAAAAGGTCTTTTTTAGTATTCTTCCCAATTGAGATTGGACAGTATAGATGCCCCAATCTAAAAGAAGCTATGTTGGCAAAAGGATCATTAGCCCATTTGTGCTTTAAGCCCTTCATTTCTTGGTTAGATTTTGATTATACTGGCTTTGTCAGAAACCAATGTTAAGAATGTAGCATTATTGGTTCACACCCCACAATTACAAGATTATTGGGTGAATTGCATTAATGAATTTGAAGTGAGGAGGAGACTGTGGTCATTCCTAATCATTAAAAAAATCACTATGTTTAACATGGATTTGGATACATGTGGACTGAAGGATGAAGATTCTGAGGAGGTGCTCGATCCATTCTACATTGATCAGATTGAGTGCATGTCCATTCCTGAAATTGATTAGGGAAAGAGGGAAGAAGATGATATCTACTCTCGTACTAAATATGTATTAGCTAGGATTGCAAAATGGATAAAATTACAAACAATTGTCACTCTTGATCTTTCTGGGAAGTTTTCAAATAACAACGGTAAAAAGACTCCCAAAAATTGAACTAATCAAGATGTTCTTGATCCTGTTGTAGGTCCGATTGAAGTTGAAGTTGAAGTAGTTCCTGAGCCACTTCAACATCAAGTTCAAGAGGGAACTCCAAAGATCAAGAGAGTGATCCGTTCAAGCATGAGAAAAGAATCAACCATCAAAAGCAAGGGTTCCATAACCATTGATCTAGAGCTTACTAAAGATCCAACTATGGTGGATAATGTACTTGAATCTCAGAGCCTCCCAACGACTATCAAGAGCTAAGAAATTACCCTTGCCTTAGCCAAATTCTCCCCTACCATAGAAAAGGACTAGGTTGTGCCTAAATGGTTAGAGACATTGATGGAAAAGAAGAGAAGCATCATCCTAATATCCATGCCCATTGATGACTTAGTCAGCAAGTGCCTTGGAAAAACACCTAAAGTAAAGAAGGCGAGGACTGAGGTAAGGATTAATTTTGATAAGAATTTAGGATGTTGGTCAGTAGAGATAGCTACACCACTAGATGGAAGGTCATGGGATTCCTTAGCTCCTCAAGACTACCAAATAACAAAGGTTGATTTGGGAAAAGGGAATCATGAAGTGGACATGGAATTCTTTGAAGCGTCCAATAAAAAGATTGTGCACAAAGTATGGAAAGATGGACAGGACAAGCAGGAGATGAAGGAAACAATCAAAAACATGGCGCAGTACATTAATGCTATCCTTCACCCTAAAGAAAAGCCAATCAGTGAAATGTCAGCAATTTTTGATGTGTCCTCTGTTACTAATCAACAATCACTGGAGAACCTGCACAAGTGTAAAGTAGTAGCAAAAATTATAGTCAAATGGGTCCAAGATGTTCTGGATGACACTGTAAAACACATAGGCCACTTGGACCATGCTTTGAAAGAAATATCAAACATTACTAAGAAGGTGGAGACAAGAAACGAAGGATATGAAAAGGAGAAGAACAACTGGGCAAAGGTGGTAATTTGGTTAGAGGATGTGCAAGAATTTGGTTTGTAGAAGTTCCAGGCTTAATGCCCTATGGCTGGTCTAGATGAAAGGCCCTGTATGTCATCAAAGACTGCATCGAATGGTGAAATGAAGCACTCACACAAGGGATAACTAAAGTTAAAGAGACATTGCAAGAACTTAAGGTTATACACCAGCTTATCCAAGGTGACCTTAGGTGGTTTATCAAATAATTCACAAGGAAGGAAGATGACTCTGTTGCCCAATCAGATGAGATAATCAAAGAGGTTCAAAAGAAATTTCAAGAACTATAGGACAAGAAGGCACTATCTAAGCAAGATTTTTCTAACGTGGCGCACACTGAAGCTATGTCAATCATCAATCAAAAGCACTTAGAAATACATGAAGAGAAGGTAGTTGAACTAAAGAAGATGAAAGAGATCTAGAAGCAATGGTTTGCCTCTATTGGATTGCCACATCAGTTCATTATTTCAGCCTTTTTGACTGCCTATGAAACATGGAAGATCATGAGAGGCGTGGCCAGTGGAGATAGCGCTACCTAATCAAGAGAAGTAGTTACACTTAGTCGCTTAGTTGTAGTTCCTTTTTTCATTTTGCTTTTCCTTCTTTTTTTTTGTTAACAGTTATGTTAACCAAAAGACTATTAACTCCTGGTGATTTTGGCAATGGTCCAACCCCATGCCTATATATATGTAATAACTAGTATGGTGTTGGGGGTTTGAAATTCTCCAACAGATTGATAGATAGAACTATTTCTATTTGTGGATTTATTTCAAGTTTTAAGAGTAGCATATCAAAACTTTGCTATACAAAATTTAAAAAAACTTTGCAGTTTGATTTTGATTAACAGCTTTGTAAATAGATACTACTGTCTACTTATTTAAATCAGTATTTCTGAAAATACTATTTATGCAAAGCTCTTGATTGTGTGTTGTGGATTCTGAGATTATGATTTAGAACTTGGAATGCTATGAGAAGTTAGTTTATTAATCTGCCTAGTCAGTTACTTAATTTTCAATAATGTGGATAATCTTGATAATTAAAATCGAGTGGTTTTTCAGCATAAAAGTTTGTTTCATATTGACGAGATGAAATAAGTTGATTTAACACTTTCAACAGATTGTATTCTGAGAAGGATTTTCTATTGAGTTTTTACATCAAAAAATTCTCATTGCAATAAAGGTAGTTGTACCTATTTTCATTGAAGAAACTTTAAGCAAAGGATTCCTTAGTCCCTTTTGTATGAATTCATTTGTTGGTACACACTTTTTCTTTGTTTTGGCATATGAACCCATATGAGAAAAATTGTTTACTAATAGTTTTTGGCGACTCTGCTTGGGAACATAAAATGGTTTTGCCTCATCATGAAATTTTCCCAGTACTTCAACCAAGCTTAGGGTTTGATAATACACAAGAAGATATCATTTTTTATTTAAGTGCACAAGCTTGGAAACTTAGAACAAGCCTAGAACAATTTACACAAGTCAATCAAGTTCTTGAAAGAGAAGAAGAAAGGGAAAAACTCATTAGAGGTGTACCTATTGCTAACAAAGAAGCAATAGTTGATAGACTAATCCCAAGGCCATTCTGAGTGTTGAATGTTAATCTATATTGTGATAAACTGACTAGTAGAAGGTATACTCAACGTGAAGAAAGGAAGGGGCTTATTGATGAGTCTTATGAATTTGTAAAGAGCCTAAATTTTGCCCTTGATCTCTCTAATAAATGTAAGAAGTCAGTTAAAAGTAAAAGTAGGCCAAAATCTCCCCAGAGACCTACCCTTGTAACTGTAAGCCTTCAAGCCCTAATCTTACCAGGGACACTAATACCTTCTCATTTGAACATTCAACCTTTGAACTTCATTCCACCAAGAATGGCTACCAACCCATGGGGTGCACAAGTAGGTTCCTTAGCTCTCAGAGGTAATCTACATCCACTCCCTAAAGGTGCTAGAGAAGTGTTGCCCAAATTTTATGGTGATGGAAAGAAATCAACTAATGAGCATCTTAATTCTTTTAATATTGCATGTGCAATCCTTACTGTTGCACATGAAGATGTAGTTGTGAGGCTTTTTGTACAAACCTTAGTTGATGATGTAGTAGATTGGTTTCATCATCTCCCTCAAGGGTCCATTACTAACTAGAATCATATGTGTACTACTTTCGAAGATATATTTAAATCCACTGATGATGAACATACCTTGCTACTTTAGTTAACTCAATTTAAAAAGGAGGTACATGAACCCATGAGAGATTTTGTAGCAAAATTCAATAAGATAATTCATAAAATCCCTACTGCTAAGAGACCCAATGATGAAAATCATAAAGGATTCTTTGTTAATGCAATGCCTCTAGACATCAGCTTTCACTTAAGGAGAAATAGAGTAGAAAATGTTGAAGCTTCCTAGAGATTGGCAATTGAACTAGAAGATGACCTTTTAGCTATAGGGAAATGGAAAAAAGAGATGCAGAGTTCTAAACCTCAACCATCTTCCTCAGAAAAATCAGACCCATTGGTCCAAAAGCTCATTAATGATGTGATGACTATTAAGAAACAACTCCCTAAAATGAACACTCATTACCAAGATTTTCCAAGAAAATATTCAGGCCAAAGTAGTTTTTAGAGAAAACAGCTTACATTACCCTCAAGTCAGCAAAAATTACAAATTGAATCTCCACCTAACAAGAACAACATGTTTGTTTTTCACCTTATGAATGATCATGAGGGAAGTTCTTTCCCTAAAAATATTGGATATCAGCATCTTGAAGGAAAAAAAGAAGCTTCCACTAATGTAGTAATAGAGGAAGAACCTTCTAAGGGACCTAGCAACTCTGTAAGCTATTACCTTGAGTATGAATCTGATTTTGATAGGGATAATGACATCTTATTAACTTTGGAAGAGGCTTCATGTTTGGTATTGACCTGAGGGCAAAGAACCATAGCAACTAATACTCATGCTAAAAATAATACAACTCCTACTCAAGCCAAGGAACAAAAGGCAAAGGGAGAAACTGAAGGTAAGTCATCACCTATTTTAACAACTACTTCTCAAATTTTAAAAAGGGCTCATTTTGATTATATATTTAACATTTTTGAGTTTTGTAAAGCATCAAGGATACAAATTTCTCCTGCAAAATATTTGAGAATGAACCCTGGTGAACTTAATAAATTGGTTGAATATGTTAATCAGTCATCTCCTGACAAAGCAGCTAAACAGATCAATGAAATTGAAACTTCAAATGAAAATGAGATAATTTCCAAGCAGACAAAAGAATCTTCAAAAGGTAAGAAACCTCAAGTGTAGACACCTAATAAAAGGGAAGAAATAGTTCAACCAGATAAGGTGAGTCCTCAGCCTTCTTATAATCACAAACCTAATCCATTTTATGTCTCCCTTTTTCTCCATGGCTTTAAGCTAAGCAACTATATCATAGACTTAGGTGCTTCAGATAATATAATGCCAGTAGTAGTAGCAAAAGCTCCAGACCTCCCTTTGACAAAAACATTTGGAAAATTTTATTCCATGGATTCAAAACAAGTGCCTTTGGTAGGTCAAATTAAAGATGCTCAAGGGTCATTAGCTGTTTACCCTCAGAAAAGGATTAAACTCACCATCCTGGTAGCATATATCCCTAAAAGCTATGGCATGCTTCTCAGTCAGACTTTTTGTCGAGGCCTAGGAGGGGAAGTTAAGATGGACTAGTCTTAAGTTATGATACCTATTGGGAAGGAGAAAGTAACCTTGTTAGCTAAAGCAAAATCCAAATATACAGTCTTTCCATCTGATGACCCCAAATATCAAATCCTTTATCAAGAGACTAATTTTGCTAACTATTTGATTTTGTCTAAAAATGAGAAAATAGGTGAGAAACCCTCAGAAGAAGAATTTTTATGGACTCTTGAGTTTGATGGGAGCTGTTATTCAAATGGATCTAGAGATGGTGTAGTTCTTAGATCACCTGATTGTCAAAAGTTCCCTTTTTCGTATAAACTTTCCTTTGACAATACTAATAATACAATTGAATATGAAGCTCTACTTCTAGGCATAAAGGAGGCCAAAAGGAGGAACATCAAGCTATTAAAAGCAAGAGGGGATGCTGAGTTAATAGTGAAACAAATTAAAGACATGTTTTCAGTTAAAAATCAAAGGTTGAAGCATTATAAAAACTGTGTATGGGATGAAATTGAAGGTTTTGATGCTTTTGCAATTGAAGCAATCCCTCGAGAACATAATGATAAAATAGACTCCTTGGCAGTATTAGCTTCTTTATTGATTCTGCATCTTGATTGTATAGATAAAAAGTATTCAGAGGAAATTATTCATAGGCCAAGTGTCCCTAACAATAATAGTTCCTGGAAATAAAGATGATTCTCATATTAATGCCTTTTTGCAAAGTATTGATAAGTTTTCCACTAATTATTTTGAGGGATCAGAATCTAAATGTAGAGAATTTTGTCCTGATGTTACTAATGAGAAGTCTAGTGATGTGTTGCAACTAAAAGGGAATGTAATACCTAAAGGCCTGGTTAAGCTTGAAAAACTCTTTGATAGGCGAGATACCTTCTTAGCTCAAGATCTAACACCTAAAGAAGATCCACATGTTGATTATGAAAAGGTAAATTTAGGAGATAAACATAATCCCAAAATTATCAATCTTGGAACCTGTTGTGATGAAGGTGAGAAAGCTAGATTCATTATGATCCTTACAGAGTATATAGATGTCTTTTCTTGGTCTTATGATGACTTGAAGACTTTTAGAAATGGAAAATTCAAGCACCATATTACCCAAAAACCAAGTACTACTCCTTTTAAGAAGAAATTGAGAACATATAATCCAAAAGTTTCTAATGCCATATTTAAAGAGATAGACCAAATGCTCAAGGCTCACATTATCTTTCCAATTCATCATTCCACATGGGTGGCGAACATTGTGCCAATTACAAAGAAAAATAGAGAGATAAGGATTTGTGTTAATTTTAGAAACCTTAACCAAGCAAGTTTGAAGGATAATTTTGCCTTGCCCATAATGGATCAGATCCTTCAAATAGTCATTGGGTCAGAAATGATGTCCTCCCTAGATGGTTTCTCAGGCTATAATCAAATAGAGGTTGTTGAAGAGGACCAACACAAAATAGCCTTTACAACACCATGGGGCACCTTTGCCTACAAGAGAATTCCTTTTGGCCTAATAAATTTTAGTGCCACATTTTAGTGAGCTATGAATTCAACTTTTGGTAAGTTACTGGATAGGTGTATCACAGTGTACCTTGATGATATGATAGTGTTTTCAAGGAGGCAAAAAAAAATCTAAAAGATCTGAGGAAAATGCTTGACAAATGCAGGGAAAATGGGATTTCTTTGAATCCTAAGAAATTAATTTTTGCTATGACAGAAGGAAAGTTACTTGAGTGCATGGTCTCAAAAGAAGGAATCAAGATTGACCCAGAAAGAGTGAAAATCATTCAACAATTATGTCTTCCTATCAACAGAAATGGCATTAAATCCTTCTTTGGATAGATTAGTTTCCTAAGAAAGTTTGTACTTGATTTTGCAGAAATTGTTAAACCTATGACCAAGCTACTCAGTGAGAAGCAGAGTTTCAAATGGGATGAACTAGCATCAAAAGCATTCAAAGCTGTAAAAGAAGCTATTGCTAAAGCCCCAATGCTTTTTCATCCTAATTTTAAAAAGGATTTTATAATGTATTGTTACACATCTAAGCATACCATGTCAAGCATATTGCTCCAAAAGAATGACAAAGGAGAAGAGATGCCTATCTCTTTTATGAGCATTCCTCTAAAGAAACATGAGCTTAACTATTCTTTTTTTGAAAAACAAGCTTTTGATGTTGTAAAAGTAGTAAAATACTTTAGGTACTATATTTTGCACTCACATTTTGTAATTTACGTGCCATCCACCATGGTTAAGAACATTCTCACACAATAGGATGTAGCAGTCAACAATCGAGCAACATGGGTAGCGAAAGTCCAAGAATTTGATCTGGATATTTGACCAGCTAAATTGGTTCGAGGAAAAGGATTGTGTAAACTCATAGAAAAAGGTGAAAAAGAGGAACCATACCCCAATTTTTTGTTCGTAGGTCTTAAAGATGAGTGGTATTCTGACATTGCTTATTTCTTGACATATGGAAGATGTCCTGATCATCTAAAAGGAAAGGAATGGAGGACCCTCCAACTCAGAGCAGCCAAGTTTGTTATTATTGATGACATCTTATACAAAAGAGGTTTGGATGGTATTTTTTTAAGATGTGTTGATACTAATCAACAGGATAAGTTATTGAGAACCTTCTATGATGGAGCCTATGGTGGCCATTTTTCATCAATAGTGATAGCATTTAAAATCCTGAGAAGTGGATACTATTATCCAAGAATGTTTAAAGCTACTTATCATTGGTTAGAAATTGTGAAAAATGCCAATTATTTACCAAAAACCATAATTAGCTACTCTGCCTCTAAAACTAGTGATCATAGAAGAACCCTTCCAACAATGGGGATTGGATTTTATAGGGCCTATTAATCTGAATTCGAGTGCAAGACACACTCACATCCTCACTGCCACTTATTATTTTACTAAACGGGTTGAGGTAATCCCTGTTAAATCAATAACATCATAGGTGGTATGCAAATTCTTAACAGAAAATATTTTGACCCACTTTGGTATTCCCAAAAAAATAGTGACTGATAATGCACAGAACTTTTCATCCTAGGAAATTTAATTGTATTGTTATGACAATGGTGTCCAATTGTCTCACTCTTCAAATTACTCCCCTCAAGGCAATAGACAAACAAAATCCACAAATAAAAACTTGGTCAACATTATGAAAAAAATGGTTGATGAAAAGGGAAGAGATTGGCATAAGAAGTTGTATGAAGTAGTTTGGGCAGACAGAACTTCTCCCAAACGAGCCATCGACATGACACCTTTTGAGTTGGTATATGGAGTTGAGGCATAATTGTCACTACCTTTGGAGCTAACTACATTGAATCTGTAGAAAGCCATTGAAAATGAAATGTTTCAATCCTCCATTGAAAAGAGAATCATGTACCTCCAGAAAATTGAAGAAGAACGAATAGAGTTGGTCGACCATATCACATCCCATCAAGTAAGGGTTAAAAAGATTTTTAACAAAAGAGCAAGGCCACGAAGATTTATGAAGGGAGACCAAGTGTTATTATGGGATAAGAAGAGAGAACCTAAAGGATCCCATACCAAATTTGAAAGCTTATGGAAGGGTCCATTTGTAATATCTGGGGAGCTGGGTTCAAATGCCTTCAAGCTGCAATACCTTAATGGACATGAACTCCCCCTATCCTATAATGGGTAGGATTTCAAGCTATATCGTCTTTGAGTTTGTTTCCCATCTCATTGTAAATACTGCCCTTTTTGGTTGTGTTTTTTTCTCACTCTATTTTTTTTTTTTTTGTGTTCTTTTTGAGTCAATCTACAAAACCTAAGACCTTGGGTTCATCTATGATCCTTCTAGTCTCATCCCCCTGCTAGAGCCGATTGCTACTACATATATTTTTCTCTCACCCTAGCATGCTTTGGTCCCAAGTCTTCCTTAACTTTGAAGTTGAACTTGAAGTTTCGATTTGCTTCAGCTTCAAGTTCAAGCTCCTGTTAGTCTTTCATATATCAAGTCTGCTTTCTTTTCCCAAGTCGATCTTAGTGAAATTGAAGTTGAAGTTGAAGATCTATCAACCAAAACTTCAACTTTAGCTTTAGTGTCAATTTTACATACTGACATTAGTTTGCATGCAAGTTTCAAATTTTTGAGCCAAAGCAACGTGGGTCCCAGTTTAGCACTTCCCAAGACATGTGAGATTATAAATGAAGGACTTTAAGCTAGTACGTGTTTAGATATGGCAAGAGTTGGTGAAAGGCTAAGTTTGTCACTTCATGATGACATTACCTGTCAGTAAGCATGCGGATTTGATGGGCATTTAAAGCAAAACACTCGTGGGGTCTTTTCCAATGCATGTTATATGAATAAGTAATTATTGCATTAACTTACCAAATTTTTCCTGTGATTTCCTGTGTAAACCATTCCTTAAATGCATTCATTTTAGCTTTTCCCACTCATTTCTCCATTTGCAAAGAAATTCCAACACTTTTGGGTAGGGAGAGTGAATCGTAGGTTGTCTCTGTCAAACTGTAAGTGCATTATCATAACCCTTTGCAATTTTAATTTTGTTTGCTTTGTTTTGGGGTAATTCAGGCTGTATCTTTCAAACTTGTCTTTCTTAGCAATCATGACGCTATTTTGTGCAAAAATGCCCAAGTTTGAAAAGCCTTTTTTGCTCAGTTCATTGCTTGAAATCCATGATATGTTTCTAGTAAATAAGAATTTATCTGATGTTATTGAAAGAACCAAAAACACCCAGTTAGGCCCCATTTACCGGGAGTTAGTTGATAGTGGGTTATTAGAAGCCGCTACAATCACATGCCCAAAACTTGTCATCGAATGTGCAAAACATTACAACCCTGCTTCTAGGTGCATTAAGAAAGTCTCAAGAGAGGTGATTGTTAAAATCAGCAGAACCAGTGTCTATTCAACTTTTAAAATTCCCCATAAAGAACCCTACAAGCCATGGATGTTTGAAGGAGCTAGGCATCTATATGCTAAAATGAAAAGTAGCTATGATAGTAAGGTAGCTCAATCCTGGCTCCTAAAACCTACAGAAGGGGGTTGTAGACTGCCTAAGCCATTAACTAGTTGAGCATTTTATAAAGAAAAATGTTGATATTGTCCTTCAGTTGAATAGGATTAAGGGGAATGAGCATGATTTCCATTGGGAGTCTTGGATGTACTTTTTCATACAAAAAATTGTTGAAGGAAGTAAATTCATTAATTGGGTCGACTTGATAGCCAAAAATTTGCATAAGGGTTTAATAGTAGTTAACAACTTTGGCTCATTCTTCTTGTCTTCTTATCTAATTTACATCCTAGTGGCATCTAAGGAATGGAAGCATCTTCCACACGCACCTTGGGTTGATGAAATGCCCATTTACCAGTATTACAATGATCTTCAGGAAACTGCACTAAGTAAGGAGTTTAGAAAAGTAAATGATGTCTTTATAGGGAAATTGGTATTTGAACTCCAAGGCCATGAGAATGATAGGATGTCAAAAGAAGCTATGCAGGTTGTACAAATCTATGGCTACTTTTACATTCAATTTTCTAGATTCACATATATTGGAGTGGGTGGCTTTTCTGGTGAACCCTTGAAGTTACCATGTTATTGTTTAGAATCTATAGTGTTATCTAAGATATGTAGGCAATTTGCTTCTGTGGTAGAGTCTTTTCAAGTTTCAAAAAGGTCTTCTTCAGTATTCTTCCCTATTGAGATTGGACATTATAGATGCCCCAGTCTAAAAGAAGCTATGTTGGAAAAAGGATCATTAGCCCATTTGTGCTTTAAGCCCTTCATTTCTTGATTTGATTTTGATTATACTGGCTTTGTCAGAAATAATGTTAAAAATGTAGCATCCCTAGTTCACACCCCAAAATTAGAAGATTTTTGGGTGAATTGCCTTAATGAATTTGAAGTGAGGAGGAGATTGTGGTCATAACTAAACATTAAATAGATCACTATGTTTAACATTGAGTTGGATACATGTGGACTAAAGGATGAAGATTCTGAGGAGGTTCTTGATCCATTCTACATTGATCAGATTGAGTGCATGCCCATTCCCAAAATTGATTGGGGAAAGAGGGAAGAAGATGATATCTACTCTCATACTAAAGATGTATTAGCTAGGACTGCAAAATGGATAAAATCAAAGACAGTTGCCACTCCTGATCTTTATGGGAAGTTTTCAAATAACAAAGGTTAAAAGACTCCCAAAAAGTGAACTAATCGAGATGTTCCTAATCCTATTGTAGGTCTAGTTGAAGTTGAAGTTGAGGCAGTTCCCGAGCCACTTCAACTTCAAGTTCAAAAGGGAACTCCAAAGATCAAGAGGGTGACCCATTCAAGCATGAGAAAAGCATCAACCATCAAGAGCAAGGGTGTCATAACCATTGATCTGGAGGTTACAGAAGATCCACCTATGCTAGATAATGTACCTGAATCTCAAAGCCTACCAGTGACTACTGAGAGCCAGGAAAGTACCCTCACCTTAGCCAAATTCTCCCCTTCCATAGAAAAGGACCAGGCTGCACCTGAATGGTTAGAGACATCAATGGAAAAGAAGAGAAGGATTGTCCCAATATCCATGCCCATTGATGACTTAGTCAGCAAGTGCCTTGGAAAAACACCTAAAGTAAAGAAGGTGAGGAATGAGGCAAGGATTAATTTTGATAAGAATTTAGGACGTTGGTCAGCAAAGATAGCTACACCACCAGATGGAAGCTCACAAGATTCCTTAGCTCCTCAAGACTACCAGATAACAAAGGTTGATCTGGGAAAAGGGAATCACGAAGTGGACATGGAATTCTTTGAAGCGTCCAATAAAAAGATTGCACATAGAGTATGGAAAGATGAACAGGACAAGTAGGAGATGAAGGAAACAATCAAAAACATGGTGTCGTACATTAATGCTATCCTTCACCCTGAAGCAAAGCCAATCAGTGAAATGTCAGCAATCATTGATGTGTCCTTTATGACTAATCAGCAATCACTGGAGAACTTGTACAAGTGTAAAGCGATAGAAAAAATAGCAGGCGAATGGGTCCAAGATGTTCTAGATGACATTATAAAACACATAGGCCACTTGGAACATGCTTTCAAAGAAATATCAAACATTACTAAGAAGGTGGAGACAAGCAACACAGGATATGAAAAGGAGAAGAACAATTGGGCAAAGGTGGCAATGTGGTTAAAGGACGTGCAAGAATTTGGTTTGCAGAAGTTCCAGGTTGAATGCCCTATGGTTGGTCTAGACGAAAAAAGCCCTATATGTCATCAAAGACTACATTGAATGGCAAAATGAAGCATTGACATAGGGGGTAACTAAAGTTAAAGAGACATTGCAAGAAATTAAGGTTATACACCAAATTATCCAAGGTGACCTTAAGTGGTTTATCAAACAATTCACAGGGAAGGAAGATGACTCTATTGCCCAATTGGATGAGATAATCAAAGAGGTTCAGAAGAAGTTTCAAGAACTATAGGACAAGAAGGAACTAGCTAAGCAAGATTTTTCTAACATGGCACACACTAAAGCTATGTTAATCATCAATAAAAAGCACTTAGAAATGCACGAAGAGAAGGTAGCTGAACTGAAGAAGATGAAAGAGATCTAGAAGCAATGGTTTGCCTATATTGGCTTGCCACATCAGTCCATTATTTCATCCTTTTTGACTACCTATTAAATGTAGAAGATGGTGAGAGGCGTGGCCAATGGAGACAATGCTACCTGATCAAGAGAAGCAATTACACTTAGTCGCTTAGTTGTAGTTTCTTTTGTCATTTTGCTTTTCCTACTTTTTTTTAGTTAATAGTTATGTTAACCAAAAGACTATTAACTCCTTGCAAGGTAATTTTGGTAGTGGTCCAGCCCCATGCCTATATATATGTAATAACTAGTATGGTGTTGAGGGTTAGAAATTCTCCAACAGATCGATAGATAGAACTATTTCTATTTGTGGTTTTATTTCAAGTTTTAAGAGTAGCATATCAGATTTCTACTATACAAAATAAAAAAAACTCTAAAGTTTGATTTTGATTAATGTCTTTGTAAGTAGATACTACTATCTGCTTATTTAAATCAGTATTTCTAAAAATACTATTTATGCGAAGGTCTTGATTGTGTGTTGTGGATTCTGAGATTGTGATTTAGAACTTGGAATGCTGTGAGAAGTTACTTTATTAATCTACCTACTGAGTTACTTAATTTTCAATTATGTGGATAATCTTGATAATTAAAATCGAGTGATTTTTTAGCATAAAAGTTTGTTTTATATTGATGAGATGAAATAAGTTGATTTAACACTTTTAGCAAATTGTATTCTGAGAAGGACTTTCTATTGAGTTTTTAGATCAAAAAATTCTCATTACAATAAAGGTAGCTGCACCTATTTTCATTGAAGAAACTTTAAGCAGAGAATCCCTTAGTCCCTTTTGCAGGAATTCATTTGTTGGTACACACTTTTTCTCCGTTTTGGCATATAAACCCATATGAGGAAAACTGTTTACTAACAATGTAAAAACTCAAACTCTACCAACCACTAAAGAACAACCTATCATAATAGAAGAATCTAATGATCATCAAGAGAAGGTTGAATAGTGACAACAATTGGGGATGGTTCAGATGATTTCGATCTCTTTGATTTTGATTTCATGCTCATGAGGAAATACCTAGAGGAAGGAAAGATTAGGGAAACACCATGCAAGGAGTTGAAAGGAAATGACTCAAACATCATTCTTTTGTTCCTACAAGTATAGGAAGATTTACCTCCCCCACCTCCAAGAAAACTAGAGGCACCACCTTTGCCTCTTCTTGAGAAAGATACTATGCCCATGCCTCCTCTGACGACGAGAGAGAAAACTCATACGACTACTAAGGAGAGGTAGGTGCAAATCAAGGAGGGCATGAGGCTCAACAACAATAGACTTCTGCAACTGAACAGGCTCCCTCGGTGGTGTCATAGCCTCCATATCCTCCAAAGTAAACAACAATCATGCAAGTCATACGACAAATCAAGGAGAGAGGCATGGATAATGGTTAAGTACTAGCTTCTGTGACCCCCCATCACCTAGTTAGTTTATATCCCCATTGGGTGCCACTCCAAAATGGTTGACATAAGTAGTAGAGGCCGAAAGAGGGCATACACTACAAATGCAACTGAAGGAATTTTAGTCCTCACTTAAGCTTTGCATCCATCAGTTACTCCGCAAGAAGATCCAAAACATATGGATTTTTCATAAGGGATATGTGGGGAAATCACTTTGCACAAATTTCTATTCCCCCACTGCATGTTGATACACAAAGCCTAACTCTCTAGGATTATCAAATACAAGAGATCGTACTAGGAAGACTCACAAAGGATATGGGTAAAGTTTTGATCACCTTGACTCTACAATGGACCTTCTATCAATTATACCAAGGTGAGGAGGAGATACGAATTTTTCAAAAATAAAATGAAGTATTGTGGGAGTTTGTAAAAGAGGTAGAGGACCCCATTGACCCAATAAACCCTAAGATAGCCTTAAAGTTTTCCCTCAAGAAATGAGCTCTAACCCCACCTCAAAGAGATTCATTTTTGAATTCTTGTTATAGATGGTGCCATAATTTTTAAGAGTTGGGATTAGTGATAATCAAGGCTAATATACAATTATTCTGTTGTATCCAAGAGAATGCAAAAAGGCTTGCAAGTACAGTAAACCAAGATTTTGGTTTGTTGGACAAAGTTTCAACATGGTCCAATGATCTAGAGGTACTATAAAAGATTAGAGGGAAAAATTATTTAATTTTATTGGTCATTTTTGCTAGAGAAGAGATTGGTAAAGTTGAAAATTGGATTAAGAAAGTACAAGGAGAAAGTAAGGTTATGATGTCCATGTTTGAGGATATCTAGGATATGCAAAGAAAATCTCATGCAAAGATATTAGAAGCTGATCAACATTACATCGTGGTGAGCTTGGAGGTTTTTTTATGATGACTCTAGAGCCATCTTATGTCCAATAAAGGTAGTGGTGAAACAATTTTGGGCATCTTTTAAAGCAATGTCCTTAAAGGATGATATGCAAACAGTCTTCAAAGCCAAGGAGACATTGAAATAATTGGAGAACAAGATGGAATGTTTTGATAAAGTGTAGAAGGAGATTCATGATTTCCATAAAGGTTTGAAGGATAAGTATGTAGAATTGGATTTTCCAGCCCTTCATAAATCACTCGGCTATAGAGAAGTCTAAGTTAGCTCATCCTGATGTTGGAAGTTGAGGTTTTGACTTAAAGAAAAATCTACTAGTTTTGACTGAAGGACCTCTGCACGTGCATTGCACATGTGTGACTCCACATCTTTTCAATCTTGAAGTATCTACAATTTTTCAGTGAGTTATATATATATGCATGTGTGCACACCTATTAGTCTGTAAGTGTGATGATTTATGATAATTTCTAGCTCTTCTAACAAGTGACTACTAGTTCCTAAATTTAGCATTTTCATGCCCAAATTCCATATTTTTTGAGTTTGGTAGTGGCTTACTAATGGAAATGCATGGAGAATGTTGAGTTCCTATTTTTCGAAGCCTCCTAAGCTCTAGTTTCTTCTTTCAAATTTCTCCCATCTTATCTCCTTCTTTTATTTGCAGTTTTAAGTCAAGTAAAGGCCCATGCACCATTTAATGAATAAAATAAGAGTGCATGCCTACTTAGCACCATATTAGTGGTCAATTTTTATATAAATAACTTTATTTTAATAGTTTTAGCATACTCTTTGCATGGGGAATAATTAGTTTCAAAAATCTCATGATGGAGAGGGTTCACTATAAATATAGTGATGTAACATGTATTCAAGGCCAACATTTTATGCAATAAAGTATTATATTGGTGCTCTCATTCTATGTCTAGTGGTTCTTGTTAGAATGTGTGTTCTCTTTGTGAATTAGTCATTCATGTATAAAGGAGCTAATAGTTGTATTTTTTTTTAATGCTTGTGCAATATTAGTTTTTTTGGAATTTATCGTAATTAGCCACATAATACCTCTTTAGTGATGAATCAAAGAAGGGGAATTCTACTTATATGTTCATAAAAAAAATTCTCACGTGTGCATACTTTTGTGGTTACACAATTTGATGAGTTGTGAAAATCATTCAAACTTACAAACTTCCATCAACAGTTACATCAATGAGATTACAGTTGTGTAGCTTTGAATTTTATTGGTTTCCTATCATTCCCTTTGAAGATATAATTCATAGGCGTGTTATTGTTGTGGCTTATGTCTATTTAGATTTAATTTTCAACAATTTACTTTATACATAGTCAAAATACGATTTTCACTAATTATTTTTCAGGTGTCACAAAATTACAAATTGGAATTCATAGAAAGGCCTCTCTTCTAAAAGTTTATCTTCCATTGAGCTACCCAGTTAGTTGAGAAATAGCCTCTTGAAACAGTAGAGTTGATATTTTATTGACTTTTCAAGAAAGAGATTCTCACAAATTTTATCCATTGTCATTGTGCAATTACGACGCTCAACAAGTATGTTTGTCAACTTCTTCAATTTGTTGGAATGAATTAATTTATTACTACAAACAACAACTAGATTTTTTTCTAAGTTTGTCTTTTATTTGTATGAGAAAGGGGTGCAACACTTTAAAGACAATTTTCACTTTAATAATTTTGAATGGGCTGCATTGTTAAATACTAAAAATTAGTGTGAGTTAGATATGAAGAATAAAGTATCTCATTTTTTTGTGCACTCATTAGCTCTAGCTAAGCTATCAATGAATCTACACTCACAATGCAACTCTTTTAGACTAGAAGTGGTTTGCTTCAATGCATTTTAGTTATATTCTGATTATGAAAGTATTTCTTCATTTCTTATCTCATTAGAAGATCCCCCCACATTTCAACCATCATTGCAAATGCATATTAGTGCTAAACTATATAGCAATAGGAATGCACAATTATGTAAATTCAAAGTTGATATCAAGACCCAGTTGTTGGTATCAAAAGTTTTACATTACAGGTTGTCAACTAGTGATAGACTAAAATGTATTGGAATG
The DNA here is from genome assembly GCA_028749045.1 of Cupressus sempervirens. Classification (NCBI taxonomy): domain Eukaryota; kingdom Viridiplantae; phylum Streptophyta; class Pinopsida; order Cupressales; family Cupressaceae; genus Cupressus; species Cupressus sempervirens. Next base: position 331,050,456 of record CM053787.1, read on the forward strand.
TACTCAATTAACAACCCCTTCTATATGTGTATTGAAATTATGAACCTTCTGCAATTGTCCCTTTAAAAAAATGGGAATCTATCTTTTAAAACTTTTTGGTTATTTTTTATCATAAATGGAATTTGCAAGAAACTCTCTTTGGCTTTGGTTTGCATAATGATGCTATTGTTGATTCTACTAGACGGGTCATTTTAAAACATGTAATGTTGTATTGTCTAACAAATATTTTTAGAATAATGATAGACTAATGCTTTACTCTAATATAGTTTCCTAGTTTTTTTTTTGTTGTTACCATTTCCATATTTAGCATTAACAATCAAACTCACTTTAAATGAGATTGAAAATTACAAATTTAAAAATTATTGTTATTTCCTATATAATTTTCTTTGCTCAATTTTTGTTTTCAGTTTTCATTTCACATAATGAGTGGATTGGTATCCAACTCAAGGAAAAATACAAATCTGAAATTATGTTTATTTTGTTATATAATCTATTGTGCTTCATTTTTTGTTTTGTTTCTTAGGTTAAGTTTTCTTAAACAATAGAGCTAACTTCAAATAAGATTGAAAATATTATGAATTGATATAGATACTATAGAGCTTTCATTTGAATAATAAATAAATTAACATAGAAATTAAGAAGAAGAAAAAAATACAACTCTAAAATGATACTTATTTCTAAGAAAGAGCTTACAACACAATGGTAATAATGTATGAATTTGAGTCAATTTTTTTTTGAAATAAAGGAGGGGTAAAAATTTATTCAAGTTGAAAGAGAAACAAGAACAAACAGGAAAGGGCATCAGACAGCCCTAAGTCTATTTAAACTTAACACATAATATTAATTAATCTTAACATATAATAATAATTAATCAATGTTTCAGCCCATTAGTTATAAAAAGTCAAAAAAATAAAAAAATGACATGTATTTCTTATATAATCTTTTTCATTTTTGTGTGTTATTTTTCTTTTAACAATTGAACTTACTTAAAATGAGATTAAAAATATTAACATTTGATATTAATAAAATAAGATGTATAGCTTTCATCTGCAATAACCAATGAATTGGCATAGAAGTAAGTAAACATATATCAAATCATCACTAAATTCCCTCTACCATTTCTATTTGAAACATGGGTTTAAATTTTTGCACACACCAATGTTTAGCTTAAAGCAAAGATTCCACACCAAACAAAAGCCAAATCACAGACCCACAAGAAGAAAGAAAATAACGTCACTGCTTGCGTATAAGGCTTGTGAGTTCTGATACTTCCTACTGTCAAGATAATGACTGTTTCAAATAGATGATTTCTGGCCTTAAAAAGATGAGACATCTTGATGTGTCATTCAACGTTACCTGTATATCCAATACACTTGATGCTTTGCTGGATGGCAACCAAGTTCAAATACACCCAAAGTTTCCTCCATGTAATCTTTATCTATTTCATACCAAGTAAATAAGACGTACAGCAATATCACAATCACTATCTACTGCCCAAGCCAAGCAAGCAGATGACGTCTCTTTCTCCAATATAAATTTTATGGAAGAAGACAAGCAACATCTTCTCATATTGTAGATTTTTGACTATGTATGTAGATAAGAATAAGACACAAATCATGGTATCTGATATCGAACAGCTTAAACATCACACACTAAGGCTTGATTCCTAGTGCAAAAGTGTTAAACAGTCAAAGTTTGACTTACTTTTCCAGGCTTAATTTCTTCCCAGAGCATGGCTCGCTCTGCCCGCCATGACTTTTAGACTTTTTTTTAAAGATAGACTCTGATAAAAAATGTAGATCTACATGTTTCAACTTTTCAATTAAATTAACCAATCAAAATATTAAAACAAATAAATCTTAATTCAAATGTTTGTATTTTTTTTCTTATTTTACATGATTTAATAAATCACATTTTTCAACAGTTCTATTGAACAATACTAATTTTTTCAAAGAAAAAAATCATTTTTTGTTAACAAAAATACAAATATTTTTTATTAATTGCTTTCATTCACTTTACCTTTACTCTTCCCATAATTTACACTTTGGAGATTTTTTACATGCTCTCCGAAAAAATAACAAAGAAAGAATGAGAAAAAGGTTTTGAAAACAAAGCTAATATTCTATGTTTAATTTTAAAAAATATTTTCAAAGGTATATTTTGGAGATTTTTTACATGCTCTCCGAAAAAATAACAAAGAAAGAATGAGAAAAAGGTTTTGAAAACAAAGCTAATATTCTATGTTTAATTTTAAAAAATATTTTCAAAGGTATATTTTTGACAATAAAGTTGTAAAGTATGTTTTATATTTAAATTTTAAATTATAAGTTAATTATATTGAATTTTTTAATTTTATGTTCTAATAAATTAGTTAATATCTTGGTCTAATATATTATATTTTTTTAATTGATTCATATTTATAATAAAATATATTAATTTTTATTTTTATTTATTAAATATATTTAGTTTGTAATTTTAATACTTTTGGTCATTTATGACGCATGCATTAAGAAGATTGTCTTGCTAATCAAGACTAACTTATTATATTCTTTGGTTGATTAATATCTAAAACTAGCTTATATATACCTCTATATATATTACACCGAGAGTAATCGCTCTTGAGGCGCCTATTTTTATTTAATCCCAAAGTTATTTTAATTGAAGTTGGGATTAATGAAAATAAAAATAGGTGCCTCGAGAACGATTACTCTCGGTGTAATATATATAGAGGTATATATAAGCTAGTGGTAGTCGCGGGGCAATAGGAAAAATATTTACTTTTTATTTTTTATTTTGATAGGGTTTCTATAAAATTGTTAATTAATTTTTAATTAGAGTTGTATGAAGTTACTATAAAATTGTGCTTCAAAATATTTTTTAAAATTTAATATAAGGAGTTTAATATAGATTAAAAATATATATTTTATTTTTGGGATATTATAATGTAAAAGGTTATAGTCATACATAGATATATGGTTAGGGACAAAGTTACCATTATAGTTAATGTTAACCTTAGGGATAGAATTAGGGTTGGGGTTAGGGTTAGCATTAGGGTTAGGGTTAGAGTTATAGTTATAGTTAGGGTTAGAGTTAGAGTTAGTTTTAGGGTTAGAATTAGGGGTAGGGTTAGGGTTAGAGATAGAGTTGGAGTTAGAGCTAGGGTTAGAGTTTGAATATGGGTCAAAATTAGGGTTAGGTTTAGGGTTAGAATTAGCGTTAGAGTTAGAATAGTAGTTAGGATTAGGGTTATAGTAAGGCTTAGGGTTAGGGTTAGAATTAGGTATAGAGTTAGGGTTATAAAGAGTTAAGGTTAGGGTCAAGGGTAGAATTAGAGTTAGTGTTAGAGTCAGGGTTAGGGTTAGGGTTAGGGTTAGGGTTGGAGTTAGAGTCAGAGTTAGAGTTAGAGTTAGAGTTAGAATTAGAGTTAGAGTTAGGATTTGTGTTATTATTGCGATTAAGGTTATTTGTAGGTTATTAATCATATTATAGTTGATGTTAGTGCTATTATTACAGTTTATCTTAGTGTTAGGGTAATAGTCAGGTTAAATTTTTATGTGGGTTAGTTCTATTATAGTGCCCATGATTAGTGCTATTGTGATACAAGTTATTAATCTTTTTAATAATGTAATCCCTACCTCTCCCATCCTCTCTCTCTCTCTCTCTCTCTCTCTCTCCCTCCCTCCCTCCCTCCCTCTCTTTCTCCCTACTCTCTAACTACACCTAGTAATATCTCCCCCTGTCTAAATACACCCTCTAATCTCTCTTTGTCTCTAGTCTCTAGATACGCCCCCTAATCCCTGTCTGTAATCTCTAGATACACCCTCTTATCTCTATCATCTTGCTCTCTAGATATACCTCCTAATCTCTCTCTCCCTCTATTCTCTCCAGATACACCTCCTAATCTCTCTCTCACTCTCACTCTCTCTCCCTACTCTCTAGATACACCTCCTAATCTCTCTCCCCCCTCTCTCTCCTTTTTCTCTAGATACAACTCTCTCTCTCTCTCTCTCTCTCTCTCTCTCTCTCTCTCTCTCTCTATATATATATATATATATATATATATATATATATATATATAATTTCTAGCTTCTAGTACATATAGGGTTAGGTTAAGGTATAAAATTTACTAAATGCTTAGTACAATCATATATAGAGTAAGAGTTAGAGTTAAGATCCAAGGTTTACAATTTCATTTATATGACACTCAATGTTATGGTTAAGGTTAGTAAGTGGTTAAATGTTACACTAAAATAAGGGACATGGTTAAGGGAAGTATGAGATTTAGGTGTAGTGTTGGAGTATTTGGTCCCAACACAACTATTTAGATGATGTAAAAAGTGTGAAATAATATATAAGAATCAATTTTATGGAAATTATTTCTCCATGATAATGTGAGAACATTATATATTGTTGAATTTTTAATAATGCTAATGCAATATTTATTGTAATGATTAAGAATTGTAATCAATAAATATACTTATCATTAAGGACATCTATTTAGACTTATGATTTTCTTTCTTAATTAACATATTTAGTAGCCACATCCATTAAAGAAATATTTTGTACAATAATAAATTTATTTTTTCTTGTTCTCTTCTTCGTGAAAGTTACATAGAACGATGGGGAAACAAAACTACCAATACAACTAATTAGAAGTAAAATTCTAAAATTGGAGATAAGAATGAACCATATACAAAAAATAAAAATCTTTGTAATGGCATAAATACATGTCACATTCTTCAATGATTAGGATTCTTTTGTGACCTTTGTTTGAACAATGATCATGAAAGACTTCTTTCATCATTGAGGGAAACCCATCCACTTTTGTAGATGTGTCACATATGAATTTTTATGCATCTTTCATATGCATTACTTCTATTTCCCCAACATAGTCAATTGGAAATATTGCATTCTCCACAACTTTAATTATAGCTATGCACATCTCTTTAATTATTTGTAGGCATTTGTCAAACTCGGTCTCAAAGAAATCATTTGAGGTTATTGAAGTAGTCAGGCTAGTATCAAATAATGTTTGATTCTTTGTTCGAGGCATCCATAACTCAAATAGTAACCTGTAAACTTATAAACAAACATCAACATATAGAAATTATCAAAATAAAAAAGTATTCATAATTAACACAAATTCTTTCAAATGATTAATTTTTAAAATAACATAAATAAAAATCAAAACTATTTCAAATGAAATAGTTAGATTGTAATGCTTGAAATATGGTGGCATTGTCTTCCACTTTTCAAACATTACAAACATAAACATTAATAAAAAAAATTATATATTGTGAAAAATATTTAAATAAGACACGTAATTAATCTAATTAAATAATGATAAAATATAAACTAAGTATGTGATTTTTATATTTCAAATTAATCATTAAATTTAATAAAATACAAATTTTATTGATAAGGTGACCTTACCATCCACATTAATGATAAAAATTAATTTTATTTTTATTTTTTTTAGATTGCAAGAATCGGGTGCAGCACGGCCCCCCCTATAAACTGCAGTGCGCCGAGTAAACTTTTTAACGTGATCGGTAGCGCTAGCACGACACGCCCACCGGTACCATGGGGACAGGAGAGACTAGAACCCGTGACCAACCCCCTTCAACAGGGAAGATTTAGCCAACCGAGCTAGGGCCCCCGCCCAATGATAAAAATTAATTATGAAACATGAAAAACATAAATATTTTGAAACATACAAATATAAAACTATTATGAAACATACAAATCTAAAACAAAAAAACCAAAAGCATTTTGACATATGAAAATCTAAAACTAATATGAAACATGCAAATATTATTCTAAATTGAAACATGCACATTAAAAATGTGCAAATAAAATGTATTATAAAATATCTAAACCAAATAGATTTTGATTCAATTTGAATTCTAAATCTAAATCAACCATGCAAGGCTAAACTATAACTAATTTTGAAATTAAATCTACATTTAAATCTAAATACATAACTAAATCTAAATCTAAATGCAAAACTAAATTAAAAATAGAAATCTCACATGCAAAAAATTACTCCAAAACTTTAATCTACTCCTCTTCAAAAACTCTAATCCACTCCAATAATCTCCACCTCTTCCTCCCTGTAAAAACACAAAATGAATATGAAATGTGGAGCATCTGTTTTATAACCTATGAGAGACTCCTCATATCCCCCAATAGATGTCTTTTGACATTCCACGAATTTGTTTCAAATTCCCCCACTCCCCACAAAAAATAAGCATGAATGTGCATGCAAAAATAAATTTAACAAAAATAAAATATTTTATATTTAAAAATTTAATGAAATTATTTCAGCCCTTTTTTTTTGCCTTATTTTTTCGGGTCCTATTTTTGGCCCCTTTTGTTAGCTCCTATTATTTCAACATCCATTTAGCTTCATATGATTTTGGCCAGCTATTATTTGGAGAATTTTTCTATATTTTAAAATCTAATAATGATAAAATATATACTAAATATATGATTCATGTACTTTAAATAAATCATTAACTTTAATAAAATATAAATTGTATTGATATGGTGACATTGTCATCCACATAAATGATAAAATTATACTTTGAAACATGCAAATGTAAAACTATTATAAAACATTCAAATCTAAAACATGCAAACTAAAACTATTTTGAAATATGCAAATCTAAAACTAATATGAAACATGCAAATCTAAAACTAATTTGAAACATGCACTTTTAAAATATGCAAATGAAAAGTATTATAAAATATATAGGTCAAAAGATTTTGAATGCAAATCTAAATCTAAATCAAACATGCAAGACTAAACTATTAAATGTAAGTATAAACAATTTTGAATATAATTCTAGAAATCTAAATAGAACTAATTGAAATTGAAATCTAAATCAAAGTAGAATATTATAACTAATTTTGAATCTGAATCTACATTTACATCTAAATCTAAATAGAAAATAGAAATCTCACCAGCAAAAACATAAAATGAAAATGAAATGAGGAGCCTTTGTTTTATAGCTTGTGAGAGACTCCTTATCTCCCCCAACAGACGTCTCTTCACATTCCACAAATTTATTTCAAATTCCCCCACTCCCCACAAAAAAAGCATAAATCTACATGCAATATTATATTTAACAAAAAAAAAAATCATATTGAAATTGTTTTGCCCCTATTTTTTCGGGTCCTAATTTTTCGGGTCTTATTTTTTCGGGTCCTACTTTTTCGGGCCCTTTTTTTTTGGCCTATTATTTCGGCCTCCATTTGGCATCCTATTATTTTGGCCAGTTATTATTTTAGGAGTATTTTTATTTTATGATTTAATAATTTAATATTTAATTTAGAAGTTTGTAACTCCTACCTTTTCTTTTTTATTGACAAAGAATCTTGGCATATTCCCGTGCTGAGCTCTTGTGTTGCCATTGTATAGAATGCCTCTCAGCGTAATTATTAAATGTAATTTATAAATTTTGATTAGAATTTATATATTTATCTTATATAGTAACGTTAAATATTATAAATGTCATTATATAATATAATAAATATTAAATATTAAATATTGAGAATTTAAGATAATAATTATTTATTATTGATTTTATTAATATATAATTTTATATTATAATTATGATGTCAACAAGTTATATTATTATTTAAATTAGTATAAGATAAATTAATAGTTTCATTTGACAAATATTAAATATTAAATTAATTTTACTTTAATCACTAAAGAAAATTGAAGAAGTATTGTTTTAAGATAATTAAATTTTAAAATAATTCAAATTTAGAATAATAATTCAGTCTTTGTGCCTTTTATCCTTATTGTTTGCCATAATATTGTTCTTTTCATATCTCAAATCTCTCATTTCCTCTATCTACCTATCTTTATAGATCATTTCATATCTCTATCTTTTGATCAACCCCTCTTTCATTTTGTCCCCCTTTCCTTCTCTATATATCTATCTCTTTATTTATCATTCTTCTCTCCAACTCCATCTTCATCTGCCATCCCCATCTCCTTACCCTTCTCTCCCTCTCTTTGTGTTTCTTCTCCTTTTTGTATCTCCCTAATTCTCCTCTCTCCACTTATCTCCCCTTTGCCTCTTAGTTGTATCCATTATACAACAAGTGCCACATTGTGGCTTGTATTTGCCAGAAATTGTAATAGTTTAAGATTAAAAATTTAATAGTTAGAAAATAGTGAGTTGAAGTACGTTATAATAGTTTAAGAATAAAAATTTAATAGTGAGTTGCAACGATGTTAATTTAAAATAATTTCATCAATGTTTTTTAAGATTAAAAGAAACTATCTTCATACTATTTAAATATTTGAAGAATAAGAATTTATACTTTAAAAAAAAAATATATCATATAGGTGTATTGTTAGAATTCATTTATTCTCTACAAATTGTTGTACTTGTCATAGGCTAGTACTATTGCATTTAGTTTGCACAATTACAAAATTAGTTTGAAATATATCCACCAATCACAAGTAATGATTTGTGAACAATTAATATATTTCTAAAGTTTTTTTTATTCTTTTATAAATATTTCGTACAAATTATTGGCTCAACTCAATTTGTGTTATAAGAGCTCTTATTTCAGCAGTTCTCCATAATGCAATATTTTTGGCTAGATTGAAGGTAAAATAAGACTTGCATGGTAATACTTGTATTAGGTTTAGTTTTTCTGCATAAGTTTTGGTTAATCAAATTTACAAATAAATCAAATAAATCTTAATAAGTATAATAATAACAGGATCAATTTTTTTGTACTTTGTAAACATTATTTTCATCGAAAGAATATATATATATATATATATATATATATATATATATATATATATATATATATATATATATATATATATATATATATATATATATATATAAGTGAAATTATATATATATAAGCATCAAAGTAAAATTTATTTACAACTACCAATGAGGTAATTTAGCCGATAGGCTATTTGTGGGAACTTTGTTCTTGGAAATTAAATTTTTGACGAAAAAATTGCAAGAGTTTGGCCGAAAAATTGAAAATCCTTCCCGTTAATTATTTACCAATCAGTTTTTATCTCCCTCCACTTTTAACTCTTGTTTTAATATTTATTAGTTGTTATCTCCATTTTTAACTATTGTTTTTCTTTTTCTATTTATTAGTTATGATCTACACATCTCATGTTTCTATTCAATTACCTTTTGATTTTTTAAATTGATTTAGATCTTAGTTTTTAAATTATTTTAATTTATTTTTTATATTAGTTTAAATTTTTCTTTAAATATTATTTTTTAGTTTCTATAATTTATTTAGTTAATAGAATATTTATTAGACATATTATTTTTTTGTATTTCTCTTATTAATTTTTCATAATAGAGTTTTTGATGTGTGTTTTTTTTTTTTAAATTCATATTTAATAAATTTAATTTAAATAAATATTTATTAATTTATTTAAAATATTTTAGTAAATATTATGTTATTTAAATTTAAAATTATTAATATCATAATTTAAATATCCACTTTTAACTATTGTTTTTCTTTTCTTATTTATTTAAAAAATAATTACTTGTGATCTCCACATTATATTATGTTGTGATCTCTATTTATTAAACTTTTAATTTTTTACATTGATTTAGGTTTTGGTTTTTAAATTTTGTGCAAAAAGAGGGGTAAAAATTTATTAAGACAGAAAGGAATACAACAAGGAGAGCTCAACAAGGAGCTCGATCCTGAGCAACAAGATCATCAAATTCTTGCACCATCTCAAAAGACAGTTGCCTCCTATCCCTAATATTCCAACCCGGATCATGACTAGATGCCCATTTGGCTAAACAATCAGCAGTTCTATTCCATTCACGAGGAATATACGTGAACCTAATGAACTGAAAAGAGGAAGAGAAGAAAAGAATCTGCTTAACAACAGTGGCCAGCTGCCAACTAACATCCTCAAGCTCTTGCGAAGAAAGCATGTTCACCACCACCTGAGAATCAAATTCACAGATAATCTTACTCCATCCCCGCAAGAAACACTATTCCACAGCATATAAAATAGCCTGAGCTTCCATGAGATTGTTAGTATAATCACCCTTATGAACTGAGAAGAAAAATTTAACATCCCCAGAACTACAACGAGCCACTCCACCAATACTAGCCGGACCAGGATTCCCACGGGAAGAACCATCAGTGTTAATTTTCAGAACTCCACAAGGAAGAGGAGTCCAGTGCCCATCCCAGTTAACCCGGCCCTTCCTCTGATGGTGAAGCTTCCTAGACATAGAAGGAAACCTATGAGCTGCAGCCCCATCCTGCAGATGAAAATTGAGGCAATTACAGATAGCAAGATCAACCGGATCCATACCCCCATCAAGCTCACACTTCACAAGAATAGTTTCCTGAAGAGAATGTGATATTTTCCACCAAAGATGCAAAACACCAAGCCGAACACCTTGGAATATGCAACGATTCCTCTCCAACCAGATATGCCAAAGCATGAAAGATGGGCTAGCAATCCAAGCAGCATGGAGAAAAGAAAACTTGGAGGGAGCAGTACCCAAGCGGACCCAGAACTCAGGCAAAGAGGAAGCATGCCGACAAGAGCAACCCCAAGCGCTCCACCAAAGGTTCCATATCTGAGTAGAATAGGAGCAATGGAAGAACAGATGGGAGACAAACTCCTCTCCATTACCACACAAAACACAATAAGAGGGGGCCTGAAATCCACATTTACAAAGATTATCCCAGGTAAGACAACGGTTGTGAGCCACTAGCCACATGAAAAAATTGCACTTGGACCAAGAAACTTTATTCCAAACTTGCTTCCACCAAGGGACCTCAGCATCCCCAAATAATTGTCTAGTTATCTCCTGATACCCAGCAGAGACATGATATTTACCAGACAAGGTACTGCCCTAAGCCAAAACATCTGGACCAAGCAAAGAAGAACACTCTCTAGAGGCCAAAATTTGAGAAAGCTCCTGACGATCCATGTCTGTACCTCCAGGAGGCCAATCAAAAGAATGCTTCCATCTGTAACCAACAACGGGTCCCAATTGATAAGGAGTCTTGTAATGAGCCACTTTATCCCATCCAGCGGCAAAAAAAGAGTCACAAAGAGGCTAAAGATGAGGGTATATGGATAAAATGGAAGGGAATCCATCCCAAGCATCAGACCAAAACAAAGCCTGAGAACCTCCTTTACATATCCAAAACAGACCCCTCTTTACCAACATCACACCTGTCTTCAAAGTATGCCTAACCATTGAGCCACGACCTTCAAGAGGAAGTGCAGAAACAGAGCAAGGATCAGCACCATGAAAATATTTATGAGTGATAATACGAGCCCAAAGTTGATGTTGTCCAGAGCACCATCGCCAATAAAGTTTAGCAGCCAAAGCTTGACTACTTAATAGAGCAGATCGAAGACCAAGACCACCCTCCTTTTTAGGCCTACAAACAGTTGCCCAATTAACCAAGCTCCATTTAGTACTACGCAAATTACCGCTCCAAAGGAATTGTCGAGAAAGAGCATCAAACTCCTTGATAAATTAAATAGGTGCAGCGTGAACCATGCTTCGATAAGTAGGAAGAGCTTGGATAACAGCTGGAAGAAGAGTAACCCGGGCAACAGTAGAAAGCCATCTATGAGTCCAATGATTTACCTTATCCTGAAGCTTGGTAATCAATTTTTTCTAGAAGAGACGTGGCTACCTAGAAACAGTAATAGGGATGCCAAGATAAGTCAAAGGAAGTGATCCTATCTGAAACCTTAGGATACCAACAATCCTGTGCTGAATAGAATTAGGAGTGTTAAAAAAGTAAATGGAAGATTTGTGCTCATTAACTTTCTGGCTTGAAGCTACCAAATAAATGTCCAAAGCATGTCGAAAGGCTTCAGCTTCCTTGATCCTAGCAAGACCAACAAGAGCAGAATCATCAACAAATTGAAGATGGGAAAGAGAAGGTAAGCCATTACCCCACCGCCAACCTTGAATAGAATTCTGGGACATCTGATGCTTAATGAATCTGCCCAAGCCTTCAGCCATGACGATGAATAGATATGGGGAGAGAGGTTCACCCTGGCGAAGGCCTCTAGAAGCACCAAATAGTTAAGAAGGTTGAACATTAATAAGAACAAAAAAAGAGGCAGAAGTAACACAACTCATAATCCAACTCACCCAGTCAGAGCTAAATCCAAAAGAAAGAAGAATACTCCTTAGAAAGCTCCATTTAACTCTATCGTAGGCCTTAGCCATATCTAGCTTAACAAACATGGCTCTCTCCCTTGAAGTAGCCATAGAGTGAATAGCCTCAGTAGCAATAACCACCCCATCCAAAATTTGTCTGCCAACAACAAAACCACCTTGTTCTTCTGAGATAATAATGGGAAGCCACCTTTTCAATCTCTCAGCAATCAACTTAGTAATAACTTTGTAAACCACATTACATAAGGCAATTGGTCTAAAAAACTCTAATTGATTAGCACCCTCTCTCTTAGGAATAAGAGTCAAGAATGTAGAGTTCAAAGCTTGAAGCATCTGCTTGCTAGCATAGGATTCTTTAACCACCTCCAACAAATCATGATTAATGATGTCCCAAAATTCTTGAAAGAATTCAATTGGAAAGCCATCAGGACCAGGAGCCTTCCCCTTAGGCATGCCAAAGACCACCTCCTCCAGCTCTTCCAAAGAAATAGGACGCATGAGATAATCATTCATTTCTTGAGTGATAAGGGAAGGAATACAGGACAAAATAATTTTTTTTCATTATCAGCAGGAGGAGAGTCCTCAGAGAAGAGGGTAGAGAAGTACCAAATAGCCTCCTAGAACAAAGCTAGCAAGGAATTCAGTTGGATACCTTGAGAATTAACCCAAGGGGAGAGGAGAACCCTTGCTCTTACCTAATGGTAGCACATCCTTAACCAAGTCGGCTAAAACAACATCATTATCCTCCAACACTGCAAGAGTCACCAGAGCCTCTATCACAGGAGCTACAGGGACCTCACAGTTTTGATATACTACAACTTGGAATGCCCCACAAGCATCATTAGGAACAAATCTCTCATCTAGGCAAACTGGATCAGAAGAGATAGGAGGAGGAATACCCTCCTCTAGAACCATAATATCCAGCACCTCAAAGCGGTTAAAACTTGAATCAGATAATCTTTCTTTCAAAGGCCTCTTTTGACCATGACCCTTAGCACGAGGGCGAACAGGGGTAAATCCATCCTTATCCTGCATTTGAGCCTTACCCTTACTTGTAGCATCTTGCAGATTCATCCCCTTGGTAGTATTAGCCATATGAGATTGTCCTTTCCCTGTAGTATTTGCCAAACCACCAGTATTGCCAGCTGTAGAACCATCCACTCCTTTGAAACTTGAGTTACGGGGGCACTGACGAGTTTTTAAATTACTTTAAATTATTATTTTTAATTATTTTAGTTTTTTTGTTAAATATTGTTTTTTCAGTTTCTATAATTTATTTAGTCAATAGAATATTTTTTGAGATGTCGCTATTTTTCTTTTTCTTTTTTGTATTTCTCTTATTTATTTTTCATAATAATTTTTTTGATAGTTTTTTTTTTAAATGATCTTTTTTCATATTTGATAAATTGAATTTAATTGTGAAATATTGAAATTATTGAACAAATTTCTTAAGCAATATTCAAATTTTCTAAATATTGTAAATTCTATATCTATATTTTAATCTTCAATTTTTAAAAAAATAATTATTTTTATTTTAAAAAAACTTATATTTACATTATTTAATGTTCATTCTACATTTTTCTCTTAAATCTCATCTCTTGTCAATGCACTCATTGCATGTACAAAAGCATGCGACTTCTAGTTAGAGTATAATGAGTTTTTACACTATTCTATTTACTCATTTTTAATTATGCTTAGAGAACTTATTAATTATATAAATATTTTTTCCATTTTTCACAATAATTATTTTATAATTTTTTAATATTTAAATTACATTAAATTAAATGTATTATAAATTTATTTTTAAAAATACAATTTGTATTCAATAATTACAAATAAAATTAATAACAAGGAGGCAAGTACATGCCACCGTGTGGCAATTGTTAAGATTAAAAACAATTATCATTCAAATTACATATATCAAATAATAGTTTATAAAATTAAAATATTTTTGAATTTATAATACGTAAAGTATTTAATAAGTTTTATGAGTTTGATATAAGTCTTATGTGTTTCATATTTTATATATTTCATTGTTAAATATAGATAGTGGTTCCTGGAAATCTGTTTCTATAAGACTCAAATAATATGTTCATTATTTTAGAAATTAAGATTTGACATGTAAACATTAGAAAAAATCAAAGAATTAACTTAATTATAAAAATAATTACATTTCATTGGTGGTTGAAGTAGGAAGAATTAATCATTGAAGATGTAATTGATAGATTTAATTCAACCATAAGATTAGCCAATGAAAACAAAGAATTATTTTTTTACAAAAATTCTTAAGTGTAAATTTAATTTTTATTTTAATAATTAAAATATTATTTATTAGATTTTGTATTAGTTAAGATAAATATTAAATTCATTTTTTTCTTAAAAAGATTATGGATTTGTGTATTCAATGCAATTGTATTAGACATTTAATAGTCTTCATGATTGTTGTATGATTTAAAAATTTAACGTTCTCTTAATTGTATCCATGTTTTCTTTTTGAAACTCATACTTTACAATGTCTCTTAAGTATCAAAGTTTAGTTTATCTAAGATTAAGGTTATTAAATAAATATTTTTTAATTTCAATTAGGTTAAGTTACAAGTAAGGAATTCCATTTTGAGTATGAATGAAAATTTTTAATGTGAGAAATAATTTAAATCCAGGACATAATGTAATGATTCATTAGAAATTTGAACTTTTGACAATAACAATACCTCAAAGGGTAAATGTATTTTCCTTTTTAATTTTACATTAAGCAATACAAAATTAAAATAAGGTAATACAATATTCTAAAATAGTTATTTATTTATTTTAAATGAATAAAATGTTTATGTCTCACTTTTAAATTATATTAGATATTTTAGTAAATTTTGTCCACACCAAATAAATCGTCACCATAAATAGCCAAGATTAATTATTATTATAATTTATTAAGGTCAAATAGACTTGAACTCAAACATCCTCAACAATAGGCTCACAATTTACCATGGTTGTAGGCTCTTGCCTTAAATAATATAATATTAATAGTCATATTTTTCATAAAAATAAAATTACATATTTAATGTATATGTTATCAAATATAATTATAAATTCATGTTTACAACATAATTTAAATATTTTAACATGCACTCAAATTTGGGCAAAAATAATGCAAAGTGGAGGAAGAAGTTGTGCCTCTCAAAAAAACATACTTGTTCAAAACAATTAAAAATCTAAATTTGAACTTTGTAAAAAACTATGATTATTTAAAAAGTGGAAAAAATAAAATGTTTTAATTGGTTGAAATTAATTGATTCATTGGACAAACTGAATGTAATATTATTGTCTACAAGTACAATAATAATAATATTTTCTATATTATACTTATTAATTTAAATTTATTTAATTAGAATTTTTTTTTAATAGTCTACTTAAATATAATATACATCTTAATGTAAAATATAATATATTATTAAATACTTACATGCTAAATATTATAATAAATTTATTATTTTATATTTTATTTTTTATTTTTAAAAATTAAACTAAAATTTATCTTAGCCTCATGGAGAAATGCAGGGATCTCTACCACCATCAAACATAATGAAAGAGTTAAAATATAAGTAGAACTTTGTCGATACTGATGAAAGAAATGAAGATTCAAAAGCTACTAACAAAATCATGGGGCATAAAATAAAAATAGTGATGTCATTAAAGTATAATATATAAGGGAGATATGCCTGCTTAAAGAACTCATCTATAAACAAGAGACATATGTAAATTTGAAACTTATCAAATTCTTTTGAGATACAACACAAATCGTGTTGATTTAGAATTTAGTTTAATATAAGGAAAGAAGTGTCTTTCCAAAGTCCTCACCGAGGCAATTATATGTAAACAAGATGTATGCATCCCAAGCTAGACTAGGGATTTTCTTCCCCATTTTTTTTCCCTCTAATTTTATATTGGTTAATATAAAATTGGCAATAGTCTTTTACTGATGAAAAATTAATTTAAAAATTAAATAAAAGTTATATAATAAGACACACTCAATTTAAAATTACACATAGAGGTTAGATAGTGAAAAATAGAAATGCAAGAGATAGAGGATGAGGGTTGTGCAACTTAGCCTCTATAGAGCCCTCATTAACTCCCTTTGTATCAGCATTAAATGACCTTAGCTTCCCTTGGGGTTGAGAAATTCAACTAGCTTAAGCAATTAATACAGATTTCTTTTCCTCGACATAATGCCAAGTTTTCTTCATCTGTGTGCTTTAATCAGTTCGCCCTTTCACATTTGTGATGGTTCTCACCATGGAGAACAAAAAGAAGGTGCAAGAAACAAGTCTAATAGATGAGGATCAATCTTCTTCAAACAAGTGCTTAAAGGCATCCAACACGTCCTACTCGATGCCAAGTTCATCAAGAACAACTCAAACTCTGTGTCTCAACCCATCAAAATGAAGATGGAGGTAAGGATTGTTCTTGACCATTTATCGTTATTAAACCAAATGATCAGATGAGAGTAGGGTTGGATAAGGAAAAGAATAGATTAAAGAACATTGTAATTTTTTTTGCTACAATGGACCCTCTTAATTTTCCTTCAAGAAACTTCCTTAATGATTGGTTTCAAAGAGTTTGGAGTCATAAATTAGGGCACCATTTTTCTTTTCATCAAATTTTGCAAAAGGGTTTGTTCATTATGATTTATTATAACCTAGACTCACAAAGAACAATTTTGGACAAATAATTCTGGAAAGTAGGTAATCTAGAATTTTGGGCATTATGGTGGTCTCTTGACTCTATAAATGATGATATTTTGGCCCTCACTAGCCCTAGATGGATAATGATTAGCAATCTTTCACCTTTTGCATGGAACTTCATCCTGCAACTACTCTAGCCATTTGGTAAAGTCCTCTGTACATATCATTCCGATACCTTGATTCCCAATGCAAACATCATAGTCCTTATCTCCATTTACCCTAGCATAGATGTCCTAATGAAATTTTTTCTAGATCTAAAGAATTCACCCATGTGGTGTCTTAATGTCTACATGGGGGGACTTAATGCTTGTTATTTATGTAGAAGGGAAGGTCATAAAAGGAAGTCATGCCCTCTTCTCACCAATAAAAAGTCCTTACACCAAGTCACAGAGACTCCCCCTAAACTTCCACCAAATGTCAAGTCTGTTATTATCCCAATCCAGAAGGAACCCAATAAAATTTCTCTTGATCCCAAGTCATCTCAAAGATTATAGGTTGCCCAAAATCTTAGAGCCTCTCTTAATGCATTGAAAGATTGGTTTATTAAACCAACAGTCGAACCCTCAGTTCTAAATGTTGAGGCTTCCTTGCAAGACCTTGCAGCACTTCTAGAAGTACATTCTATTGACTTTGGGCTTGATCCTAAACCCTCATATTCCATCTCATGTCTACTAATTTCCCTACAATTACCCCTGTGTTCTTTGAAGGAAAGGGCAATAAAATTTGGCAAGCACCTCTCATCTCCTATTGTGAAGTCTTTCTCTATTCCAATCTAGATTAAAGAAGAGGTTGTCTCTCCTCTTCCAGTTGCCCTTTGTGTCAATTGTAGTTCAAAGGCTCATGAGGCTTTGACTTGTGAAACTTCTCTCATCCATGAGATGGATTGCCTGAGTGAAGAAGAAAGGTTTCACGACTACTTTCTTAGTCATTCCAACCACATTTGAAAACCATTAACTTAGTAATAATGGGATTATTGCCACTAATCCTAATAGTGATATTCACTACACCACTCAGCACATTCAAGAGAATAATTGTATAATAGAGAAGAGGCATCGTGTTGTCACTTCACATGCTGGAGTAGGGGAAGGCTCCAAACTAGATGATAATGTGGAGGAAGGAATGTTCATTTTCAATGCAGAGAAAAAGAATGAAAAGAAAAAACCTACAAAGAATGATCATGTCACCCTAGACAATGGAGAAGTGGTTAGGAGGAAAGGGGGCATGCCCCCACACTTGAGTGGCAATACTAAGGCCTACAAGATGGCTAGAACTAAAATGCTTGAATGTTACAAGGAGTTTCATACCATAATGGAAATTGATAAATAAGATTACCAATGGATAACTTGAAACTTGTTTCTTGGAATGTCAAAGGTTTAGAATCCTCAAATAGAAAATATACTATCAATAAATTCCTAAAAAAATGGGCCCACGACATTAATGTCATTTTGCTTCAAGAAGTCAAGGAAGTAGGCTTTTCCCTTGAGATTTCTTGGAAGTCCATTTGGAAAGATGTTGTTGCATTGTCAGTTAAGCATCCAAAAGGAAAGGGGGCCATAACTCTATTGCTAAGCCCCAAATAGAGGAAGAACATCAGTCTTTGGGGAAACTCCCCTTGTAATAGAGCCTCATAGGTGTCCTTCAAAATTGACAACTTTGAGTTTGGTATTTGCTCAGTTTATGCCCATAATGATCATCTAGACAAACTAAAGTTATGGCAATGGATGATCTCCTTACCTAGTATCCCTTGGATTGTGGCTAGTGACTTTAATATGGTGGAGAGGCCCCAAGACAAGTCTAGGGTTCTAATATTTGAATGGAAAGGTAATGAATGATACTTTTTTTCTAGATTGTTGAATAAGCTCAATGTCATTAACCCTCTAGTGGAACTGAGGGAATAATCCAGAGGTATTTGGTTCACCTAGTCCAATTTTCAAAAGATGGATAAAAGGATATAA
Organism: Cupressus sempervirens; assembly: GCA_028749045.1. Taxonomy (NCBI): domain Eukaryota; kingdom Viridiplantae; phylum Streptophyta; class Pinopsida; order Cupressales; family Cupressaceae; genus Cupressus; species Cupressus sempervirens. Next base: position 331,069,341 of record CM053787.1, read on the forward strand.
TCTAGACTTAAAAGAGTTTACTTCAATAAAAACCTATTTAGATGTGTGTCAACCCCCCTGATAATAATCATGTTCAATTCCTACCTTATTCTTTGTTAGACCATCACCCTATTTTGGTTGAAATTTTCAAACTTGGTTGTCATCAACTTGATTTGAAATCACCTCAATCCTCTACCCTCAATATGCCACTGTTGGAAGATCAAGATGTCTTAGTAGTTACCAAGATTTTGCATTGGTAAAACTTAGCAAACTACATGAATGAAGACCCTATCATAAGATGGATCCAAACTATGAATTCTTTGTAGAAACTCTTCAAAACATTGGGTAAAAAGAAAGCCAAGGATAGAAAATATTTGGAACTTTCCTTGATCAACTCCCTACAATCAATAGAGGTCTCTCTACAGAACCAACAGTTCAATCTCCTTATTGTTGAATTATTTTCCAAAGCCAAGCACAACCTAACGAAACTCCAAACCAAAAAGATCCAAGGTGCTAGAGTTAGATCTTGAACCGACTAGATAAAGGTGGGGAATAGAGACTCTAAGTTCTTCTTTAAGGTGTTGAAGTAAAAGGAATCTAAGGATAATGTTGAATGTGTTTGTGAGGATAGCTCCACCTTCGCAGACCCAAAAATTATCCTTAATGCATTTTTCCATTACTATAAACTATTGTTCACTTCCAAAGATGTTAGGGTTGGCATGAAAGTAGAAATGAATAAGATTCAATCTATTATTCCAAAGAAATTGTCAAATTGGGATTCAGCCCAACTAGCAATTCCTCTCCAATGAGATCAAAGGTGCAATTTACTCATTAAGTAAGGAGAAAGCTCTAGGTCCATATGGGCTCTCACTTTAATGTTTCAAGTTAATTTCTAATTGGATTAGTCTCATCTTACAAGAACTATATCTCTGTGCACTAGAGAAGGGATCTATGGGATTAGAGATTAATGCAGGTTTGGTCAAGTTGATTCAAAAAGTAGGTGATAAAAATCTTATTAAAAATTGGAGGCCAATAACCCTCCTCAATGTGTTATACAAAATTATTGCAAAAGTACTAAACTCTAAGATTGTACATATTCTCCCTAAGATTATCAACCAGACATAGAGAGGCTTTGTAAAAGGGAGATATATTTTGAAGAACCTTCTAACTTGTTTGGAAACCATGGACTAGGCCAAGTGCTCGAGTCAGGATATTGGAATGTTATTGATTAACTATGAAAAGGCTCATGATAGGGTTGAGTGGGACTTTGTTCTCATGGTGTTGAAATCTCTTGGATTCCCAGAAGCATTTATACACATGGTAGGAATTTTGTTGAAGGATGCCAATGTAGCTATTGAAGTTAATGTTTTTAGATCAGATTAATTTTCACTTTCAAGATGAATTAGGAAAGGATGCCCTTTGGCTCCAACACTTTTTGTGATAATAGCAGACTCTCTCCACTACTTACTTAGAGATAGCTCTCAATCTCCCAAGGTTTAAGGCCTCTATCTTCCTAATAGGGAAGAGATCTCTAATATCCAATTCATAGAAGACATTATTATTCTCTTTACCCTAGAAGAGGATAATATGGATCATTTGATGATTAAACTTGATCTCTTTGGTAAAGATTCAGGGAGCAAGATCTCTATCCCTAAACCATCTTGTTAAGATGGGATTCTAATCCTCCTTGGTGCAGCAAATATGGCATTAATTCGGGTGGGCTCCTTGTTTCCATCAACCCTAAAATTAATAAGATGTGGAATTGGGTTAGAGATAAAATAAGCACTAAATTTAACAAGTGGAATTCCTTCTATCTCTCTATGGCTAGAAGAATTTAGGTGTGTCAAAAAATCCTCTCTTCATATTTAGTATACCTCTCCTCATCTTGGCTCTTTAATGTCAAGCAATTTGAATTCTTGCACAATATCATTAGTGATTTTCTCTGGTTTGATGGGAAAGGAACTAGAAAGTCTCATGCTATCAAGTGGGATTGATGCTCAAAAATGAATTTGGTGGGCTTAGTTTGAAAGATTGACAACACAATGCATTGCCTTAGTAGTGAAATGGATTGCTAAAGAAACTCAACATGATGAACCCTAGAAAGTTCTAGCAGGGAATAATATAAGCGAAGGGCACCCTTGTGGAGCAATTTGGATGCATTGAACCTCTTATCATTAGAAGGAAAAATAGTGGTAGGGTGATCCAATGTGTTCAAATCATTGTGGAAAAGTTGGGCAAAGGTAAGAGCACTGCTTGGCACCATCTAGACAATGGAAGATGCTAACATATGGTGTGGTAATAGCTCTATTTGGTGGAATCTAAAGAGTAAACTCAAGCCTTTATCCCTTGTACAAGGCTACTCAACTAAGAAATGGGCCAAGGTAGGTAAAAGGGCTTCTAATGATATCTTTAGAAATGGGAAGCTGTTGGACTAACACATGCTCAAAGATAGGCATTCTTTTCCAGAATCTCAAAAAAGAACCTTTTGTGTAATCAAGAGTACTCTTGAAAGTTTGGGAGCTAGGTTTGATTGCTTATCTCCTTATTCTTGTGTATTTCAGATGCACTGGCTAGACTCTTCCCCTCTTCATTTAGTCAAAACCAAATATGTTTACTCCATTCTTTCCTCCAATACTATCATTTTTTACCATTTGAGTGCTTGTTGGGATTTGATGCTAAATGGGAAAAAATCCTTATCCATCTATGGGCTAGGCTTTTTGAACCAAAGATTAGTTGTTTCCTCTAGAGAGTTTTTTTATATAAGTTGCCTTTGAAAAATAATAGGAGAGGACAACAACAATTACTCTGTATGCTTACCACTAGAATCTGTACTTCATTTTTTTTCATTACTCTTGCCCAAGGTCTTTTGAACTTACTTGGGTTTGAATTTAATAGCATTTTTTTCCTTGATTAGCAACAAAGGCCTTAATGCGTTATGGACTATTTTAAACTCTGGTCTCTTTGGAAAGTTAGGAATAATAACATTTTTCAAGGTAAAGATAGAATCCTTACTAAGTCTCTAAGAAGACTCGTATTTGTTGGCATTGCCATGCAAGTCATTGCTATATTCAAACTCAAGGAAGATTGATTTTGATGGTTTATGCAAGAAGGTAAAGGGATAATGTCTAAGAAGGACCTCTGCTATGGATTCACCACTATAAAGAAAAAAGAAAAGAGAAGCCTCTTAGATGAGTTCAATATTTCACTATCATAGTTAATCCAACAAATCAAGGAGGAAGTTACATGAAAAAGGCAATCTAAAAATAGGGAGGCTCCTACCTAACATTCATGCCTTCCCCTATGAGATTCACTGCCTCTACTTCTAGTAATGAAGAGGAGGAAGAATAGCCTATGGATAGATTATTTAATGCTTATGTTTCTAGTTGTTATCTTTTTTATATGATATATGCACTGTTGACCCTAAAGGCAATCTAGTATTTTTAGTTAGTGCAAAATACTCAATCATTTACAAGGGTGAGTTATTCGGTCAACACTACAACTGAGTCATTCTATATGGATTGAGTATTTCTATTTAAAGTATGTAAATAATTAATTGTTGTCAAGAAGTAGTTACTTCCAAAAAATTCAAATGTTTTCGAGTGCTCCAATGGTTGTCAAGTTTTTTAGGAGGTAACATATAAGCTGAGTGATGCAGAGGCTGAGCAAAATAGTTAAAGTTAAGTATAGTTAAGGTCGAGGGATGGCATGAACAACTACTTTGCGTCATATGAAAATTCCTATTACAGTCATTGATTATTAATCTCCTATCTTAAATGATTATTAAATTGCCAAAAATAAATTTTCAGCTAATATCAAAAAATAATACAACTGCAACTTCACTTATAAAATACGGAAAGAAAATCACAACACAAAGAACACAATATTTTTAGACAAATCGTCCCTGGAAAAAATCCCTAAGGGAAAACTAAATGAGTAATTGTATTAAATTTAGCAAATCAAGAGATACAAAATTTCCTTGCCTCTCAATAGCAGAACTCAGACAACCTCCTAATTCTCCTACTGATATTCCTCTAATGTTAACCCCAAAGCTATCACTACGCCCTTGCTAACTTTGCAAGACTGTTTGCTACCACTGCAAAATCATTTGCTAACACTGCAAATTCTTCTACAAACATCATATTCTCTAAATACCCCCTGACCCCTTTTTATACTACTCATGTTGGAAAACCAACGACCGAGATTGATTCTCAATCAATGGTCGAGATTAAAACAACTTAACAACTTGATGCAACTCTAATTTTCATAGTGTATCATAGTAGTCTCAACCTTTTGACCAAACAAGGTTGCTAACAAATTTTGGATCCATATAGCTTCAAATTTTGCCATGCTACCTGCTATGTATTTTTCTTCTACTAAACTCAGAGCTACAGATTTCTACTTTCTGCTAAACCAAGATACAACTCCTAATCCCAAATTGAAACAACACCCTAAAGTACTCCTTTTGTCCATTGTACTTCCTACCCAATCTGCATCAATATAGCCTATCAACCTGATACCTTCAACTCGAACATATCTGATCCCATACTCAATTGTACCACACAAATAATGTATCACATGCTTGGTCGTTGTCCAATGCACTTTCTTTAGTTCAACCATGAACTGACTAAGTGAGTTCACTGCAAACGCAATATCTGGCCTATTGTTGACTAAGTACATAAGCAAACCAATCAACTACCTATATAAAGTGGGATCTACATCCCTCTCCTTAGATGTATCTACCTTCCTCCAATGTGTGATCATGGGTGCAAACATGGCTTTTCAATCCTCCATCCTGAATCTCTTCAAGATTTCAATGCAATATTTCCCTTGACTAAGGAAAATCTCTCCATCTGTCTGCCACACTTCCATGCCTAGACAGTAGTGTATAAGTCTTAAATCCTTCATCTTGAACTCTTCTACAAGGTCACTCTTGTAGTCCTCTATGATCCCTAGTGCACCTATAAGAAATAGGTTGTCCACATAAAGAAGGAGAATAAGAACTTCACCCCCAACCACCAAGTAGTAGAGGTTAGCATCTACTTCACTCTTCACAAAGCCCATTTCCTACAAGTATGTATTAATGCACTCATACCACACTTTGGGAGCCTACTTGAGTTTGTACAAGGCTTTCTTCAGTCTACACATGTGAGTCTCCTTATTGTCTACTACAAAGCCTTCTGGTTGCTCTATGTATACCTCCTCCTTTAATTCACCATTAAGGAATGTTGTCTTGACATCCATCTATTGGATTTTCCATCCCATCTATGCAGCAAATAAGATCACATCTCATATAGAAGTATACCTAGCCATAGGAGAAAATGTATCCTTGTAGTCTATTCCCTCCTTCTAAGAGAACCCCTTGTCCATGAACCTTACCTTGTATTTCTCAATACTACCATCTACACTATGCCTTATCTTATAAATCTAGCATGATCCAACTACAACTCTATCTGTTGGTCTAGGCACTACCTCCCACACATTATTCTGTATTATTGAGTTATACTCCTCCACCATAGTGTCCTACCATACTTGATGTTGTGTAGCCTCTTGATAGTTGGAAGGTTCACTATCTATCAGTTGACTAACTAATGCCACATAGTCATTGAACTTGGTTGGTTGTCTCTGCTCTCTAGTACTCCTTCTAAGAGATCCCACAAACTCCTAAGTATCCCTTTGTGTATCTTGAACCTAATGGTTCCTACTGCCAACTAGACAGGATGAAATATCAAACTCTAATTCTTCTAGATACATTTCTCGTTGCACCTATTGCTCCATGCTCTATGAAACTTCACCACCTGAGCCTACACTTGTAGTTGTAACTATACATGTGCTTTGTTTCCCTTGACTAGACCTTGGAGCTTCTGTTGGTTGCTCACTCTAATCACCTGCTAGAAAATCTTTGGACCTTCTAAATTTCTTGTCCTCCATGAACTTAACATCATGTCTAACAATAATTCTTTAGGTCTCAGGGATAAAAATCCTATATGCCTTTGAGGTTTCACTGTACCCAACAAAGTACCCTCTCTCTAGAGTCTTATTTAACTTGGTGCATCAATCTCCTAGAATATGATAATATGCCAAACTCCCAAATATTTTGAAGTGACCAACATCTGGCTTCTTTCTTGTGAAAGCTTCCTCTGGCATTATCTTCTTTACCACCTTATGTGGAAACCTATTATGAATGTAGACTATTGTACTACATGCCTCTTCCCATAAATAGAAGGGCATGTCCTAGTCATGTAGCATAGCTCTTGCCACCTCCAATATAGAATGGTTCTTCCTCTTAGCAACTCCATTCTATTGTGGATTGTAAGTAATAGTCCACTCTCTCTTGATTCCTTCTCTAGTACAAAACTCTTGGAAGTTATTTCCTTTGTACTCACCTCCACTGTCTAATCAAAGAACCTTTATCTTCTTTCCTATCAAGTTCTCCACAAAAGCTTTGAACTCTTGAAACTTATTGAAAACTTCATCCTTGATCTTCAAGAAGTATATCCAAGTCTTCCTAGAGAAATCATCAATAAAAGTAATGTAGTACTCATATCCTCTAAGAGACTTTATCGACATCGGTCTACACACATTAGAATGTACTAGATCAATAACACCCTCAGATCTAGTGTCACTCCTTGGAAAAGATACTTTTGAAAACTTCCCCAACATGCATCCCTTACATACATCATCATGCTCTATGCTCACCTCTGGAACACCTATCACCATCTCATGAAGCAATTTGAGTGCTCCATGATGAATATGGCCCATCCTCCTATGTTATAGCTCTCCAAGATCTCTAGGATTATTGTTTCTCATGAGTGCCTTAGGAGTATCAAACTACAACCTATAATGGAGACCACTATTAGAGTAAATAATTATACCCAGTAGCCTAAAGAAAAGATATAGAAATCAAATTCATACCTAAGTTTGGCACATGTAATACATCATTAAGTGGAATTATCTTTCTATTCTCCATTTGAAATTGAATAGTCCTTTTCCAACCTAGGTTGAATTTGGGCAAGTTTCCCATAGAAATTTGGATATTGGTGTTCTCCTCCTTATAACTAGAAAAGTATTCTCTAACTTCTATCATATGAAATGATGTCCCACTTTCTATATATCAGATAGTTTGTGAGGTTCAGCTCACCATACAAGCTATAAGTACAAACTCATCTTCCATTCTACTAGAGAGTTATTTTGCACTTGTTGAAGTGGCCACCTGCTTCTTTGCCTTCTTCTTTTCTAGGCAATCACTGACATAGTGATGATACTCATGAAAACCAAAGCACTTGACCTTAGAAATGTCCTTCTTCTTTTCACTTTATGAATTTGATCCTTTGCTAGACCCCTTCTTTGCTTTCCCTTTACCTGCTAGGGAAACATTTTCCTATTCCACCTTTTTTTTTGACTCTTGTTGACCCCATTGACAAGACTTAGCCTAAACTGCTCCTAAGCAAAATCAATCCATAGTTGATCCCAACTTGGTAAGGTATCTCGTCCATTGAAAACTTGAACAAAGACACTCCATTGTTTATTAAACCCGTTTAGGGCTATTCTCACTAGCTCATCATCACTAGGACTATCTCCAATAGTTGTTAACTTTTCCTTCACAAGTCTATGCCTGGTGAGGTAACTTGTGACATCTTCTCCCTAGTTATCCAAGTAGTCTTCAACTTCTCTCTAAGAATCATCTTCCTATTGGTGATAGCATTCTAGAATAGATTCATAATGGCATCTCACATATTCTTCTTTGTATCTAGCTCTAAGATATGTGGAACAATATGATCCTTGGAACCATCAAGGATTATCCTCCTTGCCTTAACATTTTCCTTCTTGTATGTTGCGAGTTGTGTAGCATCTGTAGGTACAACTATAGCAGTGGTAACATAATCCTTGATGCCAATCTCTTCCAACAATAAAGAAAGTCGAGCCTTCTAGATGCCAAAATTTGAGGCACCATCCAATCTATCCTAATCTCTCAAACCAGATGAAGCCATCTCAAGGAATTAAAGCAATATAAATCTAAAGAGATCGATCTAGATTTTATGAACCCTTAATTTCTTTCCTAGGGAAAAACTCTTCTACCCTCAACACTACTCTAATACCATGTGGAAATTCCTATTGTAATCATTGATTATTAATCTCCTATCCTAAATTATTATTGAACTACTAAAAATAAATTTCTAGCTAATATCGAAAAATAACACAACTGCAACTTCACTTGTAAAATATGGAAAGAAATTCACAACACAAAGAACACAATATTTTCGAACAAACCATAACTAGAAAAAACCCTTAAGGGAAAACTAATTCTACTGATGAGGAATTGTATTAACTTTAGTAAATCAAGAGATACAAAATTTTCTTGCCTCTCACTAGTAGAACACAGACAACCTCTTAATTTCTCCTACTGATATTCCTCTATTGTTATCCCCAACACTATCATTGTGCCCTTGCTAACTCTAAAGACCATTTGTTATCCCTACAAACTCATTTTCTAAAACTGTAAATGCTTCTACAAACTTTGTGCTCTCCAAATGCCCCTTGACCCCTTTTTATACTAATCCATGTTGGAAAACCAATAGTTGAGATTAAAACACCTTAACAACCCTAACCAAGTCAGATTCTAGTTGCTTCCAAAAGTGGCCAATTAATTATTAAATATTTGTCCTAACTTTAACCAATTAGTTAGTAAAATAATTATTTTCTAACTAACTACATATCGATGAACAAGTGCCCAAGCTACTAAAACTAACATGTCGAGCATTAGTAAGCTATTAGTTTCAACTAACATAGTTTTGTATAAATTTTTGGAATGGCACAAGCATTAATGTATACTATTTTTTTTGAGATGGAAGCATGGTATACAAATTAAGGATTTAATTATGCATGTAATTGAGGATGATCAATCCCTATGTGAGTTGATCAACCAATCATAAATTAGGAGGTCTAAGTGGAAAAAAGGATGAATCTAGATTGTTGTTTGAGATCTAGAAGCTTCACCAAGCAACTCTTTAAGGAGGATTTTAGACCTAAGTAATGACAGTTGTGAGTTAAAATTTTAAATGTGAAGCTAAAGGTGAATTCAATAGAGATGAGTCTTAAGGACTATTAAGGTGACCAAGCAGTGCAAAGAGAAGCTATTGAAGACCTATCAAAGAGAGGTGATATTAGATTGTAAAGAGAAAATATGTCATTGTTATTCAGAATGCAGACCAAAAGATCAAGATATCGATCCTTTTTAGTAGGTGTTTCAAGGTAAATCTATTAATAGAGTGGTCCTAACATACCTATGTAAATCTCCTAATGTAGCACTCACTTAGTTGTGTATTTAATATCTTTCAATCAAGGTAGGCTAAATAATTCTTGTAAGCTCTTAAGAAGGAAGATCCCTCATAGGGTAGATCATTAGAAGTAATCAAACTTTGTAGTGCTAACAAGCACACTTTGTTACTGTAGTAGTGAGGATTTTGTGGGTGTCATCCCCACCATAGTTTTGCCTTCCTTTGGAGATTTTTATTGTAACTATATCATTATTTAATGTGTTGATTCATTTATTATATGTTTTATTCATGTGAGTAGACACTAGACCTGATATTACAATGAATGTTAGATTTTGACCCTCACAATGAATGTTAGGGACCCTCACTTGAGAGAAGATGATCTTGACCTTCTTGCTGAATTTGAAAATTGTTATCGCTCCAATAGATACATGGATGCTAACATTGTGACAAAAATGATTTAAAAAATGGATAAATCAGACACCTTTTCTAGGATCATGTGCAAGATCAAATCACAATATCCTTCTTCCAAATATTTCCCATCTTCTAAGTCTTATAATGATTCTTCTAAATATCATTTACAATCTTCATCTTCTAAGTCTTATAATGATTCTTCTAAATATCATTCACATTCTTCATCTTCTAAGTCTTATCATGATTCTTCTAAATATCATTCACATTCTTTATATTCCAAGTCTTATGATGATTCTTCTAAATATCATTCATGTAGGTCTTCACCTACCTCTTCTTCACGATATCATTCTTCTTCTACTTCTACCAAGAGTCATATTCCTCTTATTGAGATAGATCATAATGAACAACATGAAAAGTCTTGTGATATGCCTATCTATAATGCCTATAGTGACAATGATTATGATGATGATGATTGTTATATTCCTACACATCCTAAAAGTCCTCGAAGTCATATGTTTGTGCTTAAAGGGGATGAGTCACATATAGATATTGATGGTAATCCATATGACTCAAATATTGAAAACAACATTGATAAATTTTGTGAACAATACCTAAATGATAAATCTGCATTTTTTGAGGAAGAGAAAGCATTTTTTTCAGCTAAAATAAAACATCAATGCCACAAGAGTTTCTCTTCTCAAAATCCTCATGTTGAAAATAAAGATTACACTCTTGAGCAAGATCATGTTAATGTTGGACCTTTGTCTCATGATGGTTCTCTTCCATCTTCTACTTCCTCCACTATCCATACATCTCTTAAAGATTCTGAGTCTCTCAAATCTTCTATCAATCCTTTATCCAACAAATATCCTAATTCTTTTCATGTGGTTCCCTATAGTTATCCTCAAGGGCTACCTCTTAGAGAAACTCAAGCTAACCTTCACTTGGCTGCAAATACTTTTGACAATGCTAAACCTAAAGAGCCTACACCTTCATGCATTATATTGCCTACTTCAGCTAGTCCTTCATCATCTATTCCAAAATCTTCCATACAATTCCAACATGCTTCCTTCTCCTTAAGTGTGGCTTCATGTCAAGAGGACTCTAAAAATGTCAAAGAAAAGAATATAAAGAAAGATCAAGATCAAGAACCCTCAATGTCATCCAATTATTTTCACAATGTCTCTGATACGTTTCATGGTTCTTTTGATCCCTTATGCATTTTCTCATTCAGTCCACCATGTCTTAAGTCTTCTCATAAGCAAGATCAAGATACTGCTTGCACCACTGAGCTTATTGACAATAAAAATGACCTTAGTACACTTGCTCCTTCCAAAGATGATACTTCCATTAAGGTTATTAAAAATGATGTTGTTACTTCCAATGTTGAGCCTATTAAAAATCAAGAGAACAATTCTATGCTTATGCTATCCAAAGATCCTTGTCAAGATCAAAGTGTTCCATCTTCTTGTTCTACCACTCCATTTTCCCTTCCACTTTCTACTCTTCCTAAGTCTTCTCAAGCTTCAAGTACTATCAAAGAGGTTGCTCCTATTCAAGATGTTCATGATTCTATTGAAAATCCTAATGCTAACTCTGAAGATGTTGATGAACTTATTGATTACCCTTTTGCATCTTCCACATCCATCCTTGGACCTCCCCCACCGATACTAAATGCTTCATGTCTTCCTTCCATCTTGGGTCCTTATGTCCCTTCACTTTCCCCTCCCAACTCTCCTAATTCATCATCCATATATGGTCCTTACGTCCCTCCCTCTCCTATCTTTCCTCAAGATCAATGTAGATGCATATCCTTAAATTCTTTTCATCCGCCCCCTCACCTAAACCAGTCATATCATCATTCTTCTTCCACAAGTCCCAAGTCTTTTGGAAGTAACCTAAATTTTCAATACAAGAAAAAGAAGCAATTCAAGAATCCATATAAAAAAGACCACCATGTCTCCTCTAATCGACATGGGAGCATAAAGTCAAAAGAGATATCTAAGAAAATAATTATAAGACAAGTATGGGTTCCAAAATCTATCATTGAAGATATTATCTCTAAATCATCAAAAAGAAATGAAAAGAGGCCTATGGCTATATGGATTCCAAAATCTCTTTTGAGAGATTCTAATGTTGAACAACAATTGAATTTGACATTCAAGCTTCCAAAGAATTCCACTTCATCTTCTTCCAAAAGCATTCTTCCATTCCATGTGCCTAAACCACAACCTCTTCTATTCACTCAATATATTCCCTCACTTATTCCTTCATTCACTTTTTCTCCATCCTCTCGCCATCCTTTAAGGTGTGTGTTGACATTGATCTTGTCTTCATTTCCATCTTCCAATCTCACTCGCTTTGCATAAAGTCATATCCTCCATTTTTGTCTTCCATCCTCTTTTTCCTATCAGCTTCTTTGAGGATGTCATTTCAAATCCTTTGTATATCATGGTTTAAAATTTTAAGGAGCATTGTCTCAAAAGCTTGACTTCTTCCAAAAAAAAAAAAAAACACACAAAAAAAAAAAAATCAAAAATCAAAAACAAAAAAAAAATAGAAAAAGTGCCTTGGTGAAAACCTGGAAACAGGCTCCTTGGTAGCAAAAAATACAGAAAAATTATAGAGTCCTAAAAAAAAAAAAAAATCCAAGTGATGAAAACCTGAAAATAGGTGCTACTTGAGGCCTTTGCACCCCTATTTCTTAGCAGATGTTCTTGACACTTGGCCTTTCTCCATAATGCCTTGTCCTTGTTGCCTTGGTCTGGAATTGGTCTTTGTCTAGGGGGCATAATTGTGTTTTCTTTGGTCTATTGGCTACGTTAGTCTTTAGGACACCTCCCAAACATTATTTTTCAATAGCTATTGACATCAAGTGTTTTCCAACACTTATTAGTTTGGTCTTACCCAATTTTGTCATGTGATCTTCCTTTCCTACAAGCATTTGATCCTTATCCTCAGAACTCAGTATCAGTTAGCACACTTAAATTTTTAAATGCAACACTTAATGCTTGACTTATGTCATAATTTTTTCTTTGTGTGCTGACTATTATTGATTTTTGTTGAGTGTCCTTGTCTGATAAGTCTCTCCATGATGCATCGCTAGAGGACTTGGGGCATGGGACATGTTTTTATTTGTTTTTTTCTTACGAGTGTGGTATTGAAACTATAGAGTGTCTCTTGTTGTCCCCTTGAAACACTTAGGAGATTCGAGGTATCATCCTTGATTATTTTTGCACAACCATTCTTATGGTCATCTTGGCATCTATGCCTTGATGCGAGCATGGTTTTGCTAAATTAAATTGGGTAAGCTAACAATGAAGTCATCTTGACCTTTATGTCTTTGATGCTTATGTTAGAATCTTTCCACATTACAATCCAATATAAATTACATTCATATCTTCATAGTTGCTCTTGTGACTAGTGATGATTGTGTAATTTTTTGATGTTTGTTAATAATGGCCCAATGATAAAAATAAGTTCTTTTACATTCTCTAATGAATGATGAACACAATAATCCTATGTTACAGTTGCTCTTTTGCAAGTACACCATTGCATTTTCATGTAGCTTGCATTATTAGACTTCATATTAGTTTGCATTTTTAGCCTGCATTATGAGTTTGAGAGGGTTCTCCCTTCATCTTTATTGTGGACTTTTAATCAACTGTGGTCATGTTTTGATCTTCATTTCCTTATCTTCTTTCATGATCTCAATCGAAATTTCTATCTTAAACAGTTGATTGATTTTGGGGCATTTTCTTTTCTTCCTTCTGTTTCTTTCCATATCTTCCAAACTCCTATCTTCCATTTTCTTTTTCCCCCACTTCTTTTCTTCTAAATCACCTTTGGGGCATAATATTTCTTTCTTGATCTACCTTAGTTCTATGATTCTTATATCTTTCATCTTACATCAAGAACTTTATCTTTTGTTTGAATTTATTAAATTTACCAATTTTTTTGTTTCTGCTCTATCTCATTTTGATTTTGATCACGAGGGGGTAGTAATTATCAACTTCAATCCTTGATTTAGATTTATCAATTTTATCCTTGACTTTTTCAAGTCAAAATTTATTTGCATTGTTTGTCCTGGTGTGTTCCCAAATTGACCACACATCTGAGTTGTTTTGTGATCCCAAATTGACCTCACACTTCAATTTCTTTCTTTGAGTACATGTATTCCCAAATTGATCACACATTAGTCAAAGAGGGGAAAATGTATGCACCCTAAAATGGTTGCCTAGACTATGGGCCCCATTATTTAATTTATCAATTATTTCTTGAATCAATGGTTTGCAATATTTTATTAAATCAATTCAAATCAATTTTCTTGATCAAATTCAATTTGTTTTATTTCTAAGGTTGATCATTTTATCCTAAGTCTTATTTAATTAAAACAACTTGCTCTCTTTTAATTAAATAAAAGAAGTCCCCATTTAATTAAAAGAAAACCTCTCTTTTAATTAAATAGTTCATCTACATTTAATTAATTAAGAGAAAAATCCTTCTTTTAATTTAATTAAATATTTCCTATTTAATTAAAATAACTTGCTCCCTTTTAATTAAATAAAATATCCCACTTAAATCTCCTTTTGATGAAAAAGGAGTTAAAACAAATAAAAAATTAAATAAATCTTTTATCTACAGTTAATATGGGACTTATCTTCATCCTCTCTCCACTTTCTTCTCAACCACTCCACTTTTCTCATTGGTGGATCATTATTTCTCCACCCTTGATTAAATCTTTTTCCTCTCAATCTAGATCGTCCAATCTTCTTTATAAGGGAGAGCCCTCTCCTCATTTTTGAGACACCCATTATTATGATGTTGTTATGTTGCAGGTTTGGAGAGTGATTTTTGAAGGAGTTTTGAATATTAAAAATTTTGTGGAGAACTTCTATCTTCTTCTCTCATTTTCTCTTGCATGCATGGCTTCCATCATCATGATCCATACTTTGATTTTCATGTTAGCTTAGATCTTGCATTGATAGATTAGATCTTGCTTTCATAGATTAGATCTACATTGTTATTTCTTTTCATAGATTAGATTTCATTTCTTGCATTTTTATCATTTAGATTAGTTTTTCATTTCCATTTACATGCATATTAGATGATTGAATCTCTTATTTCAAGGTGTACTTGCATGGGCACAAACTAGATCAGACTGAGGGCCTCCATTACAAACCCTTGCACTCCATGAATAGGGAGCTATGAGTTGCCATTAGAGACCTCATTTTTGAGAAATCTTGAATATAATGACTCATAGAAGTGTGCCCACATTTTAGGCATACAATAACAAGCATGGACATCAAGCACATGAATGTAGATCAAAGATCGATAAGACACAAGCTACATCTAGATATGAAGGCTATTGTCACACATTTCATAAGTATGGCCATAAGGAACAAGATTGTAGATCTAAAGCAAAGAAAAATTAGACACCTAAAGGTTAAGACAAAACACTTAGGCAAGGTAATACCATAAATTGAGATTATGATACTTGGGTCAAATGTCAATTTTTGGAAAGCATGGACATATTGCAACAAATTGTGCAAGGATACATCTTAGACGAAGATCAAGAAACTAAAGAAATTTTGGACTAGTATGTTTTAATTGTCAAAAGTTTGGTCACCTAAGAAGAGATGATATGAACTAAGAAACAACACCTAATAATGAAGAGAAGAATATCAAAGAAAAGGTCAATACTGAAGAAGTGAGAAACCAAATGAACCAAACTAGAAAAAGAGCACTGAAGGAGAAAATAGTACAAATGAAGAAGTTGTGATCACCCAATCCAATGGATTCAGTGATTCTTCCACCTCAACTAAGCAAAGAGCTATGTATGGAACTGAATTACAAACTAATAGATCATACATTAGTTCCTACAATTTTTTGGATAAAGGTCAAAATCAGCATGATAGTAGATGCACAAGCACAGTTATAAGATTTTAATTTTGTCACCTATTTTGATGCTAAGCTAAAAACATGGTGATGACTAAGTGTCATTTTTGAAGTCCTAAAGAGATCGAGCCAAATGTCAATTATGACCGAGTTGTAGTATTGACCAAGTAAATGGAAGTTTGGAAATGTGATGATCGAGTTTTGTAGAGATGGTGAAGATAGTTGTATCTCGCCTACTATATGTACAAAGTATTGAAGAGGCCCTAAATTTGAATTTCTACACTACACAGTGAATTTTGTAAATCATTTTATACACATTGCATTTGATTTTTCATACAATGAATTGAGGTGAAGTATTTCCTAAGCATTTGAGTAGGTTTGAGTTGGATTTTAGTGTGTGGCTTTGGATACAAAAGTGCATTGTGTAGAGATCTATCAAGGTCGAGCTACACAGAAGTGTTTGATAAAACCCTGAATTAAAGAAATGGCATCAAGAGCATCAGCATCAAAGAAGAAGATGGATTTACATGTTAGTAATACACAACTAGTTAGGAATGATGCATGTCCCCCACCTAAATTTAGAGCTTATCCTAAAATTGCGATGAAGGGTTATTCTTGGGGTGCCCTGTCATCAATCCCACTTAGGGTAATCATGATTCATGATGTGAGATCATGCTACATGTGCAACATAGGTGAAGCACGATATTTGGAGTTGAGAGCTACATATGAAAAGTTATGTGAAAATGGAGAACTGAAGGAAGAGCATAAGATTGTTGTCAAGAAAGTGTTGACTCATGCCCTAAATTTCACAAGGAATTTCAAGATAAAATGAATCAAAGTCATTTTGAGCCATGTATATGACATAAAGATATGATTGGAGAATGGACAAGTTAAGATTACAAAGTAGATCATTCACTATGTTATATGCTACCCTATTATAGATAGGGTTAAGACTATCCGTTGCCAAAAAAGAGATGCAATCGAAGCCAACACATTGGCTAAATGGAATAATAGAGGAATGAAGATATCTATCATTGAAGATGAAGATATAGAATTTGTTTTCAAATTCATTGTCCACAAATTTTATCATTCTAGTCAACTTGACAATGTGCAATGTGTCGTAGTTGACTTGGGAAGGAAAATTGTTAAAAAAAGATCACAGGTATGACTTAATCAAGATCCAACATACCCATCTTTGCAAAGAATTTGGAGAGTATAAGGAAAGAAAAGAATAAGTTATGTAAGTTTGGATCTCTGATAGTTTGCATTTTTTTTAATGTGCAAAATATGTTTCCCGCCATTTATAATGTAGTATGGGATAAGAAAAGACTTGTTACCCAATAGATTAATGAGTTCATAAGTTGGACTAGTGGTAACTTTGAAACTATTATGGATGGCTACTTTGAAGAATTTAAAAGGAAAATGAAGAATAGGTCTAAAATGCCACAATCACTAGTAGACCAATACTATGATGATATAGATTTCTTGGTACACACTAATTTTACCTATGCATAAGAAATTCTACCTAGGGTTGCATGGTTGATACCTCTACCTTATGAAGTTAATATTGATGAAGTGATTGCAACTATTACAAAACTATTGCTAAAAGAGGTTGACAAGAATGTCAATCCATTTGGAAAATATGAGACAACAAAGGTGAAGAACAGTGTACAAGTCAATGCACCTAAGATGATGATGAAGAGGAATGCCATGATTGAGAACTTAGAGAAATTTTTGGGAGAAGGAGTTGAGAAAGAGATGCCTTTCCAAATGACTAAAGGAAAAGGAGAGGATAGAACAAATGGTGATGATGATGAAGAGGAAGATGTAGAAAAAGAAGGCAAGGAGATAGTGGTCACCGAGCCACAGGCTAAAAGAGGTTAGCAAATTTTCATTGTTGAGCCTAGTGTGAAGAAGGGTCTTAAGAAGGTGGTAACTAAACCTACACCTAAACCACAAAAGGTTACAAGACAAAGAACAAGGGAAACTACTACATTTTTCAAGCCGTGAAAGAAAGGTGTTGTAAAGATAATTAAGATTTCTCAATTCAAGAGCTCATCAAAGAGAAAGTCCACTAGTGAGGAAGTTGAGCCATGCAAGAAAGAATAGAAACCAAGGAGAAAATTCATTGTGTTGAAGGATGATGAGGATGATGAAGCAAAAGCGACTGATTCAAAAGAATAAGTTAATTCATAGTGGCTACATATAAAAAGCCCCAAGACATTGATGAGTTATGTGAGAATATTAGGAGTACTACAGGATTTTGTGGTTTTCAATACATAAAATATGATAAATTGAGTAAGGAATATAAGAATAAAGTAGAAGAGGTTAAAATTGATATGATGATGAATTTCAAGTATACACCTATAGAGTTAAGAAAAATGATTCCTAAATAATTGTATAATAAGATTCATGCAAAGTGGAAATTTTCTTTATCCATCAAAAGACAAATTAGAGAAACTACATTGGTACAAGTTATGCCAAAAAAAAATTTTAAAAAATAGATCTGTTTAGCTTTGAGAGATTATATTAAGAGGTTTGTACCAAAGAGAGGAGCATTTTTTATTCAGACGAATAAGATAGAAAATGTTGATAATGATCAGAATAATAAGGAATAAAAAGGTGATCAAGAAAATGTTGAACTAGATAACAATGAAGATTTTGATGATGGGCAGCATAATCTTGTTGATATTTTCAAAAATTATGTATAGCTAAGTGGAGGGCAGACTAAAACTATGAAAGTCAATATTGAATCTGAAATGAGACCAAAAAGAATAGTCATAGATGAGTTGATGAAGGAGAGTTAAGACATTGTACAAACCAAGTTTATATAGTTTTCAACTCATCCAAAGTTGATGGAACCCAGCCCTATATTAGTGCAAGTAAAGGATTACCCAAATATTGAAACATGGGTGCCTACTCAACCAATTGAATTTGCATATATTCATTTTGCTACATTAAGTTTAGTTGATAGTCATTGTAATGTACAACTCGATGATGCTAAGCAATAGAGTGTATCAGTCAATATAGGGGAAATCACACAAGTGCCTGCACGGCCATAAGATGCCACAAAGGGTAATGTTAGTATGAGTAAAGGATATGAGAAGAAAGATGAGAGCCAAAATGATAGAGTAGATGAATCTAATATAGGTGTAAGACCAATTTCCTCAGGACCTTAGATTGAAGGAAGTAAAAAGGCATGATAACCGAGTTCAGCATCCAAATAGTTGAAGTCAAGAAAAAATAGGATGCATATGTACAATAGATAGACAAAGTTAAGAGCCAAGAGGAGAAGGTAAAGAAGTTTGAAGATGAAACAAAGAAAGAAGTGGTGACTGAAGAGTCATAGAAACTGAGTGTGGAGATTTCAACACAAAGTTTACAAGTAATTGTGCTATGTTCTAGCACACCAAACTCTAAGGTCAAAAGATTAAAGAATAAGGTGAAGCCATAAGAGGGAAACATGTCACTCTAGATGAATACATTTTTATTCATGATTGGTATAAATCTAATTTGAGTGAGGAGAAAATGATAATATTAAGTAAACTATTTGCAAGGCAAGCTAAGCAAGCCATGTTGAGAAGAGAACATCATAAGAGGCAAGTATTGTATGACATCAAGGGCATATTTCTTGATATTATTATTATTGATAATTTGGGTACAAATGCTCCAATTATTGAGAAATTAATTAAAATTGTAGACAAATTTAATGATTCTAGTATGGATATTCAAGAGAAATTGATGCAAAGGGTAGAGAGGAAGAATGGCAACAAAGTGATGGAAAAAGTATCTATTGAGATAGCAATCAAGAAAGTTAAGCTTTCCACACTTGTCACTGAGCTAGAACAACTAAACACAAATGCAAATAGATTGTTTGCAAAGTTGTGTGATGATATTCCCTCTTACTGCAAGTCTATAAGAGATATAATAGATAAGATAGATGCAAATTTTACAGGAAGAGTGTCATATAAGAAATTAAGTGAATGAAATTTGAGCAAGGTTGTTCCCTCAAATGAAATTCATGCAAAGGCATATACAGCCTAGACAAAACATTAACCAAAAGTAAAGAACCTTGCATAGTGTGTTAATGGCTAAAAGAGACTCAAAAGAGGATTACAGTGGCTCAAAGGCATGAGAAATATCAGTAATATGCATAAAGCAATACTAGAGAATCAGAGAAAGATAAACCCTTACAAAGATTAAAAAATTTTCCTTTATAACTCAGGCATAATTGAGATATTTCTAACTGGAGTTACTCCACAACCACTGTCTTAAATGCTTAAAGAATAATCAAGCTGATCCAAATAGTGGATTTGATTTGGTACACTTGTAGAGGCATGAAAATCATGGAAACTTTGACTGGAAAAAACCCTGAACTGATGTAAATGACACCAATAAATGCCAAAACTCCTCAAAATGAATGATCAAATGGTGGGAAGAGTGTCCATTACATTGTTTAGAACCCCAACATTAATTGGAGTGGTTGGGATCAATCAAAAAGATCAAATGGCACAAGAAAACCCAATCTTCCTTTATTTCTAGCCTACAAATCAGCAAGGTCAATAGGTCAACTGAGTCCTACAACCAAGATGGGCCATGTGGGCCAATAGTCTTATTTCTTTTTGCCACCCCGCAAAGTCTCCATGTGTTTCACCATATCATTTAAACTAACTGCACCACCCTCAAATTTAACTGTGGTGGTTATCAAAGAATGTTAAACTAACTGCCAATGTCAACTATAGTGTTTACCTCCTTGGACCCACAAAGACACATGTCCCTTAGGTGCTTTCCCATAATGTTTAAAGTCCTTGCAATTCCATAATGCAAGAAAGTGTTGAACATCAACCTACAAAAGATCGATGATCATTGAAAATCTTGTCATTACTGCGCTTGCCCCATTAATACTTTTGTGCCCATGACCTACTTAGCATCCACCTCAGCATGACCTAGCATCCAACTGGCACTACTTTTTAACCTTGGTGGCCCACATGAAAGGACAAACCCACCAATCCATATGTCACAACATTGCTTGCCTGCATTGTCAAAAAATTTGACAAATGACAGAATGCAAGAAAGTACTACCAATAGAATCTCTAGTTGTACTCTAGCTCATACTAGTATGTTAGCATAATACCTTACTTCATCTGTGGCCCATGAGAAATAGGACCCATATGCCACATGGAAATGAGGTGCTTGCCTACTTTATTTAAAGGTCATTCACTTTGAGTAAGCGAGAAAGTGTCTGTTGTAGATTTATGCAAGATCTAAATTTCCAAAAAATTACAAGAGCCCAAAAGGAAAACTTAAGTGGATATGGAAATATTGTAAGGCTCCTTATTTAATTTCTTTTGTATTTCCATGTCACTCGTATACTTAAAAAATGGGAAGTGGTCGTTTATCATTTGAATTCAAATGTGATTCTTTTGGTGGGAAGGTAAATTTGGCCAACAATTCTAGCGACTTAGGGGGGATGAAAGCTAGCTATGCATAGATTAGTAGCCTACACATTCATTTGGTAATAGAGGCATAGAAAATGAGAGAATTTTCCCAACAAAATTCTAAAATCATAGAAAACATACCCAAGAAACCTCAAAACTGCCTCTCTACAACTATAACCAAGAACCAAAATACTCTACAAAATACATGTGCTCGTGCACTTCTTGGAAAAGAAGAAACAAGAAAGGAAACTAACCTAATTATATACATGAAGTACTCATCTTTTTTCAGAAGTAGGACTTAAGATATATTCCATTAACTAGAATAGGCAGAATTTCACCATTGGGCCTGCATAATTGAAAAGCATTGGCCTATTTGCAACTAATAACCACATAGGGACCACTTCATAGTGCATCAAATTTTGAGTGCCTCCCTGGTTTTTCCCTATCTACATCCCATTTTAATACCAAATCACCTTCTTTAAAGATTCTGACCTCGGCCTGCTTATCAAACCTCTTTTTCACCTATTGTTGATGTGTTTCTAGGGTCTGCATGGCCTATTTCCTTACCTCTTCCAACTCCATCAGCTCTACCATTCTTACTTTCATGGCATCATTTTCCATTAGTTCTAGTTGATGAACTAGTTCTAGGGATGGGAATTCTAATGAAATTGAAAGCCTTGCTTCTTTTTCATATACCAACATAAAGGGTGAATTTCATATGGCCCTCTTAGGTGTTATTCTATCAGCCCATAGTACTGTCTTCAGCTTTTGATGCCAACATCTCTAGTTGTCCACCATAGTCCTCTACATAATCCTAATTAGGTTTTTTTTAGATGACTCAGCCAATTCATTACCTTGGGGATAATAGTTTGAGGATGTGCTCAAGTAAATATTATGGTCAACTGACCATTCAAAAATTTGAGCTCCTACAAAAGATTTTGCATTATCTAAAATAATTGTTGAAGGGGCACCAAACCTTATCACAATTCCATTAAGGAATTCAACAACAAAATATTTTGTGGAATCATTTAAGGCTATTGCTTTTTTCCATCTGGTAAAGTAATCTATAGCAGCTAGGATCCATTTGTGACTAGAGCTAGAAGGAGGATTGATAGGGCCTATGAAATCCAATCCCCATTGAGCAAAAGGCTAGTCCACCTGAATGGGATGAAGAGGAAGAGTTGCAATTCTTTGCTTACCAAAGAAGAAAGCACATTTTCCTCACTTCCTTACATAGTTATGAAAATTATGGAACAAGGATGGCCTATAGTAACCAGTCCTCATGATCTTCATTGCAATTGTCCTTGCTGAAAAGTGGCCACCATTAGGACAATCATGAAGTTCTTTGATCATTCTTTCAGCTTGATATGTATCAATGCATCTCAATAGGGCTCCATTAAAGTCCCTCTTGAAAAGGATACCATCAATTATAACATAAGGAATTGACTATAGCCTATACTGTCTCCTCTTAGTCCTATCCAATCCTTGAGGATATCCATTTCCTGACAAGAAGGTCATCATTTCATTCATCCAATTCTTTGGATTACCATTTCTTTCTTCTTCTTGTTCTGTCAATATCATGGCAACTTCCTCATCTAACTCTTGAGACATGATCATCTGTTTGCACAATCCCTTCCCTCTTACCAACTTGGTAATTTGAATGTTCACATCATACTCCATTAACTTAGTAATCTAACCAACTCTCTTCTCACTTATATCTTTACTCAAAAGAAAGTCTTTCACACTGGCATGGGTACTAACAAATGGATCTTGTTATGAGACATAAGCTGTCTAAATTTCTTCAAAGCTCTGATGACTGTAAGGGCTTGCTTCTCTACATAATTGTATTTGTTTTCATATTACTTAAGTCCTTCACTAAAGAAGGCAATAGGTTGCTCCTCATTCTTATCATTCACTTGAGTCAAGACATCAGAAATACTTGATTCACCACCTAAGGCATAAAGGATGAAATCCTTGTCAAAATTTGGGTTGATAAGAGTAGGGGTTGAGGCTATGTCTACTTTGATCTCTTCAAAACTTACCTTCCCTTCCTTGGTCCACGAAAAGACCATATTCTTCTTAATCATGGTTGTAAGAGGTTTCTCCATGGTAGCTAAATTAGGGATAAACCTCCTCACAAAATTTATTCTACCAAGAAAACTTTACAGACCTTTCTTATGACTAGGAAGGGAAAGAGCAAGTATCATCTTTTTTCTCTCTGGATCAATGGTAAAACCATCCTTTGATACAATGTGTCCTAATAATTTTTCTTTATTGGTGGCAAAAACACACTTGATTGGGTTAAGGGATACCCCAAACTCTCTACACCTTATGTACACTTGTCTGACATGACCAAAATGATTTATTATATCTTTTGAATACACCATGATATCATCAAGGTAAACCAATACAAACCTTTCAATAATGTCTTTGAAGGCCATCTACATTGCCTTTTGAAATGTGGAACTTGTATTTGTTATACCAAAAGGCATTTTACTATAAGCATATGTGCCCCACTTAGTGGTGAATGCAGTCTTATATCTATTAGACTCTTTGACCAGTACTTGATTGTAACCAAAGGATCTATCAAGAAATCAGAACTTCTCTGAACCATTGACCTTGGAAAATATTTTCTCCATGGAAGGAAGGGGATGGTGATCTTTAAGGGAAGCTTGGTTAAGATCCCTAAGATCCACACATAATCTAATTTCTCCATTCTCCTTCCTAACAGTGACAAGGTTTTCTACCCAAGATGAGCGCTTGATAGGGAAAATTATATTAACCTCAATCAGCTTGGATAGCTCTTTTCTCATTAATGGTTCAAATCTAGGACTCACTAGCCTCTATTTCTACCTTATTGGTTTGACATTTTCTACTAAATCCACTAGTAAATTTAGGCTTGAATTTTGATGCAAAAAGGTTGAAATTTCGACAAGAGTAGGTCGATAAGGCGACCAAGCTTGTTGTCGATCTTTTTTGGTCATTTTTTCGCCACATACATTCCACGTCAAAATTTTGACAACATAAAGTTTGACTTACCGACATGAATTTCGTCACTTTCCCTGGTCCAAGCTGAAATGATATCACCTCATTTGCCAGCGATGCTCGTCAAAATTTTGACGTAAACCTTCACAGTGGTGCGTCGAAATTGTGACAAATCCAATTCACATTTCTCCTCTGGTGGCATATGCGCGACGCCAAAGTGGGCCAGTTTTATGTCAAAATTTTCACCAAAATTGCGATGAAAGCGTTTTACATTTTTTCATCATTGCCATACTCGCGACGCCAAAGCGAACCAGTTTTGCATCGAAATTTTGACCAAAATATTGCATTTGTGTCGAAATTGAGATGAAGATATGTAGAAATTTTGACGAGCTATCCCATTTATTGTAAAAGCTTTGCTCTCATAGGAGCCTTTTAAACTGCACAAAACTTGATTCGAAAGCATAATTGCTCAGTGCATGAGAGTCAGGGTATCGTGCACATTTCTACCTCCACACCATTGTTTTGTTTGTCACATGATTTATTTCATACAAAATAATGGGAAGGAGGAAGAAATGTGCACAATATCCTGAGTCTCCACCGAGCAATTATGCTTTACAACTCAAATTTTGTGCAGTTTAAAAGGGTCCTATGAGAGCAAAGCCTTTGCAATAATTGGCACAGCACCTCTAAATTTTGGTTCCTGCAGGGAAGAATAAAATTAGGAAAGAATTATTTATCAGGAATGAAAGCCAATAATTTCATCTATTTTTCAAACAGATAAACGTGACAAAAAAAACTTACAGTCCCAATCACATCATCATAAGAGCACATATATAACTATAACTATGTCTAAAACCAACATAATTTACAAATATTCACAATTCAAATATTATCCTTTGATGTAATACCAAACTGTCATTAGGCTAAAGACTACAGCAAAATTTACAATTTACAAATGCAAGGAGAACTACCCAACCAAAGTAGAAAATGACATGAAAAGTTAACAATCTATCAATTAACAATCTAGATGAAATATTTCTAGCAATTGAACTGTACATTATAGAAACAAAAAAATTGACTTAAAATTGACACCTCACCAGTTGTTCATTTGCATCTGTAATGGCTTCACAAAAGTTGAAAGCTTATGATTTGTCAACAACACAAAAATCACTCATATTTTAGCTACATCAATAAAACTAAAGTAATTCAATTGCACGGTGAGGGCAAGAGACTGTCAATATCGATTGTGGAGTTGCAGATAGGTAAGCGATAAACATAAAAAAGTAGTACAAGATTTTAATAGCAATTGTGTTTATTTTATTGTTTTACTGGATGAAAAATTTAGTGCTAATGTGTGTCATTTGTCTTTTTAGGCGTGTTGATATTTGATTTAGTTTAGTTTGGATCACTTTTCAGTTCATTATTCTTGCATATAGTTATTGCATTTTTTTGCAACTAGAAAGAAAGATTTAGTAAACTAACTGAACCTTTCATAAAATGATGAATTACATGGATCCTTTAGAAACTCAATAATTGCAATTAAATAGCTAAAACTTGGACATCATGTATCATTCAGGGATTGCAAATGGATTTAGAAATTATTCTAAAACATTGTGTTTGTAGAAAAATACAAGAAAAGATGTGCAGTCAATAGACACTTAATAAAATTGATTTAAGTGCAAGTACTATGCAACCATTGAGAAATCCAAGTATGCTTAAGGGTTGAGGTTAGTAGGGAAGAATCATGTACGTAGTTAAGAGTAGTGCAACATAGACTGGTTATGAGGGGCACTATGTTATACAAAGTTCTATGTTACGGGCACTTTGTGGAA
Organism: Cupressus sempervirens; assembly: GCA_028749045.1. Classification (NCBI taxonomy): domain Eukaryota; kingdom Viridiplantae; phylum Streptophyta; class Pinopsida; order Cupressales; family Cupressaceae; genus Cupressus; species Cupressus sempervirens. The sequence continues at coordinate 331,095,159 of CM053787.1, forward strand.
TAAGCAATGACAAAGAATTAGGGCATCATTTAAGTATTCTAGGTGGTACTACAAAATTGCTAAAATTGTTGCCACATGGTCTGGAGAGAGAAATAAATTCCACATCCTTCAATCTAACCTTAGTTCTCTTTTGGAACTCTGAGTGGATTTTTTTGTTAAAGCTTTGCTAGCATTGATTGTAATAGCAAGAATGGATATTTAAAGACTATTGCAATGAAGGAAGTATGCTAGTAGAGATACAAATGTTTTGGGGAATATCAATGAAGATGGAATACAAGCCTTATGATCCTCTCAAGGTGATGGGATTGGGACTTAAGCTCATCCTATACAATGCTTGAGCATATCCCAGTGTAGCTCCAACAGACCAACCAATTCATCCATACTGCATCTGAAACTCATACCTACAAAATCAACATTAGAATGAATCATTCAACATTGACACAAGCCTTAAGAAAAATAATGTCACAAATTACTAATTCTTCAAACTAAACCTAATAACCAATTCCAAATAGGGGCATAAATAATTTCAATAAATTGTAGGAACTATTTCAGTGCAAATTTGTGACTTACAGGTAACAAGCTAGTCAGTTAGACAAATCTTGTATTATAATTTTATGAACTTTGTTGTTCAAAATTTTTTTGTTCAATAGTTTCTTGGTTAGATCAACATTTTAAATCATACACTATGATCCATCATCAAAATAAATGAGTTAGAAATTTAATTATATAAACTTTTGCAAGAGATTTTGCATTACCTGCATTTCTCTGGGATTTTAAGCTTCTGGAAGTTAAACCAAGAGCCACCAGTTTCTACAATGAAAATTGTCTCATTTGATAGCATGGCCTACAAATAAGAAGTGTTTACTCATTAATCTATAGGAACAACAACAAAACCAAGGATTGAAGTACCGACTGAACCATAAGTCATTTTATGATATGTAGTGATTCTCAATAATTTTACCTGGATGTGTTTGAATAAAAATTTGACTCTAAGAGCCTCATTTGGAGCACCTTTCAAGGGAACACCATGAGGCACAAATATATTCTAATAATTATCGAAGGCCATTGTATTGTGCTTCAACTTCTTTGCGATGCCTTCTAAGAAGTCTTTCATTAATATACACCCAAAAGTAGGTCCATTTGTGATAGTTACCAAATTAGGCTACACAATTATAGCTTTCTCCTTCTTCAAGAGTAATGAATATCCCATTGAGCTATATTCATTAAAAATGGGCCTTGCAAATAAGTAAGCATCTACAGACTCAACTATTTCAGCACAGAATGCAGTATCGACTACACCCCAGTAAGTTCAGTAACACTGCATCTCGTAGTTCATCTTGCAAGAACAAGAAACTTAAATGATAAAAAATAATTCTATGGATAACATGAAAATAATTGTTAAAAGAATGAGGCCAATTTTACACATAATAACCAAAGTTGCCACCCATGAGAAAGACATGAAATCTTCTTGATCCATTTTTCAATTGTGTTTATACAATCCTAAAAATTCACTTTGATAGTTCTGACTAATTATTGTTGGAAGGATTTTATTTGCTTCATCAAACGAGTGTATATTGTAGTCTTGGATTCTTTTATTCTTCAAGATAGTATTATTACTCGTCTAGTATTGTTCAATCTAAAAGGATGATATTGATATGTTTTTTTTCTATAACAACCAAAATAAGGGGTTGTTAACATTTACACAAACAAGGGATGAAAGCATAAACATAGGGCATCAACAACACAACAAAATAAACCTTTTCCTATGCACTTGGACAAAAGTCTAAGCAATGCTATTTTTAGGATTGCAACAAAGGAAACCCCACTACAACCTGTCAACAAGGCCCAAGAGTGATTATTTAAGAGTCAACATTATCAGTAGAATTTTGTTCAAAACAGAAGTGGGAGCAGTAACTTCAACAACATAGGCCACAAGGCTAGCGGGCATCACACCTGAAATACGGTCTAACATCCAAAATTGTGACAAGAATGGAAGCAATAGAAGTCTAGCTCAGACCAACAGCATGAGAAGCATCAATATAATCAAAAAAAGTTTCTTCTTCATTAGAAAACAAGTCCTCAAAAGGAAAATCTAAAATAGAATCAGAAGCTCTAATTGCAAATGGTCATTTTCCACGGCCCTCCATCAAGTGACAGCACCTATCCAACACAAAATGGCAATCATTAGGCATGTATCCTATAGAGATTCAATCTCTACAACAAAATGGAAAATCCTCATATTCAATGCTTCACCCATGCCCTCTCATCAACCATGATTGAAGTGGAGAGATCTCTATTTCAACTAGAATACAAACATAGAATAGCCCAAAATTGTACTAGATCCATCCAATTTTAGGAACTAGCAAAGGGAATTTCACACCATTTGCCATGTTGATGTTGAGATACAGACCTATGCAATCCAATCTCCCAAGGAAAAGACAGCACCACGTATCGCCATCTTTGCCAAAACAAGATTTGTTATAAAGTAATGTTAGAATAGTTACTAAAATGGTCATAAATTATGTTGTTATAGTAAAAGAATACTTTAACTTTTATAAAAAAAACTATACAATATTAAAACATGATATTGTGCTTTACAAACTAAAAAGGTACCTGTAACAAAGAACTTCATTTCAACTTGCTAATTGGTTGTCACTATTAACTATAAGCTTTCAGATTAAAGTTTGAGCTTCACTTGGTTTCGAGAATAGTTAAATATTCTCTACTTAATAGGGCCAACCACGTGAAGGTGGAAGATCATTTGGCCCCTCCCCCCCCCCCCCCCCCCCCCCACTAACATCACTCTAAATTCCCTATTAACATTTAATAACATTCAATTCATCCATTTTTTAAATATAACATTCAATCATTATAATCACATGATAACATTCATTAACACGTAAAATTCATAAACACACAACATTCATGAATAATTCAAAAGTAAGTCATTCATGAATAATCGTATTTTTTTGCTTTCTTGCCGTATCTTTTTTTCATAAAATTTCTAAGAGGAATATCAATGTCCTCGTCATCCCCATTAACATTTAATAACATTCAATTCATCCATTTTTGAAATGTAGCATTCAATCATTATAATCACATGATAACATTCATTAACACATAAAATTCATAAACACAACATTCGTGAATAATTCATTAACACGCAACATTCAAGAGTAAGTCATTCCTAAATAATTCATTAACACCCAACATTAATGAATAATATTCATTAACACAATATTCATTAACAATATTCAAGAGTAAGTCATTCATGAATAATCATTTTTTTTTGCTCTCTTGCCGTTTCTTTTTTTCATAAAATTTCTAAGAGGAATATCAATGTCCTCGTCATCCCTCTCCTGTACTGGTTCTAACACATGTCTCCTCCTCATCCGTTCAGGAACATCATGAGGTCGTTGCACCAAAGAGAGGTCCGCTGCAATAACAAGTACTCCATGAGTTAAATTCGCACCATTTTTATTAGTGAATTACAAGTTTTTATTTAAGTAAAAGAACTATAAATCAATAAATTAATTTAAAAGAACAAAACATAGATTTTCTTTACCTGAATGTGCGACATGATCTACGTGTTGATCAGTCTAAACATCCTTTGGCACTCGTTCAACACGACATGATTCTATATTCTCAACACAAAAAGGTTACACCAAGTTCAATTAAAGATGTTACATTGTATTAATAATTATATAATTAGTTTTAAATAAAAAATGAGCACCTCCATCGATAGTACAATGCACATCAGGGGCTTCATGATGTTGTGTATGATCTGTGTCACGATTAACAAGGTGCATTACAATGTCATGCACATTATTATCAAATAAATTATTGCTCAAGTATTCAATTTCTAATATATATGTTGGCATATTTACCTGTGCACATGATGCAGGAGACTGTTCGGTTGGGGCAATGGAAGTTTGTTGTAGGCATTTAGCCACCGTTGCATAGCCTTGCTTGAAGGCAATTTTTTTGTGTTCTTCTATGGCCTCCAGATTAAAATCAGTGCCCTGCATTTTTTTATTAATTAAAAAAATTATTTGCATTTTATAAATCTTTTTTTTTTTGCAATTCATTTATTGCTACTTACAACGCGTGCTTTGATTGTCGAATATCCCCCAGAGCCAAGTCTGTGCTGCCCAACCTTTTCCAGCCTCACCTTTGTTTCCTTTGATGTGTCCTACAACCTATGAAAAGTTTGAAATATGTTAGATGATATAGATATAAAGATCAGTACTAAATAGTGGATTATTATATGGTATGAAGGTTTTAGCATAAAGTAGCATGTTCCACCAAAAATATGAAAAAAGGGAAGAAATTATAGCATCATACCTTTAATTGACATGTGTAATCATGCTATTTATCCATGGAGATCATGCTAAGTATTTATCCATATTCTGACATGCCTCTCCATAAAATTACACATCAATTTCGACAGTCTATATTATCCATTGTCACACAAAGTAAACGATAAGCTAAAAGTTGAAACAGCTAGTAGATTTTATAGATTAAATTTTTATCCCTACGTTCCACACTCAAATTATTTTTATCCCGAAGGCTGCAACAGGTATAAACTTGAGGGTGAATGTTAGATTTCAAATTGTTTTAGTAGCATTCCTTTTTACCCGTAGCTAAAAAGTAAGTATTTTTTTGTTTTCAATTTAAAAGACATCACCTTTGTGCATCAAGTGCTTCTTTAGCCTCCACACTACATGGAACTAATTTTATAAATGGCAGTTGTAATTGAAACAAAATCCCCACTGATTTGCTAAGATAACTAGCAACTAACAGGAACTACCTAGCATTGTTCTAGCAGAAGACTCACGACTTAAGACTTGTCTTAATCTATGTTAATTTTGATTGCTTCTAGCAGTGGAGCACCATTCAGAATGTTTGAGAAGATCAGAAATGTTACATCATAGTTTGGAGGTGTTTTGTATAGTCTACATCCACAACAAACAATTTAAAAGCTGACACTTGGATAGAAAACTGTTTAGATAAGCTTCAACTATTCTTAAAAGTCACACAGTAAAAGAAGAATTAAGGATCGAATAAAATAAAAAGTCAACTTTAACACTTTTACTGTAGAAATTAAGAAAATTAGTATGAGAAGGAATTGTCACAAGAACTACCAGTGGCCATTATAATGGTCTCTCCTCCCTCAAAAGATGTTCTTGTGGTTGTTGAACATCAGGGTGTGGTGCCTGACTAACTACCCCCATAGGATCAGTTATATGAGGAAATGAATGTGTGGCCAAATGCTCTATGTACTAGGGAGTGACACCATCATTCACTACATCTAGAAAGTAGTCCCACCTATAAATGGTAATGCCACTAACATCTTCCATACATCTAATTGGGTCCAATCTAGGAGAACAACCTTTCTTTACCTCCTTGGTGAAGCAGGTGTAACTACAGTACTCCAGTGATATACTGTATTGATAGTTGAACTGTCTCTAGACATGGGTTAGTAGAAATCTCTCTATCTTCAATGAAGAATGGCCATTCAGTGGCTAAGATACCAACATGAATCCTACCTAGGAGAAGACATCATCTTATGGCTCTATGCCTAGCCATGGTCTATAGGTAACATACATAATGTCATCCAAATGAAGTCTCAAATAGTTTGTCTTACCTAGTGTAGACTAGATCATCTCTCCACAATACCAATAAATATAAATCTACAAGTGTTGTTGTCAGTCCTCAAAGATAGGAACGTGATTGTTGTCATTAACTTGTGTTTTCAGCATTGAACATGATGCTTATTACTTTTAGGAGACTAACCATTAGTAAAATTCTTGCAAAGTTTTTCAAAAAAATTGTACTTGTCATTACAATTACTGAATATCATTTATCACCTATACTGCTAACACATACAACTATGGTACATGTAGTTGAGCATCACTATATTTTCAAGACATAATATAGCTATATGTGAAGTTATAAGCGCACTATTTATATCTTATGTAGGATTTATGCCCAGATTGAGATATATACAGTTGTGTTAGCATTGAGATTGAGATTTATAAGCAATTGTGTCAGCATATGAATTTAGGATTTATAAGCAGTTGTGTCAATTATATCTTATGTAAGATTTATGCCCAGATTGAGATTGAGATTTATAAGCAATTGTGTCAGCATATGAATTACATACCTTTCATCAATAGATAGATTAAATTGAGCTAGTTGAATTTTTGATACTGAAGTTGAACCCTAAATTTTCTCATTAATGTACTAGTAGTTAATACTATTGCATACCTTTTCAAATTTGCTAGTGTACTTTCTTCTGAATTTGCTGATGTACTTTATTTTGGACGTTCCCTTTTCTCCTTTGCATCCAAAATGAACTCATTCTAGTCGCTCACTGAAACAAAAGGAGGATGCTCGTACTTCGGGTTTAGGATGAGCCTCTTTCTATATATGTCCCTCACAACCTTAAGATGTCTGGAAGCTTTTTGTAACAATTTCTTATGATCAAAAATATTACTACCAAACTCATGCTCTATATCTTTGATGAGCTCATCTTTTAATTTTTGATCTTGGTAGTTCCACCTTTTAAGAAAAAACACAAAATTGTTAGATATAGCTAGTATACGAAAAGACCCGAATGAAAGGAAAAATGTTGCACCAATTAATGATATGAAAAAAACAATGGGATAAAATTAGTTCAGTTATGATGTTCCACCTTTTATGTATGGTGGGCCCGAATCTTCACAGCATGAGGTCATAAAGCCTTCTATAAAATGTATCATTCCCTGCAAAAAATGTCCTGGGATAATTAATAGTAAGAACAATTAAAATGAATCATGCAAAGAATACTTTTTATAGTGAATAACAAATACATAAAATGAGATACATTTCATCTTTTTAGTGATCTATTTCAAGGTTGGAGGATCAACATGACCAAAATTGACCAAAAAAGAAGTTTGGAAAAAAATTTAAAATGTCTAAAACCAGTCAAACTCTACCAGGATTCTATTGTTGATGTTCTAAAACTAAAAAATGTGCTGTGACTATATTAATCATTATACCTTGAAAAAAAATATAGTGCATAATACATATAATTTGCCATGACCTTCATTTTTTGTCATTCTTAATTGATGTTGTCTCTGATCATACCTAGGATATTATGGAAAACAAATATTGCTAAAATAGATAGTGAAGCTGAAAGTGAGCACTCTAAAACTCTAACAAGCAATAGCAATGATGTGGGAAATCATTGAAAACTGAACATTGAATATGAAAGAAGACTCCCACTTTTGGTTCTCTATACAAAAATTGGTTAGTATCTTCTACTAAAAGCATGAAATTGCAATGTACCGAATTACTAAACTAGAAAATTACTGGTATAGACAAAAGGTCATTGATAATTCAGATGATCCTACCAAACCACTTCCTATCATGTTTACGTTTTGCAAGAAAATCCTTATTACAATATAAAACAATATTATTTAAAGTACCTGGAATCTTAGGACATTTCAAAAGCATTGATTCATCATGGTCAATCAACAATGATGTCTGCACAGCTCTAGTGCTAGAAATACGGGTAGCTCTAGGAAATGACGGTGAATTATCACCAATACATGCACTATGATCCACATTTGGCGGAGTACCATACGGTGCATCTCCTACCACAAAAAAACCAATACACTATGTGATGCACCCAAGATTAAAGTACATATTATCAACTCATAATTAACACAAAACCAAATATAGAAAAACAAGGATTTACCAGCTAGACATCCCCTTGTTGCCGACATTGCAGTCGGCAATCTCGTACGGGCATCCATCAACCTCTTAGGAGTCTCCTACACTGGATGACTTGAACAATACATTGTTAGCAAAGACATTCTGAAATAATAAAAGTAAGAGTTAAGAAGTTTTGAATGTTTGAAATAAAAAATTCTTTCTAACTTGTCAACTAAAAGATTATTTTACCAGTGGCAGTCGGAGCTCTACTACTACCGGCCTCACCGCATTGTCCTTGACCAAGTTGTGGATCAGTTACCAAAAATTCCTGTATAACAAGAATTTAGTAGTTAAAGTTTCTTACAACTCTTTAAAAAAATTGCATCAATAAAGTATTTTTTCCAATATTACATATTTTACTTCACAACATAAAAGATTATAAAATACAAATCTTTATTAAACTTTTCTTATAACTAAATATTCATTGGAGCTTACTTCATAACGACAAGCTTGCACTCTCAAATCTGATAGCCTCTTCATCATCTCCTCGGATTCCATATTTGCCTCATCCAAAATTTTCATTGCTTCTAAATTAATTTTTTTAATTTTTTCTTCAACATTTTTATGAAATCAAGAGTTTCAGCAATATCCTCATCAAAAGGCGTAGCTAGTGGCTCGACACTTACTGATACTGCTTTACCCTTATCCTGAACATCAAATTGTGAGAGAAATATCACTAAAACTATCATTAAAACTAAAAAATCGTAAACAAAATAACGTAAGAATATAACATTTTTCAACTATCTAATTTGTACAATTTCAAAAAGGTTTACCCTTGCTAAAGAAGGGGTGGGAGTAGCATCCTGGTGACCTCTATCATCTGTCGGATCCATATCGTCCTGTCACAAAGATTAAACATAAAAAATTCAGCTAACTGAAAGCAATAGACAACAAAAAAAACTTATTAACAAAATGGTAAATAGTACTTACACCGTAAATAAAATAACATAATAATATAACATTTTTCAACTATCTAATTTGTACAATTTCAAAAAGGTTTACCCTCGCTGAAGAAGGGGTGGGAGTAGCATCCTGGTGACCTCTATCATCTGTTAGATCCATATCATCCTGTCACAAAGATTAAACATAAAAAATTTAGCTAACTCAAAGCAATAGACAGCAAAAAAAAACTTATTAACAAAATGGTAAAGAGTACTTACAGCCCTCATGATAGTAACTTTGTTTGTATCTATGCGATTTAAATGGTAATCAATTAGTAGTTCTTCCCCTGCACTTATTGATTTTATTACACAAACAAAAACTTCATTCCCCTCACGCGCCTCAAATATGCAATTGGGTTGCTTACTAGTTGAAGAAGGTTGCGTACTATTTATAAAACCTGCAATATTACCTATTTCTTTTGGTCTCCCATCAATGTAAATAGCAAATCTTTTACTTTGATCATTTTTTTTCTGTTGTATATAATTATTTGATACCCCATACCTACGCATACTTTTTTTATACCAAAAAATCCGCATCCAATCATTGTAATTGTAACATGGACCGACATACTTGAACAATTCAACAACTTTGTTGTAACCTACCTTTATCCCATCCATGGAAAATAGGCCCAAACCATGTAATGAGGATGGAGCAATGCGATATATCCTCTCATTAACACAAAAATTTGTGTTAATTTCTCAATGTGTGAGTACCAAAAGGGCACCTTGATGTCGCCTTTGGTCTCATCATCATAAGAACATGACCCCCCATTAGCAAGGAAAAATTGCATGCGTTTATCAAATTTTTTTCTATTCTTTTGACCTCTAGTTGATCTCCTTATTTTAGTCATACTACATGTAGAGCTTTCATCTACCAGTTCCTCATTTCTCTCATTCGATGTAGATAGATCTGACAAGTACCTATTTGGTGGGTCCTGCAATCCATCAAATGGAAAGTGAAAGTGACAAATATAAAATGTAGTAAGTTGAAAGTGATTATACAATTATATTTCTATACGGACCTTCTTTGTCTATATATACATTATATGATTATATAATATGTCTATTTATAACATACGTGCTCAATGATAAACAAGAAGAATATAAGAAAATTATGTCTATTTATTGACTTATACCTGCTGATCCATGTCACTATGCACAATCCATGCCAAATGGGTCAAATTTCCTGTAGAAAATTGACTGTTTGCAAAAAGGGTGACAATCAGACACAATATAAGCATTGGTAATTATAAATAACATATGTTGTAATCATTAGAAATGAACACAATAAATATGTAATCAAATTTCCTGAATATGTTAATCATTTACTTTAAGTTAGCTAAAAATTACATGACACATGTTTGCTACAAATAACTTAGAAGACAACATGAACAATAGGAAACATCGCAAACATGAACAAATTTCCCTTATATATGGAATGCAAGATCGTCAACAGAAGGGGTGACGATGTACCTGTAGTCAATTGACTATTTGCAAAAAGGGTCATAATCAGACACAACATAAACATTGGTAACTATAAATAGCATATGTTTTAATCATTAGAAATGAACACAATAAATATGTAATCAAATTTCCTGCATATGTTAATCATTTATCTTAAGTTAGCTAAAAATTACATGATACGTGTATGCTACAAATAACTTAGAAGATAACATGAACAATATGCAACATCGTAAACATGAACAAATTTACCTTAATATATGGAATGCAAGATCATCAATAGAAAGGGTGACAATGTTCATAGTCATTGATTTTCTTCTTCTTCTTCTTCTTCTTCATCATCATCATCGCCATCATCATCGCCATCATCACCACCATCATCGCCATCATCACCATCGCCATCATCATCATCATCACCATCATCATCATCATCATCACCATCACCATCATTGTCATCACCATCATCTTGATCTTCATCATCTGCTTCTTCATCATCTTCAATATCTTCTTCTTCCATAACATTATACTTTATCGGCCTTCCTCTTGGATCATGTCTAACAACAAATGACCAACCCTATTTATTTCGAACCTCTAAGTAAAACACTTGCTCACATTGTCTTGGAAGAACATAGGGCTCATCTCCAACTGGCTCAAATGACCTTGTATTGATTATTGTAAATCCATTATCATGTTGAATAACCATTCTATCTGGATCATTTTGATTTAGTCGTAACCTGTACCATTTGAAGACAAATAGAACTACTTTGAAAGTGTTAAATTCACACTCAATTATATCATCCAAGATGCCATAGTATTGATTTTGATATTTTTGAGGATGTATGTCATTTCTAGATGATATATTGGTGACCTCGAAAATTGTAGTTATCCCAGAATCACAAGTTTTCTTTGTGTCATCCAACCTTTTTATGCGAAATTTGTGGCCATGATAGTACATAGCTTTGTGGTGCTTGACTTGTAATTTTTGAAGTGTGTGTAAATTATTTGCATCGTGAGTTGATATGAAACATACATTGAGTTATGATCATTAATAAATTTCTACGTACCTCTCCACCTCTTAAACCCTTTACTAGATCAACTACCATCGACATAACATTGGAATCTCCATTATGATGAGCTTTTGTAACCAATGAAGCAACACCTTCCCATGTTAATGAGCAACCATTTTGTTTACATCGTTCAATCCACTCCATCATCGAATCAAGATTGTTTGTAATATACAAATGTATTGCATCCCACTCTCGACCACCTGTTTCAAAAAAATACACCAATTAAAAATAACTTATATTGAAGATTTATATGAATTAATTAACTACAATAACATCTTAGATTTACCTCTCACTTTCTTTGATCTACCTTTTCCCATCAAGTACTCCCCTTTGAATTTGTTAATTGAGTTGGGATCCCAAATACGATCTACATGGATGTTTGCTGCAAACTTAGGAAGATATTCAGTAATGTACACCATGGTCTGGTATACCATATATCCCTCCACCATAGAACGCTTGGGATGTGCTCTCTGTCGAACCAATCCTTTCAAAAATTTCAAGTGCCTCTCAACCATCCACATTGACCTAGTTGGTATCAGTCCACACAATTCAATCTCCTCAACTTGATGTATGAGGTAGTGTTCTTGTGCATTGAAAAAACTTGGAGGTAGACACTTTTGCATTTCACACATCAAAAGAGGAATTTTTCTCTTCCAATATTTTATATCTTCTTTATTGATTTCTTTAGATGACAACCACCTCATTTATTTTCCAAGATCATATATAACCTTTTTGACATTGTTGGCAAAGTGGTGTGGGAGAGATAGAGGTAGAACGTACTGCAATATTTATAAAATGATCTTGTCAATATTTTATAAAGGAATGCAATTGAAACTACATGCAGTATATAAATATATAGTGAATACAAAATAAGATGAATTACCTTAATAAAAGTATGCTAATCGTGTGTTTTCAACCCTGACCCAACTTCACTTTTAGTTTATATGACATTGTTTATGTTCGCAGCAAATCCTATGGGAAATCGTATTTTTTTTATGACTTCTTTTATAGCATTGCTTTGCTGCTCTGACAATAACCAACTAAGGGCACTTGTATCAATCCGGTCTCCATTGTTATTTGGTTGAATACTATTTTTCATTGCATGGTTGGATTCTTCAATGTCACTACAAGTTTTGAAAATTTGATCTTTGTCATGCCTTCCATCCAAGATTTCCCATAATGTCTCTGCTACATTCTTTCCAATATGCATAGGATCAAAAAAATGCACAATTGGGAGTTGCTCGTAGTACGGAAACCTAGTAAATTACGTAGGATAAATTTTTAGTCCTTTTGGAAGTTGTACATTGATGTCTTGACGACCTTCACAACCATCAATCACATCATCAGTAAACAAAACACAATATCGAAATATAAATTTGAAACAAAAAGCATCAAATGGAATGACATTACCTCGACGATTTATTTTATTATATGCCAACTTCCATAGGCAAGGTGTCATTCTCTATGGCTTTGACGTAGTCTCTTCTAGACCATTGAAAAGATGTTTTTCAATTATTCGGTACTTATGATTTCTGTGCAGAAAGTGTCTATTCTCATCAAACACCTGCTTTCTTAAAAATTTTGAATGACAAGATTTCGTCTTTAGACCACAAACTGGACATGCAAATTTACCCTTTGTCTGAAGACCTACAAGATCATGTATAATTGGATTAAACGTGTTAACTTTGACATACCAAAAAAGAGGTGTCAAGAAGAGAACATACCACAAAAATGTGTTAGCCCAGGGGCATTGTGTATTGTCCATACAAGCATTGCATGAAATTTAAATTGTCTTTGTCATATTGATCTACAAATGTCATACATAGTAACCCCATTCTATAACACCACCAACTCATCGATAAGGGGTTCAATATATACGTTGATATCTTTGACTTGGTACTTACCTAGTTGAATGAGCAAAAACATTACATAATTATTTTGACCATTTGATGGATTAGTAATAATAAATTAATTTAGATGACCACTAAATCAAAAAATACCTAGAACAATCAGTTTCAACATTATGTGCTCTCTCTTTATGGACAACCAAGGAGGTATGTTATTGTTGATAACAAAAACAGGCCACACTGAGTAAGTAGATATCATCTCCCCATAAGGATTGACATCGTCTGCTGCCAATGAAAGCTTGAGATTACGAGGTTCTTCCTTAAATTGTGGTCATTTTTCCTCTATTTTCTTAAATGTCGAACCATCTGTAGGCATTCGCATAATGTCATATTGACTTCTATTATGTGCATGGTAATCCATAAATTTTGCCAAGCTATTGCACTTGAATAATCGTTGCAGACGTGAAATTTTGTTAATAGATCTGATTGATATCTACTGATATGACAAGTAGGGCATTGTGTTGCAAATTCATGTTGTTTATGATATATAATATGATTGTTCGGACATGCATCTATTATTCGATACTCCATTACAATTTCTTTCATGATGGCAGATAATTCTCGGTACGAGCGAGGTAGAATGTTTGATGGTGGTAACAAACACTCACCTATCAACCTATGACCAAAAATATAATTGTTTAATTTAAAGAATATTGATTGCTACACGAACCCAGTGTTAATTGTAAGGGAACTACAAGTAAAATAATGAAAGAAGATGGCATACCTTAACATACGTGTCATTGCTACATTGGATAAACCATTCATAACCTTCAAGTTCACCAATAGCAATACAGCGGCAAGAAGAGTTGTTTTGGAGCCTTCATATAGGGACTAGTATGCCTTCTCAAGTAAAGGTACATCAAACTCTACATCATCATCACCATCATCATCATCATCATTACCATCTTGATCATCATGATCATTTTGATCATCGTGATCTTCATCATCCTAATCTTCTTCCATGGTATCATTACCTTCTACTTCAATATTCACACCTCCATGTTCCCTCGTTTGGAAATCTGCAATCTCTGAATTGTCATGGTCCATAACATGAAACTTAGGGATGTTGACATATATGAAAATGATGACCTTATATTAACCATGACCATGATTTTATCATCAAATCATGTCTTATGTAATTTTTAAACTATTAAAATACATATCAATGGGCGATACTCGTTTCCCCCTTCAATGTGACCATGTTGCCTACAATGTTGCTCAACTATTGTGATTAGATATCTTCGAGTCTTTAAGCCCTTACACATTTTGCAAGGACAATAACATTTTCCATCACCTTTTCTTTTTAAGTTAGACCATAGTCTAGGCATTGATATCGTCAGACATGGTCTTTCTTGAATGGAATGACTCGTTGGTGGAAGAAGAATGATTTGTTTGCAACCTGTAGATGGAGTAGTAAGAGGAAGACACAATTAAAAAGGAGTTAGGTCTCTAAACCAAGTAGGAGTTAGGACATGCTGGAGTGGGGTCAGCCCAAGATATTTTGGAATCTTGAAGAACTTGGTAAAGGGTATCTGGAAAGGTGAAAATAAACAAGTATTTTTATAGCTACAAAGGAGGAATCGAGAGCATTATAAATAATGAAGAAGAAACTTAAATCCATACAACTTCACCTCTATTTACAATTTGACCTTTCTGCAAGTGAAATATGACAATATACAAAATTTCCAATCACATTTTCACTTTAAAAAGAACACCAAATATACCTTTGCTACAATATCTTCTTCAAATTCTTCACTATCAAATTCTTCGGAACTGCAAGCTCCTGTGCAGAAAAAAGATGAGATATAATAAGTAATTTTTGATGGGCAATATTTATACAAATCAACTATCAAAAAAATAATTTATGAAATCCAGTTGCTTTATTATGTACTGAAGACTTGGCAAGATGTTCCCAAGTCTATCTATAGAATGCCTATCTGCATGGTTGTTTGCAAATAGTCTAGTATGGTGCCGCTTTTGAACAACAAAAAATATCACTGGGGCTGGTAATTTGGCTCAAGAGATGCACAAGCCTGTTGACACCACAGAACTTTTAGTTCATCATATAGCATTCAACTGTCTTCTTTAACAAAATCCAAAGAGAATACAAACAAACTAATGAGTCGTGTCTATCTCAATTGAATAGCAAGTACTATAGTGAGTATTAGGAAACTGGCCTTGCGAATAGCATCCAGTTCATAAAGTATTAGGAAAGTGACCTTGCTAATTAGTTTAACATAGATTGGTGAACATAAAATTCATAATAAAAATCTGATTTTTTTCCACACTTGTTCAAACCATATAATGAAACGACAAAAAATGAATTGTATACAAAGACCATATTGTAGGCTATCCAAGTTGAAAGTGAATAGATGACCTTTATGGGGTGTTGTACCAAGTGGAGCAAGTATGTGAGAGCTTGAAGATGAAGGGCTCCTATTTTGGGGCCAATATTTGGTGGTTTCGAGGTGCCTAGGGAGAACCTTTGATGCTAAGTCTTAGTTATGTAGACTTTGGCAAATCTGGTGAGCTTTCTATGAGTTTGTACCTATTGTATCAGCGGCCACTATGCCCTATTCCAAACCTTCAGTATTCTGATTGACATCAATTATAAGTGTGCATCTAGATGTTAGCTACAATTGATTGGGGTGGCTTTTAGTGTGTATCAGTCTAATTTGACATGTGTGATGGCAGTATCAACGTGTTATCAGCATCTTACATTATTTAGAAGAGGTGTAGTTCAGTGGGTGAATGTTCGGTCATTGTGGGAATGGTATTCTATGCTTTATGTTAGGTTAATTTGTGTTGTTGCAGCAGTCCGATTTTATAATCTGAATGTTGTATCAGTTTGTTTCAATAATGTTCTTGTTATTTTGCTATATTGTAATGCATCTCACTATAATGTCCCCTTTTTTGACATGACATTCAATAATAAAAATAAAAAGTAAAAATATAAAAAATTAAAATAACATGTAATATAATTATAATTTAATTAAGTTTAGTGAATGATCAAAATGAATGCAATAAAGAGTTATGAGTATTGAAGGATTAAGATATAAAGGAGAGACCATTCTATGAGAAGAGAACATGAAGGAAGCAAACAATCATTTGGCAATAAATTATTATTCTGTGAGGTACCAATGAAGGGTGGTGACTCAATTCCTTTTGAAGGGTGTCAATTATTTTATAAATAAAATATAAAGGGAAGATCAATAGAAATTCACCATCAAATGTCATTTCATTCAACTAGATACAAAATCAGAAATCCATTCAAGAATCAATTTATGAAATCATTACACACCAATATGTCAAATCAGCATTCATTCAATCATCACTATCAACATTTGTTAAATCATCAATCCTGAATCCATCAAAGTAAACCATTCAATTGTCCACCTATCATCAATTGGGAATCAAATATCAAAATAACCAAACAATCAGACTAGCAAGCAAATGATCAGTCACTTATACAAGCAAATATCAACTATTCGAGTATCAACCATTCTAGCATCCAATCATTTAAATATTTATAATTAAGACATCAATTGGTTAAGCATCCGCCCATCAATCCTTCAAGAAACAATAATAAAGAGAAATCAGACAATTGACAATGATCTATCAAATACATCAAGATATCGGTTTTGAATTCTAGTTAGTACTTGCAAACTGGACAGGTTCTGGGCCCATAGGGTAGGCTAAGGATTTGAGGCAATATTTATGATACATATTCCACAAAAATTAGCATAATTGATATAAATACTAGGTCATTATTGCAAAGTGTAAAAACTGGTTGATTAGGACATTTAGCAATTCCCGATTTGGGTACTCCATTTGAATTTGTTTAAATTGTTTTGTCCAATGTAGGTTGATGCTTTTTAGTTTCAACGTTGAAACCCAAAGTGTCATATCTGGTAGGCATGTTTTTTCTTATAGCCTTAAATTCATTGACTGTGATTTTAAGAAAAATCTACGGCGAGACTTATTTTTCAAATGCATGATGAGAAATGATTTCCACATTGAAAAGTTTTATGAGAATTCCTAGGTTCAACAGCTATGTCTTTTCTAGGGCTTATAGCATCTCTTCTTTTGAGCTTATGCAAGCGACAAAGTATGAGAAGGGTAGACTTTAGCAATGGATATTGCTTTTTTTATTATTCCATTGTTTATTATTTTTCTTATCTCATATCTATGTTTATTTTACATTTTTTCATTTCCACGTAAATTGTGGCCTGAGGGGCCACACATTTTTATATTGAATTAAGAAAAAAGATCACACATAAGGGTGCATCTATAGCTAACTACTTAACATCTAGAATCATATTAACAAAAAGGTTCATATTCATTCTCAAACATATAAAATTGTACATCAGCATAGCCACCAGGGCTAGCCTCCAAAAGCAATCTAGAAAATTTCCACTATTCAGAAGGGTGACAAGAATCATAGTCCATCTTGCAAAAATTATTTTCCAAATCGATACATAGGCTTTCTCAAGAGTATAGAGAATAGCCCAAGCTTCCATCTAATTTTTAGAATGAGTACTTAAGGAAGTAGAAAAGAAAAACTTAAACAGGGCTTAAAGTTCCACTACTAGTACCACCCATTCCTGTTGGACATGGATTTCTCCTTGAAAACCCATCTATATTAATTTTGAGGAAATCATTTGGGAGGAGAGACACTAACCTAAATGGTTCACTTTCTTGACTTGCTGAACTCTAGGACCAAACCTATTTTGTGAAGAAAGAGAAAAGCATTGATCCAAGTGATTAGCAATGTGGAGATCCAAATGAACAGTTGACTGAGATAGCTCTTGTTTCGACAAACCACCCTCTCATGAAATCTCATTCATATTATAATCTTGCATGATCTTATCATAGAAAAGGTGATTATGAAATTGATGGCTGCTACTACATGGCATCAGTCAAGGAAAGCCAAAAGCCACAAGATTTTGTGTTGCCATACTTTGGGTTGGGACAGGTTAAATGAAATTGGGAGATCTTAAGAGTTCTCTCTCAAATTTTGAAAAGGTTTTGGAGGTTCACCCTGAGAACTGTGAGAGCTTGAAAGCTGTAGGCCATATATATGCTCAACAAGGGCAGTGAGAGAAGGCTTTGTAAATTCTAAGAAAGGCAACTCGCATAGATCCATGTGATGCTCATTCCTTTATTAAGATGGGTGAGTTATTGATATCATTAGACCCCAGTGTAGCCTTAGATTCTCTGAACATAGCAAAGTCTCTTCTGAAGAAGAGCAAAGAAGATGTACTCATTGAATTGTTAAACAACACTGGGGTTCTTCATTTTGAGCATGATGAACTAGAGTTGGCTCAGAAAACTTTCATGGAGGCATTAGGAAATGGCCTTTGGGTTGAATTCATCAATAAAAGCCCTAGTATCAATTCTGAAGTTTTTCCTGTGTGTTTAAAGGACATGGAATTCTTCCATTGACTAGAAGAACAAGGTGTTTCACTTGAGTTGTCGTGGGATAAAGTGACAACACTATTTAAATTGAGTTACTTTTTAAATACTATTTAAATATAATTTAAAATATGAATTTATCCATGAGAAATCCAATGAATAAGTGCTCCTGCATCATAGACAGAGATGCTGATGCAAGGTATGATGTTAGTGACTTCCCTCTTAGCGTCCTAGTCCACCAACTCATACATGAAACCATGGGACAAACAAGAAAAAATGTTGGATTTAAAAGCTTTTTCGATCGGTTATTAGGAGTATGAATGAGGTCTGCATGTCAGATTCGAATGAAGCCCTAAGATTCATTCAAAGCCCCCACACCAATATGGGCATGGAGGCTTCGAGTGAAGCCCCTTGGGACCTTCATTCAAAGATTTTCTTTCATTTGAAGCCCCTAAAATTTAGCTTCCCCACTTTCCATCTGATTTCTTCATTATGGAAAGTGGGAACCATTATTGTGGCCCTTCCCAGGGACAAAATTTTATCACCTAATTTTCCTTTTGTTGACTTCATGATCTTTCTATGAAGCAAATAAAATAATAACTAACATTTTCTATGTTTCAAACTTTTATGTTGACTAAAAAACATCTGCTGAAATAACTTTATTTGACAAATTCCATTAAAAAATTATAACCTTTTTCAACCTAGACTTATATTAGACATTTTATAAGTTACACTAGATTAACATGTTTAAAAGTAACTACACATATCTAAATGTGTGCACTACATAAGTGTGCGATAAAAATATATATGTATATTTCAATCTATCTTGACATATGTTCATAATCACTCATATGAAAAGGAATGTATTCAAATATTTCAAGCTCATCTTTGTCATTTGGCTCCCCAAAAATGTGCATACAAGTAATAAAATATTATAGAAAGTCAAGTATTCAAACTATTTGCTAAATGTTACAAGAGAACAATAGATCGTTCATTGTTGAATATATAAAATATTTCATATACCACAGAATAACTATTTTATAAATGAAAACTTTCATACATGGGATGAAGCATTTTGGTTGTTTGAAAGTCTATTGGACATTGTGAGCTTGCATAAAAAATATCACAATAGTCCTTGAATGCTTGAATGTTCTTTTTTCACCTATAAGTAGTGGTGAATATAGAAATAATGAGACATTTTATTTAATCTACTATATGGATTTGAAGCAAACAAAATTATTATAGCAACTCAATGCAAAGGAAAATCAATATATTTAATTTAAAATAGTCTAAATGTGTTCATACAAAAACTATAAATGATTATCCCTATTTAATTGATCTTTATATATTCCTAGTTTTTCAACTAATGAATAGCCAAATGAAGCCCATAAAGACAAAAAGACACAATTTATACCCAAATTAGCATTTCAAAATATTATGAGTTAACCACTTTTCTTTCTTTGTAGCCTAATTTATCTTGGAAATAGGATACCAAATCATGTTGTTATCCTTGATTTATAATCTTATCCTAGTTGATATTTTATAACAAAAAATTCAATAATCTATTTAGATAACTTGTCTTTTATAGTGTTAACCATTCTCCAAAAATACATATTTTTTTTCTAAAAATATCTTCAAACTCAATGGAAAGCGTATGATTCAACTACCTCTTGTCTCCTATTGAGGTATTTTGGGGATGATATAATAAATAATTCATTCCATCCTACATTGGTAATACTTCTTATTTGGTGAATACATCATTTCATCAAAAATACTCTTTGTGTGGTGAACCTTTAGTATTTTACCTATACAGTAGATAGATCAGAAGCAACAACATATTTAAATAAACTAAATATCTCTAGAAACATATATGTATATATGTAATAATGTAAATCAAATCAATTTGGAATATTTTCAAGATATAAGTTGAATTCTCATGGATCATTTAGAAGTCATATGTCACAAAAATCTTCAAGTGGGTTACAATTTCTTATTTTTGAAAAATAAATCAAATATTGAATAAATTTGAACCTAAGATTTATTTAAAATAATTTTAAGATATATATTCAATAAAAAAATAAAAAAATAAAAGATAATAGAACTATATCATTGAACATAAGAGGAACAAAATTTCATCACTTGATTTTCCTTTTGTTGACTTCAAAATCTTTCTGTGAAACAAATAAAAAACAAATAACATTTTCTATGTTTCAAACTTCTATGTTGACTACAAAACATCTTCTCAAATAACTTTATTTGGTGAATTCAATTTAAAAGATTAGAACCATTTTTAACATAAACTTATACTAGATTTTCAACAATTTTCAAACTTCTATTTTGACTACAAAAGATCTCTTGGAATATAGATCATCCATTGTTGAATATGTAAAATATTTCATATACCATACTATTTAATCTTGTCAGGCTATTTGAACAGCTACATGACACTGAAAAAGAAAATCTTTTGTACAGGCTAATATTGTTCAAGTTTCCTGATTATGTGGATGCATATCTACGACTTGCAGCCATGGCCCAGGCTTGAAATGAGATCCAACTAAGCCTAGAAATGATTGGGGAGGCACTTAAGGTGGATAAAACCTCAGCAAATGTGATTACCATGCTTGGCAACCTAAAACTGAAAACAGATGACTGGCTTAAAGCAAAAGAAACAATTAAAATTGCACAAAATGTATCAGATGGTAAGGATGCTTATGCTGACATTTCTCTTGGAAACTGGAATTATTTTGCAGCTTCACATAATAAGAAGAAGGATCTAGATGCTGAGGGAATACATCTTGATAAGACTAGGGAACTGTATTGTAAAGTGTTGGCTCAAAGACCTGGAAATGTCTATGCTGCAAATGGGGCAGGCATTGTGCTAGCCGAAAGGGGTCATTTTGATATTGCAAAGGAAATTTTCACATAGGTTCAAGAAGCTGCAGCAGGAAACATCTTTGTTCAGATGCCTGATGTGTGGGTAAATCTAGCACATGTTTACTTTGCACAAGGACAGTTTGGGCTTGCAGTGAAAATGTATCAAAATTGTTTGAGGAAATTCTATTTTGGCACTGACACCCAAATTTTATTTTATTTAGCTCGATCACATTATGAAGCAGAACAGTGGCAAGATTGTAAAAGAACATTATTAAGAGCAGTACATTTGGCACCCTCAAATTACATGTTACGCTTTGATGTTGGTGTTGCCATGCAGAAGTTTTCAACTTCAAAAGCAAAAACGTAATGCTGATGAGGTTCATCAAGCAGTGTTTGAATTAAAGAATGTGCTTCACGTGTTTAGCCAACTGTCAGTAGTGCCAAGCCCTCATACACATGGCAGGTTTCAAGGATTAATACAGGCTACCCACGTTGCAGCCCTATATGATTGCTTTCACAACCTGCCATCTCTGTGCATTTTTTCTATATGTATGCTAATTTGATTTAAGGAACTGTCAGGCTATGTAATTGTATGATTTGATCATGAGAAAAACTTTGTGGAATAATGAAATATGATACAAGAAACAAGGAATATGCACTATGTTTCAATAAATTTTTAAAAATGTCAAGGTTGATTTTGCAAGATGAGCATCATAGAACTTTACAAAATTATGAAGACAAGGCAAATTTTGTGTTGCTGAACAAGAAAGCATATTTCTAACTGAAGTATTGACATAAAAAGTTTAGTAACTTTCCTAGAAAGTAATCTTGACAAAAGAGATCATATTCTTAAAGTAGTGGCTTGGTAGAAATCCATTAAAAGTGTCCATTAAAAAACACATTACAGCCTGACTATGTCAGTATATGGCAGAGAGTTTTACATGGAATTCCTGGGATAAATAGAATAGTAGTCAAGCCCTATTCAAGAATGAAAAGGCTTGTTATTTTCCAAGGAGAGGACTTCTATCAAGACGAATCATTAAATGTGGAGTGCACTTTGTAACAGACACAAAAGATTGCATGAAAGTTGTGAAAGGGGTGCAAAAGATGCTCACTTTTTCCTTGCAGAGTAACAAGTAGTTGGTGTTGATGTTTCTATTAGTGTGAATTATGAAAAGTAGCCAATTGCATTTGATAAGAAACTCAGTGTCAATTCAGACGACATCCATTTCAAAAGAAGAAGACCAGATAAAGATAAGGCTCTTCAAGCGTTCAAAATTCTAGAACCCTAACCAGTCGAGAGAAGACAGAGTGTGTAGAGTTTCCCCTAATAGTTGAGATCATGAACATAATCCAAATAGGCAGTTTGTGGAAAGTTGCATAGTATGAGTGAAGAATCTAATGAGATGATACACTGCATATCATAAAAAGTGGAAAAAAAAACTCCAAAAAAAAATTTAAAATACCATGTGATCGGAGCATGAAGGAGGTGGCAAGAACAAGAGCTAAAACAAAAGGGAAAGTACAAATGGAAGTCTACAATCATAGCAATAAGTCACAAAAAAGTTTTATTACAATGTTCTACAATCAAACGCACCCGCCAATGATCTGTAGCAGACGTGCCCTTATGCCCTTTTTGATGGAGACTGGACTTTTTTGCTTCCCTCGTGCCAATGTTGATGGAGACCGGACTCGCAGCTTCCCTCGCGCCAATGTTGATGGAGACTGAACTCGTAGCTTCGCCAAATGAAATGTGAATTACATTTTTGCCCTTTTTTTTTTTTTTTATGCTACCGTATGTGTCAAAATTCTGACGTAATTAATTTGTCACAATTGCGACCAACATAGGCATGTTATTTTAGAAAAACAAAAATTTGCTTTATAATGCGACCAACCAACCCATTTTAAAAACTTGGTCACAATTTTTGGTCGTGATTTAGGGTGAAATGCACTAGTGATCTATGGTATGCTAAAAAAAAATTGGGTCAAAACCCTTTAAATCATCATATGTCCTAGCAAATATGTCATTAAATTCTTCACATAAATGAATGAAATTTCCTTTCTCAGTTTCAGAGCATACCTTCCCCATTTTTAAGGTCTTTCTATTAGCAACTACAGCTGGTATATAATTATCCTTGTCAGTAGTTAGGTTCATGACTCTGCCTCTTGCTTGGTCATCATGGTTGAAAACACTCTCTAAGGTAATAATACACTTAAGAAATTTGTTGGAACTAAGATTGATAATCTGATCTCCATATTGGCCATGTAACCTAGATTGGTTTCTCTCTAATAATTTTGCCTCATTTTGCAAGAAACTTATAATTTGTACATCAGATTTAAAAACTTGCCAATTGGTGTTGTTGTCAAGAATAGAAGGCCTAACTACCACTTTGATTTGTTTCTTCCTCTCTTCCTCAAGATTCCTTGGTACATCATAAGATGCACCTACTATTGCAAGCCTATCAGCATGTCTATTTTCTTTTCTAGGGATGCTTTGAATATTAAATGCATTAAAACTTTCAAGAAAATCTCATACGCTATGTTTATAAGACTTGAGTAAACCATTCTTAGTGGTATTCTAATTTCTAACCTAATTAACCACCAACTCACTATCTCCTCATACACTTAATGCTTGAATTCCTCTTTTTTGAGCAAGTAGAAGACCTTGAATCAAGGACTCATACTTTGCCACATTATCGGTACAACTAAATTGGAGTCTAAAGGAGAAGTAGTACCTTACTTTTGCAAGAGAAATCAACATCACACCCACCCCTAATCCATTCTTATTCCTTGATCCATCAAAATACATACTCCATATCCCCACTCATATCTTCTTTGATTTTCATAAGGTTACGGACAAGAGCATCCTTTTTTGACACATAGTATGTACCAAGACTTGTCTCAAGGGTTTCTAACATGGGATCAAATTGATAAGCATTAGCTCATTCATCTAAGATAAAATCAGGTATCTATGCTAGAGAAGTGGCAGGCTCATTCACTATGTTATTCTCATCCATTTCTAGGATAGTACAATTCATATTGATGAGATTAGGGGTGTAGGGTTTGATATGATGGAGGGCTAGAGGCTCTACTCTGATTGAATCCTTGGTCCCATATATTTTTCTTAAAAACATATATGACCAATTAGAAGATACGTAACCACCTATTTGGGTAGTGAAGTCTCTTGACAGACAAATGGCAACATGTGGCTTGACTTTAGCAATTGATATATCTTGAGTTACAGTACAACTAGGGCATGCATGTAGGGCCATTTCCACATTTCTAAGGATTCCTATAGCCTTGATAGTAATACCATCCAATTGTAATACATCCCTAACAATGGGTTCATATTTCATTTCTAAAGCATCAACAACACACTTAGGCATCACTGAACTACTAGCCCCTGAATCAATCATGCAATTGTGAACTAGTTTATCCCATATAATTAGAGAAGCATAAAATGGAGGAGGTCTAACCTTTATACTTTTTCCTACCTCCTTTGATGGTTGTACTATGCTTGTGGCACTTTCCATGCTAGGTGGCTAATCCCTTGGGCCAATGCTTTCCAATTCTTATTGCAAAAACCTCTTTTTCATGGGTATAATGGCAATAGCATCCCACATGGAAATATTCACATTTGTTTTTTTTATCTATTCTACCACACTAAATGAGGTATTAGGTGCTTTGGGAAAAGCCTTGGGAGTTGTAGGTGGTTGAGTTGGAACAACCTAGAGGGCACATCTCTTCTAGAATTACTCTATTTTTGTTGTTGGAGCGCATTGGGTTGGTCATTTTCTGCTTGTGCATGAGGCAATGTATTTGATTTTGAAGCTTGATTAGGAGGATGAGGGATAGCATCTTCAATAGCTCTCCTTTTGCTCCTAGTGTTATGAACAATGGAATCTTGGTTTACATTACAATATTCCTCCACCTAATAATTCATGAAGAAGCAATCACCCTATTTTTGCATATGCAAGGCATCCTTGGGTTAGCTTTCATTGTATGATTTTCTTGCTACAGGCTCTTGAGTGGTCAAAGCCAAATAAGATTTAGCCTTTTGACACATGCAATAGGCATAGGAGTAGTTGCAGGAGGGACAAAAATCTTGATATTGAGCCATATTGTTTTGAAGGACTATGGCCCTACTTTGATTTGCATTTGAGGTAGAGGCATGACTATTCTATCTAATCTGATCAAAAGAAATGTTCCCATAATTATGATTTGGAGGCCTACCATTGTTCAAAGTTTGATATTGCAAATGATGAGCTTTACTACCTTGAGCTTGTTGCCTTTCCAAAGTCACCACTTTGTTTCTCACTTTCTACATCACAAAGAACCTATCTTCTAGCCTCTTTTCTTGGCCTTGCAATATTTTATCTATGTTCAACATCATAGACTATATCATATCCTTGATTTCATCCATTCCATTTGAAGATGTGGAAGCTTGAGGGACTAGAACAAGGGGTTGTAGTGTGGAAGCTATGGGAATAGGGGCCATTGTTGGTTGGTGATTAGTGACATCAAGGAAGAAGGGCATAGGAGGCCTTGAAGCTAACTTCCCTCCTTGTATCAATATATTTTCTACCCTTATTGCTATTTCATAAGCATTAGGTAAGGTATCTCCTCCCATGGTTTGGATTGTAGTGACAATATCACTGTTAAAAGCTCTGAGGTAATGTAAGAAGACATTACCAAGGGTAGGTTTCACTAAAGTAGGTATTTTGTCCCATGTTTTCTAAAATCTATAATTGAAATTAGTCTTACATTCATGGGGGGCTCTTTTTATAGTATTTAGTTCTTCTAAAAGTAACAAGTAGTCACTTTTTTCCTTAAAGTGTTTACATAGTCCTACTCCTAATCCATCCCCATCCATTATAGAATCATGTGATAGATCCTTGTACCATTGTAGGGATTTCCCTTTTAAAGATGAAGCTAGAAGTCTAATAGCCACATCATCTTCTGTAATACAATGGATATTGCAGACATTTGCAACCTCTTGAATATGTTCTAAGGGAGAGGTAGAGGTTTCACTAGTAAAATTGTTGATCTCAGATTGATTTTGACAAGTGAGTGTCTACACACTTAAGTCATTTACTTAGTTTATGCCAAACAAGTAGTACATGTCAAGCACAATATGTATAAAATAGAGTGTTTTGAGACCATAGTAAATGTCGAGTCACTCATGTGTTGAGTCACTCAAGTGTCGAGTAGACAATGTATGTTGAGTGATACAGAAGTCGAGCAAGCAGTGTATGTCGAGTCCTTTAGATGCTGAGTCAAAGTATAGAAATCAGTATATGTTGAGCATCAGAGACTTCAGATGTCAAGTAACACAATGTTTTCATAGTTTTTTAATGGCACAAACTACTATGTAAACCATTTTTGAGTCGACATACAGATTGAATTACACTATTTTGATGATAAGGACAAATCTTAAGTTAGAATCCCTATGAAGTACATGCATCCAATCAGATAAAAGGAAGGTTTAAGCAAAAAATAGGATGAATCACAGCAATTGATTCATACCAAACCCTAAGTCACTGAGATCATCTTAAGGAGGAAAAACCCTAAACTTCATATGTGTGTGGGAGGAAGCGAAGAGAGAAGTTTTGCATGCAAAAATAGACATTTATGGTGGCTAAGGAATTGTGAAGTGAAATTGCATTGCAAAATTAGTTAAAGGAGAATAAAGGAAGGAAATAGTATACATCAATGAGACATCTAATCAAGAAGGATCAAGAATACATCAGTTTAGAGGTGATCTATCATCAAGCAACAAAGTATGAACCATAGGATCAATGTTGAGTCATTCTAACTGGTGAATCTGTTAAATCTATTTACAGAGTAGTCCTAACAAGTTGTATTGAAATCCTCTAACAATGTGCTTACTTAATTGTGAGTTAAAGTCCTTTAACAAGACACACTTTTAACAAGGTGTTGAAATCCTTTAACAGGGTAAGACCTAACAGTCTTTGTAAGCCTTTAACAGGGCAGACCTTTCACAAAGTAGATCATGTATCATGATCAAACATTGTAACCTTCATTGGGTACACTTTATTACTGCAGTAGTGAAGATTTGTGGGTGTCATCCCCACCCCAATTTTACCTTCTCATTAGAGGGTTTCTAGGTAATCATATCTGGTGTCATATATGTGTGAATTTTTACATGATTTTGATGTACGTGCTTTACATGGTATTTCAGTTTACTTATTGAATGTATGAGATGGATATGTGGTGAATGTTTTATGGGTCAAAGTTTAAAGTACTAATTCACCCCCCGCTTCCCCCATCATCTCAGAAGTAAACCTTTCCTATTGTAATTCCAACAATTGGTATTAGAGCCTAGTTCTCTGAAAGAGAAGCTTTGCAGCTCTGAGGAAAGATGTTAAAAATGGAATTCTGCAAATTGGGAAATATCATTGAGAATCAAGGAATTGAAATACAACTCATTCTACATCAACTGAATGAAGCAAGAGAAGAATAAAAGAAATCTTTAAAGAGAAGGAAGGAAATTTTTATTGAGGAGAATGACACACAATACAGAGAGATGGACACTACTAAGTTATTTGCTAATGGAGAATCCAATGAATTTGATGCAGCAATTGTAGATCTAATGGAAAAGAACAGAGCCCAAGCTGAGGAAATCAAAAATCTCAAGTTAGAGCAAGAATCACAAGCCATACTACTCTGTGAGGTGACCGAATAGAAAAAGAAATCTATGGAAGGCAAAGCCATTATTGAAGAAGACAAAAGAGTTTTGACCAATAGACAGGAAGAGAAATCATCAGAGCTAACAAAGATTTCGAACATGCAATTGGATACTCTAAGTCAAATGATGAATGCCAACTATGAATTGAATGTCAAGGACATTGAGATAACAACATTGAAGTTACAGAACAAGCAATTGCATAATGACCTAAAAAGCGAAAAGGAATTTGCTAAAATTTTCAATAAACCAAGCGAAGACATCAAATACTTTTAGAGATTATTGAGATTGCCTAGATCCAATAATGATACACCTAGACTAGGATACATAAGTACTAAATAAGGAGATTCATCCAAAAGTGTTGAAGAAAGGAACAACAAAGGTAATAATTCCAAACCTACTTATCATAATTGTGGTAAGAAAGGACATACTACTAATGTATGTAGGAGCAAGACTGTATATCAGAATGTCAAGCATAAGAGCATGGTTCACTACCATAAATGCACCAAACAAGGTCATTAGGCACATAAATTCATAACTAAGACCATGCACACCCAATGATTTGAAGGATATTTTTATAACTATCAGAAGTATGGACATAGGGATTTTGAGTGCAGATCCAAACCTATGTGGTCATCAAACCGTCAAACAAAGGTAAAGAACAATGGCAACTCTTACAAATAGGATTATAATATAAGATATAGTTGTCACTATTTTCAAGAGTATGGACATGTTCCTAAGAATTGCATTAGAACACACTTTAGAAGTGACTACAAGAGGTGGTTGAGTCAAACCACATGTTTTAGCTATTTGAAGATTGGTCACATCAGTTGATATTGCCCAACAAGGTCAAAGGCACCAAGTTGTGAGTTCAATAAAGGCAAAGGCAAGGAAGATATAGAAACTGTTAGAAATAACATGAATAAGACATGGAAGAAAAAGGAGGATTGTAGTACATCAACTAGAGAAAGGATCACTTCACCCAATGGGTCAGGTGATCACATTTCATCAAACTAAGCAGAGGTATGTGGGATTGATATTCAAAAGTTATATCATGCATCAATTCCAAAAGGATTTAATACTAAAAATTCTACATAAACATGAATAAAGATGCAAGATGTTATTAGGAATCAAAGAAAAAATTTAAGTTTTTCATGTTACTGTCAAGCATGAAAAGTTTCCTATGATTGTCAAGTGAAATACTAAAGGATGTTCAGCTAACAGACTGGCTAGTTGTTGTCGAACTTGTAATGGTTGTTGAATGAATGAAAAGACTAGTTGATGTCAAGCTTACAGTTGTGTAAGCACTCAGCACTAATTGTAATACCTCAAAAGGATATTTGATCAATTTTAGCTCGTTTTACATCATTTTGAATTTGAGAAAGAGCAAGAAGAGCTAAAGGCAGTCTAAAAATCCATCTAAAACATTTGCAGAAGATTTGAACAATAATTTGACACTATTTCATCAGATTTTACAAGGTATTTAAGGTGTGTCAAGCTACATTGTCTCTTATTTCATAAACCCTAGTTTTGTAATGAAGTTAAACAAGCTATTTTCAAATCCATACCTGACATTGCATACAAACAAGATCCCTCTGATGCGTTATCCATGATACCACCAAAACTTTTAATGATTCAAGGTGTCAAAAAGTGTTGCAACTATAAGATTGGTAGTATTGGAGATATGGAAATCAGAGAAGCATATGGTAAACTATGTGAAAATGGTGTACTAAGGGAAGAATACAAAATTGTAAAGAAGAAAGGGTTAACTCATGCCCTAGATTTCCCAAATGTTTTCAAAACTAAATGGATTAGGATTATTGAGTAGGATACATGATAGTTCACTATGGTTAGACAATGGACTTATCAAAATCACCAAAAGAATAATCCATAGGGTAACAAAGTATCCAACCCTAGATCGGCCTAAGACTATGAGGAGTAAATCCAAAGAGGTTATTGAGAAGAACATAGGGGTTGTATGGAATAAGAAGGGAATGATAATTGACACCATCATAGATCCTCTAATAGATTTTGTAGTGAGGGTAATTGCACATAAGTTTCACCAATCAAGCAGATTGAACAGTGTTCCCTGTATTGATAGTTCACTATGGTTAGACAATGGACTTATCAAAATCACCAAAAGAATAATCCATAGGGTAACAGGGTATCCAACCCTAGATCGGCCTAAGACTATGAGGAGTGAATCCAAAGAGGTTATTGAGAAGAACATATGGGTTGTGTGGAATAAGAGGGGAATGACAATTGACACCATCACAGATCCTCTAATATATTTTGTAGTGAGGGTAATTGCACATAAATTTTACCAATTAAGAAAATTGAACAATGTGCCCTGTATTGCAATAGATATGGGTTATAAGATTGTGATGAAGGATCATACATATGATCTTGTCGAGCTACAACAATTGATTGAAAACCTAAGAGCAATTAGGAAAACAAAGAGTGCTCAATCTAAATTTGGATCTATCTTTATATGTATCTTCTTTTATGTTCAAAACACATTTCCTACAATTGGCACTATGGCATGGAAGAAAAACAAGTCAATAGCAGTTCAAATAGGGGAATTCATTAAACAGCTAGGTGATAATTTTGAATCACTAATGACAAATTACTTTGAAGACTTCAAGAAATCTCTGAAGAAAAGATTGAGGATTCCAGTATCATTAGTTGAAAAGCATTATGATGATGTTTTTTTCCAAGTATATGTTGACTATACACTTGTTCAAGCAGCAACTCCAAGAGTAAGATGGCTAAGGCCATTAGGATATGAAATTAATGTAGATGAGGCCTATGTAGAAATAACAGCATTACTTGTAGAAGAGATAGATAAAAATGACAAAGCATTTAGTAATTATGAAATGGCCAAATCCAAGATTACCATGGAATTAAAGATTTTCTCTGTCATCAAGAAGAAGGAGAATTTGGTAAAGAAGTTGAAAGCCAAATTTTGTGAAGGTGTCAAGTAGGAAGAGGATGAAAAGGAAGAAAATGAAAAAGAAGAAGACACTCAAATCCAAGAACCACTTGCATTAACACAAGGACTAGGTGAAGGTCAACAAGAGGAAGAGAACAAAATTTCAAAAGGTGTCAAGGGAGAAGAAGCCGAAGAAGCACCTACTCCTACAAATCAGAAGAAGAGAAAGGCTAAGGCACAAGCAATGACAAAATCCAAGAAGATTGCCAAGCCTACCCAACCCAAACCTACAACACCGACCACAAGGGCTAGTACACATGTCACAACACAAAAGGCTAAAGAAAAAGCCAAACCTAAAGAGTTGAAAGAAGAAGAAAAGAAAAGACCAAGGAGAAAGTACATTGCTCAACCTGAATCTAATGAAGAAAGAACAGAATCTGATGACAAGAGCCAATTCAAAGTGGTGAGTCACAACCCATCTTCAGATTTAGACAACCTATGTGAAAATGTTAAAATAATGCAAATTTATCAAGATTTTCTCACATTGATTTTTATAATCTTAGTAAACTTGAAAAGAATCAAGTGGAAGAGACAATCTATGCCATGATGGAAAATTTTAAGAAAGCCCACTAAAAATTGCTAACTCAATGCCTAAAAGTTTATATGAAAGAGTTGAGCAGAAATGGCATTATTGTTTGATCATAGAAAAGAAAATTAGGGAAACATCACATGCTCAAGTTATGCATGAACTCAATAAGGCAAAAATTGATAAAACCATGAAGAAATATGTTGTTAGATTTGTGCCCAAATATAGAACATTCAGCATATTGCAGAACAATATTGAAGATGTTCTAAATAAGACCACTCAAATGTGGAAAGTTGCATATGGGTTAGCTACAATAAAAGTAGGTGGACAAGAGCCTATTGAGGTTAAGGATAATGAAGAAGATAAAAACAATGAAGGTACAATTGAGGGAGGGACATAAATGAATATAGATGACTAGGAAACAATTGAGAAAGAGCAACAAGAAGAACAAAGTGTACAAGATACACAATTGCCAAATGTTAGCCCTCAACAAATAACAAGTGTAAATACTAAAATAGTTATAGTAAAGATGTTTTTTATCTAGCTGCTCAAAACATCAACCCCATAACAGAGAAAGATATGAAAAAGATACTTGATCAAACTACACTATAGGCTAAATTGTGTGACAACCCTGTATTAGTGAGTGTAGATGAAATTCAAAAATCAATGACTGACACTACAAGGGAAGAGGTGAATACACAAGAACCACCTATTGTCACCCCTCAAGTCACTAATGTACAACCTTTAGATAAAGTACCAGAAGCTACACCTAAAAAGGTTGATACAGTTGAAGTAGATAAAGTGGAAACTCAAGCCACTACTGATATACAAAGTCAATCAGGTCAGATAGACTTATCTACACCTATAGCACAAGTTCAAGGTGCAATCCAAAGCATTATGTCAGAAAAAGGACAAGCCTAAAGAGACTGATTTGACACCAAAGTTGAAGGAGTAAGCAACCATTCAAGCCTTTGTAACTTTACCAAAATCTAGCACTCCTTCAAGTCACACTCTTCAAAGGCCAAGCACAAAGGCAACACCTTTGTAATTTTCAGTGCTGAGTTCAAATTCATCAAAGGCAAAAGTGGTAATACAGGAAATGTAAGCCATGATGAAGATATTGTTTTACCAAAATATGATTATGACACGATGACAATAGAGAAAATGGGCATACTACTAGAAGCCCTGGCCAAATAGAAGCATCAAGAACTGCTTAGAAGGGAGCATAGGCAGAAGCAAGCTTTGCATGATACTAAAGACATCTTCCTAGATGCATTCAGTCTGCCTGCTCCAGATGAAACCAATCCACTGATGGAACAATTGACATATATAGTGGAAAAGGTAAATTATGTAGACCTTGACACTAATGCAAGATTATTAGAATGGTCTAAAAAGAAATTTCAAAGCAAAGTGAATGAAAAAATATCAGGTGATATAGCACTTACACAAGTTGAACTAGAAACTAAGGTAGAGAGTGTGAAGAAGGTACTTGAGAACATTTTCTCATTGTACACCAAATTGTGCAATCCCACACTCTTCACACAAGAGACAAGGAATCACATCTTGAACTTGGAGAGTAACATATAGTCATCAAGAGTTAAATTTCCCATGACTCTAGCTCAAAGTGAAAAGCATTTCAAAGCTTTATTACAAACCCAGACTCAGTTAGCAGCATTATCTGCAAATGAAGCCAATATAAGGGCCAAATTGATTAGCATCCAAACAATATTGACTCCTCACATGGAGATTTTTGACAAGGAGTTAGGCTATGCAAAAACTCTTATGAAGAAAGATCCCAATCTTTCTACATTAGATGACCTAGTGCACCTTGCTACCGAGCTAGCTATCCAAATTAGGTCTTTGGATGTAGCTTGTGAAAATTGGGATGCAGCTCTCAAAATTATTCTTGAGGTCATGCAGCTCTCAAAATTATTCTTGAGGTCCATAAATCTTTCTTGGAAAAACATACTATTAGTGTATAGCCCATTGACATCAGTGTCAAAATGGGGGAGATGAAAGAGAGCTAAGAAAAGGGGGAGAAAGTAAAAAGGGAGAGAAAGAGAGCATGGGGTAGCAAGCATAGAGAGAAAGCAAAAAAAAGAGTAATAGTTGAAGCATATCTACTCAGTAGGAGTAATATTTTTAATACAACTCAGGGAGAGTATAAGATTTTGAGGTATAAGTTGCTACAAAAATTTTGAAATTTTGAAAAAAAATTACTGAAGTCGAATAAGAGATATGTTATGCTCATAATAATAAGGATATCAATGCATGACCAAGTGTTTTTGACACTCATGTCAAAGGGTGAGATTTTTTACATCAGATTAGTTTTGACAAGTGAGTGTCTACACAATTAAGTCATTTACTTAGTTCATGTCAAACAAGTAGTACATGCTGAGAAAAACATGTATAAAATAGAGCATGCCGAGACCATAGTGCTGAGTCACTCATGTGCTGAGCAGACAGTGTATGTTGAGTGATATAGAAGTCAAGCAAGCAATGCATGTCAAGTTTTTCAGATGTTGAGTCACAGTATAGAAATCAGTATATGTTGAGCATTAGAGACTTCAGATGTTGAGAAACAAAGTTTTGCCATAGTTGTTTGTAATGGCTCAAACTACTATGTAAACCATTTTTTAGCCAACTTAGAGATTGAATTATGATATTATGATGATAAGGATGAAACTTAATTTGGAATCCCTATGAAGTACATGCATCGAATCAGGTAAAGGGAAGGTTTAAGCAGAAAATGGATGAATCATAGTCGTTGATTAATACCTAATGTTGTGATATGGAGCCTAATCAGACTCAGAGGTTTATTTGGTGTGGTTTCCCACCAGATTATTTCTAGGGGGTTTGGGGGCAGCGCCCCCAAGATGGGGTCAAGGGACAGTAACCCTACAGGGTCCTATGACCTTATATTGTAAAAGGCGTTGGTTATTATTTTTCTATTATTCTAGCCCTAATTTTGTAAGCAACAAAAAGCTTGTATAAAAAGGCTTAGGGTTAGATTTTCATAAGGGAGTGATGTGAAAATTTGTTCTTTTAGTGGTATTGAGTGGTAAGGGATTACGAATTGTAATTAGGTTGTGATCACTGGATCATAATAATATTGGACTTGTATTTGGTGGATGTACCCTAGGGATTGGGTGAACCACATCAAATCTTGATGTCTTGTGTTCTCTTATGTGTGATCAATTATTTTTTGATATTGGTCATATTTGCATGTAACTGTTATTTTTTTCTAAGGTTAATCCTAACACCTAACCCTAAGTCACCGAGATCTTCTTAAGGAGGACAAACCCTAAACTTCATATGTGTGTGGGAGGAAGTGAAGAGACAAGTTTTGCATGCAAAAATAGAGCATTCATGGTGGCTAAGGAATTGTGAAGTCAAATTGCATTGCAAAATATGTTAATGGAGAACAAAGGAAGGAAATAGTATACAATAGAGAGACATCTGATCAAGAAGGATCAAGAATACATCAGTTTAGAGGTGATCTGTCATCAAGCAACAAAGTGCTAACTGAAGGATCAATGTTGAATCATTCTAATAGGTGAATCGGTTAAATCTCTTAACAGAGTAGTCCTAACAAGCTGTATTGAAATCCTCTAACAAGGTGCTTACTTAATTGTGAATTAAAGTCCTTTAATAAGGCACGCTTTTAATAGGGTATTGAAATCTTTTAATAGGGTAAGACCTAATAGTCCTTGTAAGCCTTTAAAAGGGTGGAGCTTTCAAAGGGTAGATCATGTTTCATGATCAAACATTCTAACCTTCATTAAATACACTTTATTACTGTAGTAGTGAAGATTTGTGGGTGTTATCCCCACCCCATTTTTACCTTCTTATTGGTCGAGGGTTTCTAGGTAATCATATTTGGTGTCATATACGTGTGAATGTTTACATGATTTTGATGTGCATGCTTTACATGGTATTTTAGTTTACTTATTGAATGTATGAGATGGATGTGTGTTCAATGTTTACTCATCGGGCTCCCGAAATTAACACAAAAATGCTCGAAAACACCACAAAAACACTAATAATCTATCTCAGAAGTTTAATCAAGTCTCAATACATATATTCAGCTCTATTTTAACATCTTAAACTCTAAAATACAGAAACAACCCAAACTGATATGAAATACTCAACTGAAAACACCAAACTCATACCAAAAAACAAACCCGAAAACCCACAAATCTGCACTGTTCAGCACAAAGGCAAACTCTGTATGAGCATGCACATGGAATGGCTTCAAACTTCCATCCTTAGCCTTCCTAGAAACCTGAAAACTCTCATTCTTGGGTCTCCCTAGAAACCTACAAACTCTCGTTCTTGGGTCTCCTTCTCCACAGGTTTGGCAGCCTCTGAAGAATAACAAAGAAATGAGCAAAAATCAAGTTCTGGAATGAGCCCAAAATGCCTCTAAACCCCTTAAAAGAGGGCATAACCCTAACTCACGTCCAACAGGGGTTAATAAAACATATTTTAATAATAATTTTCATTTATTAGTCCATTCGCTTCCAAAGATTATCCCCTTTTGCTGAAACTTCACCTTTTTGGGCCTGCCTGCCTTAGCAAAGATTATTATTTTTAATTATTTGCAAAGGGGATATGACAAGTCCTCCCCTCCCAAATATTTCTTGTCCTCAAGCAATGGTTGAACAATAAACCAATCGATCCACCTAGATCCCAAATGTAGTCATGAACTATACTACTACCAATTAACACAGGCTCTTGCAATATCCTCTGCAATATGACCAAGAGAAATCCATAACCAAACTGACAATTACAACTCAACCAAACTCCAAAATCACCACTGCCACAGTTAGAAACCCATGAGACACAAACTCTTAGAACATCAAAACCCAAGTAAAGTGGACAAATCAAACTACCAACATAGTAAATACCATCAACGCATCCCACTGGCCTATACGAAATGTATAATCCAACTCTACAACAATGGTGAATGCTCTCGAATGAAACTATACCAAGTATGGAGAATCCACACACTGTACAACTCCTACAATCAACACAACTTTGCAAATCACTGACCACTATCTCATAATCATAACTCCCATGCACTGCTGATGGTGAAAAGACATTACAAGATAAAGAGTAAGAAATGGAACTCAAACCAAATTTTCCATGAACAAGTGATATAGCCCACTATGACTGACTACCAACTAAGCTAGGAGATGTCATAGCCAAAGGAGTAGAATCAATAACAACAACCGCTAGAGCATCATCCCTAAACTCTTGCTCTAAGTCATGAATTATCAAGCTGTCAACTGCAGAACCTATCACCATGTCATGCCCATCACAACTCTCATCCCGAGGTGTCAAAATGTCCCATAACTGATGAAAAGCACTAGGAACCAAAGTACATCTTTGTATCATCATCTCATCAACATGGTCATCAAAGGTAAACTGATGAGCATACCTCACAGTGTAATGCCGATAGAATGCGCCAATCTCAGCCAGTGGCTTAGACTGTAATCCAAATGAAACTAACTGCAATTGATCATTAACCATGTTGGAACTGACTACTACCTCTGAAGATATCACCAAGCGAGTAGTATTACTAGCAGGAACCATGCCAACTGTCGACTCACCAACATCACACATGATCTTTGATACATCTCTAGTCTCTGTGCCATCAGTACTAGAGGCAACCACCATGTCAGGCATACAACAATCTGCTACAACACCCAACTCAACTGAACCTGACTCTAGTGGGAATGAACCTAATATGCCAATGTTATTATCAAGGATGGATGCATCCCCATCTCCACTATCTCTAGCAATCTCGGCCATGGACATCCTCGGATCACCAAACACCACAGCTTGTGACTGTATAGAATCAGGTAAAGACTGTAGTCGCTCTAACTCCATGGTCACCTTAGCCAAATAAAACTATGACTCCTTGAAAGCCAACTGTGTACTCTCAAGAATCTCAGAAGTCACCTCAAGCTGTTGAGTAAGCTCACCCACCTCATCTTCCTTGGCCAACAATGCATCGTATGTTGTACTGCCCCACTCCATAAGATAATCTCTATCGGCTACCAACTGCATATAATTCTATCTCAAAATTCGAATAGCCTCCCATAAAGAGTGGATCTCTGTCAAGGAAAGATAACTACCTTCCTGCTCATCACTAGTAGGAGAACCCCATCCATAAACTGCTAACAACTGGCGAGCAGCATCAAAATGCTGGCAAGTGATAGCAATGTCTCGGTCACTAACTCTCAACTGATTAGACACATGATGACACTGGCTTGACTGTCTCCTACAAACCTCCTCTGATGCACTTTCTAAAGGAGTATCCTCAAAGTCACTAGTCTCTAGAGTATTACAATCTATATCCTATGAATCAAATCTAAAGCTCATATCAACATATAGAGTATCAAAAACATTAGTACTACTGTCCAACTCCTCTGTACCCAAAGAAACTAAGTCTTCAAAACTGCCCACTGCATCCTCCTGGATGTCATCAATGCCAATATGATCCTGGGACTCATCTGTACACACTGCCAAATATGAAATATCATCAACACATTCCAGCAAGTATGGTTGACGGGATATATGAACAAAGCCCAACACCGGTGTATAAAAACTAATACCAACATCGAATAAGCTCTTGGCACAAGAAAAGACAACACCGTGCAATCTGCTAATCAAATCCATGATAGCACCCACACAATCACTGCTACCAAAAAGTGTTAAAGATTTCCAATCAACTGAATCCCAAATGCCAATATAACAATCTCGAGTCCATATCTGTAAACTATAACCAGCTGGTAACTCAAGCAAAATCCTTACCTGAGTAATATGACCATTACCAACTAATTCCACATACCTGTCTGACATTATCCCTATATCCTGGATGTGAATGCAAGATGAACTCGCAACATTATCAATGTCCACATATGATCTACCATTCGTAGAAAGCTGAGTATTAGGAGTGCAAGATGAAACTAAACTCAATTCCATGCCATGCTTATCCCCATGTCTCTCCCAGTCTTTTAATGCCAATGGAGTATTCACCAAAGAAGCTCGAGTGTCCTCAAGCTCATGAGAAAGCCTGTCAACTTCCTCCTCCTTCCTCCTCAAGGCATCTGAATAGTCCCCAACAAGGATAAGAAGATGGTCACGATCTGATAGAAGATGTAAATAACTCAACTTCATCATTCCCATTCCTTCCCTAATCGCTTGTAAGTCAACACAAGGAGACTTTGCCTGAACTCCCTTATGTCTACCCTATAACTAAATCATTTGAATGTGATCCTCTATCATATCCCGCATCCTGTCATGATGAGATAATGAAGTCACAATACTATCTTTGTTCACCTTCAGCTGGCTGGACAAATCATGTGAAGTACTACCTGCCTCAACCTCATGCGATGAAGCATCTAACTGTGCTTGGTACTCTTTCTCAGCAAAGTCATGAATGCTCAATGTCTGCTCATCTCTACCAAGTATCTCACCATCATGCACAAAAACATCCTCATAATCATCATCTAAACCCACAACCTCCTGTGGCAAGGTAGAATCTGAGACCTTTGCCTGGCTATAAGCTAGTTTCTCAAACTCCTCATGCAAATTCTTGGTAATTGTGTCATCTACCCTATAAGAAAATTTTCCAAATAGAAATCTAGTCAACTTATCCACCTTAGCTGGGTCGGACAACATGTCATTCATCATATGGTGGTGCTCAACCAACTGTTCAGATATGTCATGGCTTATTTTCATAAGTTTATCTCGAATGTCTAAATAACCATCCTTTCTACTATTTTGACTCTAGATATCAATTGTCCAAGATCGTGTCCTCTGAGACTCTGTACTATACCTGTCCATTCTGAATAAAGTAGAGTGTAACCCCAATAGGATATAACTTCTTCAAAAACTAAGAACTAACATGCAAATGATTAGAAGTAGCATGCAACCATAGATTTTGACATGTAACTAATTAGAAGCAACATGCAACCACCAAATTCACCAAGAACTAACATGAAAATGATTAGAAGTAGCATGCAACCATAAATTTTGACATGTAGCTGATTAGAAGCAACATGCAATCATAAATTATGACATACAAGATCTGGGTAGTTGTCAAAACTGACATGCAAGATCTGGGTAGTTGTCAAAACTGACATGCAAACTTCTACAACCACCAAATTCACCAAGAAATAACATGAAAATGATTAGAATAGCATGCAACCATAAATTTTGACATGCAACTGATTAGAAGCAACATGCAACCATAAATTATGACATGCAAGATTTGGGTAGTTCTCAAAACTGACATACAAACTTCTACAAACCCTCAGGCTGGCAAGATCATAGCTCTAATACCACTAAAATGTCCCTTTACTGATTTTGTATGATATTTCCAACCTCTAATCAGATCTTTAAGATCAAATAACCAATATTACAAAGATCCACCAATTTCTCAAATAAACCCAAATCGGGTATGTCCGAAATAGTGCCAAAAAACTTCACAACTTCACAAATTATTAATAAATCTGAAA
Organism: Cupressus sempervirens; assembly: GCA_028749045.1. NCBI lineage: Eukaryota > Viridiplantae > Streptophyta > Pinopsida > Cupressales > Cupressaceae > Cupressus > Cupressus sempervirens. The sequence continues at coordinate 331,135,340 of CM053787.1, forward strand.
ATGGACATTTTTAAAAAAATTTCAGCAGTATAAAGGCCTACAAAATGACATTTTCAGATCTACATAGCCTTTACACAACATCTCACAAATGTAGGACAAAACTATGCTCATCGAGCTCCCGAAATTAACACAAAAATGCCCAGAAACACCACAAAAACACTAATAATCTATCTCAGAAGTTTAATCAAGTCCCAATACATATATTCAGCTCTATTTTAACATTTTAAAGTCTGAAATACAGTAGCAACCCAAACTGATATGAAATACTCAACTGAAAACACCAAACTCATACCAAAAAACACACCCGAAAACCCACAAATCTGCACTGTTCAGCACAAAGGAAAACTCTGTATGAGCATGCACATGGAATGGCTTCAAACTCTCATCCTTAGCCTTCCTCGAAACTTGCAAACTCCCATTCTTGGGTCTCCTTGGAAACCAGCAAACTCCCATTCTTGGGTCTCCTTCTCCACAGGTTTGGCAACCTCTAAAGAATAACAAAGAAATGAGCAAAAATCAAGTTCTGGAATGAGCCCAAAATGCCTCCAAACCCCTTAAAATAGGGCATAACCCTAACTCATGTCCAAGAGGGGTTAATAAAACATATTTTAATAATAATTTTCATTTATTAGTCCATTCGCTTCCAAAGATTATCCCCTTTTGCTGAAACTTCACCTTTTTGGGCCTGCCTGCCTTAGCAAAGATTATTATTTTTAATTATTTGAAAAGGGGGCATGACATCCGATGGCTTTCTGGGTTGAGATCTCACAACAGGAGGAATGGAGATTGATCTTGCAGGGGTATGTATTTCTTTTGTACTCCTAATTGGTGATAGAGACAATCTAGTCTTTCTTCTTCTAGGGTCTGAAAATGGGAGCTCTTGATACTAAAAATTACTTCTAGAAGATTCCCTTGTTTCAACTTTCGACATGAATCGCAGCAACTTTGGTTTGGAACCAGATATGAGGGGTGTAGAGTAACCAAGTGCTTTGTGGAAATGAGCCTCTTAAATGCCTTGGATACTAAGAGAAACATTGTTTCCTCAACATCAACTTGAAATTCTTCTCTTTGAAACCAATAGACTTGAAATCTTCTTGAACCTTGTCCCACTAGGTGTTCCAAAAAAAAAATTCACAAAAGTTTGTACTCATGTCCAAAGTTTTTGCCTAAGGAAAACCTTATGAGACATGGAAACAACCTTCAAGTTGTGGGACTTGAATTGTGAGGTTAAGTCTTTGGAGAAGGCTAGCTTCCTTTGCTATCAGGATGCACCTAATTACTATTGAAGAGGAAAAGGGAGAAGTAATGCATGAAAGAAAATCTACCTACTCTAACCTAAGGAGTGATGCATCAAATAGGGTGTTTGACCTTATCTCTACCCATAAATGCACAGTTAACTAGTTATAACTTCAAGGAATACAAATTCAAACTTCACTTAACTCAACAACCACATGTAGATCAGAGAGAAAAAGAATATTATAGGAAGAAACTTCATTTAATATCATTCAAATGTCAAAAAGTAGATACAATCATACAAATTGCAAAACATTGACAAAACATTGACCAAAGCCAAAGACCCTTTCCCAATGTGTTAATGGTTAAAAGAGACTTGGAAGAGGATTACAATGGCTCAGAGGCATGAAAAATTATAGTGATATGCATAGAGCAATACTAGAGAATCGGAGAAAGATCAACCCTTAAAAAGATTACAAAATCTTCCTTTATAGCTCAAGCATAACTGAGATATTTCTAACTAGAGTTGCTCCATGACCATTGTCTTAAATTCTCTAAGAATAATCAAGTTGATCCAAATAGTGGATTTTATTTGGTGCACTTGTAGAGGCTTGAAAAATCATCGAAACCCTGATCGGAACAAACTCTAAAGTGATGTAAATGATGCCAATCAATGCCAAAACTCCCCAAAACAAATGATGACATGGTGGGAAGAGTATCCATTGCATCGTTTAGAACCCTAGCATTAATTGGAGTGGTTGGGATCGATCAAAAAGATCAGATGGCACAAGAAAACCCAATCTTCCTTTGTTTTTGGCCTACAAATTAGCAACGTCAACAGGTCAATTGAGTCCTGCAACCAAGATGGGCCACATGGGCCAATAGTCTTATTTCTTTTTGTCACCTCGCAAATTCTCCACACCTTTTACCATGTCATTTAAACTAACCACACCATCCTCAAACTTAACTACGACGGTTATCAAAGAATGTTAACCTAACCACCAAAGTCAACTACAGTGTTTATCTCCTTGGGCCCGCAAAGACATGTGTCCCTCAAGCGCTTTCTCGCAATTTTTAAAGTCCTTGCAATCCCATAATGCGAGAAAGCGCTAATCATTGATCTACATAAGATCGACGATTGTTGAAAATCTTTGTCATTATTGCACCTACCCCATTAATACTTTTGTGCCTACGTACTTCTCACCATCCACCTTAGCACAACCTAGCATCCAACTGGCAGCACTTTTTAAACCTCATAGCCCACATGAAAGGATGGACCCACCAGTCTATATGTCACAATGTCACTTGGCCTCATTCTTAAAAAATTTGACTAAAGATAGAATGTGGGAAAGTGACAACCAATAGAATCTTTAGTCATACTCCAGCTCATACTGGCATGTCAGCATAATACCTTATTTCATTTGTGTCCCATTAGAAATAGGACCCATATGTCACATGGCAAAGAGGTGCTTGCCCACTTTATTTAAAGGTTATTCACTTTGAGGAAGCAAGAAAGCGCCCTCCTTAGATTTATGCAAGATCTGACAGTCTAGAAAATTGCAAGAGCCCAAAAGGAAAATTTAAGTGGATATGGAAATATTATTAGGCTCGTCTCTAATTTCTTTTGTATTTACATGGTGTAGACACCTAAAAATCCTTTAGAAAATAAAGTATTTTTATTTTTTGAAAAAATTCCTAATGACATCATCATTTATTAATTAATTAATTTTTATGCCATTAAATCCCTTTATCTTAATTAAAAATATTTAATTAAGGAATTCCTCCCAAAAATGTTTAAATCTTATTTAAACATTACTTCCTTATTTATTAATTATTTAATTAATAAATTGACCAAAAATCCTAAAATAAATCAAAAATTTATTTTTTTCCCAAAAGTTGGTCAATTTCCTTAAGACCAATAACCTCTTCCAAAATCTTCTAATCCTTCTTTAATTTCGATTAAAGGCTAATCTCATCATTTCCTACCCCTAACCCCAACTCAAAATATTTAATCAAGATTAAATATTAATCTTCATGTTTATTAAAAATATTTTAATAAGTATCTCCTCAACCCAAACCCTTGAAATAAATAAAACTTTATTTATTTCATAAAATCTTATCCTAAGAAGTTCTAGACTCTTCTAGAAAGTCTTCATCCTCGTCCAAAGCCTAGACTCTTCTAGAAGATGTCTTTAACCCTAATCTTAATCCCCTCCTAACTTTGTCACATTCCCTAAACATGGGTTAAGACTTGCTAACTCAAGCCAAAGTTAACAAATATCTCCTCCTTCACCCACCCTCATTAATTGCAATCCACTTGCCATCCACTTTCCTAGTCCTAAGCCATCTCTAAGCCTTCCTCTAATCATTTTTACAACCCTAAGCAAGCTTAAAACCTCCCTAAACCCTCAAATTCGAATTTCATAGAATCTCTCACAAATATCTTCAACCACAAAACTTTATAAAGCCCACAAAGTCATAAATGTTCTTACAAAACACTTATGAAGGGTCTTTATGAAGATTTTATCCCTTGAGCCTCCTTTGTTGACTCATCCTTCCCCTTTTCTCCATCCTCTCACCATGTGACATGTGTCACTCCTTGATTGGTTGTAAGGAAGCACAATCCATGTGCTCTCCTCTTATGCAATCTAAGCCCTCCATGAGCTTTTTCCCATCCTTGCATCTTAGCCCTCAATCCCTCAAGCCTCTTGCCTATAAATTGGATCCTTCCCCTTTGCAAAATAACACAATCCATGAAGTAAAGTCATAATGCCATTTTGAGAAGCCATTTTACATCAAAACCATACACTCACACCCAAATTCCAACTCCATTTGAAGCCCTTTTTGAAGTATAAGCTTGAGCATACATCCTATCTATTTAGACAAAGCCACTCAACAAGAGAGCTTCTCATTGAGAGAGTCCATTAATGGCTCATATTCTCAATTGAGAGTTCATCTTAGTCTATCTTGAAGTTTATGAATTTTGTTTAGTTTGTAGAAGCTTTATTTAAATTTAGTTTCTATTAGCATACTAACATTGCTCATATACACATGGCACTTGTATGTTTTAAAAATGGCAAGTGGTTGTTTATCATTTGAATTCAAAAGTAGTGATTTTGGTAGGAAGGCAATTTTGGCCAACAAATATCAATAGTAAATTCTTGGACTTAATTTATCCACCTAAACCTCCTTCCAGTAGTTTCTTTTTTCCTAAAGATATCCTTGGTTGCTACCTTGGTGCACATATGCAATTACTTATGCTCCCACCAAGTATGGTCTAAATGATTTGACTACCTTACCCAATGCATAGGCCTGGTTTTCATTGATGTCATAATTAAGTTGATTTTCTTGTAAGCTTTTTCTACAAAAGTTAATTGCTTGTTCATGCTCTAGTTCATTTTTCTTCAACATGACAACAACTATAGCGTGATAAGATGCAAAATAGAAAATTTGAAATGACTTCTTGAAATCAAGAATATTAACTATGAATGCCTCGTTGATTGACTTTTTTACTATTGTGAATGTGTCTAGGGCCTAATCATTCCATATCAGTTTTCTTCATGTTTTCAACATTTTTGCTATTGGTTTGGTAATTTTTGCAAATTTGGAAACAAATCTCCTAGCAAAGCTGAATGGATAACCTTCATTGTTTTAGGTATTTGAATGTTATCAATTGCTTTTAATCTCTCTGCATCAATTTTTACTCCCTCTTTACATAAAGTATTACCTAGCATTTTTCCCTTAGTGAACCCAAAATGGCACTTATTAGGGTGGAGTGATATCTCATGTTCTAAAGCCCTCTGAAAAATCTTTTCTAAGTGTTAACAACGATATTCTACCTTTTGGGAGTAGGCAATAAGGTTGTCTTGATAGACAACCAAAAGAATATCAATTAGACCTTCAAAGGAAACATCCATAGCTCTCTAAAAAGTGAAACCCGCATTGGTTAATCCAAAAGGTATTACGACAGATACATATGTGCCCCATGGAGTGCTAAATCCTTTTTGTACTACTTTAACTCTTTGACCTTCATTTTATTATATCTTGAAAAATCATCCATTATGGAGAGTAATTCATTTCCTTTGAATTTTTGTAACAATGCTTCCATGTTAGCTAAAGCATAATTGTCTTACAAGGATGAGATATTCAAATTTCTAAAATCCATTCATAGTCTTGTGTCTTCACCCTTTTTCCTTACTAAAGCAAGGTTAGTGATGAAGGGTGCTCCCATTAATACCATAAACACATAACAGAAACAAAGAAACAATAGCAAATGCGAGAACAAAATATGGACTTTTTATTATTGTCGTAAATGCAGAATTATAGAATTCACAAATACAATATGCTAACCCACATGGGTGCCTTCATTACAGTAATCTACAAGACTAAGCTGTAAGCTATAATCTAAAGTTGTTTTAGACAATGTTCAGATCTTTCTCAAATAGGCAATTTTATGTCACTTGGGAAGGTTCTAGACATTCAAACTTAGTATCTAGGGCCAACAAACCCTAGCAATACATATAGAGTCAGTCAAATACATCTGTGACATTTACTTTAGAAATTGTGGGTAGCCCAACTTTGGAAGGCCATAACTCTCAAACTATTGCTTTGATTGGCTATTATAACCACTTTTCAAAAATGCTAGCTCCTGATCTACAACCTCAAATTTGTGCAAGTGCCCTTCTATCGAGTTTTTGGACCTCATCTGGGGCCCCTAAGGCCTTCAAAACTGAGTTCAAATTTTTTTCTCAAAAATTTTACATCGAAAATCTGCAATAACTTCTCTGATACTTAAGCTAGAGCAATGAAATTTTTATGGTAGGCTTATAATTTTAAAATGAACCTTCATGTAGAAAATCTGAACATTTTTAGCTCGTATGACAAACTTACTAAAAATAGAAAGTTTCTAGAAATAGTAACCCCCTTGTCTACAAGTCCTTATTAAAATAGAAAACTAAAAATAAAAATAAAAAATGGGTGGCGCAAGATTGCTCTTACACCTATGATTCTCCTACATCAATTAGGTACCCAAGTGGAGTGTTTGATAGGTTGTATAATTCCAACATCTCTCATTTTAATCAATTCCTCTTTCATATTGGGGAATAAAATTGGATTAATAGTCATTTGTCCTTGCCTAAAAGGTTTTCTATCAAGTGCAAAAAAGCTTCATTTTGAAATGAATCTTCTCTATATGCTTTAAGGTCATTGTAAGACAGAGAAAATGCATGTTTGTATTTTCTTAGCAAATTAATAAGATCAAATTGTATCTTAGGAGTAAGCTTCTTTCCCATGAAGGCTTCCTTTGGAAAAAATTCATTTCTTAGGTTTACTATTTCTAAATCATTGAAGTTAGTTGAATTCATCATTATTAGTAAACTCTCTTGATTCTCAAATACCCTTTCCAAAGTTACCAAACCTTTAGGGATCCTATGTATCTTTATTTGCACTACTTTACAGAACATTATTTTTTCTTGATCATGCTCTTCTAAAAATGCATCCCAATCAATCTGATTATTTTCATACTGATCCTGACATGTGAGAAAATTTAGTGCATCTTTGTCATCTTTAAAAACTTGCCAATTTTGGATATTATCAAGTATGGTTGGTCTAGCTTTGACTTCAATTTAAATTATTTCCTCAAAATGAATATCATTATGCTTAATAGCAAGGTTAGCCATAAAATCAGTAGTAAAAATTTTTGACATGTCAATCCATTTAATTGAAAATGCATAAAAAAGTTCAATAGTAACCCATATCAAATTTCTATATTATTTTAACCTATAATTCTTAATTTTCCATAGTACCTCCAGTTGTTAATTTTTTGCCATATACTACTAGGACAATCATGGCTGCTCCATGGGCCACGGCAACAAGGTCGTTAGCACTAAATGCTTATCATCCACTTCCAGCTAGTTCAAGGAAGAACTTCCCTAAATTCTCAGGTGATGGGAAAGTCACTACAGATGAACACATTAAAGCATTCTTTGCGGCTACCCATATATTGGGGGTGGGACATGAAGCTATAACTATAAGATTGTTTGTAGAGACCCTTTCAAATAATGCAGTAGACTGGTTTTATCATTTAGCTGATGGTTCAATAACGGTTGGGACACGATGAGAACTGAATTTGAAGCCAGATTCAAAACTGTGGAAGATGAACACGCCTTGCTAACACAGTTGACTTCAATTAAGAAGCAACCAACTATGAGCATGAGGGATTTCATTGCCAACTTCAATAAGATTAATAGCAGAATTCCTACTGCTAATAGACCCACGCCTGACAATTTAAAAACCTTCTTTATTAGTGATATGCCTCTAGATATCAATTACGATCTGAGAAGAGCACGCCCTACTGATCTAGCTGACACACAAAAGAAAGCTATTGAATGTGAAGATGACCTAATTTTTGCAAGAAAATGGAAATGAGAACTTCAAACTAGAGGGAGTTCTAGTAATACCACATCATCAGAAGAAATGATTCAGAAGTTGTCTAATGAGTTAGTAGCAATGAAAAAGAAATTACCAAGATTCAATAACTCTTATCAACGGAATTACCAAAACTCACTAGGAAGAAGTAATGAAAGTAGATTTTCGCAGCTTTCAAGTTCACAAGCTAGGTTGCAAATTGAAGCAACACCGAAAAAGGGAAATATGTGCATCTTTCATTTAACCACAGATCATGACAGTGAGAATTGTCTAGAGACTATTCGTATGATGCAATTGCTATCTACTAATGAATTAAATATTGCAGCTCCATGTTCAGAACCTGATTCCTGTTCAAATGGCGACTCTAGAAATTTATTTTTAGAATATGAATTGGATTCTGAATCAAAAGGTGAGTGTTACGCAACTATTGATGGAACCTCATACATAGTACTTACGCATGGAAAAAAGTTGAAGAATCAAACCTCTGGTCATACTCAAAAAGATGGCTCTAGTCCCTCTATGAGTAAAGTACATACTAATCAAGAATCATCCACTTCGCAAACGGGTAAGGACCATACATCTTTTGATTTCATTCAATTTTGTGAAGAGTCAAAGATTCAAATTTCCACTATTGATTATTTAAAGTCACATCCTTCTGAGCTAAAGAGATTAGTGGATAAATGTAAAGGAGGTACCTCATACTTGAATCATAATGTGACTATTGAAATTGAAGATGAAACCTTAACATATGGCTTGTTTAATCAAGAAGATTCTACTGTTTTAGCAACCTTCCCTAGACAGAAGCCTGAACTTTTTTATATTTCATTGTATATTAATGGATGTAAACTCAGTAATCGCATAATAGATTTAGGTGCATCAGATAATGTTATGCCACATTCCATAGCTAAAGCCTTGGGGTTGAATCTTACTAAAGTGCATGGGAGATGTTATTCTATGGATGCCAAACAAGTCCCTTAACTTGGACAAATTAAAGATGCACAAGTAGCTCTAGCCTCATATCCAGAAAAGAAACTCCTGTTAACCATTCTAGTAACTGATATTCTTGCAAGTTATGGACTTCTTTTAAGTAGAAGTTTCTATCGAGACTTAGGAGGAGAAATTAAGCTAGACTAGTCCCAAGCTGTGATACCCATTGGTAATAAGAAGGTCAAGTTAGAGCCTAAAGAAAAAGCCAAATTCACAGTCTTGAAATCGAATGATCCCAAAGCTCAAATTTTATATCAGGAATTGGAATTCAGTAATTATATGTTATTTACTGAAGAAGATTCAGGTAAGCAAATGAATGAGAATTGGGTCGAGAAGGTTCCTGATGAAAACAAAGAGGCTTATGACATCTGGACACTTGAATTTGATGGAATTTGTGCTTCCTCAGGTAGTATTGATATCCCCAAAAGGAGAAGTTGAGCCCTTAGCTTTCAAATTAGAGTTTGGTAACACAAACAATACAACAAAATATGAAGCTTTAATATTGGGGATAGTTACTGCAAAAGAAAGAGGGATAAAAGTCTTAAAGGCACAAGGTGATGTAGAGCTTATTGTGAGGCAAATCAAAGGACAGTACTCGGTGAAGAATCATAAATTGAAGAGTTACAGGAATACGGTGTGGGATGAGATAGAAAGTTTAGATGCCTTCTCCATTAGAGTTATGCCAAGAGAAATGAATACAAAGGTTGACTCACTTGCAGTCTTTGCTTCCTTGTTAATCCCACATCCAAATTTTAAGGATAAGAAATATCAAATTGAAATTATATATCGATCTGTTGTCCCAAATAATGTAGAATCCTGGCAAGTCTTTAATGATGATAAGAGTTTGCAGCTATTTCTTGAAAATGATAAAGCCAACTTTGAACCTTAGTCTCGCGAGGATGATGAACATAACAAAAGTGGTGAGGTCCAATTGAAAAGCAATATTATTCCCCCATACTTTGTAGCTCTGGAAAAGTTGTTTAACAAACATGATGCCTATGTTAAGCGAAAAAGAATAGGAAAGGGACCTACTACAGGTGAATATGAAGAATTGAACATTGGAGATGTCCATGATTCCAAAATGATTAATATTGGAAAATGTTGTACTCCCAAAGAGAGAGAAATTGCAAAGAAATTATTCGAAGAATATAGAGATGTCTTTTCTTGGAGCTATGAAGACCTGAAGAGCTACAGAGGAGGAGAGGTGAAAAATCAGATTCCTCTCAAACCAGATGTAGTATCTTTTTGGCAAAAGCAAAGAAACTATAATCTAATGGTTGCAGATGCCATTTTTTGAGAAGCTGATAAAATGTTAAAAGCAAGGATCATTTATCCTTTTCATCACTCTACCTGGATAGCCAACATAGTACCTGTCAGGAAGAATAACTGAGAGATAAGGATTTGTGTAGATTTTTGTAATTTGAATCAAGCATCTCTCAAAGATAATTTTTCTCTCCCAAACATGGATCATTTGTTACAAATAGTTATTGGATCTGAGATGATGTCTATGCTCAATGGCTTTTCAGGTTATAATCAGGTCGAAGTAGAAAAAAAGATCAACATAAAACAGCGTTTACAACTCCTTGGGGTACATTTGCATATCACAGGATGCCTTTCGGACTGATCAACATTGGGGCTACTTTCCAAAGATGTATGAGTGAGACCTTCGCCTATATGAAAGATCGAATAATAGTTATATACCTGGATGATCTCACTATGTTCTCAAAGAAAAGGAAAGACCATATGGAGGATCTGAAAAGCGTGTTACAAAGATGCAGAGAGCATGGGATTTCTCTCAACCCAAAAAAGTCAGTTTTCTATGTAACTGAAGGAAAACTACTTGGACATATAATGTCACAAGAAGGCATTAAAATTGATCCTGACAGAGTAGAGGCCATCCAAAGACTAAGCCTGCCTATAAACAAAACGGGAGTTAAATCTTTCTTTGGCCAGGTGAATTTCCTTAGAAGGTTTGTTCCCAATTTTGTAGAAACTACTAAGCATATAATAGATATGATGAAGGGAAATTCAAGTTTCAAATGGAGTGAGGAAGGAAAGCGAGCTTTTCAGAATATAAAAATTGTTGTTGCTAATGCCCCTGTGTTATCTCATCCAAATTACAAGAAAGATTTTATTATTTCTTGATATGCTTCAGAACATACATTATCAGCTATTCTTGTGCAGGAGAATGATGAAGGAATACAAGCTACCATCGCTTTCATGAGCATACTTTTGAAAAATCATGAACTAAAATATTCACAAATTGAAAAGCATGCTTATGCAGTGGTCAGAGCACTTAAGAATTTTCATTTCTATATCTTACATTCACACTCTATTGTCTTTGTCCTAGACACAGCAGTAAAAAGTGTGCTAATGCAACAGGGAGTAGGTTGCAATGTTAGAGGAGCATGGGTGGCGAAGATACAGGAATATGATTTTGAGATTAAACCTACCAAGCTGATAAGAGGAAATGCTCTATGCAAAGCAATTGCAGAAAACAAAACCACTAGAGAATTAGAAAAATCGGATGAGAAGCAACTGGTGCTAGCAATAGGTCTCTATGATTCATGGTTCAAAAACATTTCTTACCTTTTAACATATGGTGAATGTCCAGAAGGTTTGAATGCAAAAAAAAGAAGAGATCTTAAATTAAAATTGGCCAAGTATGTGATTTGGCATGGCAAGCTTTTCAAAAAGGCTATTGATGGTACATTTCTGAGGTACGTAGATAAACCACAGCAAGAAAAGTTGTTGAAAGCATTTCATGATGAGTCCTATGGAGGACACTTCTCTTCTTTAGTTATAGCTTTTAAAATACTAAGGCAATGCTATTACTGGCCTGGGATGTTCAAAGATGCATATGCATGGGTAGCGAACTATGAAAAGTGTAAAATGTTCTCTGGTTGCCCTTAACTAGTTGTACTACCACTAAGACCTGTTATCATTGAAGGACCTTTTTAGCAATGGGGCCTTGATTTCATTGGTCCAATTACCCCTGCATCCACGGTTGTTCATCAATATATCATAACTACAACTGACTACTTCACTAAGTGGGTAGAAGCTAAGGCCACAAAGAAGACTACTTCTAACGTGGTGTGTGAATTCATAAAAGAGAACATTCTAGTTAGGTTTGGTGTTCCTATTAAGTTAGTAATGGATAATGCATCCTATTTTTCTTCAATTGAAATTACTAACTTCTGTTTTGAGTATGGGATCACCGTTAGTCATTCATCTAATTATTTCCCTCAAGGGAATGGACAAGCAGAGTCTAGCAATAAGAATTTAATTAATATTGTTAAGAAGCTGGTCTCAGATAATCAAAAAAATTGGCACAAAAAGATTCTTGAGGCACTCTAGGCAGACAAGGTGACACCCAAGAGGGCAATTGGTATATCCTCCTTTGAATTGGTTTATGGAACTAAAGCTAATCTACCTTTACCATTGGAATTGGCCAAAATAAAACTCAGAACAGTAATTGAAGATGATGACTATAAGGATGGTCTAGAAAAGAGAATGATGTATCTGAGTAAACTGGAAGAAGAAAGGATGGAAATTGTTGATCACATCACACAGCACCAAATGCGAATAAAAGAACTATTTGATAAGAGAACAAGATCGAGGAAATTCATGGTAGGAGACAGTGTGCTAGTTTGGGACAAAAGAAAAAGCCCCAAAAGGAATGCATAAAAAGTTTGATGCTCTATGGAAGGGTCCGTTTAGAATTCAATAGGCATTCGAGAACAATTCTTTCAAGTTGGCATATGAAGATGGTGAAGTACTACCCCTGACTTATAATGGTTAGGATCTCAAGCTCTATCAAGTTACAAATTGAAAGCAGGTAACCCCTGTAATGTACCATAGTTAGACTTAGTATCATGTGTGTCTTAGCTAGCATTTCCTTTCCAGTGTCTTTTCCTTGTTTCCTTGTTTGCTTAAGTTTTTGTTGTGTTGCCACCTTTTATTTTCTTCTGCGAAACCAAAGATTCTAAGTCCCTTTGCTTGGGCATATTCTACTCAAGTCCCTAGTTAGAGCCAGCTATTGCCCCACTTTTCACCATACAAAAATTTTGTAAAGTTCAAAGAGAACTAATGTCATGTTTTTTCAAGTTGGGTCAATAGGTTTTTCCTCTTTAGATGCGGAGTTTCTCCATCAGGTTTTCATCTTTTTCCTTCTCCTGTGTCACATATAGCCCGATGGGTATTTCTTGATTGTTGTGAGCCTTAAAGGGTAGTTTAGAACCATACTCGATGGGGATTCTCAAATTATGCTAGATCAATTGATTTTCTTGCAGCTCGTTTGATATGGAAATAGAGAAATTGAATTGGCGAAAAAATAGGTTTCGGCTTCTCCTTAACAGGGTTTTTGCACCCCAAAGGTGAAATTTCGCAAAGACTGGCAAATGCTATTGGCGAGCTTTATTGAAGTAAGGTGAATCAATTTATGAAAAGATCATTCAAATGATGTCATGTTTTCATAGCGAGAATCATTTTGAAGTACCAAAAATGATCAGAATAACGATTGGCAGAAAATCAGGCAAGAGCTTCTCCGTGGCGGACTCTGAAGTCAAAAATCAATTTTTTGAAGATGTGTATGTAAAGGAATTAAGAGAGTCATAGGTCCCACCTCTCACTTGCGAAGTCAGTTTTGTGTTTTTCGAAGGCTTAAAATAAAGTGAATAGGGCAAAAGAAGTAAAACAATGGGCCTGGGCAAAAAATAAAGTTTCTTCTTCTCCATAGCGAGTTTTCGCACACAAAAGGTGAAACTTTGCAGCGATCCATAAATGCTATCTGTAAGCTGAAAATAAGAAAAGGTAAGCCATACTATGATCAAATCATTCAAAAATTATCAAGTTTCATAGTAGAAATTACTCAGAACTCATTAAGATGATCAAGATAAGCATCGTCAGAAAACTCAGAAGTAGCTTCTCCTCAGACGAACTTCAAACCAAGAGGCAAATTTTTCGCAAAGGTCTAAATAGAAAGGCAAAGTCACTAGCGGACCCCATTTTTCACTTGCGAAGCCTCTTTTATGTTTTTCGAGGGCTTGTAGTAAAGTGCTTAGGGTAGAAAAGGTAAAAATGAAAGCTTAAGAGGAAAATTGGAAATCAGCTTCTCTGCCATAGGTTTTCTACCCTCGAAGGTCATTTTTCGCATTTGAAGAAAAATCATTCCTACAAGCATGGTAAGTATGTGAAATTGATTGTAGATTATTTTGGGCAAGTAAATAGAAGCAAATAAATGAATTGATAAGGCTTTTGCAAGCAGAATTGGGTTAAGCGGATTTTTCCCTAGGAAGTTCTCCATTCTTGTTTTTTCGAAAGATGGATGAAATGGAAAGTAAACCAGTAATTAATGAGAGTTACCATTGAGCCAACATAAATAGTGAAAAGACAAAGATAAATCCATTAGAACCTTTACATCCACCAATCCAACAAATTTACCCTTAATTTCACTCGTGTGGCGCGATTTATGAAATTCAACGGGCAAATCTAGGGTTATTTTATAAAGAGGGAAGTAACAGATTTTCAAACTACCATTTTACTATTATACTGTTGTACTGGATAGTGCTTTCAAGTAATTTTTAAAGTTACAGATTTTTCTTCTTCTATCATCTGCAATTGTTTGAATTTTTGCTATCATACATCAAATAAAATGGCAACAAGATTTGTGGGTTTTGATGGATTGGGTGGAATTAAGTCAGCGTGGTCAACTATCACAGATACTTCACTCTGTTTTTATGATAAGAAAGATTTTCAAAGGAGATTAAGAGTAGAGCCAATTCATCCCATAACGAAAAAAACTTTGAGGAAACAGATTAGTAGAAGCAGATGGGTTTCCTGTAGCACTAGAAGCCCCAGAGTTAATTTTGGAATGCATCAATCATTACAATTCGGATACAAAGCAGATTTTATTCCTAACCAAATAGTGTTGATTTCAATTGATCGTCAAGTAATAGTGAATTTCTTGTGAATTCCAAAATGGGAGGAGTTCTCTGATTTAACAATGAGCGTAGCTATGTCTAAGTTCTCTTTGAAGAAGATGGTTTGAAGGAGGGAGATCATGTCATCTTGGTTTCAAAAGCCAAGGGGAGCTAAGAGTAAAGTCCCTAAAACTCTTTTCGGCACAGACGTCAAACCAGAAATTGTTGACATTTTGGTTCTGTTGCATCAACTCAAAGGTGAGGTAGAAGCTTTTAATTTTGTAGATCAGTACTTCTTTTTGGTGCAAGTTATTTTCTCAGACACACAGTATATTGACTGGGCGTATGAGGTCAATGAGCATCTTTATAAAGCTCTTAGTGCAGCTAAGTTTTATAATTCATTTTATATGTCCTCTTTCTTGATATACATGTTGGCTTCTCTTCAGTTGTGGCCGGGACTCCCTAGAATTGAGAATTTTCCTGATAATGTAAAAATTTATGAGTTTTATCCATGCTTGCAATTACAGAATAGTTATGCAGAATACATTCGGGTAAATAATGCATTCACCATGAGGATTTGCAGGGAGCTCCAAGGGTGTCCAGAGTGGAGATTCAGTCTGGAAGCAATGGTGACCATCGGTCAATTTGGCAATTATTTCATTCGGTTCTCATCATTTTCTTATTTGCATCTTGCAGCGTTTGATGGATTTCCACTAAAGCTCCCTAGGTATCCAGATGATATGGTCGTGCTCGTGGAGATAGCAAGGCAAGCAATCCAAGTGAATGTGTTGAGCGCCAGCTTGAGGAAGAAAGGGTATGAATTCCCTATAAAAGTCGAAGCATACAATTGTGAGACCAGATCATATGCAAAGAATATACTCAAAGAATTTGAGAGTAAATACAAATTGGAAGAGTACGAGGTAGTAAGGCCCATGTTTGATCCGAATGGATATGCCAGAGATGTGCTTCAAATTGGAAGCGTAATCAAACATGTGACAACCATGGAGGATTATTGGGCTGATTGTAAGAATGAACTAGAGACTCGAGATCGTGCCTTTGCCAAATTTACAATTGATCAGGTAAAGACATATGGTATAAATTTTAATGTGGAAGGGTTGGAAGAGGATGGTCAAAATATGTACAATACATATTTGACTAAATTGAGGAATACTCCCATTAACTTTGAGCCATATGTTGACATAGTAGAGGATTTTGATGTCATGATGGCAAGAATTATCAAAAGGACTAGAAAGTGGGTTGAGTGGATAGCTAAGAAAGGCCGGAGCAAGAGCAAAACCACTCAAGCTTCTCCACCGACAGCTACTCCTACTTCATCTCAAAGTGCCACACCTAGTGCTACTACCACAACTGCTCAAGGACTAGCCAATCTGTAGGTGGAGGTGATCGGCCCCCAAAGAAGAATGTTCCAATAGCCCCAACTTGTCAAG
This sequence comes from Cupressus sempervirens, assembly GCA_028749045.1. Classification (NCBI taxonomy): domain Eukaryota; kingdom Viridiplantae; phylum Streptophyta; class Pinopsida; order Cupressales; family Cupressaceae; genus Cupressus; species Cupressus sempervirens. Next base: position 331,151,355 of record CM053787.1, read on the forward strand.
GTGGATCACTACCAGTCATTGGAACTCAAGTTGAAGCTGAAAAAGGAACAGAAGAGCAGAAAGATGGAGCTCCTACTCTAGTTTCATCTCCACATGCCACTCCACCCTCATCTTCTTAGCCTTCTCCAACTCCATCTCTTCATGTTTCCCTTGTCTTATCCCCTCATTGTAGCCCTACTCCATCTGTAAGTGCTCCTGTTCTTAAGCCCGCTGGTTCCCCTATTGAAATAGTAGAGATTGGAGATGATAAAAGTAGTAGTAGTGAATCCACTGAGTCTAATGAAGTTGCGAAGAGAACTCAAGAAGAAGAGAAAGCTTCAAGTTCATCTCAGCTTCTTTCTCGAGATCTAAAGAACCTCTTTTTTGCAGCTACAGTGACAACAACTCCAATAAAGAGGAAAATGTTCAACATTGAATCACTTGGGACAGCCTCCAAAGTGACTAGTACAGAGTCTTGTCTCAAGGATACTTTGGAAAAGAAGAGGAAAAGAAAAGATGAAAGTGTTCCTTCAAAAGATGTTGTATCTCACGTGGTTCGCTCAGGATCTACCATAGTGAAAGCTAAAAAGCAGAAGACCTTGTCAATTCTGGGACAAGATCCAGAAATAGGGCACTTAACTCTGGAGGTAGCAAAACTAAACAAGGCAAGGAGAATTGAAGATATGATGCCAGAGGATTTCACTCTACATTCAATTGATCTCGAGGAAGCTAGGCATGGTACAAAAGTGGGCCTATGGAGATCAAGTAACGAGGTTATAGAAGAACAATTAGAGAACCTCAAATTGTCAAAAATCAGAATGAAAGAAGAGATTGAAGAATTGAAAAGATTTATCAGGCAACTAGTTGTTCCATTGGCAACCATTACTGGCGTACCTGCTATTAAGAACCCTACTGCAAAAGAAGTACAAGCCTTCATCTCACAACTCCAAAAAGATAGACATTTTGGCCAAATCAGAAAAGAATGGATTCAGAAGCTGAGTACAAATGGAACCGTTCTGATTGATCAAATTGGAAATGTTATCCTTCGATTAGAAATTGAGAAGGATAATATCACTTCTAATCACAACACTTTGGCCGCAGAAAAGGAAAGGTGTGAAAAATGCATTTCTCTGCTAAATATGGTCATCCAGATGAAGGCAAAAGAGGCAGTTGAAGTGAATATTTTGAAGAAGAGGACTGAGCCTCTGTTCGAATGGCTTCAAAACATGCAGTTCAAGCAGGAGATGATTCAAGAGGCAAAGAAGGACTCAAAGAAACAAAAGAAAAGGTGAAGAAGATCCAAGGCAGAGCATTTGAGCTCATGCGAGGATTACACACTAATCCACAAAATAGTGGGCAAGGAAAAGCTCTCATTAGGGTGGAAGTAATGAAAAATAACTTCTCCACATACTTGAGTAATCTATCTGGGATGACTTCAAGCAGTCAACACGGAGTGGTAGAGTTGTAGACACTTGGTGGATACATACATGTGGCATCTAAAGAGTTGAAAAGTTAGCTAAATGCAGTAAAGGAGTTGGCTCAAGAGCATTCAAAGTGGCTCTTAAAATTCACCAATGTGCATGTGCCTAGTCACGAAGAAATGATGCCAATTATAGTGGCTACCAGAACATATAGGGAAAATTTTGAAAAGGGAAAGAAATCTAAGTGATTTATTTAACACTCCCTTTCTGTTCCCTGATATAAATTTTGCAAATTTTGTAAATTTTTGTAATTTGACAAACTGGCATCTTGCCGTTTGTCATATTCAGAAGATGAACTGATTGAAATTCCTATTGTAATGATCATCTCTCAACCCTATATATATGAAGTTGAATTATTAATGAAAGGTCGGAAAAATTTTGGTGTGAAGTACTATTTGTTGCATAGACAATTGAATGGCACTTCATTTCAATCATTTTTCGTTCCAGTAGGTATTGTGATTAGTTAGTATTTCCTTTCTGTGTTACAGAGAACTAAGGAAGAATAGAGTTTCATTTCCTCTGTTTTACAGAATACGAACAAATGTAATAAGTATTGTTACAATTCATTCAATGAAAGGATGTTGTTAGTTTCTCTTTTTCCAATTCACCAGTTGTAGTTTAGATTTGATTTTCAACTTATTTTAGTTTTGTGCGAGTGGATTTATGAATTCATAAGAAATGTGGATACGTGAATCCGTTTCAATATTGTGAAGTATTCTTGCCTGAATTAAGTTCTAGTTAGGCTTAATTTGGTTTGCCTCTTCTGCTCTCGAGTTAAGAGCACAACCCAATTAGATAAGTAGGAGCAAACATAATTCATTGAGTATCATTCATATAGGGAGTTGTACCTACCAATTCAGAGAAAAACCAGTAACTATAAAATGGTTTTTCAATAGTTGTGAATAGATATTGTTCATAATCCAAGCATTGAGAGTCATATTTTTACAAAAAATAAAAGAACAAATCTGTTTACCAACAATTATTAAATAGAAATGCAAGTGCATAAAGTGAAATCTTAAGAAGGGAGAAAAGGTAATTTAATAAATTAAATTAAATTAACCTTTTTCTCTAACACCCTCCCCCCTTAAGATGAGCAACAATGCAATTACAAACAATATAGAAAGAGCAAGGAAACTACAATGCAATACGGAAAGAAAACTTGGGTCCTAGCAATAAGGCCTGGTGAGGTACCCATTCACAATCAAATCTCTATGAAATAGAGAAATAGAGAAAACCTAGTGGGAAAAACCCTACTCCAAAAAGAGATAGAAGAGGATGCACAAATGGAACATCTCAACAAAAACTCTCAAGACCATAAGTACAATGAAAGCCTCCATTATAGAAGCTTGAGACTCCATAGCCCCCCCAAAATGGTAGATCTCTTGTGTCAATGAACATACCAATGTGGCTCCAATCTAAAGGAAACAAAGGTAGTGGACAAGGATGATAAAAACCCATGTATATAAGGTGTGGTTGGATGTCTTAGCTAATGCTCAAAGGAGAAGGCATGAGAATCCTAAAATGGAATCTCCAATGGAGGTGGGATAATAGGTGTGTTGAATCTGTCATCTAATAGGAGATGTATTTCCTCTGATATATCCTCAACAACTTTAGTAGGTGGCTCGATGACTGGAGCTACAATAATAGGCAATCATGAAGAGTAATTTTGTGCAAGAGATGGAATCTGAATAGGAAGTGGAGGTGTAGAAGTCACAACACTAGTCTAAGGAACAACACATAAGTTCAAGTGACCTGACTTCACCTCAGTAGACTCTCGTGAAAAAAAAGAGTGGGTGTCTGATCATGGAGATGGTGGACCAAAATGCGAGATGGAATATAGGTGGGAAGCATGATCAATAGTCCATGTACCAATAATATTGCTTGTCTCACTATCTTTAATATGCACTAAATCTTGTGCAAACTCAATTGTCTTCCTTGTCCCACTATGTGTAGTCTGATAAATAGAGAGAAGGTTAGAGGACAATGAGGGGACACAAAGTACATCATGAAATCTACCATCATCAATGTCAATAGAACCTTTCCCACATACAGTCATAATAGTTTTGTTCTCCATCAAAATGTGTGGAGTAGGAGAAGCCTCAAAAGAAGAGAACAAATCCTAAGAAGATGATATATGGTGTGAAGCACCTAAATCTAGTAACCATCTAGAAGAATGAGGAATAGTAGCCGCACATAGTGCATGAACCTTTCCTATATCTTTACTATCTAACTAAAATGATAATGATGAAGAAGATCTGTGAGAAGTAGAAGGAATATCAATGTTGCTCTTCTCAAGAAGAGCTATCAAATCTTAAACCTATTTGGCATAGTCATCTATATTCTTATCATAGAAATGTGACTCATCATGATTAGGCTTATTACAATAACCACACTTCGGTCTTTTTGGCTTTGATTTACCCCCCTTAGGAGGAGTTAGCCCTGATGAACTGTGAGTGCTAGAATCAATCTAAGATTTTGTAGAATGAGATTTATGTGTCTTCTCCTTCATCCTTGAAGATGGTTGAGCTACCAATGCATAAGTTTGTGAGCCTGTGAGAGAATCCAACTAAGAGAGCTTAGCTTGCTCTTGAGTTAAACAATCACAAAAAACCTCAAAGAATGGCATGGTAAATCTATTACCCAAAGCATCTTTGGTGGAATAGAAGGTAGAAGCAAAAATCTAAAAGTTTCCATGAAGCTTAGAAAGAATCAATTCAGTGTCAATCTTGGTCTTCCCACAACCTTGCAACAAAGATATGTTTTGATTATAGTTCATCAAGTAGTCCTCAATGGAAGGAAAAAAATCTAGTACAAGAGAGGTAAGCTCTGCCTCAATCTAAAGTTCCTTGAACTCATTCACTGTACCAAACAAACCTTCAAGCTTGGTCCACATAGCTAGAAGGATATTGCACCCATCAAGATGAAACTATAGACTGTCAGATACCTAAATCAATCAATCATAATGCCTCATCCATCTTATTCATGTACTGCATGACCTCAAAAGGTCTCTATAAAACTAGTTGCATTGCATCTAAACAAGACCACAACTCTTTTGACCGGAGAAGTTGTGTTATCAAGGTCTTCCAGGTGTGATAGTTATGAGGGGTTAGAAGTTCTAGATAAGAAGAGGTCTCAACCATTGTTTTAGAAGGTGTTGGATTGTTTTTGAAAAAAAATCTGGTTTACTAATGTAAATAATAGAAATAATAATGCAAAACAACCCCCCACAATACAAAAATCAAACACAAGCTGCTAGAAGAAATGTGTAAATAAGAAGAGTGAAAAAAACTTTAATTTAGAACTACATGTACCTTTGATGAATACTGATGAAAAATAGCAGAGAATCTAAATAGGGCTCGTGAAGAGCTTTCTGATGCTTTTTTCGAATTGAAAAATAGAGCTATAACGAAGAAGTTACACCCCTAAAAAGATAGAAGTCATCAACGGACATCAAGTGTAAAAATAGGTACTAAACTATTAAAAAAAATTCAAACAATACCTCCATCATTGTCTTTGTCTCTGAACCAGCTTTTCGGTGCTTCTTTTGGATCAAAAAAAGACCACCGTATGCTCAAGATATCACAAAAAAACCACTAATAGGTTTTTAAAACAAAACAAATCAAACACATGACAACTTAAAGATAGCCAAATTTTGACCCAAATTGTTGATGTCAGCACCTGTGACCTACTAACATCAACATATACGCAGGTCTATCACCAATTGTTGGTATGTTTTTCATTGTGTCAAAAGCTCGAGCTATCAACGAATGTCACAAATACCAAACCTACCCAGATCCACGAGAGGTGGTCAAGCCATGTTGTGAACCTCAAAGGAGGTGATGATAACCAAGTCAACAATCTCCCCCTCAGCACAAACTTAGGGCTCCACATCGACAAAATGAAGACCTCCTAAGATTCAAATTCATACGCCAAAACTCTGATAGCCTGTAAGATTTGATGATGAACAAATCCACAGACCTTTGATATCTTGCATGCAAATAACCTATTACAAGGAAGGAAGAAAAATAGAGAGACTGAAGGGTTTTCTCAACAAACAAGAAAATTGTATTTGCTTGTGTAAAACAGAATGAATGAAATTACAACCAGTTAATCCTTATGAAGGAGATCAAAACCATAAAAGGGAAGCCCTAAAAGGTAAATGACATTTAATAATTACTAGTTAATTATTAAATGGAAATGCAAGGTGCATAAAGTGAAATCTTAAGAAGGAAGAAAAAGTAAATTAATAAATACAATAAAATTAGCCTTTTTCTCTAATATCCTCATCCTCCAAAAAGAGTTTTAGTTGATAATGTATTCACTGTGGGTTGCTTAGCATTGGATTGGTTCTCCTCTTCCAATATGCTTTTTTGTAATAAGTCAATGATTAGGAGCATGGGGAAATATGTAGATTTCATATCAAGGACAATATTCATCATAGTGGTTTCTCTTTCTTAGAGGATCGGGAGTTTCATAATTCCTTATTGGCTGACCATTTTTCCTAGTTGTGTTGTATGGCATATCTTGAAACTTGAACTTGTATGTCTTGAAGTAAGGTTGATCATTCTTATTTGATTGATAATTTTTATTTTTATTTTTCTTAATGTGCAATTAATTAACCATATTTAGAAACTTATCAGTCTCATCCTAGTTCTTTCAATCTTGTCCTCATTCTTTCTCTATTTGGGTGTCCTTTGGTTGAACAAACATAGAACCTCTCTTTTTCCAATCCTAACAACAACTTTTCTATCATTTTCAATCATTAATGCCACCTTGAATGCCTCTTGTAACGTATTGGGTATGTGAATTTTATTTCATAATGAATTTTTCTATCAAAGGCACTCAGATAGAAGTCTATTAGGAATGACTCTACTAGTTGGATGTCCCTTGGTATTTTGTTTAAGACTTTGTCAAATCTTTTTATTGAATTTTTCAACTAATTCATTGAATTTTATCTTGATACTACTTATATCATATGATGCAAAAGATGCATCATTATGATCACCAAACTTTTCAACAAATAAGTCTGCATACTCCTGCTATCTGGATATTGATTTGTCAAGGAGACCTATGTTGCATCGTTAGTTAAGGACTAAAAAAACAACTTCATCATTACATTTTCATGGTTCTCCTCCAACTCTTAAATTTTATTCTTCAAATTGATAACATGTAATTCTGTAGATTGTGCCTCATTTCCAAAAAAATTAGGGATACAAGTCCTTAATTCACTTGCAATTGGGTTAGGGTACCCTATGGTTCTTGTGAAACCAAGTTGCCTATATCTCTCAATCACCATTTGGGCCCTCACTAGTTGACCTATGTTCTATTGGTAAAGGTTATGCTCCCTTGTGATTATTACCCACATTTTTTTGATTGTTTTGACAATCATTTCTTAGGTTATTTCCATTTCTACTAGTTCCATTTTGATTACCATTGTGGTTGTATCCATCTCATTGTGTCTCCATTAACCATTTATTTTTTTCCTTCCATTTGTTTCATATAAAGGATTCTTATGCAAGGTATTGAAAATAGATTCTTTACCTTTTAGGTAAGGCAGGTTGTGTTTTGATGGCTTACTAGCTTCCTTATTTCTATTATATTCAATCCTTCTAAGACTAATGATTTCATCTCTTTTGATCCCTATTCACTCAAGTGTTTCACTCGGGACTCTCCTTAGGGCCTTAGTTTCCTTTATAAGTGAGATACTGAATAATATATGAAAAGTATCATCCAACTTTTGGGCCTCTTCATCATTGTCATCAGCCTCTTTTTCTCTATTCATCTTCTACTTGATGAATTTCTAGTTGGTCCTCATCAATAGGGCCCCTCATATTGAAGCATGTGTTTCTCTCTTGCTCTCGAATCTTATTATTCATCTAATCATCATTTTCAATATTGGGTTCCTTCTTTAAATCAGCAAACATTTCATATCCAATAAAATTATACATATTCAAGGTCTCTTTCTTTTAATTATGTTTTATTTTGATTTCTATTCTTGTGGGTTGGTTCAAAGTATGCAATCCCTATGTGAATAGATCTTTTTCCCCATATACACTTGACGGGAACATTTCTATATCCTTTCTTTGTTTCTACACAAATCAATTTATCATTCATTAAAATATCTTTGATTCTTCCTTGTAAAATTACTGACTAAAAATAGAGTAGTCACCTCTTTCAAGTAAAATGTTGATTGTTGGCTCTTTTGTGCTCTTCCCTCCAATAGAGTGCAAATATCTTCTAATTCCCATCTGCTAAACTAGAATCTCTGGGTAACTTCATGATACAAAGTGTGAGCAAATCTCCCCAGAAGAGTTGCCAATCTGTCGATGCCCAAATTGACTTGTTTGAATTCCTATGAGCTTGCCTACTCAGCGTTGGGATCTTCTAACTCAATTTGACCAACTGAAATGAATTATCACTAAAGATCCAATTCCTTAACCTCCAATCTAGTTTAAGCATTTTTATAGTAGATAACTTTCTAGAGTACTTGGTGATCCCTCTTGATTTGGCAAGAGTTTCTCAAGCTAGAACACCCTGTAACTTAGATTGCTTTGTAAATGAGACTTGAAGTCTGAACAAAATGCTTTGTAAATTTGTAAGTAAATTATGATAATGCTTTATAAGATTTGAAATATGAATTATGATAGTTTTGTATTGATAATTGATATTGGGTATGAACCTTCAAGACATCAAAAGTATATAAAAATTAAGAAGAAACAAATAGTTGAGACCGGTCCCTTGTCTAATATTGGGCCAAATAGAGTCCAACTTAAACACTTAGGAGAGAGTAAGTCTTACCATCCACTATTATATTACACGTGAAGAAGAACTAGAAATTTTGAACCTAGTCTAGTTGAATTTAGCTTCAACAAGGAAGGCCTAACTAGACAAAGATATACAATAATGAGTGAAACTTTGATAATCTGGGTTCCACACCAAATTCAAATCCTTCAAATGACATTAATTGATTTAAATGATCAATAAATCCCTTGAGGATATTCCTAGAAACACCTTGATTGCTATTTTCCCAGATTGAAACAAAAAAGGTATATTTTGTATTCATTTTGAAAATGGAAGTACAATTGAGTTATGAAATTTTACATATACCTAGTAATAGTGTATTAAAACAAGGTGTATCTTCTATATCTATTGTCTTCTTTGTATTATATCTAAAATTCTCTGTACCCTTTCTTGTAGAAAACAAAAGAGTGCAACAAAGCTTCAGGTCTTTTCAAAATTATAAATAACTAAATGCAACTGTTCACAAATATTTACAATATAAAAACTAACAAAAATTAACACATTATCTAAATCATTCTAACTTCTCTTAGGAGATCCAACACCTCATTCTTGTTGTCACAATTCTCCCTACCCAGCACATTGACCATCTCCTGCAACATAGCTTTGTCCTCTTCCTTTTCAATATCCATGCAATCACTTTGATACCTGACATAACTCTTGTGCAACTCCCAGGTCACTGCATATAAGTTATTCATTATATCAAGATGATCCTCTTGTCCGTCTATCAAATCTAGTTACGTTAGTATTTGGGGATTTTCGTTGCCTACATCATTTTCGTTGCCTACATCATTGCCTAAATCCCATTTTCTCTTGTAATCATAACAGGCAAAAAAGATGATGTGATGTTAATCTAGTCACCTTCGAGCAAAATATAAAGTACACATTCAAGGTTCATTTAATTCCAAATGCTTTTCCCTGACATTTTGAGCATGCAAAATATTGAAATCTATAGTTTTCCTTTTGTATTCAATTCTCATACTTCACCAAAAAAGTATTCCTTTTCATATGTTTTGTCAGCTCAGTAATTGATTAAAACCGCATGCTTTGAAAAATAGGAAAAGAAAGTAATGTTCGTGTTTCATTAAAAATTATCATCATTTAACACCTCATGTTTCCACCCTTTTGTGATCCTACAAGAATTGTTATTTCGCAACCTCTTGCATTAAAAAATTGCTAATTCACTTCTTCTTATACCACCTCTGAAATAGATAAATTTCTCCATTTCGCAAATGGACACTCCATTGCATATGAAATGTCAAAAATAAATAATAATAATCTTGTTAAAGGGCCCTTGGTCTACTGGTGAAGTTGAAAGGCTCACAAAGAGACCACCAGGGATCAAGTCTTTTCAAATGCAAGGCCCCCAACATCTAGAAAGGAAGAGGTCAAGATCATGCCCTGGGCAAATTTGGCGGAATGGATACGCCTCAGTCCTTGGTTCTTAACCAAAGAGGCTAGGTGAAAAATCTTACCTCCATCAAAAAAAAAAAAAAAAATCTTTTATTGATGATTTTTTTGGAATGATGCTCAAAGCATTTTGAGTGTTCCATAAGGGTGACTTCATAAAATCTAATCAAACTAATAAATCCCTTATTTTTATCTTACAACATGATTGACAAAAAAAAACACTAAGAAATGATTTACTATTGTCTATGTGTATATGGAAGACTTATAGATGTAGAATCCAAACATGCCAAAGATACAACATAGTATATAAATTTTAATGTATATAGAGGGAAAAAACAATAAACCAAATAAGAAATGTTGCTCAATGGCACAAGAAATATTTACAACAGAAAATACAAAAAGATCCAAAGTGGTATTATATAACTTTAGAATGTGGGTGTTGTAGAAAGTATTTAGAATTTAGTTGATTTAATGTAATCCTTTTACATAGAATACATGATACATTACCCAAAAAAATATGGGATAAGTTTTTTAAACAATTAACATTAACAACTTACTTGCATATCAATGTTCAAACTACTAACTCGAGATATTGTGTCACAATATGATGGCACAAAAGTGGAATGATTTGGCTCTACATCTATTAATCAAGAAGAAATATTATGAATGTCTTAGAGATGGCCAAAGAACTCATACTAAACTATCTCTTATTTTTTGTGCAATAAAAACTAACTTTAGGCGAAGGCTCACAAACCAATACAAAACTTGCAATAACTTTTCAATAATGTATTTTATTGATAAGCTTTTGAAATTCTCTAGACCACAAAGACTATAAGGGGAAAAATATATGCAAAAATGGTTTCTTCATCCAAGGAACAAAAATTACCCATAGCATCAAATGGTTGCAATTTCCTTAAGGAGAGAAACACCCAACCTAGAAACTAGTGCTTAGGTGGGACACTTGTGCCTAAGTGGTACACAAATCCCTAAAATTTTGAATCTTAATTCTATGTTGGTATCCAATTATAGTACAAATGTTGTATCTAAGTTTTGTACTCTGATTCTAGTGCAAGAGTCTTTGTTAGTGAGAAATTCGTAGTTTAGGACTAGTCATTGGGACACCCTAAGCATAGAGGTATCACACAAAAAGTTTAGGATGCTATAGGCACCCTCAAATTTCAAATTGTGACTTGGGAAACAATAAGGAAAACTATTCCTTGGAGTACTAGAACCCTTCAAAATTAAAAAGGAGAGGATAGGGAGGTGTATAGAAAATTTCATGGTTCTCCCAACTCATGGTCTAAAGCTAAAACATGCAAGGGATAATATTATGTGAAACTATTTCACATTTCCAAATCTTTAAAAGATGTTACAAGAGGTCTTGAATTGACTTAGAAGCTTTGTGAAACACCCTAGAAGTGAGCCTCTAAGATTGAAACATTAACAGAAAAAATTCACAATGCTACCAAGGCTCATGTTCATTTTAAGCGCGTGATAAAAGTTTCAAGATTAATTTTACCAATGAAACATTCAAGAGTGAAAGTAAAGTAAAATTCATGCTTATTATCAACCCCAAGTCATTTAAGTATTTATATATCTATTGTCCCTTATTTCAATAACATTTCCTCTTTGAGCATAATTTAGAAATTATTATTACAATTACTTTTCTTAGGAACCAAATGTCCTTGATCATACAATTTGTTTTAAATGAAACTATTTTAACTGTGTAAACAAATAAAGAATCAAAGATCAATTTAATCTTTGTTCCATAGTCCTTTGATACCCAATTATAGATTCCATGTTAGCCATCTAGCCATATGATACACATAAAAAATCCCCCCCCCCCTGGTGTTGAGAGATAGTCTAGTGCAGGAGCACCCATGGATTAGAAATCTATGAAGGATTTTGCATTTATTTTACGAAATATATGTAATAAGATCTTTTGGGATAATTTAGATAATTATTTCAATCTAATGAAGTCATTTTATAAGCCTATTAAAGACATTAATCTCTTAGTGACCTATAAGGTCCTATTAAAGTTTGGAATTGATGTAATTTGAGTATTATTTACACTAACAAAGGTCAAGAATATGTGAACTATCATCTTCAGCAATAATACACTCTTGGAGAAATAGATATTCAACATTCAATTTTATACAAATTAGAACAAAATGGTGTCAATGGAAGACAAAATAGAACCTTGAAGGAGATGTTTATCTATAGAATTCATGTTCATTACCTTGGTCTAGGATCTTGGGTAAAAGTCATAAATTGTGTTGCACAAATTTTATAATTGAGTTTTTGACAAGGTATTGGAATTTTTTACTCTATTTACACCATACTGTTAAAGTAAACTAATTGTGAGGTATTTTCAAGTTTTTGTTGAATCATTTTTCAATTTATAGCTCTCCTTGGTAACATATTCCTCTAGAGAAAAAAAAAGCCATGGAACCTCAAATTAGCCTTACATATTTGTAAGATAACAAATAATGTTAATACTATCATCTCTTAGACCTAAAGAAGGGTGGACCCTTCATTGAGAGAATTGTTTTCATTGACAAAAGATATCCTAGCTCGACATCTCATCTTCTTGGATTTTCCTCTAAAGTGAACTCTAATGAAAGTGGCTCAAATGATTCAACTTTACCTTGCATTCATAAGTTTGCAAAGGTGCACAAGGTGATATTCTAAGGCTAAGATTTCTTTTCATTCCCTATCTTCTATATTGCTCCAATAGGATCAACGCACTCTATATCATTAGGTACATAAATTATTGAGAATCCTACTATAATGAAAGAATATATTGATAAATATTTGTGTGAATGTAATTTATGGGATAGAGTCCACTAATATGGTCAATAAATTTAGGGAGCTCATGTCCTAAATGCAATCTCTCATTACATTAGGAAGGAGATAGTACCTATTAGGCTTATGAATATTCAAGCATTGAATAGGTCTAAGGGTTTCTCTGTTTAGAAGGGTAGAACGATTGATTGATGTAATTTGGAATGAAGGAATCAAAGAAGGAAAAGATAAAATTTAATGAGGGTAATATCTATATGTAGACATATAACACACTAATAAAAAATTTGTAGGACCATAAATGAGTGAAAATCATGTAATTGACTTGAACACAAATTTATTGAAATAATTGGAATTGGAAGATGAAAAGGAGACAATTGGAATCTCCTTACCTTTTTCTAATTGCAGAGGTATACAATAATCTGATGGTTTTCATTGATGGAAATCATACATTCTTCGGTGAGATCTAAGGTGATCATCCAATAGATTCATTGGAAAACAAAAGACACATATTACGATCAGTGATCACTGAGTGAATATCAGTGAAAATATGAAAGAGTGATTGAATTGAAAAATGATTAAGGAGGTCAAAACTAGAAAGGCAATCACATTGGATAGTCAATTCCACAAGGTAATGGATAAGAAAAGACAAAAAGGATTACTTTTGAATAAGTAACAAGTTTTGACCAGTCCAAATGGTGGAAAGGTAAAACAAAGATGAAGGTTGCCCAGTTGAATCTAATAATTAAGATTTGTGAATTTTCTAAGAAGGTAAAGAGGCAAACAAAAAGATAAAATCAAGGGTCAAGATTAGCAAGAAAAAATATTACAAGTAAACATGTATGGTGATGAAATAAAAACATTAAGCCATTAAGGAAGAAGCAAAAAGTTGGGAAAGGAGATGTTGGAGTCAACAACAGGGGTTCAAATTCCCCACTGAATCTCATTAAGGATCAATATGGGAATGACTCTCTTGTTAAGGGGTCAAACCAAGATGTTGATTCCACCCATGCAACTCAAGCCAAGGTTTCTGCTAAGGACTCACCTACTCCTTCTAAAGGTGAGAAAATACAAAGGAAAAACATGAACATGAACATGGTGAGGATTGGTTTTCCCAAGGAGAAAATTGACCTTATAATTGGTGAGGTGGTCCCAAGAAAAGTGGACTTCCACAAACTTATTGATCCCTTAATCATTATACTCAGTGATTATACTAACAAGGAGAATATGGATGTACTTAATAATGTTGGGAACAATTTGCTGGATAATTTTAGATTCATTAAGTGGTTGTTTCATCAAGTCATCAACTTGAAGGATGGGAAGGGTTCTCAAGAGGGAAGGATTGGTAGGCACAAGTATCCTAATACTAAAGAGAGGGAGAATCCTATGGTTGGCTCTTTGATTGACATGTCAACTTTTTATAGGTTGGAGGCCAAGGTGTTGGAACTAGACAACAAGGTAAATAGCATTGAGAGCTCTCTGAAATGTATAGTTGATCAGAGTTATGAAACTATCAAGGTCTCCAATGAGCATGTTTGAAAAGTTGGAGGGTACTCCTAGGGAGAAGACTATTGTTGTTGTTCTTGGGGATCAAGGTGGTGTTACTGATAACAAAGAGGGCACTAGGAGGAGGACCAAAGAAAATATACAAGGAAAATGGTAGTGGTGGCCTCTTTGGACATCAGCGAAATCAAGAATGTTGCAAAGAAGACGGACCAGCTGGAGGAGCTGGCAATAGAGCCAATAAATAAAATGGTTTAATTCTCATTGGTGTCATTTTCTCTCTATTTATGTTGTATTTTATTTTAGCAGTGAGTATGTTGTCCTTTCATAGCTAGCTCTTGTTTGATTGTTGGCTTTGTCCTATTTTGCCTAATGGGCTTAATGTCTAATCTTTAAGTTCTCTTTATACATGGTTTCAGGTGCCTTCCAAAACTTGTTTTCTTAATCAAAGACAGGCTCTAAGATGGAAATCCACTAATAGAGTAGACTCTTAAAAGAGTCATGTAAATCATTTAACAAGGTAGATCTTATTTAAGTTGTGTGTACTTCTAACAAGGTATAAAGTCAATCCTAACAAGGTGAAACCTCAAAAAAAGTAGTTGTATTCTCTTAACTACACAAACTCATTTACTATAGTATAGTGAAGACTTGTGGGTACCAATTCTGTTGCAGTTTTTAACTTCTAACCAAGGGTTTTCATGTGACCAAAATTATTATGTCATCTATCACATGTGCATAAAGGTTTTCTCTTATTATGCTTTATTTGCAGATGTTGGTCATTTTTTTAATCATTTTGAATTTAGCTATTCAATTTTATAGATCAACAATAAAAGTTTGAAATTATTTTATTGTGCTAATTCACCCTCTCAGTACCTAGCAATCCTAACAGTTGGTATCAGAGCTCTAGTCCTCTTAATATTAAGCCTAATATCTTGTGGGAAAGACTCAAAATCATGGAGAGGTATATGTGTGAGAAAAAGCTAAACCAAAAAGCTAATTTGATTCAAGAACTACAACAGAAGTTGAGAAAAACCTTTGCAATAAGAATAAATCTTACTACGAAGCTAAATGAATGTCATGACTATATCAAACACATGAAAATTTTGTCAAAAGGTCTATGTCAGATAAATTTGACAAATCTATTGAAGAACTGGTGGGGGAAAATGAAAAGTTGAAAGAAAAAGTCAAAAATCTGAAACAAGAATTGAGAAGTAAGTCTGTTAGAATGTGTGAAGGCCTTGAAGGAAAAGGAGTTGCAGATGATGGAAATAGGGAAAAAAAGAATGTTATTAAGCATGAAAATTTCCATGCAAAGACTATGGAGAATCAAAAGATTATAACTAGGCTAAACGAGAAAAATGAGAGACTAAAAGGAGAACTTAAAACAAAGAAAGATGTAAATGTGAAGCTAAGGCAAGACATTAAAGAGCCTACAAAAACTAGATGAACAATTAAAGGACCAAAGAAAGCCTAGTGATACAATTGGTCTTGGATGCAAAGGTTAAAAGGCATACATTATCACTGAAGCAGCAAAGAAAAATTCAAGAAGCATCAGAATAGTCCAAAGGCAATCATGAGCAACTTAAGTAAACAGTTTGACAAAGCTACTTGCTTTAAATGTGGAAAGATTGATCATAGTGCAAATGTGTGTAGAGGCAAAACCATTTAAAGGTCAAACTCATTTGAATGTCATTGTTATATTCTTCAAAAGTATGCACACGCTATCTATGAGTATAGATTCAAGCCTGCAAACTTTAATAGTAAATCATGGTTATTGTTACAAATGCAATAATTATGGACACAAAGCTAAGAAATGCATATCTAAGACTTATCAGTCACTAGTTCAATCGATAAAGACTAATAGAAGGGAATGACAATTCAATCGATATGCCTTGTATGTAGAAAATAAGGAATGTAAAAGAGAATTCCTAGTTTAGGGCACGAGGAAATAATTCTAAAAATTATCTACCAGTGTTATGTTTTCAATGCAATAAGTTTGGACATATTTCAAAAGGTTCTAGGTTTAGGAAGGAGTCACCTTATCAGTCACATAAATGAAAGACGAAGAAGCCTATGAAATTGAATGATATCAAAATTGAAATGAAAAAGACTTTGATAAAGATGGAAGATAAACATAAATAGGAAAATTCATATGCTGAAACATCACTATCTTCTGGTGCAGTGAACTCATCTTAAAACTAAGAAGAGCATTTTCTTAGAGGGAGCATGTATAAAAGAAAACTATCTATCAATCCCCATAGTAGCGAAAGGGAGATAAGATGCTAAGGTATATGATCTTGAAATTTGAAAAATCTAATTAGCTATATGTTGAGCAATAAGAAAATTTCTTAAGCCACATTTAGTTGCAGTCAATCATATCTATTGAAGACAGAAGTGATCGATAAAGTATTCCTAAACCAATGACAAAACACTATTCTTACCATTAGTAAATGTACTATTTGAAATGTTAGAAGTGGTCATTTATATCTCTCAATGATAAATAGTTGTACTGTAATTCATTTCACAAATTTGCTTTCGTGTGTTTACTCAAGAGATACAATGACCACTGTGTAACAATTGATCAAGAGAGATACTAAGAATTATGCAAGAGAATTATGCTTGAGATTATCATCAGCCCTAACTGATCATTAACAAGCTGCCAGTTTTGATTACTATTGAATATTATTTCTTTCAAAAACAATGGAAAAGAATCTTGAGATAATGACTTTCATCAACAACAAGGAGGAATTGAGGCTAGTATATACACCTTAGCTAAACTAAAAATTTGAAGTAGACATGGTTGAAGCATTATCTCCAATACCTTTGGGAGTTCTACAACTAGAAGATATTAAGCATTTATTCACTGCAAGATTGAGAAGTTGGCAACTGAAACAGTCAAAAGTGATAACAAGAACATGAGCTCGAATGATGTATTGAAGAATGAGCACAAGCATATATAGTTATAAGGTTTAACTTATATTGTAGACATTCCCACTAAGTTTGACCTAGTTTACAAAAGGATTCTACTAAGTCAAATGCATGACCATTACATGTGGTTGGAAAAACCGCACAAGCTGCCAAAAATTGATGAAGGGTGCTCCCCCTAAAACCATGAACTCATAATAGAAAAAAAGAAACAACAACAAATGTAAGAACAAAATATGGACTTCTTATTTGCGCCAATAATGTGAAATTACAGAATTCCCAAGTACAATATGCTAACCCACATGGGTGCCTTCATTACAATAATCTACAAGACTAAGTTGTGTACTACAACCTAGAGATATTCTAGACAATGTTCGAGTCTTTCTTAAATAGGCAATTTTATGTCGCCCGAGAAGGTTCTAGATACTCAAACTTAATACCTAGGGCCAATAGACCCTAACAATACATGTAGAGTCAGTCAAATACATCATTGACAATTATTTTAGATATTTTGGGTAGCCCAACTTTGAAAGGTTGTAACTCACGAACCTCTACTTCGATTGGCTATTATAACCACTTTTCAGAAATGCCAACTCCTAATCTATATGATCAAAATTGCACAAACACCCTTTCGTCAAATTTTTGAACCTCATAAAGGCAATCTAAGGCCTCTAATGATAAGCCTGAAGATTTTTCTGCAAATTTTTCCACCAAAAATTTGCAATAACTTCTTTGATACTTAAGCTGGAGCAATGAGATTTGTATGGTAGTCTTATAAGTCTAAAATGAACTTTAATGTAGAAAATGAGAACATTTTGAGCTCGTATGAAAAACTTACTAAAAATAGCAAATTCTCATAAATAGTAACCACCTTGCCTACTAGTCCTTAAAATAGAAAAGAACAAAAAGAAAATATTTTTGGGTGATGTAAGATTTTTCTTACACTCAAGATGCTCCTGCATCAGACACTCGAGGTAATTTGAGAAGTGACTTCATCACATCTCAGGTGTTCAAAAGAAAACCATGACTGTTGACCTCCACCCTTGCTAGCCATGATGAATCCTCTACTACCCTCCCTTTGCATTTGACCAAGTATTCTTCATAAGTTATGTTCCTTGTACTTTTTCCAACATGACTATCCAGTATCTCCTCAATCTACTTTGTAATGAAACTAGCTACTGGAATGCTCCACTACACTTCTACAACTTCATCCCCTCACCTCCTTCATAATACTTTGTCAAATTTGAAATATTAAACAATGGTGAAATATTCAGTTCAGCAAGCAACTCCACTTCATAAGCATTTCCAGAATCATGTCTTTTCACTATCTTGCACAGTCCAAACTTCTTCAACTTATTATATGTACCCACTAGAAAATGCCCATTTCTCAAATGAATCATGACTTCATCTCCAATCTAAAATTTCTTATACCTCCTTTTAACATTTGCCTTAGCCTTAGCCTTAGCCTTTTCAGTATGCAAGCATAACACATGAAAAGATCAACACATGATACAGTGATTTACATGGAAACCCAATTTGGAGAAAACCACCAGTAACATGCTACTCAATTCTCACTCTTCTGAAATGATGCCCTATGAGAGGTCTGCCTTGTTAAAGGCTACAACACACTGTTAAATGTGACCTTGTTAAAGGATTTAACCACCCTGTTAGAAGTGGTTCTGGTTAGAGGACTTTAAAACATTCACTTGGAATGCCACCCTATTAAAGGATTTACAAATGGTTCTTAAACCAACCTAAGTCCATAGGATTTTTACCCTAACTGATACAATTGTTGAGTAACAATAAGGGGTATTGACCTAATTACAATTCACAACTTATCTTGCAGATTTCATATCTCTATTTAGCTCTTCACATTGTCTGGCTTTCAATCTATGCTACTCTTGATAGCTTGCCCTCTTTTCAAGCTTGGTCTCCTTGGTTCTTCAGGCTCAATGTACCAGTGCAATCTTCCTTTTGACCACTAATTGAAGCAGATTCTCTATGCTCTGTTCTTCCTTCTCCTTGATGTCTTCTACTTGACACCCTTCAAACACTTCGCAATTTTTCGACACTCCAGCAACTCTTACTTCTTGGTCTATGACTCTTTAAATAGAAGTCTAGAATTTCTTTTCCCACTCGATTCTTCCCTCTTTTGATTTCTATTTGAATGGGTTAGGTAGGATTCATTTTATCTAACCTATATTTTGTTCCTTCTGGAAACATCATGAAGAATCCTTTTGAATTCACTCAAGAACGGTTTACATAGAATTATGTGCCACCATCTCATCATCCTTATCCTCCAACTGGTTCACAAAATTCAAGGTAAAAAACTTGTCATCTCAGATTTGGTGAATCTTTAACTTTTCAATAATGCAGCAGCTCAGCACTATTGAAATTCTAGTGCTCAGCAGATACTATGTTCCTCAACATCAACTACATTTTACTGATGCTAGGCACCTACTGTGGATTCACTCGGCATCCACTAAGTTTTTTTTAATGCTCAACACCTATTACTTTGTTTGGCATCGAAACACGCTCGGCTCCTTCTATATCACTTGGCACACATTAGATTTTTCATTTGCTCAGCTCTAACTAAAAATTTGCTTGGCTTGAACTAACTTGCTCGGCACTTACTAATGAACTTAGTTTAAGCTTTGCAGTCAATCTTGTTCCAACTTATTCCTTTAATGTTTCTAACTATGGCCAACGTCTATATCATCAAATATTTTATCAATACATCATTTAACCATTGTCTTAACTAATCCTTGCACTTCATTATTAAACCATAACTCAACCTTTCCCTTAGGTGCTTTTGTTACATTTTGTTGATTAAATCATCTTCATCAATCAACTAAGTGATAGTACTTGGATCTTACAAGAAATTGTCATTCCAACTACTAGTAGGTTTGACATCAATGACAAAACAATGATTGAAAATATTATTTTAACAATGATCTCCCTCTTTCAATCGATCTTCTCCTTACAATGATCTTTTCAATCAGATTTCCAACAATCTCCCTCTTTGGCATTGATGAAAAACCAAACCGATCAACCAAGATAACAAAATGCTAACTAGGTTAAAAAAATTAATCAAATGCCAAAAAGAAAACTTTATTCAAAATTATTCATTATCATTATATCAGCATCATAAGTTAACTTATGACTCCCTCTGAATTCTTTTGTTAATACGTTGTCTTCCTCTAATTGACTCTTGCCTTTACTAATTTTCTCCTTCTAAGCTGCTATTTTCTTTTTCATAACTAAACATTCTTTTGCTTTACTGATTCCCTCTTACATTATCTCCCTCTGTATGCATTGCTCATCTTCTGCTATTCTGGTATCTAACAACTTCTCTCTCTGTCCATAAATTTGATCAGTTTCTTCATTATTCTCCCTCAATCTTCATTCTTTTTCATTCTTCTCCCTCAACTGTTGATCATTTTTCTCACTCTTTGACAACAATGCTAAAGACATACTGTTTCAGCATCTTAACATGCAAGTTTAGCATTTGTAGGTACTCCAATTTCTCCTTCTATCACCTTACTTGTGACTGATTTTGAATTTCATCACTTTGATTACTTCAGGCATGATCCTAAAATAAACGTCATCTGCATCAATGTGTAATATTTCAATAATTAATTCATTTGATGCAGGGTAGTCTTTTTTTATCTTAAGTAGCCTTGGCTAGGGGTATCACCCCGAACTTAACTCTAAGATACTCAAAAGCATCTTTAGGTAGTGCTTTTGTGAAGATGTTAGCAATTTGTTCTTTTGAGTTGACATATTCCATCCTTACTTGCTTGTCTTCCACCAATTCTCTTACATAGTGATACTTAATTGCAATATGCTTTATTTTGGCATGCATTACAGGATTCTTTGATATGTTCATGCCACTTGTATTATTACAATCAAATATCACAAGCTCATTTACCTCTTCTTTCATGCCTTGCAATAGATGTTTGATCCATACAATATTAGTACAATTGATAGTAGTTGCAACATATTCAACTTCT
The DNA here is from genome assembly GCA_028749045.1 of Cupressus sempervirens. Taxonomy (NCBI): domain Eukaryota; kingdom Viridiplantae; phylum Streptophyta; class Pinopsida; order Cupressales; family Cupressaceae; genus Cupressus; species Cupressus sempervirens. The sequence goes on from CM053787.1 coordinate 331,172,266, forward strand.
GTTGTTGACTATGAGGTATAACTTTGTTTTTTGTTGGTCCAAGTAATCATGCTTTTTCCCAAGAAGAGTGCTCCTCCACTGGTGCTTTTCCTGTCATCAATATTAGCTCCCCAATCTGCATTAGTGTAGGCTCTCAACTCAAACTTGTCACTTCTCTTGTAGTATAAGCCAAAGTTATCAGTTCCTTTTAGGTACCTCAGTATTCTCTTTACTGCCATTAGATGATTTCCCTTGGATTTGCAAAAAATATTGCCACTATTCCAATAGCTAATGCAATGTCTAGTCTACTATGTACAACATACTGCAACTTTCCAATCATTGATATATAAATTATCTGATTTACTTCAGCTAACTCATCATTCTTGGATAACTTATGTATTGTTACCATTGGTGTGTTGACTAGTTTTGAGTCTTCTAATCTGAATGTCTTGAGTATCTCCTTGATGTATTTTGATTGGGTCACAAATATGCCATGCTTTAATTGATGTACTTGCAATCCAAAAAAAAATTTGATTTCTCCAAACATTGACATCTCAAACTCATGTTTCATTTGATCAGCAAAATCTTTGCATAGAATATTTTTTCCTCCAAATATTATATCATCAACAAAGATTTCAGATATCAAAATATCTTTACCTTTTTCTGCCTTGATATACAGGTTGTTGTCATATGTTCTCTCAAATCCTATCTTCACAAGATATTTGTGCAATCTCTCATACCATGCTCTAGGTGCTTGCTTTAGACCATAGAGTGCTTTATGCAGTTTGCAAACCATATCCTTGTTCTTGTCATCAACAAATCCCTTTGCTTGTTCTATGTAGACTTCCTCTTCCAGTATACCATTCAGAAAGGAAAACTTGACATCCATTTGGTAGACCTTGAAACCTTAGTAAGCAACATATACAAGTAGTGTTCTTACTCCTTCCATTCTTGCAACAAGGAAAAATGTTTCCCCATAGTCTAGTCCTTCTTCTTGTGCATAATCTTTGCAAACTAGTCTAGCCTTGTTTCTTGTTATCTCACCATTATCATCAAATTTGTTTCTAAAAATCCATTTGGTACCAATTACATTTTAATCATCTGGTCTGGGAACTAAGGTCTAGGTTTTCTTTTTCTCAATCTAATCTATTTCCACTTCCATAGCTTTATACTAGTTATCATCTTGTAGTGCATCTTTCACTATTTTGGGCTGAACCTTGCTCAGCAGACATGATTTGTTCCTTAGTCAATTCCTTGTCATTGGTCTGCATCTTTGTCACCAATGATTTGTTCTACACGGTGACATCTTCTCACATACTTAGCTAGTCTTGGTTCTTTCATTCTTCCATATTTGGTCCTCCAGCTTCAGAGTCATTTTTCTCTTCTTCATATAGTATTTCATCATCTCTTTCATGTGTACTATTTTCAGAGTCAGAATGTGCATTTTATTCATTCTGTAACTCAACCTCTAAATGCAACTCGATATTCATTGGTTGTGACTCGACTGATACTGAAATTTTTTATTGATTCCCAACTTGATTTGCAGCTTCATCTTCAATAGTCATTCCTTCATAAAAGTATACGAAGGATCTATAATCTTCTGGTTTCTTGGATTCATCAACTTGAACTTCTGCATGCTCATCAATTTTTACATTTGCACTCTCTACAATCAAATTAGTGTTAGTATTCAAACACTTATATGCTTTGCTTCTAGTGGAGTATCCAAGGAAGGATCTTCATCACTTTTTGCATCAAACTTATCATTTCTAGTATCTTTAAGAATATAGCATTTGCAACCAAATATTTTGAAATCTTTTACATTAGGTGAGTGACCATACCATAGTTCAAAAAGTGTTGCATTTGTTCCTTTCTTGACTTGGACTCTATTTAGTGTGTAAACAACAGTAATTACAGCTTCTCTCCAGTACTTTAGAGCAACATTTTTCTCCATCATCAATGTTCTGGCATAATCTATCACTGACCTATTTTTTCTTTCTGCAATCTCATTTTGTGGGGGAGTTTTTGGTGCTGATGTTTTCCTTTTGATACCTTTATCATTGCAAAATATCTCAAATTCCTTTTATGTAAACTCTCCTCCTCTATCTGATCTTAGGCACTTTAGACTTTTACCTATTTCCTTCTCAACCCTGCCCAATTACCACTTAAACATTTGAAATGCATCAGATTTTTGCTTTAAGAATATGGCAATCATCATCCTAGAAAAGTCATCTACAAATAGCATTATGTATCTATCTCCTAGGTAGCTTTGCACTTCTATTCGCCCACATAAGTCAGTATGGACTAGTTTTAGTACTTCTTTGGAAGTGTCAATTTTTGTTCTGAAGATTGATTTGGTCATCTTTCCTAGTTGACATTGTTTGCACATTGTGCTTTTAGGCTTCTTCAGTTTGGACAAACCTTTAACTTTCTTCTTTTTGCTTATGTTAATCAGATTTTCAAAGTTAACATGACACAGCCTTTTATGCCATAACCACACATCATCAAATTTAACAAGACAAGTTGCATCTTACATATTTAGGTAAAACAAATTACTTTTGGTTTGCTCACCTTTTCCTATCAAATTTCCATCAATGTCAGATTTTGACAGTTTTATTTCCAAATTCTACTTTGCAACCTACATTGCCTAACTTTGATACACTCAGCAAATTGTAGTTCAATCCTTCAACATAGTATGCATTATCACATGAAATTTTCTCTGCAAGTTTAATTGAACCTTTTCCTTTGATTTGACATGGAGCATCATTTCCAAATCTAACACTATTTCCATCATACTAAGTGAAGGTAATAAACTTACTTTTGTCTCATATCATGTAATGTGAGCATCCATTGTCTATGATCCACTTATCATTCTTGTTTACACATGTTGCCAGTGTTGTTGCCTCATCTTCATCTAATTCTTCCTGCATCGCTACATAGACTACTTCATCATCATTCTCATCAGAATCTTCTTCAACAATGTAGCATCTTTTTCCTTTATCCTTGTAATCTCTGCTATCATCTTCTGTTTTGCTCTTATACTTATTTCCTTCTTTTGTAGTTCTTCTTCTATGTACACCTTGCAACAATATATCCTACTTCATTGCAATTGAAACAAATGATAGGAAGCTTACTTTTGAATTTACCTTTTCCTTTGTGGAATCTTTTTGCTAGTAGTGCTTCCAATTGTTCCACATCTTCTTCACCTGTTTTGTTGTCACTGGATGCATGTTTTCCTTTTCTACTCTTCTTCTTTGATTTCACCTCCTCAGTATATTTCAATGTTAGTTTGGCCTTGAAAGCAGATTCAAGATTCTCAAGTCTGTAGTTATCAAAGTTGGATAACTCAAATGCAATAAGTCTTCTCACTATAACTTCAAAGGTTAGTGTGTTTCCTGGCACACACCTTAGCTCCTAGATGGTTGAAACTCTAATAGCATAAATGGGGAGCAAAGTTCTTAAATATTTTCTATTAACAGTATCATCATCTAATGACCACCTAGACTTCTTATTGCACTTACCACTTCTTTCATTCTAGAGGCATATTGAGCAGCATTCTCGCCTTCCTCCATTTTCATGTCATCAAAATTTCCTTTGAGGCTTTCTCTATTTGCTCTCTGAACATTCTGATCTCCTCCATAGATATCTGATAGGGCTTTCCACATCTTGAATACAGTGTCACAACCTTTGATGTCATCAAATTCAGCATAACTGAGTGCAGAGGCAATCTCCAGCATTACCTGATTGTGCTCCTTCCTTTTGTTCAAATCATCTGCAGAGAGGAATCCAGCTAGATCTACATGTTCTACTCCAATTGAGGTTTTTACATAATCGCCTATTGATCCAAAGTGTAGTTTCATTAGACTTTTCCATGCAATGAAGTTGTTTTTGTTGGGCTTGGGAACTTCTCTCTTGGACATCTTGATCTTCCTACTTCTAGTACCTTGAAACTAAATCAGTAAATGGCTCTGATACTAATTATTAAAAAAAATTTAGAATAACTGAGAGGGGGGGTGAATCAGTTATTCAAGGTCCAAATGTCCAATTCAAACTTTTCATCAAGTAAAGTGAGCCTAATAAATTATTCATTCATCCAAGTTAAACATTCATATTTAGCAAGTTATTGTAAATCAGTACGCAAGCATAACACATGAAAAGATCAACACATGATAGTGATTTACGTGAAAACCCAATTTGGAAAAAACCACCAATAACATGCTACTCAATTCTCACTCTTGTAAAGTGATGTCCTGTGAAAGGTCTGCCCTGTTAAAGGCTACAACACACTGCTAAATGTGACCTGGTTAAAGGATTTAACCACCTTGTTAGAAGTGGGCCTAATTAGATGACTTTAGAAAATTTACTTAGAATGCCACCCTATCAAAGCATTTAATAATGGTTGTTAAACCAACCTAAGTCCATAGGATTTTTACCCTAACTGATACAATTGCTAGAGAGTAACAATAAGGGGTTTTGACCTGATTACAATTCACAACTTATCTTTCAGATTTCAAATCTCAGTTCAACTCTTCACATTGTCGGGCTTTCAATCTCTATTACTCTTGACAGCTTGCCCTCTTTTCAAGCTTGGTCTCCTTGAGTCTTCATGCTAATTGTACCAGTGCAATCTTCCTTCTGACCACTAATCGAAGCAGAGTCTCTGTGCTCTATTCTTTCTTCTCCTTGACACCCTTCAACCACTTCGCAATTTTTTGGCACTCCAGCAACTCTTACTTCTTGGTTTGTGACTCCTTAAATAGAAGTTTGGAATTTCTTTTCCCACTCGATTCTTCCCTCCTTTGATTTCTATTTGAATGGGTTAGGTAGGATTCATTTAATCTAACTCACATTTTGTTCCTTCTAGAAATATCATGAAGAATCCTCTTGAATTCGCTCAAGAACAATTTACATAGAATTTTGTGCCACCAACTCATCATACTTATCCTCTAACTGGTTCACAAAATTCAAGGTAACAAACTTTTTGGCTCAGATTTGGCGAATCCTTGACTTCTCAATAATGCAGTAGCTTGGGACTATTGAAATTCTGGTGCTTGGCACACACTGTGTTACTCAGCATCAACTACGTTTTACTGATGCTCGGCACCTAATGTGGATTCACTCGGCATCCACTAAGTTTTTCTAATGCTCGGCACCTATTACTTTGCTTGACATCTAAACATGCTCGGCTCCTATATCACTCAGCACACACTAGACTCTTCATTTTCTCGGCACTAGCTAAAAATTTTCTCGGCTTGAACTAACTTGCTCAACACTTACTAATGAACTTAGTTTAAGCTTTGTAGTGAAATATTCCTTTAATGTTTGTAAGTGTGACCAACCTCTATATCTTCAAGTATGTTATCAATACATCATTTAATCATTGTCTTAATTGATCCATGCACTTCATTACAAAACCATAACTCAACCTTTCCCTTAGATGCTTTTGTTACATCTTGTTGATTAAATCCTCTTCATCAATCAATTAAGTGATAGTACTTGGATCTTATACGAGACTGTCATTCTAGCTAATATAGTAGGTTTGACATCAATGACAAAACAATGATTGAAAACATTCTTTTAACAACAATCTCCCTCTTTCAATCAATCTTCTTCTTACAATGATCTTTTCAATTAGATTTCCAACATACAATCCACTTAAATTCTTTCTTATCCCCTCTCATTATTTCAGTCAACGGTCCACAAATATTGCTAAAACCTGTTATGAACTTTCTGTAAAAATTGGTCAATCCATGAAAAGATCTTACCTCATTTGTACTCTTTGGAGTAGGCCATTCAAGGATAGCCCTCACTTTCTCTAGATCCATTTTTAGACCTTTTTTTGAGACTACAAATCCCAGGTATGCCAAATCCTTTACAAAACTTTACTTCTTTAGGTTTATCAGCAACTTTTCTTCTCTCAACTTATCAAACACCTTGCGAATATGAATCAAATGCTCCTCCAATGTCTTACTAAAAATATATATATCATCTAGGTAAACAAGGACAAACTTTCCCAAAAACTCCTTTAGTACCTCATTCATAAGTCACATGAAAGTGCTCTGTGAATTGTTTATCCCAAAAGGCATGACTAAACATTTGTACAGTCATTTTTTCTTGAAAGCAATCTTCCACTCATCACATTCTTTGATATGAATCTAATGGTATCCACTCTTTAGATCTATTTTTGTGAAATACTTAGCTTCACTCAAACAGTTCATGATATCGTTCATCCTTGGCAATGGAAATTTGTACTTAATTGTGATCTTGTTCATTGCACGAGAATATGTGCACATCCTCCATTCTTCATTCTTCTTTGGTGTTAATACGATTGGTACAACACATGGACTCAGACTCTCTCGAATCAACCCCTTTTGTAAGAACCCATGTACTTGTCTGTTCAACTCTTCACTTTCTGTTTGTGTCATCCTATGCATTGCCTTGTTTGGGAAACTAGCTCTTGGAACCAAATCCTGGTGACTGATCCTCCTTATTGGGGGTAATCCATCAGGTACATTAACTAATAAAATATCAGAAAACTCTTCCAACATATTTGCAACTTTTGTAGGTATCTCTTCTACTTCTTCTTTACTATCTTTTGGAATTATAGAAAAATACATGCTCATGCTTCATACCTTTGAGAAACTCTTTTCCATCAACAAAACATATTCTTGCAGCACTTTGTACCTCTTCTTTCTCCTTCAACGACTTCAACTTATGCTTCACTCCATCCTTGGTCAAAGTGTAGGTATTTGCTTGCCCATCATGTACAGCATGCTTGTCAAACTATCACAGCCTACTCAACAACATATGACATATGTCTATAGGTATGATATCACATAATACCTCATCCTGGTAGCTTCCAATCTTGAACTCACTGAGCATTGCTCATTGACCATGACCATGTGGGTTATCTTGCACCCAAGCAGTACAATATGCACATGGGTGTTTCTATCTCTTCAGCTTCAACTTCGTGACCATCACTTTTGACACCAAATTTTTAGTATTTCCACCATCAATGATCACATCACAACACTTATCTTTGCATCTACACCTTCTGTGAAACAAACTCCTTTGATCAGGTTCATTCTCACCACTCAACAGGACTCTTATGTTAACTAGGACTTCTCCTCTTTCAAAATTTTCATAATGTGAGGATTTGGCATCTTCATCAACATGTGTAACTATATCATTGCCTTATTATCTTTGATCTATCCTTCCTTGGCACTAGGAACATTCAAATGCTCTAGGACCTTCTCCGCAAAGAAAACATTTCCCACAGAAGCCTCCTCTTCTAGATCCTTGTCCTTTGCCTCTTCCTCTCTGATCTCTATTGTTCTGATCATGGAAATGATTGGAATTGTTTCTCATCTAATTCTGACTGCTACTTCTAGCCTTATCCTTTTTTTTATGATCATTATTACAGCCTCCATAAGATCGTCCGCCAAATCTTCCATCACGACCTCTTCCACTATTCTTGTTGTCAAACTTCGTGCTCAGTTTTTACTCAACTCTTAGGAAAAACTGGCATGTCTCCTCAATACTATTCATTCGAACCAGACTTGGCTCATCTTGAATACTTGGCCTTACCTCATTTCGATAATGGAGCACTTTCTCCTTATCAAGTTCTGCATGGTCGGTTCTAATGAGAACTCGATAGAACTCTTCGATATACTCTTGAAATAGATTTTTTCACTTGCTTCAATCGTTGCATTTTATACAGCAAATCAAATTCATAATCCACAGGAATCAACTATCACTTCAATTTAGCTATCATTCGATCTCATCTAGTGATTTTTTCCTTTCCCTTTCTATTTCGCACCCACTGAACCTCCTATCCCCAGATTTTTGCATGTCCCTCCAGCTTTGCCTTCATAAACTTGACCCCATCATGATCCTTAATATCTTCATACTCAAAGTATTCCTCCAATTCATTGATCCAATTGATTAGGTCCTCTTTCCTAAAAACTGGGAACCTCAAACTTAGGTCTTCTTCCAATCTTGGAGATGGCCCTAAAAGCCTCTCTGCCTCTAGGTTTAAAATTGTCTCTACTTCGACATTTTCTTCTACTTCGACCTCATCCTCACTTTCATCTCTCACAAGAAGATTTATTCCTATGTGCATTTTTTCTTCCAATCCTTGCAATTGTCTTTGGAGGGCTCTGACCTCTTAATGGAGGCATTTTCGCACTTTCACTAAAACCCTAGTGCAAACTGCCTCACAATTGGCAATATGTCTACTAGCTCAGCCAAAACCATGGTCTTGGTTCGAGCTGCCTCACAATCAGTGATCTATCCACACACTCAAGAACTCTAACTTTGATACCACTTGACAAAGGGTGCTCCCTTAAAACCATAAACTCATAACAAAAATAAAGAAATGTCAACAAATACGAGAACAAAATATGGACTTCTTATTTGTGTCGCAAATGTGGAGTTATAGAATTCACAAGTACAATATGCTAACCCACATGGGTGCCTTCATTACAGTAATCTGCAAGACTAAGCTTTGAACTACCACTCAAAGTTGCACTAGACAATGTTCAGGCATTTCTTAAATTGGAAATTTTATGTCACCTGGGAAGGTTTTAGATGCTCAAACTTAATACCTAAGGCCGACAGACCCTAACAATACATATACAATTGGCCAAATACATCTTTGATAATTATTTTAGATATTTTGGGTAGCCCAACTTTGAAAGGCCATAACTCATAAACCATTGCTCCGATTGGCTATTTTAACCACTTTTTTGAAATGCCAGCTCTTGATCTACAGGCTTCGAATCACGAAAGTGCTCTTACATCGAGTTTTCAAACCTCATCCAAGCACTCTAACACCTCCAACGGTGAGCCCAAAGATTTTTCTACAAATTTTTCCACCAAAAATCTGCAATAACTTCTCTAATACTTAAGCTAGAGCAATGAGATTTTAATGGTAGTCTTATAAGTCTAAAATGAACATTCATGTAGAAAATGAAAACATTCTAAGCTTTTATGAAAAACTTACTAAAAATAGCAAGTTCTCGTAAATAGTAACCACATTGTCTACTAGTCCTTATTAAAATAGAAAAGACTGAAAAGAAAATATTTTTGGGTGATGCAAGATTGCTTTTACACCCAAGATGCTCCTACATCAAAAATAATCATTCATAGAGTGACATCACATTCTGAAGGAAAGGACTGCACAATAAGAAAGATCCCAACACTCCAAGTACTTGAATGTGAAGGTCCTTCCACCTACAATATTTGAAATCCTACCACTGTTGCATCTTTTGGAGATTAAAAACTGGATAGAATTTTTGGATTTTCCATGAGTTTGGCAAGGAATGAGCATTTCCTCATGCAAGGGTGGATGATAACTAGGGCTAAAGTCTCACCCAGCTACCATGCAACCTCATTGAGCTAACACAATGGAAGCAAACAACTAAGAGACAACACCAAAAGGAGAGAGAACTATAAGTATTTTATTAATTTAGAAATTTACTGCATACATGTCAGATTATAAGGCCTTCTCAGTTGCAACCAAATACAAAGATTCAATTACAAAAAAGGTTCTTCATGTATCACGCATGATTTGGGATCTCCAAATTCCAACTCTAAACCCTAACTCATTCATGCTAAACCTAAGATTCAATACCCCTATTTATACTTGCCAAAATAGCTTACAGAAGATTCTAGATTTGTATTGGATAAAGAAACAACCTAAAATAGGTCCACACACTTCCCAATGATTGATCTCATACATTGAATCTAGACCACAAATTAAATACACAAGTTGGCTCTCAAAGAAGAACCAAACAGACAACTCGATCAGCAAAGTAGCAAGACATCATTGAATAGACTCAGATAAGCTATTAAGCATACTCGGTGAATGAAGGAAGAATCACTCAATGAAAGATGCAATTAATTACTCAACAAACATGTGCATCGAGCCAAGTCAAGAAAACTCGATGAAAGAAGATAGAATGACCCCATTGAGAAAACAACAACAATGGCTACCGAGTAGATCTAAAGAAGTAATAGAGTAACTCCAATCCAAACGAGCATGATAACCAAGTCACCGAAGATGCTCTTACTTTAGATACCCAAGACTAAAAGAAATGATTCTCCAAATCATGAACATATCACAACCTGAGTTGAATCAAACTCAGATTGAAAAATCAACGCAACATCCTCAATAGGTATGTTTTTCCACTAAACAAAATAATCCACATAATTGTTTCCTCTTGTGCTCTTACCAACCCTTTGATTCAATATCTATTCAATCTCTTCAATCTGCTTCTTAGGAAGATCACTCAATATGATAACTTCCTCATCAAATTCATAATACTTATATAAATCAGCAACATTGAATATAAGTGATATATCCTTGTCATCAGGTAACTCAACTTCATAAGCATTACCAATGTCAAATCTCCTCAAGATCTTACAAGGACCAAACTTCTTCATCTTCAACTTACTATATGATGGGGACACAATCCAAGAACAGAATGGACACAACAGAAAAGGGAAATTGTATTAACTGAAAAATAAGCTAGTACATTCAGTACAGAGAAAATAAACTTCAAAACATGCCCTAAGGGCTTACAATAGCATAAATGTGGAGATAATTTCTCCTTTCAGTACCTCCTCTCAAACTCCACTCCGAACTGCCTTTTACAATGCCAAAAATCTCCTTAAATAGACCCCGGAGGGTTAAGGACTAAGAGTACATTCTAGAAAGTGCTAGTAGGCATCCACCAACCAAATAAAAGGTTCCAGAAGTTGTGTTATAAGTCGACACAAATCTAGAAGAATCCAAAAACAGTAACCGAACTTCCGAGAGGCATAACTTTTGAACCATAGCTTCGATTGATGAACCGTTTACATTTTCAAAAAGCTCTCGAAGCGCTCTATAGTCCTATGGACCAGCTTTGCTCGTCCCCCATTTTTTGGCCCTTTTAGAGGTCATTTAATACCCCTAACCTGACTTTGAAGCATTCTTAGGAGGTCTCCACAGCCCGAAAAATTGCAATAACTTTCAAACCGTGGGGCCTTTTGACCTGATTCTTTTTTTGGAATGCTCTAAATTACAATTACATTCATCTAGCCAATTTACACCTCCTAGTTCACTAAAATGATGGCTCAATTACATACTCCTATTTTTTCAAGATTTACACGAACACTGATAGTGGAACTGTGAGAGTTGGAACCTTTATTTGACCCAAATGGGTATCCAAAAATGAAAACACATGAAATAGAAACTAAGTCTAAGTATATTTTTTTGGGTGACACAGGATTGCCCTTATACCTCTGGATGCTCCTGCATCAAACACCCAGGATAGATTGAAAAGTGACCCTGTCACTTTATGAATGGTAGAGGAAATCCCAAATGGGAAATCTCAGCTGCTGAAATCCAAGTTGAGTCCTCGATCGGTCATCCTTTCCATTTGACCAAATACTCTTCATACTGCCTATTTCTGGTACTCCTACCCACACGATGATCTAGAATGTCTTTTATCTCCTCCTTCTTAGAAGCAGGAATTGGACATGGCTCTAACACCAGCTCCTCATCTACACCATCATCATGATACTCTGTTAAATTTGCAATGTTGAAAATGGGAGAAATGTGAATACCATCTGGCAGCTCCACTTCATATGCATTTCCTGAGTCATGTTTCTTCAAAATTTTGCAGGGGCCAAATTTTTTCATTTTCAGCTTGTTGTAAGTACCGGCTGGAAATCTTTCTTTTCGTAAGTGCACCATGACTAGATCCCCTACTTGAAATTCCTTGTGTCTTCTCCTTTGATCAGCCCTAGCTTTATACTCTTGATTCATCTTGGTAATGTGTGCTTGAACCTCCTCATGTAGACGCTTGATATGTTCAGCAAATTCCTCAACTTCAGCACTTGTCCTCTCCCCTTGTTCTATCTTCCTCAATTCTGGTGCAGTCCTTGGGCTATTCCCATATACAATTTGGAATGGTGATTTTCTAGTACTCCTATTTATAGAGTTATTGTAAGAAAACTCTTCTTGTGGTAGAATCAAATCCCATCCCTTGGGCTTATCCCCAACTAAACATCTCAGCAAATTGCCCAGACTTCTATTTACCACTTTTGTTTGGTCGTTAGTCTACGGGTGATGCGTGGAACTGAATTTTAGGTCTGTTCTCAACTTCTTCCACAATGTCCTCCAGAAATACCCTACAAATTTAGTATCTCTGTCAGAAACTATACTCCTTGGAAGACCATGTATTCTTACCACCTCTTTGAAAAACAAGTCTGCAATATGGACAGCATCATGAGTTTTGTGGCATGGAATGAAATGTGCCATTTTGGAGAACCTATCAACCACCACGAATATTGAGTCATTACCCCTTTGTGTCCTTGGCAATCCAAAAACAAAATCCATACTTATGTCCTCCCATGGCCTTGATGGAACAGGCAATGGCTGATATAGGCCAGTATTGTGACTAAACCCCTTGGCAACTTCACAAACCTGGCAACTCTGTACAAACTTCTTTACATCCTGTGAAATTTGAGGCCAAAAATAATGTCCTCTAAGAATGGAAATGGCCTTATCTCGACCAAAATGTCCTGCCATCCCTCCACTGTGTTTCTCCTTAATCAAATTTTCACTCATGGAACTCTTTGGAATGCACAATTGACTACCCTTGAACAACATGCCATCTTCAATCAAATAGTCTAACCACTTGGTTCTATCTACAGCAACAAGTTCTTTACAAGCTTTCTATGCTTTAGCAAAATCAGGATCCTCGGGGTACAATTTCTTGAGTTCATCAAACCCAACTACTTCAACCTGCATTACTGTAAGCAACAATTGTCTCCTGCTTAGTGCATCTGCAACCCTGTTAGATTTTCCACTTCTATGCTTCAACACAAATGTATAGCTCTGTAAGAACTCTACCCACTTCATATGCCTCTGATTCAATTTACCTTGGCTATTTAGGTACTGTAATGCCTAATGATCAGTATACAAAACAAATTCCTTTGGCAACAAATAATGCCTCCATTTCTTTAAGTCCTGAACTATTGCATAGAACTCTTGATCATAAACAGAATACTTCTTCTTTGCATCATTCAATTTTTCACTAAAATATGCAATAGGCTTACCTTCTAGGCTTAATACAGCCCCACTAGCGCTGCCACTGGCATCACAATCCACCTGGAAAACCTTTCTAAAATCTGGAAGTGCCAACATGGGTTGTTCTGTCACCTTCTTCTTCAGCAATTCAAAACTTCTCACAGCTGCTGCAGTCCATTTGAACTCTTTTCTATCCCCTCTTATTGTATCAGTTAGGGGTGCACATATGCCACTGAAATTCTTAATAAATTTCCTGTAAAAACTAACCAGACCATTAAAATCTTACCTCAGTAGCAGACTTTGGAGTAAGCCATTCCAAGATGGCTTTTACCTTCTTTGGATCCATTTTGAGACCTTCAGGTGATATAACAAACCCCAAATAGACTAACTCCCTTTTTGCAAAGATACACTTCTTCAGATTAATTAACAGTTTCTCTTCCCTTAGCCTTTCAAGGACACTACGAATATACAATAAATGTTCTTCCAAAGTCTTGCTGAAAATTAAAATATCATCCAAATAAACAATAACAAATTTTCCCAAGAACTTCTTAAGTACCTCATTCGTGCTTGGGGCGTTCGTCAATCCAAAGGGCATGACTAACCACTCATAAAGACCCTCCTTGGTCTTGAAGGCTATTTTCCACTCATCTCCTTCTCGAATCTATATTTGGTGATAACCACTCTTCAGATTTATCTTTGTGAAGTACTGAGCTCCACTCAAGCAGTCCATAAGATCATCCATCCTTGGCAAAGGAAACCGATACTTGATGGTTATCCTATTTATAGCTTGGGAGTCTGTACACATCCTCCACTCTCCATCTTTCTTTGATGTGAGTACTGCACATGGACTCAGGCTCTCTCGAATCAAGCCCTTCCTCAACAGCTCCTAAACCTGTCTATTTAGCTCCTCTGTTTCAGTAGGAGTCATCCTATGAGCAGCCTTGTTAGGAAAACTAGCTCCTGGAATCAGATCTATCTGATGACTGATTTGCCTTACAGGTGGCAATCCATCTGGAACATTATCAGATATAATATCTCCAAATTCCCCTAGTAAATCTGAAACTTCAAGTGGTATTTCACTACTAACTTCTTTATCTTTCCTAGGAATCAAAGCATAGCACATATACTGATGTTTCATGCCATCTAAAAACATCCTTCTATCAACAAGACAAATCCTAGCACTGCTACATACCTTTTCACCTTCCTTTTTCATGGGCTTCAATTTGTGGCGAATTTCATCCTTTGTCAGAGAGTATGTGTTTGCATGCCCATCATGTACTGCATGTCTATCAAACTGCCATGGTCTACCCAACAATAGATGGCAAACATCCATCGGAATAACATCACAGAGAACTTCATCATGGTAACTCCCAATTTTGAATTTCACTAAACATTGTTCACTTACCAGGACCTTATGATCATCTTTTATCCAAGCAATCCGATAAGGCTGGGGATGTTTCTCCCTCTTGAGCTTCAGCTTAGAGACCATCTCTTCTGATACCAAGTTATCAGTGCTACCACCATCAATGATCACGTCACAACATTTATCCTCACACTTGCATCTGGTACGACACAAACTCCTCTGTTGTCCTGGTTCAATCTCACCACTTAGTAGGACTCTTTCATTTACCAAGGTCTCTCCTCTTTTTGCATCCTCTGAATGTGATGATTGTGCATCCTCATCCACATGAGCAACCCTAGCTTGGCCCTCAGCTCTCCTATCTGTCCTTCTTTGTCATTGAGAGCATTCAAAGGCACGATGACCTTCTTCATTGTGATGGAAACAAGTACCACGGAAGCCTCCTCTTCCTTGTCCACGTCCTCTACCTCTTCCTCTCTGATTTCCAAAGTCTTGATCATGGGAGCGGTTGAAACCCTCATTCCTATGGTTCCTGCTAGTACCCACATCTTCATTTTTCTTTTGAGTTTCATTGCGGTCTCCAGATGATCTACCGCTTCCCCTTCCTCCTTGATCGTGCCCTCTTTGTCTTCCTTCAAACCTTTTATTCACCTTCTCTTCAACTCGTAGGGCAAACTGGTATGCCTCTTCAATGCTGGTCATTCTTACTAGACTTAATTCCTCCTGGATGCTAGGTCGCAACCCACTAATATAACGAGCAACCTTCTCCTTATTTGCTTCTGCATGCCCCGCTCTAATCAAGAGTCGGTAAAATTCCTCTGTATATTCTTGGACTGATCTTCGTGCTTGCCTTAACCCATGCATCTTCTTAAACAAATCAAGCTCGTAGTCCACAGGAATGAACTGCTTCTTCAATTTGTCCACCATGCGATCCCATCTTGTGATCTTCTCCTTTACTTTTCTGTTTCTTTCCAATTGGACCTCTTGCCACCAGATTTTGGCATGGCCTTTCAGTTTGGCCTTTGAAAACTTAACCCTATCTAGGTCCCTGATATCCTCATACTCAAAGTATTCTTCCAGTTCATTGATCCAATCGATCAACTCATCTGGTTTCAGATTTGCTGAAAATACACCCACTTCAATTGTAGGTCTTTTCCCAAACTTAGTAATGGCCCTAAAAAGCCTTTCCTCTGCATGATTCAGAACTTCCCCGTCAAATTCCCCTTCTGGTCCAATTTCATCTTCTTCGTTGTCATCTTCACTTTCACCACCTGCGGCCACAATTGCTCCTCTACGGAGCTCCTCCTGCAATGCTTGTACCTACCTTTGGAGGGCTCAAACCTCCTTAGGCTTAATAGCTCTGGCCCTTCCACCACGCTCTCTTCATGGAGGCATCTTCTTAATTCAAACCCACAACCACACAGTCCTGGTGCAAACTGCCTCACAGTCGGCGCTCTGTCTACACACTCAGGAAAACTAGGCTCTGATACCACTTGATGGGGACACAAAAGAAAAGGAAAATTGTATTAACTGAAAAATAAGCTAGTACATTTAGTACAGAGAAAATAGACTTCAAAACATGCCCTAAGGGCTTACAATAGCATAAATGTGGAGATAATTTCTCCTTCCAGTACCTCCTCTCAAACTCCACTCTGAACTGCCTTTTACAATGCCAAAAATCTGATTAAATAGCCCCCGGAGGGTTAAGGACTAGGAGTACATTCTAGAAAGTGCTAGTAGGCATCCACCGACCAAATAGAAGGTTCCAAAAGCCGCGTTAGAAGTCGACGCAAATCTAGAAGAATCCAGAAACGGTAACCGAACTTTCAGGAGGCATAACTTTTGAACCGTAGCTCCGATTGATGAACCGTTTACATTTTCGAAAAGCTCTCAAAGCGCTCTATAGCCCTATGGACCAACTTTTCTCGTCCCCCATTTTTTGGCCCTTTTCGAGGTCATTTAATGCCCCTAACCTGACTTTGAAGCATTCTTAGGAGGTCTCCACAACCCAAAAAATTGCAATAACTTTCAAACCGTGGGACCTTTTGACCTGATTCTTTTTTTGGAATGCTCTAAATTACAATTACATTCATCTAGCCAATTTACACCTCCTAGTTCACCAAAATGATGGCTCAATTACATACTCCTATTTTTTTGAGATTTACACGAACACTGATAGTGGAACTGTGAGAATTGGAACCTTTATTTGACCCAAATGGGTATCCAAAAATGAAAACACATGAAATAGAAACTAAGTCTAAGTATATTTTTTTGGGTGACACAGGATTGCCCTTATACCTCTGGATGCTCCTACATCACTATATGTGCCAACGGGAAACTTACCTTTCTACAAATGAACAATCACCTCATCACCAACTTCAAAAAAAATTATATTTCGTTGGTCTATTTGCATTATCCTTGTATTTATCTTTACACAATTCCAAATTGTGTTTAGCCTGTTGATCCTCAAGGCAATCATGAGATTGTCAGTCAGTGCAAAACACTTATTCATTTGGCAAGATTGGTCGGTCTTCACTATGAACGGGTCATCCTTTACAAGTCTAACAATGTAATTCAGGACATCTATAAATTTCAGTTTATGACAAGGCAGTAGTTACTACCGAGCAAGTCTATGGTCGTCGAGTACTCCAATATTAGTTGAGTTGTCAAAGAGCTAATATACAGATCAAGTCCATGTTTATGTCAAGTTTGATAGAGATTGAGTGAAATAGAGTATACCGAGAAAAGTTGAAGACAACTAACAAAATGTAGATTAGACATGGTCAAGAATCAACTAGTTCAAGTGTCAAGTAAGCTATTTTTGAGATGATTGTTTGTGTTGGTGTAAATAAGTATTTACTATTTATACTTTACTTAACTTAGGATAATGCATTTTCATATTAGTTGTCATGTAGACACCTAGGAATTTGCATATTCATATGAGTTGTCATGTTGACAACATAGTAGTTTGCACTCCAATTGAGCACATGTTTGTCTACTACATCTCTTAATGAGATACACCTTTGTATTCTTATCCTCTCATTGTTGCACATACATTCATGCACAATGGAAGAGCGACCAAGCATTGTAGTCAAGTAGTGAAGTGCAGAGTTAGTGACAAGTCAAAGCAGAGAAGTGATCAGTAAAGTGTACAGAGGAGATATATTATCAACATTGTAGTGCAAACTAAAGGATCGGGTATTGATACAATCTAACAAGTGTTTCAAGGTGTAAATCTCTTAACAAAGTGGTTTGAACAGACCTTTGTAAATCTCCTAACAAAGTACTCACTTAGTTCTGAGGTAAAATCCTTTAATCGAGGTAGACTGAATAAGTCTTGTAAAGCTCTTAACAAAGCTGACCCCCCACAAGGTAGATCACCAGAAGAAACAAAAAAAATTGTAACCCAAACAAGTGAACTTTGTTGTTGCAGTAGTGAAGACTTTATTCGTCCCATCCCCACCACAGTTTTACCTTCACCCTGGAGGGTTTCAGTGTAACCAAATCTTTGAGTCATGTATTATGAGTTGTGAATGTTATTCATGCAAGTAAATATTAGATCTAATAAAATATTGCAGTTAATGTTTGATTTATTTAACAGTGATGTTGAGATAAGGGTTAATGGTGAAGTTATCAGTTATGGTTCTTACTTGAGTTGTTATATTTTTAATAGATTCTAATTCACCACCCCTTCCCCCTTTTAGTATCTTACTTTTCCATTAGATTTCCAACATCACTTCCTCATGCAATGACTTCATATTTTCAGCAAATTCTTCTCCTTCAGCTCTCCTCTGTTCTTCTCCACCAACATCCCTCAGAACTAATATACCTCTAGGCTACATTATTGTAACAATCACAAAAGGTATCATTCCAATAGTCTTATTCACTGAAAATTATATGCAACCTCTGCTTGTGCCAATACCAAATACCAATTACTCGGTTTATCTCCAACTAAGCATCTCAAGAAATTACCCAGACTTTTGTTTACAACTTCTATCTATCCATCAGTTTGTGGATGAAATCTGGAACTAAACTTCAACTTAGTATCCAACTTCTTCCACAAAGTCCTCTAGAAATACCAACCAAACTTATAATCTCTATCAGATATAATGCTCCTCAGTAGTCCATGCAATTTGACAATCTCCTTAAAGAAAATGTCTACAATGTGTACAACATCTAAAGTCTTCTTACTATAAATTTGGATCTTAGTTGGTGGAGACAACCCCACTAACATTTATTTTCTATGTATACTTCTTTATATCAGCACATCTTACTTGTACAGGTATACAGATCTAACCTGTGTATTTCAATGGATGATAGTGATTCAATGTTTAGATTGAGATGTATATGCCACGTTTATTGATATTATTCTATTCTACAGTCATGAATGAAATAGATTTTATATGTGTATGAGACATGACTTCGCAGGGGCATGACCCTACATAGTCATGCCTCTACACATATTCAATATCATGCACAATACATCGGTTCATAATCAATCGGTGTTAACGATAACAAAAATTAAGGATCGGTATATTTAATGATGCCCAATCATGAAGAGTTATTAAACTAAGTTGAATGCTCGATCACAAGGAAAAGGAGGAATTTACAATTGACATTATAAATGAAACAAAATTGTCTCGTATGAAGATGGATGATATTCTAAGATGATTAGAAACTGGCTAAGGTAATTTAAAAATATAATATTATACATATATATATATATATATGAACATATGTTAGGTATTACAGTCAATTCCACACATGAAGAAAAATGCATTTCATATTTTCTTTTAATGTCTTATGAGGCTAATATCCTCAACACTCCCTCTTTAGCATGAAACACATTCAAGCAGACATAATGCAAAAAGAATCACTTTAAATGTGATTTGAAATTTATCATGTCCAAGAAAATCCAATCCGAAGAACCATAATCGATTTTCATGGTGTTCGACAAAATCAAGCCCGAAGAACCAAGATAACACTTTACACCAACATTTTAATGTTAGGAGATCGATCAACTATTGATAAGGTTGTCACCTTACAACAGTGATCTCACATATATGAAAGATTGTCATCTTTCATAACACAATTTTGCAAACGACAATTTAAATTATTCATGAATATAAATATAACTTTTACAAAAAGTATTTACAATTTTGTCATACCAAGTTTACCTCTAAAGTAATCTATTTTCAACCTTGCAAGAGGCTTGGTGAAAATGTCAACATTTTGCTCATTTGTGCTGATGTCAATCAGCTTAATATCATTTATGTCAACCATGTCTCTTATTTAATGGTAAGGCATCTCGATGTGCTTTGATCAATTGTGGAAGACAAGATTTGCATAAAATTCGATGTAGCTCTTGTTATCACAACGAATGACTGTAGAATTTAATTGCTTCCCAAATAGTCCAAATAATAGCTTCCTTAACCATATTGCTTCATGAGCTCCCACGGATGTTTTCATATATTCAACTTCAGTGGAACTCAAGAAAATTGTGGGTTACTTACTATTGAACCAGGATAACATAGTTGATCCAAGACTGGAGCAACATCTTGTACTACTCTTGCGGTTTATAGAGCAACTAGGCCAATAAGAATCAATTTATTATTCAAGTTTAATCTTAACATTTTTGTATTTCAAACCAAGACCAATCGTACCACATAGATATCTCAAGATATGTTTAGCAGCCATCAAATGAATCTTCTTTGGTTCACACATGAAATGACTTAAGACATTGGTAGCATAGAAAATATTAAGCCTAGTATTTACTAGATACATAGGTGACCCAATGATTTGTCTGTAGAGAGTGGGATCAATAGATTCTAAATTTACAGCTTCTTTTAGCTTGTGTAGATTTATTTCCATCATAGTTGCTAGGGGTTTGCTATCCATCATTCCAAATCTAGACAAGATGTCATGTGTGTAATTTCCTTGGTTTAGAAAAATGTGATCTTTCTTTTGACATACTTCTAGACCCAAGAAATAGTGAAATAGACCTAGATTCTTGATTTCAAATTCAGCAATGAAATCTTGCTTGCATGTTTCAAATGGTCTTCACCTATTATCAAAAGAACATCAACATATAAAATAAGTATTAACATGTCATTATTTGATATTTTGAAGTATATGTTAGGATCAGTTTCGTTCTTAGAGTATCCTAGTTTCAATGGGTAGCAGACTATTCTTTAATACCAAGCTTGAGGTGCTTGTTTGAGACCATAGAGGGCTTTCTTGAGTTTACACACATATAGATTCTTATATTTGAGTTTTCAGGTTGTTCAATATATACTTCTTCATTAATGACACCATTTAGAGATACAGTCTTGACATCCCTTTGATGTATCTTCCATCCTTTGGATGCTACAATTGCAATAATTGTTCTTACAAAAGTATATCGGGCAACGGGAGCAAAAAAATTTTCAGTAAATATCTGCTTTCTGTGAAAAACCTCGAGCAACAAATGATGCTTTATGTTTTTCAATACTACCATCTAACGCATATTTGATTTTGTATAACCACTTTGAAGAAACAACTTATTTGTCTTTAGGCCTAGGTATAATATCCCAAACATCATTTTGTAATATGGATTGATATTCTTTGACCATGGCATCTTTCCAAGCTTGATAGGTTAGGGCTTCTTCAACAGTTGATGGTTTTGATTTAGTAGGCTCGGTTACTAGAGCAGTATAACAAGATTTGTTTCTGGTCGTCTTGCTTTCCCTGAAAATTTCATCAGGCTCAACATTGTTTTCTTCAATCATTTTCCTTGCCCATAATGGCCTTTTCTTGATATTAGAGATGTTTATGTTTTTTGAATCGAGTAAAGGAACATTTTCCTTTGGCATATTCTCCCTCTGATTTTCAATTTGTTGATTCTCCTCTAAGTTTGTCATGGGCTGATCTTTTGTACTTGTTGATAGTTTTAAGGCAGTGTTTTCTTCAAATATAACATCTATGTTGACTTCAATTGATCTTTGTCCTGGTACATATACTCTATACCCTTTGGAGTTTTCATTATTCTCAACAAATATCCCTTTCTTCCCAAATGGATCTAACTTGGTTCTCTTTTCTTTTGGTATGTGGATGTAAATAGGGCAACCAAATATTCTAAGATGACTTAAGTCAAGTTTAATTCTTGTAAAAACTTCTTTAGGGGTTATGTTTTCTAGAATTCATGGTGGGCATTGGTATTAGATATATACGGTAGTGTTAGTGGCTTCCGCCCAAAACGAGAAGTGCAAATTTTGATCATGAAGCATGGCTTTCATTGCCTTAAAAACGGTTCTATTTTTAATTTCTGCTACCCCATTTTGTTGTGGATTATAAGGTACAATATATTCCCTCTTAATCCCAACAGATGTGCAAAAAAAATTGAAATTTTCATAGGTATATTCTCCTCCATTGTCTGACCTAAGAATCTTTATTCTCTTTGACGTTTGATTTTCCACAATCTTTGAACTCTTTAAATTTTGATAAAACCTCATTAGATTCTTCGACCTTTAGGAAGTAGATCCAAGTTTTCCTAGAGAAATCATCAATAAATATTATGAAGTAAGAGAATCCTCCTGAAGACGATGTAGGCATAGGTCCACATAAATCTTAGTGAATAGTTCTAGAAATAATTTAGAATTGTATTCACTAGAACGAAAAGGTTCTTTTTTCCTAAAGCACATCCTTCACAAATGCCTATATGATTTGAATTCAAACTAGGTGTTCCAATGGTGATTTTTTCAACATTTGGAAGCGAACTGAATCAGATGTGTTTAAGCCTTCTATGCCATATTTCATTATGATTTGTTACTTCGAAGCTTAGGGCTTGTTTTTTAATGTTACATAGTTTATAGAGTTCCATCTCTAGTCCCTATGGTGATTGCATTCTTGACATTTGTATTTTTAGGCCAATACAATACTCTCTTTATTGAAAGTGACATAAAACCCTTCATCAGCAAGTCCAAAGATCAATACTAGATTCCTTTTTATGCCTGGTATGAAAAGGACATCTTTTAGTTTTAACAAAACTCTAGTTCCTAGTTGTACAAAATAGTTCCCAATTCCTTTTACAGGATAGGTGGAGATATCTCCAATGGTGACTACGTCTGCGAGATAATTTCCAAAAGTTCCAAATTTATCTCTAAAACCTATTATGTGACAAGAAGCATTGTTGTCTAATATCCACACATTTTCGTCTGATTTCATTTCACTTGATAGGGTTGAGTAGAATAATAGATTTTCATCCTTTTCTGTTTTGGCCAAAGAAGCTAAAAAATTTCCCTTTCAAGACAATTTCTGAATGAATGTCCAAATTTCTCACACTAATAACATTGTACTTTGGAGAAATCATTTCTTTTGAAAATATTGTTACTTTCCTATTATCATTTTTCTTTCCTTTGAATTTCCTCTTCTTCCCTTTGTTATTAGAGATAGAGAAAAGAGCTTGATTTTCTCCCTCTTGATTTGAAATGATTCTTATAGAAATCAGACTCGATTCTTCTAATGTGCAATCATTTTTTAGTTGATCAAAAGCTAGTATAGAGGGTCTGCTAACAACTTGAATGAATGTTTCCCAAGATATAGGTAGTCCTCTAAGTACTATTATAGATAGTTCTTGATCTTCTACTTTGTTGTCTATAGAGGATAGATGATTCTTTATTTCAAAAATTCTTCCAAAGTATCATGAGATTGACTCTCCTTTATTCATTTTTGTATTCATCAGTTGATGTTTTAGTGTAATTAGTCTACTTCAATTGTTGATCTCAAATGTATCCTTGATTCTTTTAAATACCTCAAATGTCTTTTTGAGATTTGAGATGAATGGAAGAATATGATCTTTTACTGAGTCAACAATGATTTTCCTGGCTTTATTATTTAGCATTATCCAAGTGGCCTTTTCTGCATTATCTTCAAGCATTGAGATGTCTGGTTCAATGACTGATTCTAGTTCTAATTCTTCAAGAATTGTTATAATTTGAATTTTCCATGACAAGAAATTTGTTGCTCCTTCAAGCCTATCTTCTACTCTGACTTTGTGTGTCATGTCACTTTTATTTTAACAATTAAAGTTTGGAGATCTCTCTACCAATTGGGCTCTGATACCATGTAAATTTGAATCTTAGTCGGTGGAGACAACCTAACTAATATTTCTTTTCTATGTATACTTATTTATATCAGCAAATCTTACTTGTACATGTATACAGATCTGACCTTTGTATTTTAACGTATGATAGTGATTCAATGTTCAGACTTAGATGTATATGTCATAGTTATTGATATTATTCTACAGTCTTGAATGAAATAGATTTTGTGTATAGACATGACTTCATAGGGGCATGACCCTACATAGTCATGCCTCTACACATATTCAATATCATGCACAATACACAGTTGATAATCAATCGGTGTTAACCATAACAACAGTTAAGGATCAATATGTTTAATGATCCCCAATCATGAAGAGTTATTAAACTAAGTTAAATGCCCGATCAAAAGCAAAAGGAGTGATTTACAATTGACATTATAAATGAAACAAAATCATCTCATATGAAGATGGACAATATTCTAAGATGATCAAAAACTAGCTTAGATAATTCATATGTATCTATATATGTATATGTATATGTACATACATACATACATACATACATACATGTATATATGTATGTATGTATATACACACACACATATATATACATACATACATATATGTATGTATGTATGTATGTATGTATGTGTGTGTGTGTGTATACATATTTACATATACATACATACATACATATATATACATATACATACATACATACATACATGCATACATATATATATACACACATACATACATATATACATATATACATATTTGTATATATGTATATATGTATATGTATGTATGTGTATGTGTGTGTGTGTGTGTGTGTGTGTGTGTGTGTGTGAACATATGTTAAGTATTATTGTCAGTTCTACACAGGAAGAACAATGCATTTTATATTTGCTTTTAATGTTCTATGAGGCTACTATCCTCAACACTTACAAGCTATGAAATGTGTCATATTGGTAAATCAATTCACAATAACAAATATAGAGGCATTTCATCTTGTTGTACTCAGTAAACCAAGAACAAAATCCATGCTGATATCACTCTAAGGTATCTCAAATATTGAAATAGTTGTATACAATCCAACATTCTGACTTACTTCTTTTGCAACTTGACAAACTCCACAGCTCCTTACAAACTTCTGAACATCCTTATACAACTGAAGTCAATAATACTTCTTCGGCAAACTAAATGTCTTGCCAATACCAAAATGTCCAGTCGAGCCACTCCTACGCTTTTCCTTTACCAAATTAACTCGCATAGATCCCATCAGTATGCATACTTGAATGCCTTTGAACAACATACCTTCCTAAATGAAATAATCTTCATACTTACTCTTCATACTTACTCGGTTGATCTAAAATATACAATGTTATTCGCCTCTCCACTTCTCTGAAAAATCAAGATCAGTTTATGCAAAGCCTTCATCTAAACAAAACAAAGAACGTCAACCTTCATCTCAGTCAACAAAGATCCTCACGTACTCAATGCATTTGCAACATGGTTAGTGACTCCACTCTTGTGCTTGATCACAAAGGTGAAATTCTTCAAATACTCAACCCATTTCATATGCCTCTGATTTAATTTATGTTGACTTCCCAAATACTGTAAAACCTTATGATCAATGTACAACATAAACTCCTTAGATGCCAAATAATGTCTCCACTTCTTCGAAGCTTAAACAATAGTATAGAAGTCGTGATCATACAAAGAATACTTCCTTTTAGCATCATTCAACTTCTCACTAAAGAAAGCAACAGATTTACCTTTCTGACTCAACAAAACTCCAATTGCACTACCACTTGCATCATATTCCACTTGAAATACATTATTGAAAGTAGGCAAAGGTACCACATGCAATTCAACAACCTCTTGTTTCAAGGTCTCAAAATTATTGTCAATTCCATGTGTCCACTTGAATTCATTTGTGTCTCCTTGCATTATCTCAGCCATAGCATTACAAATTGAACTGAAATTTCTAATGAACTTTCTATAGAAATTTGCCAATCCATAAAATGATCTAACTTCCCCAACATTCTCAAGTGTAGGTCATTCAAGAATTGCTTTAACCTTTTCAAGATCCATCTTCAAACCATCAACAGAAATCAAAAAACTCAAATACACAATTTCCACGTTCATGAATAAATGCTTCTTCAAAGTCATCAACAACTTCTCTCCTTTCAATCTCTCAAATAGTTGTCTAATATGCAACAAATGTTCTTCTCTAGTCTTATTGAATACCAAAATATTGTCAAGGTAGACAATCAAAAACTTACCCATGAATTTCTTCAAAATCTCATTCATCAACCTTATAAAGGAACTTGTTGCATTACTCAAACCAAAAGGCATAACTACCCACTCATACAAATCTTCTTTTATCTTGAAAGCAATTTTCTTTTCATCACCTTCTTTGATAGCCACTCTTGAAACCAATCTTTATAAAGTATCTTGCTCCACTCAAACAATTCATTATGTCATTTATCCTCAGCATAGGAAATCGATACTTTACTACAATCTTATTGATTGCTCTAGAATCAGTACCCATTCTTCATTCTCCATTATTTTTAGTTGCCAATACAGCATATATCGCACATGAATCCAAACTCTCTCTGATCAAACCTTTATGTGAAAATTCATGTACTTGTCTGTTAAGTTCTCCATTCTCAGTTCCTGCCAATCTATAAGGTGCTTTATTTGGCAAACTAGCTCCACGAATCAAGTCCCTACTATCACTTGTACTTCTTACAAGAAGTAAACCATCAAGTCAATTCTCTGAATAATCTCCTTGTACTAGGTGAGTAATATTTCAACTTCTGCCAAAATGCGGTCAATATTGTCATCACTTGGTGTATTAGGAATTACAACAAAGCAAACATTATGTGTCCCCACATCTCTAACAAACTAATTTTCATTCCACAGGTGAACCCTAACTATTGTACAATGCCCCTTATCTGGTTTCTCTATCAAGGATAATAACACTGGTCTCTTCCCATTAGCCCAAATTGTAGACGGAATCAATTTCCCATTATGTAATACTTATCTATCATACTACCAAGGTCTACCCAAGAGAATATGACAACAAACCATAGCCATGATATCACAAAAGCCTTCATCATAATATCTCCCAATCTTAAATTTCACAAGGAATTGTTCACTTACCAATCATTCTGCTCATTGTTAATCAAAGCAATATGGTATGGTTTAGGATGTTTTAGCCTATGCAATTGCGACTTGTTCACCAATTCCTCTAATGTCAAGTTATAATTGTCAATGATTACCTTACAATGTCTATCTACAATCATGCATCTGGTCTTAATTAGACTTCTTAAAACAAGTTTCTCAACAAATTTATCATTCCACAAGGTCCTTCTCATCATTAAGTTCCTTCCATTTTCAAGCTCATTAGGTGCGCTTGAACATCCTTCTTGAGCCAAGGCGTCTCTGCTACTATTCCCAATCTTCTTCTCAAAATGAGTACATTCAAAGGCTCTTTGACCTTCTTCTCCACACTTAAAATAAGTTCCATGAAATCCCTCTCTATTGTAACCACATGAGTAAGAACCAACTCTTCCTCGATGTGAACTACCACATTTGCACTCGATCTTCCCTTTATCTTCACCTTTCCATTCACTTTTGCCTCTCTTGCACTATACCATCAAATTTCCTATTTAGCTCATAGGATTTGCCTCCACTTCTCTGAATCTTCCTTCTTTTCCTATTTGGCTTTGCCCATGCCTCTTTGTTAAAACATTTTCAGCCTTCAAAGTGTACTGGTATGTTTATTGCAAACTATCTATCTCTACATACATGATCTCATCTTGAATTTCAATCCTCAATCCATTCAAGTGTCTAGCAACTTTCTCAACATCATCATCCACATGTCTAGATCTGGTATCCAACGTGTAGAATTCCTTGGTATAAGCCTTCACAATCATATCTTTTTGCCTCAAGTTTTGCATTCTCTTTAACACATTAACCTATTAATCTATGAGGAACTTCTTCGATTTACCTACCATATACACCAAGTGTTGATCTTCTCTTTTCCTCTTCTTTAGGTATCTATTTGCAAATGTTCCCAACAAAGCAAAGTGTGACCCTTAAACTTGGTGACTGTTACTTTCCCTTTTGTATTATTAGAGGTTCCCTCATACTCAAAGAACTTTTCCATCTCAAAGATCTAATCCAAAACAGCATTAGTATCCAACTTTCCATCGTAACTAGCAAATTCGACAATGGGTTTAGAATTCGCCTTGGACAAAACCCTTAAATGCCTTTCTTCATCTTCTTCTACTTTAGGTTTAGGATTAGGTTCCACCACTGCTTCATCATGACTAACATCATCAAGATGTACACCTCTCCTTTGGGTTGTCTCAACATCTAATATTGTTGCAATTTGTTTCAACATGTCTATGATATCATTGTGTGCATTTCCTCTACCTCAAACCATCTTGACAACAAGTTCTTGCAAGCTCATAACCCTCTACAAGTTATAGGTCTGAACTCATATCTACCCCCTACAACCACTTCCAACTAAGGTTCTCCACAATCCAAAAAACTCCAAGGGCCAAAGGCTCACCAAACTACCATACAACCTCACTGAGTTAACACAACAAAAGCAAATAACCAAGAGACAACACCAAAAGGTGAGAGAACTATAAATCTTTTATTAATTCAGCAATTTACTTCATACATGTCAAGTTGTAAGGCCTTCCTAATTGCGGCCAAATACAAAGATTCAATTGCAATTTAGATTCATCTATTACGTACGAACCACGAACTCCAGATTCCAACTCTAACCCCTTACTTATCCATGCTAAACCTAAGACTTGATACCCCTATTTATACTTGCCAGAACAACTTACAAAAGATTATAGATCTACATTTGGATAAAGCAACAACCCAAAATAGGTCCACACGCTTCTCAATTATCAATCCCATACATTGAATTTGGAGCACAAATTAAATACGCAAGATGGCTCTCACAAAACTACCAATTATCACACAACTTGATCATTCTAAATATAGATGACTTGTGATCACTTTTTAACTATAAACCCAAAAGAATCCATTGTGTGAAGGTGAATACAATCACTGTAAAAGGAGAACCATGTGACATCAAATATAACATCTCTTTATCCAAACTAAGAGATCAACACAACGTGGAGATTATGACAACTAGACAACACTTGAAGATCAACCAATGAGTCATGTATGTAGAATGCCAAGGTAATGTCTTATTTATTAGTAATGTAATATATAAATATAATATCCTAGAAGTCTTGCCATTACCAATGAAATGCACAAACCTTTGTTATTTTCACACCTTCCTTTGAAGCAAGTCCCCACATGAGATAATTTTGACCTTGATAAAGAATAAAAAGCAATTTAGGATTGTGTAGGAGGTGAAACAGAAAAATCATGTATTCTGATATGCCCAACTCAAAAAAAAAAATTGCAAAAGTTGATAAGAGCCTTTGACTAATTTGAAATGGTGCAATTGGAGGTGTCATTTGTATTTGTAAAAGTTGGGAATAACACACATTGGAGCTCAAATAAAAAAGAAAATAAAATATGGAAAGCAAGAGAAAAGTAATAACTCCCAAAAGTTTCTCAAAAGTGCATGCACAGAGAGAGAGAGAGAGAGAGAGAGAGAGAGAGAGAGAGAGAGAGAGAGAGAGAACTTTGCATCCCTTGAGCATTTCTCCTTTCTTTTCTAGTATTTGCACTCATTTTCTCTTTAACTACATGTGTGTTATCCCCTACTTTCACAAAATGGGATAATACCTAAATTGCTCCATTTTGAAGCAATTGGAAGCTCTCTTCAACTTGAGCATCTATGTCTTTTCCACTTAGGCATGTAACAAAACATGGATATGTTGGCCACCATCTACAAATACATTGAGGGAAATGTTTTTTCATCAGAATTTTTTTTTTTTCTTCTTTTATTAAATTTACCTATTGAAGTGTTAAAATTACAATTTTCCAATTTTTTCTAGAGTCATAACCTTTGTTGATTCACATCTAAATTGCAAACTGACCAACTAGCTCACATAACTCGATTGATTTAAATAAAGATAACCAGTGTGCACTTTTTAATAAACTAGCAATCCAAAAGAATTAAATAGTTCCAATGTGTGAAGGTGAATATAAAACACCTTAAAAGAACCATGTGACATCAAATATAGCATCTACCTAGCCAAACTAAGACCAATACACCATGGAGTAAAGACAACTTGACTACACTTGAGAATCAACCAATAAGCCATGTAAGTAGAATGCCAAGCTAATGTCTTATTTATTAGTAACATCATAGTTAAATATAATGTCCTAATAAGTCTTGTCATTACCAATCAAATGCACAAACCTTTATTACTGTCACACGTTCCATTGAAACAAGCCCCCGCATGGGATAACTTTGACCTTGATGAAGTAGAAAAAAGAAATTCAAGATGTTGTAAGATGAAACAAAAAAATCATGTATCATTATATGCTCATGTCAACAAAAATATGCAAAAGTTGATAAGAGCCTTTAGAATGATTTGATATGGAGCAATTGGAGGTGACATCCCTATTTGTAAAAGTTGGGGATAAAACACATCAAAGCTCAAATACAAAAGAGATTAAAAGGTGGAAACAAGAGAAAAGTTAGAAATCACAAAAGGTTCAAAAAACAATAAAATACTATAGAGCTTGCACGCACGCGCGCGCGCGCACACACACACAAATTTACATCCTTTCAGCCTTTATTCTTTCTTTTCAAGTGTTTGCACTCTTTTTCTCTTTGAGCTCCGCATGCGTTGTTATACCCTACTTTCACAAATTGAGATAATGGCTAAATTGTTCCATTTTCAAGCGATTGGAAGCCCTCTTCAGCTTCAACATCTAATGTTTTTTTCACTCAGGCATGTAACAAAACATGAATTTGTTATTCACCATCTACACATCCAATGAGGGAAATGCATTTTCATTCTTCATAATGGTTGAAGCATATATATACCCAAATACTATCAGGTCAACCTTAAAAAATACACATGCAGGCCCAAAACTCACTAGAGCCTCATAAGAAGGATTTACATATACTCCCAACCTACGTTTTTTGGCACAAAGGCTCTAAAATGAAATCCTGGAACTTGCAAATTTGTCTCTTTCATGGAGATCATAGTTGGAAAACTCTCACTCGGCAAGTCCCTAATTATTTACTCAGGAAAAAATCAGCCAATTTTTTAAATAAACTCGAGAAAACTTGACAACCTAAAAAATTTGTTTTAACATAATTGAAAATATATTTTTTTTGCAAATTTCAATAAGAAGATGCATTTAATGAGTTAATTAAAGAGAACACAAAAGAAACAAGCAGAGTTTAGATATATATAAATCCATAGTGGGTACAAAATGGCGTTCTCATGCGGAATGCTGATGGTGGGAAGTAAAATAGTAAACAGTTTCTGTCAAAAAAAAAAAAAAAAAAAATTGGCTTTAACATGCCACAGCCGAGTCGTTTTGTAAAACTCGCCAAGTTTTTTCCAAATACTCGGTGATTAAACGATGAGTTTTTTGAAAACATCGACAATTTTTTTTCTGCGAGTAAAACTGCCAAAAACTCACCACTGAGAAAAACTCCGCAATTAGTGGCAAATCAGAGAGTATTCAGCGACTATGCCAACTATGATGGAGATGGCTACAAGTTTCAATGAAACTGCAGCTATCGGAAACCATAAGCCTTTTCTGTTACATGTAAGTTTCCTCTGCCTACAATTCATGGTACATTTTTGCAAAAATATTCACTGTACAGCTAACTTAAATTCTGAAAATTGTTTGAAGATGGATTTGTGGGAATCGGACAGTTAGATTTAGGTACTGAATACCTCTACATCGGAAAAGAGTTGAGTAGCAAACAAAGTTTATAGTTATATCAGCAACCAAATGTCTTTTGATTCTCTTGAAAACGGACTTGATACAGAAAAATGGATGGAGATTGGTCCTATAGTGGAACTGGATGCTTTCTAAGGTATTGAATCTTTGAAATCAAGCCAAGAAAATAGATTCCTTCCAAGGTTTTAGAAAATGACTGTTTTTGGCTTTGGTTAGTTGCTGTATAATCTAAAAACATCAGAGTTGTTGCAATAAACAAAAGCTCAATTGTCAAAATACTTACAAACTGTAGAATCCCCTTGATTGCTAATTATGACAATGATTTATTCAAAACTACTTGTAAATAACCCTTATGGAAAAACAAAGCATTCTCGAATGAATAGAGCAGGAATGAAATCTGAAAGCCAACATAATAGCATCTGAAAATAAACTATCATTATGTTCTATACACTAAAGTGCTGCTTTTCAACATGTTAATTTGGATGCACTTTTAGAATCATAACTATACCATTACAATAGACACCATAATGAACTCGGTTTTTTGGATGTGAAAAAGAACTACTTTGATACGATCAAAACATTTTTGGTTGCTCGCGAGCAAAATCTCACATCCATATTTCTTTTTGAGTTTGTATTCAGGATTACATACCAGTCCAATATTCACAATGATAGATTACAAAAGTAGTAACCATGCAAAACTTTTCTGCAAACAGGAATCTCAACTGACAAAAGCATGGCAGTGCTCTCCAGAAAAGAGCCAGGATAGAGGATTTGAATTCTACCAGAATAGAACACCCATACCAACTGTTGACTCAGTGGGAAATGTTTGCATCTCCAGATGCCATATCAAGCCAGAAGTAAATGAGACAGAATACCAACTTTCAAACGGATTTAGTAAATATATCCTCTGGCACAAAAAACTTCAAACCAATAGCCTGAGAAAGTACAATGTAATCAAGTTAAAAGGAACTCCATATGATTTGTAGCGTCTCTGTTAATATTCATTACATGCAAAGTGGATGGTGTTTGTTCACAATCAAAAGCATTTAGATCATTTTTAAAAATATATATGGCATCAAAAACCAGATAGATTTAGAAAAGCACAATAAGGGTTATTGAGGCATAAATATTATATAATATACCAACCTTTTATAGAGCCCATGTTTGTAATGTAAATTGCAAACTACTAAGAATAACTGTGGAGCAATATCATCCTATTACTATGGTCTCAAACAGTTTTAAAAAGTTTCCTATGTTCCTTTACCAAAATAAATTTTGCAGCTTTTTTATAATACTTGCTCTGCATTGGGTACATTCATTAAAATTTCAAATTTCTATTTCATATTTAACAGCCTTCTAGAAATACCAATATAATTAAATAACTCCTAGGAAAAGTTATAGTATGAAACAATAAGAGAAAACATCAGTTTGGGAAGTGCTTCATGCTCCAAACTGTAGTAACATAAACAAATCTGATGATTGTTGCCAAAGCTAGATCAGAAATCAATTTTGTTCTTTAGAAACAATATTTGATATCCAGCCTGCGTTCTTTGAGTACATATTATGAAAATAGTATATATTTTAATTTTAGTGGTAATTGTATTGGATTAAGATTTCAACTAAGATTGGCAACGGTGGCAATGATCATGAATTGTAACAATCTAGCAACTCTTTAGTTTGCAGAAGTTTAAATTGTCATTTTAGTGCTTCATGCCCTTCAGACCTGGACTAGAGATTTGCAATCTTTGATAGACCTGTCACCTTGCAAAACATACAGAATTTTTCCAACCTTGTTATCAGGCTCTAGAAGTCGAGATATAACTTAACAGTTGTAAAAAGAACAAACTCTTCCATTCGATGTCTTTGCCCATTCTCAAACTGGACTAAATAGTCACCATATAGGTGCCTTTAGCTTGTTTTCATTTTTCTCAAACAACATTTCTCTTAATGCAACTAATGGATACTCTTTTGTTTTGAAGAACTTTGTCCCTATCTAGTGTATGAGTGACAAAATGACAGAACCCTACAATTCAAAAAAATATTGCATGGGTCTTACATTTATGCCATATCCTTCCAAGAGGCCCAAGTCATCCTTATGTAATTTCAATATGATGTTGATTACCTTTTTCTACAGTGAGAATCTCCTGCAATATGTAACACCAAAGCATTGTCATTCATTGCATAAATCAAGGTCACCATGAGATCGGGGTACTTAGAGATTGGTACTAGTAGTGTTATGGCTAATTTTCAAAAATAAGATAGGGGAACTAAGATGCCCCAAATTTGTTTAAATAAAATTCTTAGTTGCCGATTCGTGAAACAAATCCGATACCAGCACATGAAATGGATCCGTGGGTTCGTGATTTTTTTCTCCAATTATGATTCGTGGAAAATTCGTGTGTCAAACATGGCTTGTCAGGGGGCTCAGTGAGTCAAGGATGGTGACTCACCTGACTCAAGTGACTCGCGGGTCACAACTGGCTTGACCGAGCCACGGCAGTCAACATCCGACTAGGTCAAAACAATAAAAAATGTTTTTTTTTTAATACTTGTTTTGGTTCTTTCTTATCCTTATAACCCTAAAAGGGCTTTCATAACACTCTATTGTGATAAAAAGAAAGAGAGAGAGGAAGAAGAGAAATAGAGTGCCATTGTTTGGCAACCAGCTAAAAAGAAGAGGAGAAAAGCTTGCATTTGTGACATTGGAGCAACTATATGCTTGCATTTAGATCATCAAGGAGTTTATAGGAACTCTTCTCAACACTTCTCAACTCATTTCAAAGAGGTAAGAGTTAATTTTTTGAATTTTGATGATTTTTTTCTCTATGCTTATGAGTTTTTTGGATAAAAAAATTTTGTATGTTTATGAGTTTTGAATTTGCTTTAGATCCTCATAAAATACAATGCTTAAATGATAATATTTGGTCTAAAATGCCTTATTGCATGAACCTAGGAAATTTTCCTTACTCATAATGGCTCCTCCAGCTAAAAAACCCAAGCTCTCTAAAGGCAATAAAAAAGATGAGTGTTGGAAGTACACCATAGATTTTTTGGGTGGAGGTAGAATTCAAACAAAATGCCTATTTTATAAGGTCATTAATAGTGGGGGGATAAATAGATTGAAATACCATATCGGTGACATACGTGGTTATGATGTTAAGCCTTGTAAAGTTGCAAGTCCTGAGGCTCAACGTTTTTGTTATGTTGCCTTGGAAAAATATGAACAAGAAAAGGAACTAAGACAAAAACAATTAGCAAAGTTAGCTCAGATTGGTTCCACTTCCCTTGCACGCTCATCTGGAACTGCTTTTGTATCTAGTTTTATACCCCTAAGTTCAATAGGTTGTGTTGCAGAAGGTTCTTCCCTTCCCCCTTATCGTCCTAGTGCTTCTACTAGTGGTACTTCTTCTACATCTATTCCTTGCACTGCTAGTGGCGCTGCCCTTGCTAGTAGTACTGGCATTACCTTTCGTCCTAGAGTCAGAAAATCTAGGTTGGACAATTTTTTTTGTACCACGTTCCACTCCTGGTGCACACCCTCACATGAGAGCTTGGTCTGGAATAGGGAGATCCATGAAGCTGGAAGAAGAGCAATTTGCAAGTTTTGGTATTTCTGCAACATTCCATTTATAGCAGCCAAATCCTTCAACTTCATTTATATTTGATTGTTTTACGTTTTAAGTTTTAAATTCAATTTTTAAAATAAAATTTTATAATTTTAACTTGATGTTGAAATATGCTAATTACAATGTTTTTATAAATGTAACACGACTCCTTATTGGTAGAGGATGATTGATGAGGTTTCCATCTGTGGTGCAGGGTTTAAAACCCCCACTAAAAGTGAGGAGTTGGAAGACCATTATAGTCAAGTTCTCTATGATCTCTTCATCTTCGGCGTTAGTGGGAGAGATTGTAGTCAAGGTCCAGAGCTCTCTCACTATTTGGCGCTAGTGGGAAAGATCGTACAGATATAATTGCCTCATCACATCCATCCTCCCTACCCGTGAAAGTAAACTCGCGACCAACCACTACCATCTTATCTTGAATTGGATCTAGGGTTGGTGTGGACTGATCATGCTTCAACTCCACAGTCACCTCGTCCAAACATGTCTATGACTATTCGAAAGCCAACTGAGTACACTGCAGAGAGTCCACAATCACATCAAGCTCATGGATGAGCTCAACTACCTCCTCCTCTTTCCCTAACAATGTGTTACATCCCAATTTTTGACCTAGTTTGAAATATAGCCGTTGAGGTTCGCATGAAGTCAGTTGACAGTTTAATTTGATATAATCTAGCGAAATGGTAAGTTGGTCGTTATGATTTCAAGTGCAGATGACATGTTAGTTGATCGTTAATCGCCAATTCATGAAATTAGGATGAAAGTTTAACTATTATGATTATTTATGATTATATAATTTATAATTTAATCACTGAGAAATTCCTTGCAGGGAGCTTGTCGAAGGGGGTGGAAGCATTGTCAGAAAAGAATTAGGCAGGGCATCACCATCACTAG
The DNA here is from genome assembly GCA_028749045.1 of Cupressus sempervirens. NCBI lineage: Eukaryota > Viridiplantae > Streptophyta > Pinopsida > Cupressales > Cupressaceae > Cupressus > Cupressus sempervirens. Next base: position 331,208,166 of record CM053787.1, read on the forward strand.
CAGACAAATAAGAGGACCTAGCGACTTGGAACAGAATACATCTGTTCAATGGCATGAGTTATTTTAATAAATAGTTTAATTAAAATAATTGAGTTATTTAATAAATAATTTAATTAAAATAATTAAATTATTTATAAAACGTATCTTAAAGGATTTTAAAATCATCTTTTGTCGTAGTATTCTTTTTATAATTGTTTATCAATATTCATTTAAATATAATCAAATGATTTGGCACCATTATTATTTAGTAATCTAATAGTTGTACATTATAATAATGTTCGGATTATAATAATTGCATTATTAATTCATTATAATCTTCAAATTTTAATCTTCCTACACTATTCTCTTCCTTTTATTATTCTTGCTTTTAATCGATTATTGTTGGCATGTTTAATAGTATTTATGGTTTTAAATTTATTTAGACTTTTGGGGAATTTGAAATGAATCTTGTAATAGTAGGATGACATAGAGGCATGCTTATTCTTATATATTTATTTAATAGTTTTTCTTTTTGTCTGTTGACATCCAGTCTTTCTCCTACGGCATTCTTTCTTTCTTCCTTCGACATTCACTGTCCTCTGGCTCTGGTGCTACAGCACATTCATTCTTTTATGCTTAGAAACCTGTTTGAACCATTTGATATTATACCCATTGTAGGAGGGCATGGGTGAGAGGAGATAACACCAGGAAGTAGTGATATGGTATACGCTTTCCTCTCTTCTACTATTCTTCCCATATGATCACTGCAAGAGAAGTGCGGGAGTTTATTGTTTCCGGCCACAAGGCACAAAATGTTCAAGTCATGAAAGTTTATGCATATGCTTTTTCGCTATTCAATATGACTAGGAAACTCTTTAACATTCATTTGTGGTTCACAGTGCAGTAGTCAACGAACCGTCCAAACATTTAAAGAAGTCACATAAGGCATTTATCATATTTCGTTGTTCTTATTTATTGCCAAGTTCGTAGCTCAGCAAACCCTATATATATATTTATGTTATAAGTTCCACGGGATTTTCAGTTTTGCTTACTAAAACAGCAGTAGTAGAAGATAGTGTTATTGATATTATACAGTTCCATTGAAATGCAAGAATGAAAGATGAAATTAGAAATTTATACATTTGTATTCTGATCCTAATAATGGAAACCATGCCGTACATTTAGGCAAATATATGTTGGAAGCAAATTATAATTAAATCACAAGTTGTGTATGTACTACATCTAAAAAACAAATTCTGAACCCACCCTTTTTCCTTTCAATCTGAATTGATAAGAGAAGATTCTTGTTTAATATCTCTTTGATACCTTGAATAAGCTATCACAATTTTGAATAACAATTTTGATGAGAACTTAATTCATTCTTTCATAATAAGATGATAAATGAATCCACACCAAGGAATTCACCGGCTTGGTAGCTTGAAATGGCAAGGAGGTGTTGGGGGTTGCAAGAACACGGATGAGAATTCAGTTATGAATAATTTAAATAATTAAGCATTCGAATTTTGAGATCTTTTAAGAACATAATTTATGTTAACATAGAATGCGAAATGATGGATAATTGGAGGAGCCGTTCACACTGAGAATTTCGAATACTTGGGACTCACCCGACTGTGTAGCCAAGAAGATGGGTGATGAAGTGAGGGAAAGGAATCCTTAACAATATATCAGTTATGGCATTCAATAATTACAAATTAAAATGAATTTAAATAATAGCTCATGCATATTCCTGTTATGGTGATCTCCTACTACCAAGTTGTATGGCGTGCTATATATAATGATGCCCAGTGGATGGAATGATGTTCCCTATAAATTCCGGGTAGGGAGGGCCTTTTTTGTTAGAGATCGTGTGGGGATATATCGTGGTCCGAGGTTGGGTGGTTAAGCCCCTGACAATGTTTCACCTCTCTCAAGATGTTGGATATGTGTCAAACAAAGATAAGCCATGCATTCAATTGTTTACCAGAAACAGGTACTATCATTTTTAATTATGAGGAGGTAAGATTATATTGAAGTATTTCATTGTTATCATCATTTTACTTACATATATATGAATAACGAATATAAATATATTTTCTAATCTTGAGTTACTATTACAAATAAGTAATCGGAAGGAAAAAAAATCCTAAGCCCTAATTGATTGTGTGACAGTTGGAACCTTAAAAGATACAGTGGTATTGGAAGCCCTAAATGAAGCTGTTGTATCAAAAGCCTTAGTTGAATCTGTAGTCGCGAAAGCCCTAAATTAAATATGTCGTCGCGGAAGCCCTAAATTGAATCTGTAGTTGCAGAAGTCCTAAATTGTATCCATTGTCACAGAAGCCCTGATTGAATCCGTGGTAAATGATGCCCTAATTGATACAGTGGTATGTGATGCCCTAATTTAAAAGTAATGGAAGTATTTAATTATAATTATCATTTGATTATAAGATAGTGGTTTTTAGATGAAATTGTTAAAGTGTATTTGTGTACTAACCCGGGTGGTTGCAAAAGCAACCCTAGTTTGATTCGAACTCAATTTTCCAAGGTATGTGGTTTTCAATTTCTATAGTAACTTAATTTGATGGTACTTCCAGTATTTAGTTAAGAAATTTTGTTTAACTGATTTTAACGGTAAATCTTATTCACATGAACTTGAATGATATAACTGTCTTCCTATGAAATGAAATAGTAACTGTATACCTTGAATATGTTGAATGATAAATTAGACCCGGGAAAACGGAATGTTACACAATGTCTCATAACAAGTGCTACCCCACTCAAGGAGGTAATCCTTGTCAGCAACCAATTGAGAATAATTACGTTTCAAGATCCTGACAGCATTTTGAAGCACATGGACCTCTGATAGGGAAAGGCAACTATCACCATGCCCATCTGCCATAAGAGCACCCCAACTAGATGCAACTAACATCTATTAGATAACATCATAATGCTCTAGAGTTGAAAGGATATCACTATCACTCACGTTTAGCTGATCGGTCACACGATGTCTCTGAAACCCCTAACTCCTTTCTAACCTCTCTATCTCGCTAATTGCACCGTGATAGGACATTGTATCATAACTACCCACCATATTATCACTCATCTAATTTGTGCTACCGTCCTTGCACACATCCACAACCAAAGTACTGCTACTGAGTACCTCTACTAACACCTCCTCTAAAGAAGTGAAAGCTCTGTAAGAAAAAGTGATTGAAATGATAAAATATAATAAAATGAAATAGCATGAAATAATAGATTTAATCCAAGAGAGCAAGAAGAGTTTTACCATACAAATGATACAAGATCAATGGAGCAATACCAAAGAGGAAGCAACACAAGAGACAAGGATTTGATAAGGGGAAAGCAAAGAAAACCCCATGTGAGTATTATGAATGAGGCAAAAGCCTAAGAATGTGTGTGTGTGTGTGTGTGTGTGAGAGAGAGAGAGAGAGAGAGAGAGAGAGAGAAGAAATGGAGCAAAATAACTCATTTACAATAGCATCAAAAACTTGATGTGAATAATGGAGACTAGATGAAAATGAGAGAGAAGCACCTCTTTTAAAGAGATGAGAAAGGAATTGCATGTCTTTGCATGTGTAACTCCCATTTCTATGAATGCCACATTCATAAAAAGTGTGTGCAAAGTGTCAAGTTCCTCTTAAGGAGGAATATCTATTTTCCTTATTAAAGGAAATACAAAAATGAGTTGTCCTCACAAGTGGACAATAGGACAAGAATGACATGTCCTTTACATGTAGACTAGAGGACAAATAAATAATACATAAGGGATACCTTGGTTTATCCCAATAAATAAATAAATACAACCAAGGAAAGATTATTAATTCTAACACTCTCGCAGTATCGAACTACTCGCATGTCTTTGCTTCCCCCACGACAATAAGTCCTTGTAATGCTGACCTTGAGACCTATCCAAAGACTCCCTAAAGTCATCACCAAACATCTAGTAAGGAATACCAGACCTGCTACAACTCATAACATCCTCAAATGGATCATCAGATGTGCCCATAACACCGATATCCACATGTTCTAATAGAGCCCCAACTCTTGTCATCTAACTCAACACACATGACTCAATGCCATGCTATGAATCAATATGAACAGATTCCGTTGTAACACTTGGATCACAAGTACCATAGCTAGACAACTGCATGCTCTTGTCTATCTCACCTGATAAAGATGTTGCCTCCTACTCTAAAACAACACTGTGACAATTGCCATATAAATCTGAGATCACACTCTCTGCACAATCTCCAATAACAATCCCCTCAAGAGAGTCTGAACAATCAGTGGTAACAACAATCTCGTCTGCCCTCACACTATCTGCAACATCAACTCTAGAATCCGCGAAGTGTTGAGGCTAAGTACTATTGACCATCGATAACATTGTCACATCCACACGTCCTTGTGTAGTAGATCTGTCATCACAACTAAGGAGAGGATTAATGGTCGTCATGCTAAATACAGGTTCATCTGCATTCGGAACACTTGTGGGGAAAACTGAAGCCTTCTTCCCAGCAACCTTGGTGTCAATCTACTAAAAAAAGAAATCATGTATCTTGCTGCCCTATCCACTGTTGTCAGATCCGACAATCTTGCCTCCAACCTTTCTGATGTAGCTTAAGTCTTTCCACACTCTCCCTCACGACACTTGCTCTCTTACTATTTTCCTCTCTACTCCACCGATTGCCAGAGCTACTAGTTCTCTGGTAGCTGTCCATAGGTGGAATAAATGTGAGTGCTGATCACTTCAATTACAACAGCAGATCTGAGATAATAATAAATCACCTACCTCAAAGGATGACATGAAACCACTCTGATACCACTGTAATAACTCCAACCAATTATGACTTTAATAGACATTAAATTCCTTCACTATTCAATTTGCTTGACATTTTGTCAAACACTTTGCAAGCAATAGATGATGCAATAACAATGGTGGTATTGGGATGACATACACAATTTTCTACGCAAAGATTCATAATTGATTCACAATCCAATGCTGCAACTTTTAATTTAATTCAAATTTGCATACACAACATTCTTCTTATCCAACTTTGATAGTCAACACAATTGATAGCAATTGAAATTGAAATTTCATGAATTCAAGTCATATACAAATGAGACCCTGAAAACTTATGCATAGTAGGTAGCCCAAATGAAACAAGATTGCTCAGCTACTCCTTTAAACTCCATGTGGCTCACAACAACCTCAGAAATTCCCTATAATTATCCACAATAAGCAGCTAGTAAACAACTGCTGCCTTCCAAACTTGACGCAGATCCAAGTACATGCTTCGTGGGCTCCAAGACATGCACGTGGCCTTCCAAATACCAACACTGGCCTCTAGAAACTCAACTCAGGATCTAAACATGAATCACAGACCTCTAAATATTGAGCCCAGGCCTTCGACAATTGAATACAGCCCTGTAGAAATACCAACCACTGTTCTATATGAAGACGGCAGCCTTTCAGCATGCAGGTCGACCAGAAAATCAGAAACGCAGGGTATAAAATACTGCCACAGACTTCTAGCCGCCCCAAATGCAAAAGCTTCCCACAGTTGCCAGTAATTTTGTGATCAATTTCTCAACTAGATTTTGATCACCTATATGCAGGAATCGTACTGCACATTTGCAGGTAAGATTGCAATTAATTTCTTAATTACCAACAATATCTTCTTAGCAATAGCATGAACAGAAATAAGACACAATAATTCAGATTCTTCTGCCTAACTTTCAATCAACTATACCTCGGCAGTATATTAAATGCAAAACAAAGGTCTTTAGAAACCTTAGATTAAACCCTTATACCTCAGCAAGGGAATTGAAATCAGCAAACTCAGAAACCCTCACAAACACAATAAAATACAAATAGACAATTGGATGCTTTCTCTCACAAATGGGCTCATATTTATAACACCATTTTTGGCACTTAGCTTCTTCTACACATTTTCACTTAAGAAGCTTCATCTTCACATTTCCATTTTATAACATTAATGAAGCCTCAATAATTAATTAATAAATATGAACTTAACAATAAATAACTCCATCCAATGCAGATGATGACTAACTGCCAATACCATCAACTGCATTGCCAAATATGGCAACTGCCCAACATAGACTTACTAAAAATAGCAAGTCCACAACTGAGACCCTCAAATCCCATCATCAGCTCATAAGGGTTTCAATGGTGAACTGACCTAGCCAACTATAGAGACCTGCTAAAAATGGGGACATTATATGCACACATCAATTTATTGCCTCACAAGGGCCATTTTAGATTTTTCTCAAAACATATAAAAAGCAAAAAAAATGTGATGAGCGCTCAGGCACATTTGGATGTGTGCCAAATGCAAACCAATGCATTCAACACACATCCATAGGCCAAGATGTGCATCTTGGACGCATTTGGATTGCACATCTGAACTGTTATGCATCTAGACCCAGTGCACAGTTGTTAATGTTATAATTCAATAGGATAAAATTTCATTGAAAATATTTTTTTTTTTAATGTATATACATATATATATGTGTGTGTGTGTGTGTGCGCGCAAATGTTGTTATTATGCAATTTTTTATTATTATTTTATATATACAAATAATATTGGAAATCCATAATTAAAATAATACTTATATTGGCTGCATAATAATCTAGTTGACTGAATTTTATCATTGACAAGTTTTATTAATTATAATATGTTTTACTGTCTAAAGCATGGTTGACCATCTAATATGTTTAGTCGACTAACATTGATTGGTCACTATTTTATGTTTTAAGGCATCATGAGTCATGACCCAATGGGATGTGACTCCACGCTGGAGTCATTCCCATTTGGGTCGTGGCTTCACGACACCCTACTTTAGTGGAGTGATACCTGTAGTTAAACTCATTGTTGATTACATATCTTTTCACCAGTCTTCCATGTGATAAAATTGTAACCTTTAGACATAATCTAATCAGTCACTCTGCAACAAAGTTGATAGAGTTAACATATATCAAATACAAAATATTATTTATATATTCAAGTGTTATACATATATACACACACACCAAACTAACAAGACTTGGACCCGACTCAGACTCGGCAAGGGTAACTTGACTTGTGACCTGGCTCGGACTCACCAGTGACTTGGCAAAGTGATAAAACCCTTGAAATTTTGAGATTTTTAAAGATTTAAAGACCATTCAATGCACCCATTATTGAATAAAGCTTAAAGATGCAATAACATCATGAAATAGAAGGTAATTTTATCACAATGCACATACTTAAAACTTAAACATACATTGATTACATAATTGCTAAATACTAAATAATAGCTTAAGGAAATAGAAAACATAGATATATAAAATGATAAATCCATGAAACCCATCAAAATGTATATCAAATCCATGAAATCCAACACATCAATAGTCATCATCAAATGTTCCAATCATATGTTAAGTTAAACAAAAAGTTAAAACAAGACTATGGCTATGGCTCCTAGTCCTTATCCTCATCCTCATCCTCATCATCATCCTCATCGTCATCATCATCCCCAACCTCAACCTCAGCCTCAGTATAATCTATAAAATGTCTCTTTAATAAAGCATCTAAGGTAGGTCCTGGAAGACTGACTAGCCATAGCATCAGCTTATGAGGTGCCTCTACGATCAACTATCATCTCTGCCAATGCCTCTGAAGTGCCACTAGGAACAACTGTAGCTCTCTGGTCCTCTGTTGTCATAGCCACAACCTCATCCTCTCTGTCTACCTCGTAAACCCACTCTAGGTCCTCATCGTCAAAGACAGGATCAGTAGACTGATTGATCAACCTCCTCTAGATCAATCTCCTCTAGAGTAATCGGAAAGGTGTCACTATCCAAAATCTCCCTTGTCCTACTGTGCAGGTCGTAATGCACAAAGACTAGCTTATTCATTTTCTCCACAAACAACCTGTTACACCTCTTTGAGTGGATGTGCTCAAACATGCTCTAGTTGCACGCACATCCAGAAGCCTTGGTTGGCTCATTGTGCAGATGGCGACTTGTTGAAGGTTTTTTGGTTGAAGGCCCAAACATTTGCCACCATGTATCTAAATTTTGAAAAACAGAAAATAAAAAAATATTAGTCTTATTTCAAAATTTGAACTTTAAAGCTAGAAATTTAGAAACTAGATTGTATAAGGCTTAAGCTGCAATTTTTACTTGGCTGCAATTTTTTACGACCTTTTCTAATTTGACTTGAAAGAATGGGCCATGTTGCATTATTATAGGTATCTATCTCAAGCAATATATTTATGGCATTAGTGGCCATCTTCGATACCACAGTGTATAGGCTACTAAGAACCTCCTCATCTGCCTTGAAATCTTCATGGAAATGGTATGCCGGATTGAGGTAATAGGTTGCTGCATAAATGGGTCTATGAAGTTGATTTTGCCATCTCCTATCAATTATGTCCCAAATAGGGCCATACATGTCCTCAACTCCTACATATTTGGCTCTAATAGCCTCCTTCGCCCTATCAATGCCCTCATATATGTAGCCGATTGTAGACTTCTCCCCATTAGCAACTCGTAGGAGTGATACAAAGGGCTCAGTGATCTACAAAACAATTAAACATAAAAACAATTTAGTGAATGATGAAACTTCGCAAAGTTGCACAACGAAAATAAAACAAAAATATGTATGAAATAAATTAAATTTTAAAATTTAAATTACATCCACAATCTCCTTACATGGCTCCCAAAAACCACCTTCATCATAAATGCATTTTGTTGCATCTATCCTTGCAGGGGCGGTGGCAAAGGAAGAGGAAGTCCATTGTGGACCAACAAATATGCACCTAAAAGGTAACCTTCAACTCAGCAAGGATTTTAGTGTGATAAAATTAGAGGCAAATCTTGTGATACCGAGACAAGCCAACTCCTTTCCCTCTGTGTATTCCCTCATAATGTTAAGGACCAAGGCATGATTATAGATGAACTTGCAAAGATTTTTGGCCTTAGCAACACATGATTTCACCCATTCAATCTTGCTAATATCCTCTAACATAAGGTCGAGGCAATGGGCCACACATGGAGTCCAAAAGATTCTTGGGTGTCTCTCCATGAAAAGTTTTCTTCCAGCAATTTTAAATTAGTTAGCAAACAATTAAAAATTTAGATGTGTTAAACAACTTCTAATTTTCAAAATTTAATGAAAAACTAAAATAAAAAATTTAGAAACTTAGAAGTTAAAATTTTACCCGCAACAACATAATTAGTTGCATTATCAGTCACCATCTGAACAACATTCTCTTCCCCCACCTCCCTTATGGCCTCCTCAATAGCCTTACATAAGAATTTTGCAATTTTGACATGTAAGGACGCATCTATAGACTTCAAAAACATGGTGGATCCTGAAAGTGAAAATGAAACAAAATAATTATCATTGAATAATCAATAAAACAAAATTTTAGTTATTTAATAATACATTAAATTTTAGACATTGAGAAGTAGAGGATGATGAATTACCTCCACTAGAAACAAGAAAATTTAGGAGAGTCCTATTCCTCCTATCTATCATAATGGCACACCCACTTTGGCTCCAAATCTTTCTATGTTCCAATCTCAGAAATGCAAGCTTTTGTCTTCTTTGTTTCAGCTGGTCACAAAACAATGGCACTCTATTTCTCTTCTTCCTCTCTCTCTTTCTTTTTCTCACGATAGAGTGTTATGAAAGCCCTTTTATGGTTATAAGCATAAGAAAGAACCCAAAAAATATTAAAAAACAAGCATTTTTTATTGTTTTGACTTAACTGGATGTTGATTGCCACGGTTGGGTCAAGCCAGTCGCGACCTGCAAGTCATGTGAGTCAAGCAAGTCACCATCCATGGCCCACCGAGCACGAGTCATGGGTCATTTTGACCCAACAAACCATGTCTGACCTTGACTCGGGGGACTCACCCAACTTGGGGCGAGTCGTTACTCTGTTTCAAACGCATGCCTCTTCACATGACGCATGATGCAAGACACACATTTTCTACATATAATATTATCTCAAATATTATCAAAAATATCCTCTCACGCTGTAAACACAATTTATCTCTATTTCAACATATGGCAAAATAAGAGATAAAGATCTCTATTGCAGCTACAATTGTCAACAATCCCTCTTAGCAAGAGAGAGATCTTTAGTATGGTAGGCACACATAGCAACAACCAAAGATGTTAATCATCAATTATCATCACATAAAAACATGTTATCTCAGCATAACATTATTTACCAAAGTTACTTCATCAGCTCATATAATTGAAGTTCTAGAGTCAAACACATGACTTCCACCATGCCTACTCACAGAGGGTGGTCCACCATACCTACTCAGAGAAGGTGGACCATTATACCTACTTGCACAGGGTGATCAACCATACCTACTTGTAGAGGGTGGAAGAAGGGCTTTCACTTCAAACTTCTCCCAGAGAAGAATGCTTTTTCACCTACTCGCAAAGAGTGGGTTAGGGATTTCACCTCAGACTTCTTCCAGAGAAGAATGCATTTTAGTGGCATACATAAGAAAGACTGGGATTCTCTCTCAATAGAGACTCCCTCTTAGCAGAGACGGCTTTGATCGCCACAACAAGATAGTCAATTCCAATAAACTTGTGAATAACTAGACATCTCTCTCTCCCTCTAAAGCTGAATAGCCTCCCTCTGAATTTGAAAAATTATAATAACGAGAATTGCTATGAAATCACCTAAATCGTCGATTTGGCGATTCAATTCATGGTTCTCGATCTTTTTTGAACTGGTGAATCAGTTTAGCAATTTCATGGCATAAACCACATGAATCAACAATTCATGAGATGATTCATGTGATTCATGCAAAAAATTGCATGAATCATCTCTATGAATCACAAAAAATCAATCGCACGGGTAGGGAAAAGTCAAGTCAAATTTCAATAAAAAAATCGTCTTTTTTTAATGTATTTTTGTCTTTCCTCTTTGTTTTAACCCTAAAGGGCCTTCTAATTGTTTAGCATGAGTAGAAGGGAGGAAAAGTGAGAGAGAAGAAGAGAAAAGAAAAACCACAAGTTTGCAACCAGCAAGAAGGAAGAGCACCAAAAAAGGATACGTTTACAGATACTAATAGACATACATTTACAAATACTGATAGACATACGTTTCATGGATCTTGATTCTTCATCTTACATACATTTTTGATTTGATGTCTTATGGATCTTCATCTTAAATACATTATATGATTTGCCTCATTATGATCCTATGATTTCTACTCATTTAAGCTACAATTTACATTTTACGTGTAACGCAGTTACAAATGTGATGGATTTATCATTTATGTTCCATGTTTATGTGTGTTAGCTTCTATTTGATGATGTTATAGCATGTTTAAATTATATTCAATAAAGGGTGCATGCAATAACTTTTAAATTGTTAAAATCTCTGAATTTCAAGGTTTTTCAATTGAATTTGTTGATTTGTGGCCAGTTTGATTTCGATTCGTGGCCAATTTGATTCCGATTCATGATCGATTCGCGACTCGATTCGGCCTTGCCAATTCTAATTTTCGTTACATTGGAAAAATGTCCCTTTGAATATCATTATCTTCCTCATTTTATGAAGATATGTAATATTCACTTAATCCTTCGACTGCAAGTTCCCATGTTCATTTCTATAGTCAGCATATAATCTCTCATCATCTTGATGCATCCTGTAATCAAGAGAGATTAATAAAATTGACCTATTATAAATATCAAGCTAAAAGCATATTGTTTCCAATTATATAACAAAAATTCATGAACTATACAAAAATAGAATCCTTATCTCTATGTTGGTGTCAAACCAAAGTCCATTCAACAACCGTTGTAGCCATCTTACTACAAATATCGATGTCGAACTTTTCCTCTTCTCATTGGATTCTCAAATTTCCTTTCGAATATATCTTTCCTTACTAACAGCAATATGGTCTCTTTCACATAATTGACATCTACGTTCAAAACGCTTGCAAGAGATACAATAGCCTCGCACATAAATGCTTAGGTTGCTTTGCAAAATCCCAACGTTTGTTTACCAAGAATTCATGTTAAATGCACAGCTAGCAATTGATGTTTGCTAAAAGATGACACTCAATAGCAAGCGTATCACATCAATTTCAGAATACCCAAAAAGCTTGAGCTTCCAATCTGGCCGTAAATATGACACAAATCGTTGATGCAACCCAATCCATTCAATCATATTGGGCAAGAAAACTCTACAATTTCAATTTCGAAAATATGCACCAATAATTCTCAGCAATCAGCTACATTGAGGCAAATCTGAGTCAAGTAACCTATAAATATATTAATCACTAGTTATTTCCTTGGCAATACGATATTTATTGAGAAGCCCTTCCTTGACAAACCCAACCTTTTGTAAAACCCCTGGAAAAGCCAAATTGTGGGGTTCCACCAGGCCATCAATGTGCTCCAAACATGGCATGTCAACAAAAGTCGTAAAGAAAGCCAAGTGAATGTCCTCAGAGCAATGTCTTTTACCCATCGCCTAAGTGCCACCACATATCCAATTTTTGCCCTACATGCAGCAATTTCTCTGATTCAAGCGAGGGAAATGGCTCCAACAACCCTATCATTGATGCAGATAGCCTTGCGCCATACATACTTCATGGTTGTTTTTGTATGTACTCTTCCGCTTCTTCCCTCAATCTATATGTCTCTCACATACAGGATGGAGCCACTTCATCATCGCTCGCCCATACTGTCAAATCATCAACTTCTCTCAACTGGAAATTGTGTAGCTTCACTAAATGTGTCTCCCCACTCTTCTCCATCTTGATTTGAGGCGGGAAAATTATTTAAGTGCAACCAATATATACAACAAGATGGTATACAAGATCAATCTAACGAAAATTATTCAGAGAGATTGCAAAATCTAACATTTTTAAATAATACTACTGATATAAAAAATGAAAAACCCCCAACTCTCAAAATACACACAGATACACACACACATATGTGTGTGTGTGTGTGTATATATATCTATGTGTGTATGTGTGTATATATATATATGTTCATCAACTCTACTCCAGTTTGAATATCAATCACCAAAAATGATCATAAAAGGAAGATGTGGAAATCACGAACTCCAGCCTAAAGAATCATTATGTAATAGACACGAACAACACATTAGAAAAATTGAGACTTATTTCTTGAATTAAGCCCAACAATCTTCTTTATCAAAATGACTAACGAAGGGAGTCTTCAGATAAAAGATTTAAAAAATGCCAAATAGCGCTGACTGTGATGCAAAGACATCTATTAAGACATGAACCATAAGAGATATGAGCCAAAACAAAATGTTGCCAGAGGAAGTCAAAAAAATGGCACTCACTTATACAACATTTTAATGGTAAACACATAACTCTCGATACACAAGTATACCGAGCAATGAACCATGAAAGTGATAATTTGCATATAACAAAGGCCACAAAACATAACAGCAGCATCATGGAACAAGTAAAATAAAACAGCTATGCACAGAAGATCTTTGTCACTGCTACCATCTCGAGCTCTGATACTATGTTCATGTTTTGCCCAAAAATAATGATACACAACAATAAAGAAGAACAAAGTAGTTACAAATGACATAAGACATTCATCCTAGGAAAACCCTTTGATCGAGAAGGGAAAAACCCAGTCACACCACAAAAATATCTCTTTTATTGATAATAAAATGATCAAGTACAATGCTTTCACTTTAATGCATTACAATACATTAAGGGTCGGTTTGGTTGGAGGAATTGTTGAATGTAACAATCAGTAATGTTGGAATAAGTCCACTTCCAAAATTTGCACATTCTTAAAATAATTTCTGGAATATAATTTGGACCTGTTTGGTTGAACTGGAAGAGGAGTCGAAAGATGCATCTTCTATGTTTGGTACTGAAATTGGAATTGGAATAAGTTTTTTTGAAATTTTAATAATTTGAGCATCAAACGACATTAATGAGTCCTTTTAGAGTTGGGCTTGCTCAATACATTAGAAAAAAATCTGTTCGAACTCCTCGAGTATGCTTCTGTTGTTGCTTGTCTCACCACATTTCACCAAAAAATAACTTCCCTCCAATAATTTCACTTGTGCAACTAGGGTCGGACCCGACAAGATATAAAATTTGGTTTTATAAAAATGGAATAGGAATAGGTTATTCCTATTCCACCTTTTAAATAGGAATTCCACTATGCTCCTTTTGGGCTAAAATTAGAATTAATAAATTCTAATTCTACTTTTCGTGTTTACAACTAGACGCTCAATTTCCGAATTCTAGCAGTTGAATTTTCCTATTCCTATCAAATTCCGACTACCAAATGGGCCCTAAGTGATTCAAATGAGACTCTTCATATTACACCTAAAGTTCTCTTCAATTTCCAAATACAAGATTCTTCATATTTCCAAACACATGCCTCTTCGTATGATGCATGACACATGTTTTCTACACATAAAATTATCATAACTATCTTCTCGAGCTGTAAACACAATTTATCTCTATTTCAACATATAGCAAAATCAGAGATAAAGATCTCTAACACAGCTACAATCTTCAAAAAAATTGTCCTAAGTGAAAAAATTGTGAAAATGGCATGCATCATTAAGTTTTGTGTTGCCCCTTGCCCCCACCAGCATTGCCCCCAAACCCACACAAGGGGTGCTGCCCTCCTCCCTATTAGAAGCACTCCCTCAAAACCCTTATGAGGGATGTTGTACCCAACCCCATTCAGGTCTCCACCCCCAAACTGCCATTAGTTATTAGAATCTCTTGTCACACAAGGAAGTTCACTACAATGAGGGGGCAACAAGGAAATAGAATTTAACTCTCCAGCGTGTTAACTTAGACATTAATGTAGAAATTTTGAGACTAGTGGATGGGAACAAATCCCCCTTGGGCCATGCATATGAGACCATGAATAGAGAAAAGGAAGTGATTGGAATAGAAAATTTGTATATTACTTTTTAACTGTGAAGTATGTTTTGGCCAATGCAATATATTCAGCAATATGATTGTAAATAGCCAAAATCTATATATTACAATTCATGGTACAAACTCTCAATTTTATTTTCTCTCTTTGTCAATATGCTATGTCTTTAAATTTCAAAAATAAACTTTTGACACTTTTTCTGAAAAAAAATATATATTCTTTTTGAAATCTGATTTATTTAAAAAAATCTTATACTTCTAGTTTTCCAATTTTTTTCCTAAAATATTTTTGTCAGTATGAAATTCTCAAGAACAATTGGCCATTGACTAAAACCATCATTCCCTTTTACAGTTGAATCCTCATAGTTTTGGTTTGTGCACATAACATTTTTATCTCTCAGGCTGTAAAGCAATTCAAAAGTATACAGTCAAGCACCAGTCAAAATTGAATA
The DNA here is from genome assembly GCA_028749045.1 of Cupressus sempervirens. NCBI lineage: Eukaryota > Viridiplantae > Streptophyta > Pinopsida > Cupressales > Cupressaceae > Cupressus > Cupressus sempervirens. The sequence goes on from CM053787.1 coordinate 331,223,565, forward strand.
GAAAAGTTCCAAACAAAAACTGAACGGTATAACTTGATTTATGCTTTTAAAACTTGTGGAAGGGGGCACATTTTGCTATAATTTTTTGGCTAGTTAGATATATGTCTTACTCAAAATGTCAAAGAGACTTTAAGGACAATTTTCCACGATCCATCAAAAACCCTGCATCAAGAAAAATATTTGTTGCAATTCAAGAAATTGAAATTTTGTGATATTACCTTCGCAAAGCCAATATCTGCATCGCTGTGATCGCCAATTCTCCCAGCAGCATCTCCAACATAAAAAGATCTGAAAATTTATATTTTTGAGATGTAAGACTAAACTGTGCCATGAGAATAACGAATAGTTCACAAAAATAAAAAATAATAAACATACATGCATCTACATACCAGATAGTTAACAAACTTTAAAAAAATTAATAACAAGCTCAAAACTAAGTATGGTATCATTTTGCTTTCAAATGATCAAGTATTGTAGCACTTGAAAGGTCAAATTTATACCTTGTTCAATAAACAAGAGAAGACAGCTCTCGTGCAACAACAGGTAATGATCAAACAATCATAGGACATAAACAACAAATCTAGTGATTGACAGTAAACTTGTTAATGCCAGCACAGTTGTATTAGTGAAAACATGTCTTCCACCATATGGTTTTTTCCCTTCAATACTTTTATGGTAAAATATTGTATTCCATTGAAATACATCCCCAATAGACACTACCCAGAAAATTCATCCACCATGAAACAGTGACAGAGGCTCAACAGTGATCCAAATGACAATTTGGGAATTTGTTTTGGAATAAAACCATATAATGTTGTCAGAGCCATGACCAGCACCATTCAACAAAACTAAAAAACATTTAGTGCCTCGAAAAGATGAAATTATATATTATGCAACTTAAGGACACAATGCTTCTTCAACATTATTTGGCTCCTCAAAATCAATCCAGAAGGATTGAAATTTGCAAACAACCAAAATTCAAGAGATTGCAAGAGTTCTAAAGGAAACTATAATTGAACATTGATGGGTCTCATGTCCAAACAATTCCTGTAAACTTTCCAAGTGAATGTTTGTAATATCATATTCAATTTTGAAAATGCTTCACTTTTTATTTATAGACACTTGGCTTCCAACTAAAAAAAGCTTTCAACTATTAGGCAAACCAATATAAAAATCAGCATTATAACTTCACAATTCTTCTCTAAGATTATGACCTTTTTACTCTCATTTGCAACCAGACCTTATTTTGCATTGCAGAGTAATTTCTATTCATTTAAACGTTTTCTTTTTCTTTTATTTACTGCTAACTAGAAATTTAAACTTTGCATGATTTCGTCTGTTATCCACTGGATTGCCAATTAATTTGATTAAGATACCATTAAGCTTGTTCAAGGTTTGTATGTTACATCCACCAAGGCAAAACCACAGGAAGTGCAACTCAAGACAGGTAACCCTTCAAACTCTCTTGCTTGTCAATTCAAACAACCTCAAATGGCAATCAAAGCCTCTTCAACTGTTTCTTAGTGAAGCATTCAAGAAGTACAGAATGGAGATAATTAATAATTTGCCAATAGCTTCTCAGAAACTAATCCTGTGGCATGCACTTCTTTTATCAAGAAGATTCCCAAGGGGCGGAACAACCTCTAAAGCAGACTGAATTTTAATATATCTCCCTTAGAATGCAAAGTTAATATGGGCAAACTAAGCAAATGGCTTGACAGATCATGTTTTGCTACAAATGTTTTTTTAACAATGAAAAGGAAACTTACCACAATTTCAATTCTCGAAGCAACTTTCCAATATATGATGCAAATCGTTTTGTCTCAGAATAGCCAAGAGGAAGATGAATAAAAGGACTAGTTAACACTTGGCCTAAGTGATCTCTAGTCAAAACTTGGAAAGACTTTGTAGAAATCTTTCAAAAGCAATACTTCCCTTTGAATAATTATGATAATTAGCACCAGAAGTTGTAGAGATTGGATCTAGATTGAGGACAGATGATTCAACAAATTACTAATTAATATAGTCCTTGTTGGCGCGATTTGGCATATATTATAGCTTGGGATAGAAAGCCCTCAGATACTACAAGACTTGCAGTTATATATCCAAGAAGAAACATGATTCTTGAAGTTCCAAACATTGAGAGAAGCACATCAATGTGTGATCAATGTCAAAGAAAAAAACTACAACTAACATTAAGGCAATAAGAAAACTACACCAAGTAAAACTGGCATGAAGTCTGAAAATAAACAGAAAGAACAACAACTTTAGTCAAAGCCTTCTTTGAAGAAGGATTCCAGGATAAGAATCGACAAAAAAAGATAAGAACAAGAAAGCCCCACTCAAAAAAAGAAATCTGTGCCACAAAAGTACCAATGCCTAAAGTATAAAATGCCAACTCTACCACAATCTCTAAAACCACCATCCATTTTCAACAAGGAAAGGCATATCATATAGGTTGTTCTCTGTTCCATTGTTGCCATGACACAAGGTTCTCTGTCATGTCCTATCCACTCTAACCAGGACATATTCATAATCTTGCCCTATTAGCTCATCTTGTCCCCCATGAGCTATTTGGGAGGGGGCGCTTTTCAATGGCATGCCTTTGATGCCATCCTTTGTGTGGTCCTAAATCAAAAATCATGGCGCCAACTTCAGTCTTGGCCAAGACTGAAGTTGGTGCCATAATTTGAATTTGAATATATATGCACGTGTGTGTGTGTATGTATGTATACATACATATATATACCTACATATATATACCTTAGTTACCGGATTCGTGCCCTAGAGGCTGGATCCGGATTCGAGTCCGATCCGGATCCAGATTCGTGCAGATCCGGGCAGGATCCTTGTTTTACACAGTGGATTCGTCCGAATTCATGGCCCACGAATCCGGATGAATCCACTGTGTAAAACAAGGATCCTGCCCGGATCTGCATGAATCCAAGCACGAATCCTCAAGGATCCAGCGTGAATCCTCAAGGATTGACAGGTTTAAGTGAGTATAAGTTATTTAATATGACTTTTTTAAATATTTTTTTTTGCTTTCTAGTGCTAAAATGACCTTTTTATGCATTATATATACTAATAAATGAGAGAAATAAATATATATATATATCTGTTACTAGATGGGGCTTGGGCAAGATCAGTATATATATATATTCACGAATCCTCCATGAATCCTAATCGGGAAAAAAAAAATCACGAATCCACGGATCCAATTCACGTGCCCGAATCGGATTCGTATCCCAAATCAGTAACTAAGATATATACATATATATATATATATACACATACATATACATATGTATGTATGTATATATGTATGTATAGGTACGTACATACATACATACATACATACATACATACATATATATATGTATGTATGTATGTATGTATGTATGTATATGTGTTTGTGTGTGTGTGTGTGTGTGTGTGTGTGTGTGTGTCTGTATGTGTATTGGCCTTCTTGGATTACTTGAGCAGAATTAATCATCTCTTCTTATTACTTGTAATACCAATTTGGAATTAGTTACCAAAGCTTGCAGTTTCCAAGGTGCAAGACTCTCCCTAGTCTGTTAATTAATTTTGAAAAGTCTCCTTCAAAGAGAAAATTGACTTGCAATCTGAGTTTGGTTGTCATTCATACAATCTGTGATCAGAATATCTTCATTGTGGCTGCAAACATATCTTTACATTCCATTGTCAACAATCACTGCAATATGCATAACAGCCACAAACATTATTACATATTCATGATGGTGGCAACTGACACATCTCTGTATTCATAAATGTCCTGACCATCAGATTTTTTGTGTGATGGACAAGTGATACTCCTGCAATATACTTCAATCATTGTTGGGCCTATATTTGGGCTGTGAAGCCTTCTTCTTGGCAATCTGGACTTTCCACGGCCTTTACTTCCTTGTGCTCAGTCCCTTATTACTGCAATCAGCACACTCACTGCAGACAGCATATACCTTGCAGTCTCAGTGATCTGCATCTTGCTGTAGCTTGTACTCAATAATTTTGTGGATGACAGCAATCCGGCATCTATATTTGCATATACTCTGAGCTACATGGTGCTGATAAAATCAGTGATATACTGATATTTATGGTGTAATTCATGCGACTCGACTGAAAAATTGAGTTAAAATGCAGAATTGCATGTAATTGGTTTGTGGGTGTAAATGCAATATTTTGTTACAAAAACTTTAACAAACAACTCAGCACAAATAAAATGATAACTACAGTAGCTTGGAAATGGCAATATTTTTCATTCAAAGATTTCCCTTTGTAAAAGATTACAAACAAGAAGTGTTTAAACTTCTGACCTTTATAACCTGCAACGAATGATGTGTGAAGAAGCAGACACGTCACTGACCATTAACAGTCTGACAATACATAAGCAGAAAACTTTAGATGGCCTGCATCTGATATAAAGAGACTGAAATCCTTATGCCAACGGAGAGGAAGGGAAGATACACTTTAAAGTTTACACCACCCTGTAACTCAGTCAACCAGCATTGATTCCAATCACCTCTAATATTGCTCTGCCTACAGCTCAAAACGATACTTGACCAGCCTTCAGTTATCAACAGCTTCTTAGTATCTGGTCGTTTTCTGCTGAAACCATTTTATCTGCACTTGCTTTTCAACACCCACCCTATATGGAAGTCGCCCAACAATGATGGCTTAATGTCCAGCTGAGTGCCTAAAATTGTTTCCACACCACCATACAAGGTAAGAACTTCATTGAAATCTGCTTCTAACTGTAATGTCCCATTTTTGGCAGACACGTAAAATTAAAATAATTAATTAATTTTTTTCTTATGTTATATAAAATTATTTAAGGCAACTAATATTTAATTAACAAATATTTAAAACAAAATGATTTTTGGTTAAAAAGAAAATATAAATAAATATTTTTCTTAAATGATTCTTTTAGAAGATCATTAAATTATAAAATGAAGCTGAGGGTTATTATCATCTTCTACAGATATTTAATCGGGAGCATTTGGAAAGCTTGTTGTCCAGGTTCAGGAAGCCTGAATTTGGAAACCCTTGGGATATCTTGGTGGATAAGATTAAAACCCGGTCTAACCCATTGGGTGAATCCACCTTAGAAATCACAAATGGACTACTATGGCAAAATTTGTAATGTTTTCTCCGAAGACTAATTTTCAGAAGTATTTATTCAATTTTTAGAATTAAGTATTTTATTATTTCTCAATAAATAAATTATGTCTGGAGTTTTCCAGAATAAAGTATTATAGCAGAGAGAATAAATATTTTATGGAAGAAGAATAAAATCAATATGGTTGGGTGATGAAAATATTAGTATCCACTAGCAATGATTAAATATTCAGAATAGGGATATAAACATTTGTTTCTTGTGGAGTTAAATCAGCTAGAAATACCATTTTGTAAAATCCCTGCTGTCATCATGTGCATTACAAATTACTCAACCACTCAGAATCCTTCTGACTTTCCTCAAGATCTAGGGAATGGTTGGAATTTTGTGGCAAACAAACACAGATGGCATTTGAATACTCAGAAGTCTGCCTTGAGATCCTACGACTAGGAATTGCTCAGGTTTAGAAGATCTTTTAGAAACCCTAGCTGGTAGGGCCTCCCAGGAATTTTGATAGAAACCCTAGAGTTCTCCAGCCAAGATTCCCATCGAAACAGGGCACCCTTCTTTCTTGCAGACCAGAGCACCATGCTGGAATCTGGGTTATTCTTCTTACTTCCTCAGTTCATAACTTTGCACAAGGGTGAATTGCCAAAAATTAGGCTCAACAGAGAATCCGATCTTTCCAGACCAACAACAACCTCTAACGGACATACTGGCATTGATGTCAAAGGGCTTCACAAAACAAGGACAAGTTATTAGTATAACCTTCATCAATGTCAAATGGAAGGGCGAATGATGTCAAAGTAATTGCATAGTATGGCAGTGATATTATTGGCATAAAGTTAAAAGATAAGTAAATAAAGAGGAAATAATAATATGTATATATTCAGATTTATCAAATCTGATATGCATATTTATATATTGTATGTGAAAAACAGTGTATATCAATATAAGAGAATACGGTGAAGTTAACAGCTGGAGAAAGGAACGTCATATGCATCATGCAGCGATCATTTATACAACAGAGAGTTATTAATGAGATGACCCCACAACAATCTGAACAGAATCTCAAAAGCTTTCGTTCTGAACTAAGTTGAGGTCTACAGTTAGCAACAATAATTAACTGGAATGATTCTAGCAGAATGAATGATGAAACAAAGTCATTATTTGATGGTTATTGGTGGGATAACCCTGGGCAATACAACAGCGAAAAAAGATATCGACTCTATCATATGGTGAACATATTGAACAAGTATGGTGTATCTTTCTTAATGAGAAAAGTATGCAGTAATAAGAATAACAAATAAGTTAATAACAGATATTGATAGCAATCAGTTTATAAATCTCGACAAAGGAAATCAATGAATATGTTTTCAGTCAACATCTCAGCAATACACAGATGCAGAGTCACTACAGTGACTATGATCTCAAAGGCAAATTTTCATTATATTAAGAGCAATTGATGTTTATTTAAAACAATGGCAGATTGAAGAAAACCTGTCTATCGTCAGGAGTTAGATCAAACAAATCACATCAGCCATATCTTTATTAAGGAGCTTGATACAGACAAAACTTGATAAATTGGGTAGGCCCGATAGAAAATATAATGAGCGGTAATAGTGCATCCAAGGTTACCAGGAGACGGGGGTACTTGGAGACCTTGGAGACTGGTAGTGGTACCGGTAAAACTAATTTTCAAATAGGAGACGGCGGTACTTGGAAACGTTAATTGTTGTTTAATATAATTTAATAATTTCTAGAAAATATCATGACATAGAATTTTGAAAACAAGAATAGTGGTATTATAACATTAAGTTTAGATACACAAAAGTCAAAAGTCATTGTGTTGAAGGCTGAAAGAATTCAAAACTCAATATATATTTTATATGAGATGCCAAAGGATATGGGATGTGTAACTAAGAGAAATTTTGTATTGTTCTTCTGAAATTGGATAAGGTTCGCATAGATTCGTCCCTGTAAGATACTTGAGAAGGTTGGAGATGCCCAATGGCTTCCATTATTTCCAACGATTGAGTTGATGTTACGTAAATATCTCTTATTACCATTTATGTGATCTCTTTAAATGAAGAGTTGTTAGTAGATCATAACACCAAAAGGAAAGGAAATAATTATACATCATTGACAAGTCTTTCTAGAGGCAAATAAGCAAATTGATTGGAAAACTATAGTGGCTATCATTATCATTACTAACATATAAGTAATAAAGATTTTTAAGGGTTGATGGTAGAGGATAAGATTTAGGAGTTTTTATGATGCCTTGTGCTCAATATTTTTGGTGATAGACATCAATTGTTGGTCGGGGAACTTTGGAGATGGCAACCAAAACCTCGTGCATCCAAACATTTTTGGGGACATCTCCAGTATCTAGAGACATGTCTCCGGTACTAGGGGTCTCTGAGACACGACTCAGGGTGTAGGAAACGGGTCTCTTGGTAACTATGAGTGCATCGAGTGAAGGCGGCAAAACATTTGAGATCAATGTAACTACTTAGAAAGACAGAGCCCAATAAAGGAACCAGTGGTTTCGAAGACTTTTCAGTCCATGTGTCAATTTTGAAAGATCTTGTCGGGGATTTTGAAAGTTCAATTCAGATCTAAAAGACAAGAGCAGCAATGAATAGAAGTCAGGCTTTGGGAACAAAATCCATGACTGATTTATAGCACTCAGAAGAAAAGAGAAGCATGCAAGTCAAATGCAAATAGACAACTCTACAGTTTAAGCAACGATACTGAAAGATGTTATAAGATAAAGGCAGCATATACATTAGAGGCTGTGATAAGCAGTGAAATATATTCTCCCTGCTCAATGATAACAGTGAAATGTGTTGAGAATCGTGACAGTATAACATAGTGATACAATATGAATATAAAGAAAAGAACAAAGCATATTAATTTAATAAATAGCGATATAAGCGACGATGGTATCATTGGCAAAAACAAAGGGAATCCACGCAAACGGTCAAAGCAGTGTTATACTTGCCAAGTCACCGGCTGTGACACTATGAAATGGGAGTCTATCAGCAGCGTAATACAGACAATCAGTTAAAAAGTAAACTTTGACTAATCAATAGACAAGTCATCATTTGGAAGATAAATGGCTTACGAAGACAATGATTTCAAGTGTATTATACATGTTTTAAAAACGAATAATCTATTAATTAAAGTTATAACTTATCTTCATGAAACGATGCAACACTTTGGAAAGATACAACTTTCAGAAAGAGTCACATGGAAGATGATATAAGAGACAAGTCTTCTGTGTTAGAAGAAAATCAGTGAAATATTGAGAATAAGCAAGTGGAGTAAGAAGAACAGTTAAAATGGAGATATACAAATAAATATCAGGATAGTGTCACCACTGAATGAAGAAGTAAGAGTAAGAAGAGGAGAGAAGTATTTAAAGAACACACAAAAAGAGAGGTGTTGAGCAGTATAAAATAAATAAAAAGATTTAAGTGTGAAATGTGTATAAAGAAAAGAAATTAATATAGAATCAAGAATAGTTAGAAGATTAAAAATGAAATATATAATCAGATTGAAAATCTGATTTATATAGATATTTGGAGGCTGACTTGACGTAAAAGAAAATAAAGAGAAGAGTGTGTATGGAATTCATAAATATGAGATTGAAGAAGAGGAACTTGTGCAAATAAAGTATCCATCATCAATTGACTAAGCAACATGGCCAAGGTGGAAAAGAAGTTTGTGTGCAGTGGATTGGTGCTCACGAAGACAGCAGCGGGGGTTGGTGCTTCCCGTAGGTCGATGCATGCAAATTGTGAGTTGGAGCTTCTAGTGAGTCAGTGCTCACAAGCATAGGGATTGGAGCCTCTAGTAGGTTGGAGCCTACAAAACATTGTAAAAGAAAAAGTTTATATATAAACCAATTATTTGTCGTGGTTTCTCCCGCAATTGGGTTTCCACGTAAAATTGGTGTCTTTGTGTTCATGTGCATAATTGTTTATTTAAATAATTGATTTCATTGAGGCAATTGTTTGGATATAGGTTCTAAATTGACAAAGTTGTTAATATATTGATTCACCCCCCCTCTCAGTATATTTGTGTGCTCTTCAACCTCATCCCAGCATCCAAAAGGAAAAAGGCAGTTGACATGGAAATAGTGAAATCTGCAACCAAAGCCCATCCCTCTAATGAAACTAGGGCTCATGCAGCAATAAATGTGGATGACTCCCTATCTAAGCTTCATAAGACATCGATCACGATGAACCCTCCTTTAATCCTTACTATCAAACCTTGAAGAAATCAGGTCTGATTGCTGTGGAAAGGTCCAATCTCATGCATGGATGGTATGGCAAGATGGTTTTTGGGACCAAGTATTACTCATACAGCCAAGAAATTCCTTTTAATTGAATGTAAGATAGATAAGCTTAAGGAAATTATGTAATCTAAGGCTTTGCTACATCTTAATGGTTATCCTTTTCTTTTACATGATTGGGTTCCAAAATTTGATGTACAAATTTCTCCCCAAAATATTTCCCTTCCTACTTTAGCTTGGGTCACCTCCCTACCGAACTTACCAAATGGGATTCAATAGAACAAGTTGGGAATAGCCTTGGCTCTCAACTCTTAATTAGACTTCTAAAAACCTAGCTTTGAATCAAGGATGATATAATATTAGTCAATGCCAACCCTCTTTGCAAAAGTAAATCTCTCAATATCGCTACCAATTTTGGAGACTGATATTGACCCTATAACATATTTGGGATCCATTGAGAAGGATAGAGTTATCTAGTTAGAGGCCTTTCTTAATCTTTTTGAGATCGTCAAAAGGTTAGGATTTGTTTTCCCCCCATGTTGTGACGTTTTCACAACATCGCCCCATTGCAAATGGGGACTCCCTCTTTTGTTCTTAGTCCAAGGGGTGGAGCAATTTAGGCAATAATTCAAAAAAATTGCAAGCCTTCCTAGAATGAAGTTGAGACTGGAAGAAATTGGAAACTTTTGGTTAAGTGTCAAAAAAATGGAAAAAGAGGGCATAATATGGTCGTCCATGGAAAAACTGAAATTTGATAGAATTTGGCTAAAAAAAATAATAATAATTTGAGAAAAAAATTAATAATAATAATAAATTGAGCCAAAGATACATGTACACACCTAAGTACATGGTGTCTACTGCGCATTCCATGCACTTTCCTAAGTCACCCTTAATTTCTAGCATGCACTTGCCTAAGTCACCCTCAATTTCCACCATGCACTTACCTAAGTGAGTCTTGACTTCCACCATGGTTTTGCCCAAGTCCCTAGTGGTTTCCACATTTTGTTTGATGGTTTTCCCTAAGTCCCTAGTTGTTTCGACTTTGTATTTGATGGTTTAGCCTAACTCGTCTAGTGGCTTCCACTTTTTGTTTGATGGTTTTGCCCAATTCCCTAGTGGTTTCCACTTTGTGTTTAATGGTTTTGCCTAAGTGTCTAGTAATTTCCACTCCAAAATACATAGGAGATCTCAATTACAAAAGCACCCTACGTCTCCTTGAGTTTAATGAAACACTCTGAAATTTTACAATTTATTGGGAGATTGTGAAACATGATCAAATTTCAAAGGTTTGAATTACACCAAAAAAAAAAATTAAAATTCAGAAAGAAAGTGACGAAAGTTAAAGGGAAAATAAATATAAAACAAAAAAAACCAAAAAGTGGTTTTGAATTGAGATGAGATCAAAATTTGTCTCAACTTTGCAAATAGTGTGTTTTAAATTGGGTGGAGATTAAGTTTATCTTGACTCTGCAAAATATGGATTGATTTTTAAAATGAATTAATTACTTCATCCATTGTTGCATCGAAATTATCCAAATGGCTTCGGTTTTAACAAATCGAAAAATTAAAATAATGGAAAATAAATCATAAATGCAAAAAAAAAAAAAAAAAAAATTCCAATCAAATTTGCACTACCCCATTAAATTATTTTTATTGGAAATTAAAGGGGCAAGTTTGTCATGATTTTCCAAGTCTAATTGCAATTATTATTTCAAATTTAACAATTATTTACAAGTGGTGGTTTGCTTTCTAGGTTAATATGATGAGGTAGCATAACGGCCTTTTTCTAATTGGTCAATGGTTTCTTTCGAATTTTCCTATTGGTTTGTGAGGCGGTGGCTTCTTTTACAAGTGCTCTCTTCTCATTGGTCCAAGTGTCACCAATACTTATCAAGTTGTTATGGCTTTGAATTCTCCTATTGGCCCATGAAGGCATTGTAGATTTTTCATTGGCCCCCAAGGTGCTGCTTAATTGTAATTGATTGGGCATTTAATACTTGTAGCAAGTGGTTATGAAACCCTAAATAGGGCTTATGTGGATTAATCTTGGCCCTTGATTTCAAATCAATCTTCGACATTCATTGTATTTGAGCTCCCTATATAAGGACCGCTCCTCTCATTTGTTAAAGGGGGGGGGGATTTTGGAGAATTGATGCTATTGCAATGCAAAATTTGTTCTACTTTTCATTATTGTGTCTTGCATGGTGATTTGTAGTGATCAAGTTTGTATTATTGCATGGTGATCTATATTTCCTCACTTAGTTTAGGATTTCATTTCATGTTGAATAGAAGTAGTTTAGTTGAATGGAAGTTAGTAACGAGATTCGCCGCAAGTCCGGCAAGTTGCCCAAGTCAGCGAGTTGGGTAACCTCAGCCGAGTCAAAATGGCCCGTAACCTTGGCTCAACGGGTCACCTTGGGTGACTCGTCTGACTCTCCTAACCTACGGGTCAACCATGTGACTCGCAAGTGACGATGCATGTGACCTAAAAGGGCTTTCATAATACTCTTATGTGAGAAATAGAAAGAAAGAGAACGAAAGAGAAATAGAGAGCCATTGTTTTGCAACAAACTAAAAGGAAGAGGAGAAAATCTTGCATTTGTGACATTAGAGCAGTTATACACTTGCATTTAGATCATCAAGGAGTTTATAGAAGCTCTTCTCAACACTTATCAACTCATTTGAAAGAGGTAAGACTTGATTTTCTTAGATTTACATGGTTTTTTTCTCTATGCTTATGGGTTGTTTGGATGAATTTTTTTCTATGTTTATGGGATTTTTTTACTTTAAATCTTCATAAAATACAATGCTTAAGTAGTAATTTTTGGTTAAAATTGTCTTTTTGCAGCAACCTTGACATTTTGGAAAACATTTTTTCCCTAATCATAATGGCTCCTCTAGCTAAAAAACTCAAACTCACTAAAGGCAATCAAAAAGATGAGTGTTGGAAGTACACCATAGACTTTTTGAGTAGAGCTCGAAATCAAAAAAAAAACTTATTTTGTAAGCTCCATCATAGTGGGGAGATAAATAGATTGAAATACCATATTGTTGGCATGGATAGACATGATGCTAAGCCTTGTAAAGTTGCTTCTACTGAGGCTAAATGTTTTTGTAGTGTTTCCTTAAAAGATATGAACATAAGACAAAAAAATTAGAAGAGTCAACTTAGATCGGTTCCACTTCCTGTCCACCCTCATCTGGAACTGCATCTGTATCTATTTTTACACCCCTAGGTTTAGTAGGTTGTACTGGAGAAGGCTCTTCCCTTCCTCCCTATCGTCCTAGTGCTTCTGCTAGTGTTGTTGCTTCTACATATATTCCTACTAGTAGCACTGCCCGTGATAGTAGTTTTTGTACCATGTTCCACTCCTCATGCACAACCCTCACTTGAGAGCTTGGATTGGAATAGGAAGATCTATGAAGCTGGAAGAAGAGCAATTTGGAAGTTTTGATTTTTTTCTACAAAATTCCATTTATTGCAGCCAGGTGCAGCCACGTAGTTCATTTATATTTAATTGTTTTACTTAAACTTTGAAAATAGAATTTTATAATGTTAACTCGATGTTGAAATATGCTAATTTAAATATTTTATAAATGTGACAATACTCCTTATTTACAAGGCATGATTGATGTGGTTTCCGTCAGTGGTGCAATGTTGGAAGCCCCCATAGAAGATGAGTGAGTGGCCCCCTCTATAGATGCTTCCTCACCTGTCAAAAATGTGACATACTTATGTAAGGCTATTGAGGAGGTTATAAGGGAGGTGGGGAAAGAGAACATTGTCTAGGTGGTGACTGATAATGTAGCTAATTTTGTTGCTACAGGTAAAACTTTAACTTTTAAGTTTCTAAATTTTTTATTTTAGTTTTTAAAAATTAAAATTCTCTTAACACATCTAAATTTTTACTAATTAATTTAAAATTGCTGCAGAAAACTTTTGATGGAGAGGCAACCAAAAATCTTTTGGACTCTATATGCGGCCCATTGCCTTGACCTCTGGTTAGAGGATATTGGCAAGATTGAATCGGTGAAATCATGTGTTGAAAAGGCCAAAAATCTTTGCAAGTTCATCTATAATCATGCCTTTGTCCTCAGCATTATGATGGAATACACAGGGGGAAAGGAGTTGGCTCATCCAAGTATCACAAGATTTGCCTCTAATTTTATCGCACTAAAATCCTTGTTGAAATCAAGGTTAGCTTTGAGGTGCATATTTGTTGGTCCACAGAAGACTTCGTCATCCTATTCTAGCACCATTGCACAAATAGATGCAACAAAACTTAAATTTATGATGACCCCTTGTATGATGATCGTGGAGGTAATTTAAAAACTTTAAATTTATAAATTAATTTATGACATGCATATTTTTATTTTATTTTTATTGTGCAATTTTGCAAAGTTGCATATTTCAATGATCATATCATCATCCACTCGATTGTTTTTTTATTGAAATGTTTCATAGGTGATTGAGCCCCTCGGAACCCTCCTAGGAGTTATTGATGGGAGAAGTCCACTATGGGCTACATATATGAGGTTGTGGATAGGGCCAAGGAGGCCATTAGAGCCAGTTATGTAGGAGTTGAGGACAAATATCCCTATTTTGGGATATAATTAATAGGAGATGGCAAAATCAGCTTCATAGACCCAACCATGCAGCAGCCTATTACCTCAATCCAGCATTTTGTTTCCATGATAATTTCAAGGCAAATGAGGAGGTTCTTAGTGGCCTATATACTATGCTATCAAAGATAGTCACTAATGCCACAAATACATTGCTTGAGATGGATGCCTATAATAATGCCGCAGGGCCCATTTTTTCAAGCCAAATCTACAAAGAAGGTCATACAAAATTACAGCCAAGTAAAAATTGCAGCTTATGCACGTTGCATATTAATTTTATTATCTAGTTTCTAACTTTCTAGCTTTAAAGGTGGAAATGAGACTTTTTTTTCTTTTCCTATCCGCATGTTGACCCAGCCACGTAGCGCTTCAGGATGTGAGCGCAACTAGAACATCTTCGAGCACATCCACTCAAACAAGCGTAACAAGTTGATTGTGGAGAAATGAATAATCTAGTCTTTTGCATTAAAACCTACACCTTAGGACTTGGGAACATGTTCGAGTACATCCCCTCTCCCATTCCTCTTTGTGATAATGGTAGAATCTTTTGGAAGAGGTATCTATAGAGCATACTTAAAAGGTAAATCTCAAGGGTTACAATCACAAAAGGAACAGAAAATATCACTCATCAACAATTTGTGGATGACACAATTTTCCAAATAGGAGCAACCTTGAAGAAGCTATAGACTACAAAGAAATTTTAGATTGGTATCAAAAGCATCGGGACAACAAGTCAATGTGGACAAGTCTTAGATTTTCTTCTTGAATACCCAACACAAGGTAGCCACAACAATTTGCCAAACATTAGGTTTAGGATAGGAGCATTCCCCTATAAATATCTACGGATGACAATAGAAAAAGGAACTAAGGTCACAAAATCATAGGGACCCATTTTAAGTAAAGTGTAACAAAAAAATGGAAAGCTAGAAGGGGAAATGGCTTCTAATGCAAGAAGAGCAACCATGATCAGATCGGTTCCTATCAGCTATCCCAACCTATCAAATGTTGTAATGTCCCCTCTTCTTAGATTGGATAACAAGCTTATAATCTCTCCAACCTCTATGAACAATCTCTATATTCTTCTTTAATTTTGTAGCTATCTAGAACTACGATTGCTCAGAATGATAAATATTGATACAGCTCTTCCTGGAATAATCCCTTATAATATATTTTTGTAGTCCACCTGCTAACAATGTCTCTATACTTCCCTTGTATTTAAGAATGTTCTGCAGTTTTCTAAGTGTATCAAGTATGCTCAAACAGTATGGCTATCAAACTACTATTGCTATTTGTTCTTCCTCCAACTGTTTTCCCTTTTCTTCTTTGTTATGGTGACTAGGGTGTCAATATCCCTGTAGATAATTTTCCAGCAATTTAAGGATGTCTTTTGGCACTATTTCATGTGCACCGTTTCTCCTATGCTATTATCAAATGAATTTTTTCTCACCTTGAATACTTAATGGCAATTGGTTCTTTAAATCCTGTCTCATGGATAGAATTATTTTACATTAATTAGTTGACTCCCTGCATTTCTGCCTATTTGCTGCTTACAGTTTTTATTCCCTAAAATTTTGTCTATCGTCTTGAATTCTTTTTACTACTTATTCTGCATGTTTTTATTGTCTAATCTCTGTCTTACTGCGGCAGAATTAATGTCCATTGCTTACTCTAAGGAAATTGTATTATTAATTTTACTATCCTTTCATTGTTGTTCGCTGGAAATTTCTTCTATGTTTTATATCGCTCTTGATATAGTATGAATCAGTATAAATAATCTAGTCTCTAAACTGAATAGGTAACACTCAAACAGGCGCATTCTTTCTTAATTTTGTTTTTTTTGTTTTTTTATCGGTAAGGCGCTGAAGCCATGATTAATTATTATGCATTGTAATTAATTCTTATTATTATTTACTAAGCTCGAGTGGAATCGAACTCAAGACCTCTCATATAAGAGGCTCAAAATTTAACATTGTGTTGTAGGCTCTTGCCTACAAAGTCTTTCTTAATTGATTATTAAGCAATTTGTATTATTTTATCACAATACATTTTAGTATTTAGCGTTAATGATCTACGAGTTGTTGCTAAAATCCCATTGTAAGATCTGATGGTAATGTTATGGTTAATGATTGTTGCCTTTTATTACTCACGATAGATAGCATAAGTAAACATTAATTATATTTTCAATACATTGGGTTGATAGTTGCAATGCCTCTAACATTTCCTTTATATTCATTTTGATTTAATAATATTAAAAAAGTTATGTTCTTATATTGTTAGTAATATATTATTATTATCTATATTGTTAATTTTTTTTTTATTATTATATGAATAATACATTATATTTATTGTTTATTTTATTTTGATAGTTTGATTTCATTAAATATTATTAGTGATTATTATTAAATTTATTTTAAGTTACATACATATATATAGTCCATTATATGTACATAATTTAATTTTGTAATTATAATTATATACATTATAATATTTATTTATTTATTAATCAGATATTTTAACTTTGTTATTATTCCACCTTATCTTAGAGAAGTGGGGACATTATCTCAAAGCAGGGGACATTACAAATGTCTTGTGTCCCATTTCCCAAGGAGCAAAACAAAAACTAGAAGGAAAGCTCAAAGATTGTTTTTGGTAGAGCACATCTGATAAATGAAAACTAGGTCTCATAAAATGGGGAAAGGTTTGTCAACCTCTCAGCTTGGAGGGGCGGGAATTAAAGACATTAAGAAACACAATTTAGCCTTAGGGGCAAAGCTGATCTGGAAAGCTTACAAGGAATCAGGAAGGAAATGGGTAAGGATCGTCTTCAACAAATACCTAAAGGAAGAAGATCCTACAAGTATATTCACAACCAGGAACTCTCCTAGAGAATCAAGAGTATGGAACTTTATGTTGCAATGCAAAGATATAATCTCTAACCATATAACATGGGATATAGGTCTAGGAGAGTCGATTCTCATTGTTGAAGTACAGCATCAGTCGAAGTGATATACTCATTACATTGAATATTTGTATTCACGATTTATATGAACATTGTTTTGTCTTATATCATTGATAAGTCATAGATAAATAAATAAACATACATACATATATATATATTATATATATAATATGTATATACATATATGTATGTATGTATATGTATGTATATGTATGTGTACATATATGTGTGTGTGTGTGTGTGTATGTTTATTTATTTATATGACTTAACTAATCGGGCTCTTATAATCAGAAGAGACTATTATGTTATCAGGTTCCTTAATGTAATTGTTTACCATACACTGATGGTGATCAATTATGTCAGATTGATTCTTTGGAGATTATGGTAAATCGTCTTTAAGATAAATATCTTATATATATTATATATATAATACATTATATATTGCTATAAAATAATATATTACATATATGGTTAATATATTTCATATATGCTTAAAGATGAGTTATACATATAGTTATTTATTAACTAACGATGGTTAACTATAGAGACATGTCTCTTCATGAGACATGTCTCCTCCTCTCATATTTATGAGTCCTCAAATTTGCATTTGGAAGATCATCAATAACAATGGCCATGATTCTACATTTGCAGAAACGATCTTAGTTACCCAACATGGTATCAGAGCCAAATGCAAATGAAACTACAAGTTGGAAAGAATAATTATAAGAAGAGCAAACGGAGCTTTGCAACTTGTGTGTTAGCACGCTCGATCTCTTATCTCCTTTGAGATTAGCATTGATAGGTTGAGACGGGCCTAAAATTTTAAAATGTCTTAAGTGATACATCACACCAAGTGTGACAATAATTATTATGGACCAACTAATAGACATCTTCAGCAATGGTATTGATTCATTAAGAGATTGATCATATCATCCCTTCCGATGGCACATACAAACCACCACCATAATTGGCTAAGGATGTAATGCTAGTTACCATCGAATAGTTACATCTCTCTATCCTCATCACTCTTCATGGCTATAAGATGTCATTCGGTTGTCTTCCCAAATTACTGAAAATGATAATATATTCCAGATTGAAATTCATGATCAATATTGGACATTGCAGATCATATATGAACAGGAAATGCAAGAAAAAAATTATTATTATTATATATATACCCTGAACCAAAATATAGAATTGACTATAGTTTGAATGATTAATATATAACAGTAGAAACACTTGTTTGGACAATAGCAACCTTGTCGAGAAGGTCATGTAGTTGGAAGAGATAAAATTTATAGCAAGGCAACAAATACATAACATCAAATTAGAAAGGAGCACTGACGTGTACCGTTCACGAGTCATGAGAAATTATACACTAACAAATCATAACCAGCATTGAAGAAATTGATGTGCACAACAATGAAGAGCAGCAAGAACAAGATTATTACATAGAGAGTGGAACCCATGTGAAGTAGTAGCACATTCCCCATAAAGAAAATTGCTTCAGTCAAATGATTTGAAAGATTGCTTCAGTCAATGGAAGGTCGGAATGATATTTGCTGTTCAAAACTAATTGTCATCAAATGAAGTATGGCGTAGAAACTAAAATGCATTGAAAGTGGATAAAGAGATTTGATGGATCAGAGATTCACCTATTCTCTGCACACCGAGCAGTGAACGGTAACTAGAAATAAGACATTTACTACACCCTTTGACTCACGATCATTAGATATGATAGTGCAGGGTCACATTAGAAATCACAAGCTGCCACTAAGGCTTAGGTAAGAGAGGTATGTACTTTCCTTATTCATTAATCTTGATTAGTAAAGTATATTCTAAGAAATGAAAATGTTATGTATAATATATTTAAGTAAGAATTATATTAGTAATTGTGTAATAACGATATTATGGGATAAATAAATAAAGTGAAGTAAATATTTGATAGAATATTAAATTACATTTTAATCATCTTGAATACAAAGAATTCAAATATATGTTAATAAGTAAAGAGGCTAGGTGACTAAGAGGGTAGGGTTGATCCCTAAGGAAAGAAGGGTATGTACTCCGCTCTTGGGCTTAGGCTTATTGAGCCATGGAACCCCACCTCAATGTCCAAGTACTTAAATGTAGTATAGCATCTAGACATGGTGAGGGATGGAAAGCACCCATTGGAAGTTAGAAGACAGGTCTTAAGAACTAGGGACCCACCTCTGATCAAGTAAGTATAAAAGATGATACTTAGTAGGGTTATCTTCTATTGAGAATATTCACGTTTATATATATTTCATATAAGTTTTATCATTCTCCTCTTATTTAGTATGCCTATCATTTATATGAATATGAATTAGGATTGATATATGAATTAAAACAAATTCATTTCAAATAGTATTAGGAGATAATGAAAATTTATATGGAAAGTAATTAAAAAATAATTTTTTGAGATGACCATTTTCATTATATCTTGTATATTACTTTTGTGGCTAACTTTTATTTGGAATTCTATATATACGAGCTATATACCTTGATATTTTCCTCCAAGAATGTGCTTGCAGGAAAAGGAGGATTAATATTAGATTCAGAGAGAGTCTAACACTTTGTTAAAGGGAAGTTTATTTTAGAAGTTTAGAAGATTTATGTTCAGAGGGATTCTGACACATCCGTCAGAGGGAGCAGAAAGAGGAAACGGTTTTGTAAACCCTCTGTGATATCAATCATATTGATTTGGAGGGAGTAAACCAATGTTGTGATGGAATCTTCAGTGATTGATAAATTGTAACAGTCAAGAAGACTGTAATTCATGCAACTTTGTGAATATCATAAGAAAATTGTGACTTTAATTAAACTATCTACGAGTGTAATAACCCTTAATCAGTTATAGCTAATCAAGCATCTATTTCTTTCACAATTCAATTGCTTGACATTTCATCAAACACATGGTAAGCATTTTTCAACACCAACTAGTTCTATTGAATATAACTCTAAATTCCTCAAGTCTGGTCTAATCAACAAATTATATATTTTCAAATAATAATCATTTACAATTATCTCAAATACCTTTGCAAAAATCTGCTAGCCAAATTATGATACCAGTTTAATGATGAACAACAAACAATCCTTCTATGATTCATTGTTTTCTCAAAGCAATTACTAAATATATTTCCTTTATTAAAATAGAGAACTTGGAACCTATTATAATGTTGAGATTGTAACACCCGATAATGCAAAATTCTGCCCAGCTGAATCTACCCAACTTCATGTGCAGCTACAACAATCTCCACCAAATTACTCCAGCACCTTCAACTAGAACGCAACCCTTATAATCTTGATTGCAGGCCCAAAAAACTAAAATGCACATCCCAAAAACTAAATGCAGGTCCTCTAGATTATATCACCAGGCCTCAACAAGAAAACACAGGTCTGTTATTTCAATTTCAGACCACCAAAATCATCCCACACTGCCCAGATTTACAAGGAGAAAGTACACCAATGGGCTGGTCAGCTAGGCGTCTGAAATCAATGGAGAAATGATGCCCCACTTTGAACTAAATGGCTAGATCGGTCATAGCCACAACAGTTCTTCAAAAACCCTCAGACAAAGCATGCCAATTTACAGAATTCAATTGGCATTTGATTACAACAATATATGGACCCAGATTTTACAAAATTAGACACCCAATTCTGATTATAGAATTTGTAGATGGAAATATAATTAACTCTTCAATCTTCAAATTTGATATGATGTAAAAGTGTTCAGCTATATAAGAGTGGAATTTTACATTATGGGGAGAATTATAGGCAATGTTTCATTCCCACTTGAACCATCCTTAGAAAAGGAGATATTCCATGACCCTTGTGGGCAGATAAGTACTTGTATCTTTTACATTTATCTATTCATTTATTTGTAAATCTATACATACTATAAGGTTTATTTTCTTTGATCTTTTCCTTTATGTTTGAGGATATTCTTATAGGATAAGAAGGTCGGTATGTTACATATGCTACCAAATATTGTGCAATCTCAATCTAATGATAGTAGCTCCAAAGACCTTGATAAACTGAGGCTCTTGAAGCAAACATCCTTGATGATTGAGATTATGAGATTCTTCTACATTAAGAGGGAGTATGACACTTCTTCTAAGACAATGCAAGAGCTTAGAAGATTGTTACTCAAAGGGAATTTAGAAATGCATGTGGGTGACTACATAATATGATGAGCCTACTCCTATGTATATCATCAGGAAGTGATGAATTATCCTTGGGTGAAGAGAATTTCTAAGGAAGTAACTAGAGTACCTGACTTCCAAGGATCGATGTTCAGAGGGAGAAATTTTGAGATACAACCCTTTGCGAATGATATCTTCTCTATGAGAAAAAATTCTAAGTGAAATTCCTTGAAATGCATTCTTCTCTATGAGAGAACATTCAGTTGAAAGCTTTTGTACCAGCCTCTGGTTGGGTTCGTGGTGGTTACTATTTCACATATGATATGTAATAAAAGGTGACGATCTTTCATTGACATATATAAATACAAGGTAACCATTGTAAGATGATGATCTTATCAATGGTAGACCAGTTATCATGACCGACTTCATTAAGTTGTTGTCTCAAAGTGCTAGAAATCATGATAATGAACAGACAGAAGGTAATCTTTGTAAGGTGATGATCTTGCAAGTGATAGGCCTGTTTATGACAATTTTGTTCCGGATACGCAAGAAGCCACTGATAACAAAAGCAATTTGATCACTCTAGATATTTTTTTGGACAATTAGAGATCATAATGTATGTTATGATAGTGTTCATAACATTGTGATTGTAGTTATTTGACAAGTCACTATTTCAAAGTGATAAAGTCAGATAATATGTTGTGTATAGATATCCTTGATACTGATATCTCATAAAAAAAAATTGTCATTTCTCCCTTATTAAGAGGGAGTGTTGAAGTACATCATTCAAAGTGATATACTCATTACATTGAGTATTTGTATTTATGATTTATATGAACATTGTTTTATATCTTATATTCTTGATAAAAATAATATGTATATATATATATATATATATATATATATATATATATGTATGACTTTTACTTAATTAATCGAGCTCTTATAAACAAAAGAGACTATTATGTTTTTGGGTTCCTAAATGTAATTTGTTTACCATACACCGACAATGATCAGTTATGTCGGATTGATTCTTCTAAGATTATGGTAAAACGTCTTTAAGATAAATATCTTATATATATAATATATATTATATATATTATACATTATATATTATTATATAATAATATATTACATATATGGTTACAATATTCATATATGCTTAAAGATGAGTTATACATATAGTTATTTATTAACTTGATGATTAACTAAAGAGACAATTGTCTCCTCCTCTCATATTTGAGTCCTCAAATCTGTATTTGGAAGATCATCAATAACAATGGCCATGATTCTACATTTGCAGAAACAATCTTAGTTACTCAACACTCATTTGGGAAGACTCGTGGGGAGGCTTCCCAAGCTTACTATCAACCTTTATAAAAATAGCATTCACACTCTGAAAAAATATGTGGTTGTATAAATTTAAACATTATATTGAAATCCCTTTTGGGAATCCCAGCTTGGGCTGGAACTGGCAAAGCCTTGTAAACACACCCCTCTTTGAATTAGAAAAATTAGAAATAACAATCTAGCTGAAAAAATAATAATTATGAAAGATAGCCCTGATAAGTTGATTTGGGGAGTATACAATAAAGGTAGCATATAAGGTATTTAGCAATTGGAGAGTCATCTCCAAATCAGAATTACCCCTTCACTTATGTTGGTATAAAATTTGCCTACCTAAAGAATGTATGGTTTTTATGGGCAAGATAGGATTCTCATAGCCAGTTGGTTTAGGAAAATAGGGTTAGAAAGGCATTTTAGATTTTCATTATGGAACAAGATGAGGAAATTAGAAATCATCTCCTATGGGAATGTTGTTACACACAAGAGAGTTGGCGATGGCTAGCTAATAAGTTAGGATGGATGTTAGCATGAGCTCAAAACTTTCAAGAACATGTTAAATCTTGGCATGTTAGCCATTTTGAAAGCACATACGAAATATTGTGGAAACTTTCCCCTCTAGACTAGTATTGGAGATTTGAAAGGAAAGGAACAAGAGAATCTTTCAACAGAAAATTAGGGCTACAAGCAATCTCCTCAATAAAATAGAAAGCAATATTGTAGAAGTCACAAACAATAAAAATCTGTAACTGGAATAATTATGAAGGATCATTTAATCTCTGGGATGCCTAAGTTAGGAGAAATCTTCCAGATCCTATTATTCCTTTTTTTATAGGGGAGGGAAGGTAATCCAACAAGGAAGCACAAGCCAATTGCAAATGGTCTCCCCCATAGGTAAGACTGTATAAGGTTAATTTTGATGGAGCAGCAAGAGGAAACCCAGGGATTGTCAGTATACATGGTACAGTGCGTGATCAACATGGTGTAATCATTTTAAAACTTGCTAAGACAATAGGAATCACTTCCAATAATATAGCAGAAATAGAACCACCAATGGAAGGCCTAAGGATGTCATGTAATAATGGAATTGAAAACTTATAAATTGAAGGAGATTTGTTAACTATAATTAATGCTGAAAGGAAAGGCCAAACCCCTAACTGGATAATTAGTTCTAGATTAGCCCTTGCATTAAATTTATTAAAACAAATTCAGAAATAAAAAGTTTCCCACACATACAGGGAAGACAACTTGTTAGTAGATGACCTTACAAATAAAGGGGTGGACAGAGCATTATTTAGGAAGTACTTTCCCATTATATTATAGAGTGACACATTTCTCATTCTCCAATTTAGCATTTTATGGCACCATTGATACAATCTTTTGTTTTGGTACCTTACCATTGTTTTAAATTATTTCTCATCACTCACTTTACTCTCTCTAGGATTCTTAAACTACAGTAATCATGACCGTGCGAGGTTGCTCAATGTGATAGCTCATTATTATAACCTTTTAATGATCTTTCGTGCTCTGCCTTTAAGTGCATTTTTCTTATTAACGAAGGCTTAGAATGTTTCTCGCTAGAGGTTTCTTAGGAGTAGGTTTTTCATTGCCCGTCTTCATCTTCATCTACATTCTATAATGTAATCAAATGTCTCCATATTTCATGTATCCTAGGCAAGACATGCATTTTGAGGGTAAAATCCATCCAAGGAGATGGAATTGTATTTTCAAGCCTCTGGATGATCTAGCCGAGAGGATTGTTCAACTAGTAATTGGAGAACCCTATTTTGATAACAACTTCACATATCGTTAGCATGGGGATATTGTGGGTTCTTTTGCGAAATGTATGTTATTCGAAGATTTTATGAACAAGAATGTGGTCAGTATTTGTAGAAAGGTTTTTATACATGCAATTATGGGGGGTTTAGAAAAAGCGGTTTAAAATGTTAACAGAAAGAAAGAAATCACCTGCCTAGAACTTAAGTCAGTAGTGGATGTTGCATGTTGGAGGAATTGGGGGACATTACTAGGAAACCCATTATTACTTTCAAACACAAAGAAGTAATTTTTGACATACACTGGGGAGAATTAAAGAGGAAGATTTAATTCTAACATTATTCCTTTCTCTGACACAATGTGGTTTTACCACTATCTCAAAGCAAAAGGCTATGTGGTGTCAATGAAGTTAAGAATTTGGACTTGGAATGTAATAAAGAGATTTGATTTGTGATCCTCAAAAGTGCAAGGGCAAAAAGAAAAATCCCATTACGACTGACTATTCTGCAAAAGAGGACTCGAATGAGGACTACATCCTCATCCGCTAAAGGGGCTGAAATAATTTTCTCTTGAGTATAAGCTTCAGACTATTTTTGATCAAAAACATTTCGGTGTTTATAAGCTTAGTTGTTAGCTCTAATGATGCTCTAAAATTTTGTGTTTAAACATATTATCTCTATTATTGTTTTGTCACTAACGCTCTACTCTGCAATAGTTGGGTTTCTTTTTGCCTTATTCTTATATATATATATAGGGAGAGTCAAAGATGCTTGCTATCCTAATTCGGTCTCTGTTATATATATATATTCTTGTATTTTTTTATTTTTATATGGTTTTTTATATATAGTGTCTATTTATTTTTGTTCTTACAGCTTCTTGTTCTTCTCTATCTATTATGCATTAAGTATCCTTGATTAGTTAGCATGATTTGTAAGGAAACTTGCATTATATATCACTCTATCCACATAACCCATAATAGATCTAAAACAAATAAGTACTTAAAATCTACATGCATGAGAATAGACAATACACCCACAAAAAGGTCACACAAGATATACCCTAGGAAACTCTCAATTGAGGTTAAAATCCCAACCTCCAAAAGCATCTATCACCATGTATTATTCTTGCCCATATATCTTGCCCTTTCTTTTATTCTTTCATACATTCTCATGAATTCAATCTAGAGTTACAATAACAAAACCATAGCTCTTATACTACTTGTAAAAAAACTTGCAACCAAAAATATTATCGTTTCCACATAGCCTACAATAGATTTGAAACAAACAAGTACTTATAATCAACATGCATGAGAATAGACAACATACCCACAAAAATGTGACACAAGATATAGACTGTGAAACCCTCATTGACAGAAAATACCTAGCCTCCAAAAGAATCCATCACCATGTATCATTTAGAAAAATACCAGCAATACAATCATAAAAGCCTTCAAAGTTATAGCCACAACCAAGCAATCCATGTGAACAAGCATGAATCCACACATATCATGTCATGCTTACAACCTTCACAAATGCTCCCTTGGCTAACTTGTCTCACCTTGTCATGCACCTAGAGCTACTCGTGTGGTTGTTTTTATAGTAGCAAACTCCCAGAGAACCACTGAGCGGTAATACATAAACCATAATCCAAAACCATGTACTACATAACCCCCATTGACCCACATTTAATATTTGGGCATTTAATTATTTATCCCCAATATTAAATAATTACATCAAATATTATCACAATGTGACAATACAACTCATCAAGAATATTTCACAGGAATCTCTCCATCTTGCGCATCCATCTAGGTTCTCCTAGGTGCAACATTATACAATAAAACAAAATAATACAAATATAAACAATATTATGCAATGTGTTCAACACACATAATCTCAACAATCCCCCACTTGTTGTATACATTGCATCGAGCCAATTTGTAGCCAAATAAAGGAATAAGGAAACAATCATCCTAACACATTCACCATCATGAATCAAAGTACACCATGTGCTCCATTTAGGTACCTATAACAAAACAAAAGTATCCAGCATCTTGAACATGAATGATTCCACCTCCTGTTATGCAACTACCACCGGACATACATAGAAGCCATCCAACCTATCATATAAGAATCATAAAAAGCCTATACCAACTGAAATTCCAAAAACAGACACTTGATCTTAAAGTAATCACATGTATTTGTAATTGTCAAAATCCGTAGCTGAAATAACACCCACAACAAGTGTTCACCCATCCATACCTCCAAAGGTTTACCGAGTGAGTCTCACATCATCAACATATCCAATTTGTAACCTACAATCACAAGCCTCAAGAGCAATACCTGCCACATGCACAACAAGAAGCTCCCGCTACAAAGGTAATATCAATTATGTAACCAATCCCCTCACAAAATCTCATAAAAGTGAATCTGTGTAGTATCAAGGACATCCACAACACATAAACCAATAGCCTAGAAGAAAAACTCTCATAACAAAACTCCAACACTCTCCCAAGTTCTCCATAGCCAACGAAGGAAAGCGATAAAGAACAATGATGCCATCTCTCACATGACGTACATGAAAACAAACCAATGATTACAAGCTCCAACCAATCTTAAATCCAATGTAAGTAAAACAAAAAATCTAGAAAGATAACCACGACCAAAGAAAAACCATGCAAATCATAACCTATATCATGTTCTTCTACACACACCTCTAGATGTAAATTAGTAAGATCACCTCTATAAAACCCCAATCAAGAAGCCACGGCAACACCCAAATTATAACATATAAGTCATAATGAATGTAAGCTTCTCACACGAAGATCAAACTCATAAACCAAGGAATATGCCCAATAAAACCATCTCCCAAACTCAACCAACATAAAACAACATATGCAGAAGGAGATAACCAATATTAAACCATCTCTCAAATGAACCCTCTAGAACTAACTCATGTATCATGGCTCAAGATCCATATCAATTTAAAACAAGTATAAACATAATGCACCTAACAGAAACAACAAAGTATACCTCTCAAGTAGTAAACTATTGAGCAGACCAAGAGTGGGGAATGAAATGCTCATCAAAATATCAACTTTCCTAACAACTACATATCAACTATTATAACAAATACATATCAAATCTCAAAAGAAATCAGCATCACCACCATATCTAAGTATCCATGAGCACCTGTAACCAATCATTGCATGTCAACTCCAAACGCAACATAACAATATCATGAAGTATCCAGCAAATTATCAATGTACTCCATACCAAGAAACTACATGTCAAACTTCCAACCATGGCCTCGGTAAAATAAAGATGACAACATGATCTAACCATCTCAACCATAGAGACAACATACTCCATATGAACATACCCTAACATGTCACAACTTTAAACGCATATCAAGAGTATACCATGACTTACTAATGAAATCATCCTAACACCAAGGAATCGTGTCAAAAGAAAACATAAACCACACCTTTACCAAGAACCCCATGAGTCCTCAAGATGCAACCATCTTCATACACCATGAAGATAACCACCACCAACAAGTGCACCATGTAAATGCCAAAAAAGCTTCTGCAGCAATAGGATCTAAGACATCCTTCAATATCTACAAAGACTCAATAAATATATCAATGCCTTCAACCCCCACTCAATGTGGTACAAAGACACCCATAGCATCATAACAACCATCTCATACATGAAGATCCTTGAGATCTACACCCACACAACCAAAGTATCAGTACTTGGTGAAACCAAGCTCTCCAAAACAAAAAGATACAAACCAAAACTAGGAATTCATCCTACATTGTCATATCATCATTATCACCAGCTCCCACTAAACCGTGTATCCAAGCTATCCATGACATCACGATGAAAAAAACATTCTCTAACGATGAGAATCAAACAAGACATCAAACAATCAAAGAACTCAAAGTGCTCATCATGAGCTCCTCAAAAAGAAATCCAATAACCATGATCCTTAACCAAGAAAATATACTCCCATAACCAAATCAAGAATCCAAACCAAAGAATATCAATGAAGCATCTGTATATCCAATCATGTCATGCCAAAATCCATGACACCATGATCGCATCCATGAACCGAACATTTAACTCTCAAAGTGTCCAATCTATCAACATTAAATAGTCAACCAAAATCCTACACCATGACTATACCTGAACAACATTTCATCCACCACTACATGAAGACAAATCAGAAAATCATGTGACTAAGAGCGTAGACAACCCAAATCCAAGCCACTAATATGAATTTGCATCAATAATGAAAAAATCAATTGGCAAAGACAACCCATATCTAAGTCATATGTGCAAATTGTAAGTATGGACCGCTTACAACACTGCACAACTTGTAGACCCAACAAGTCATCATACATATCCAAATCAAACATTGATAACAATGTCAATGAAGACCAATCTGAAATACATCTTGAGTATGCAATGAAAACAAACTCCAAATCTCCAAAATGTACCATGTCATAAATTCACAACATTACCATAGTCAATATAAATCATAAATAGTGCAAATCAATTATTACCAAATAAACCATGTCAAACCTACACCAAATGTGAATCAATGAGTAGAGCTCTCCAAGAGCTTTTTGTTGACTATTCAAAGTCCAAAATCTGACTCCATATGGCCAACTTATGCCCAAAATTGCACTAACAATAAATAACGTCCGACTTTAAGTCTCACAAAACATGACAAAATGCCAAAATCACATAATCAAACCTATACCAAATTGTACTACTTTGAATTAGCTTTCCAACGACTGTAATAAGTCCAAAATCCAACATCCTGAGTGAAACTTCTACTTATTTGAACAAGGCAGCCTACATGCTAATATAAACCTTTTTTATAATGACAAAAATTCTGATAGGATTAAATTTGACGATTGCCACAGCGTGCAACTAAAAACCTTTTGCATTTTCTCTCATCATGGCCAAACTAGGTCAAATTATGTAACAGAATTTATGGAAAGACCAACTTGGATCCAATGGTGAGGTTTGTTTTTACCCAACAGGTCATTAATGCAAACTCCTCCCAAAAACCCTCATTTAAATAAAACATCCAAAAAACCCTTTTGACCAACAATTTCACATGTCCAAAATTTGTCAGTAACCCATCATAATAGTAAGTCCAAAACGCTCAAATCTATAATAAATAACCTACAAAACTCATATATCTTGCCGTTTCTTTTATTCTTTCATGCATTCTCATTGATTCAATCTAGGGTTACAACAACAAAACCATAGCTTTGACACCACTTGTAAGGAAACTTGCAATTGAAAATATTAACGTTTTCACATAACCTATAATATATTTGAAACAAATAAGTACTTAAAACCAACATGCATGAGAATGGACAACATACCCACAAAAATGTGACACGAGATATAGCCTAAGAAACTCTCATTGAAGGAAAAAATCCAACCTCCAAAAGCGTCCATCACCATGTATTATTCAGAAATATACTAGGAATACAACCATGGAAGTCTTCAAAGTCATAGCCACAACCAAGAAATCCATGTGAATAAGCATGAATGCACATATCCCATGCCATGCTTCTAACCTTGACAAATACTCCCTTGGCTAACCTGTCTCGCTTTGTCTTCTAACTACAACCACCCTTGTGGTTGCTTTTACAATAGAAAGCTCCCACAAAACCACCAAGTGGTATTATATAAACCATGTGCTAAAACAATGTACTGCCTAACTCCCATTGACCCACATTTAATATTCGGAATTTAATTATTTTTTCCTGATATTAACTAATGACATCAAATATTACTGCAATGTGTCAATACAACTGATCAAGAATATTCCATGGGAATCTCTCCATGTTACACATACATCTAAGTCCTCCTGAGTGCAACATTACATAATAAAACAAAATAATACAATATAAATAACATTATGCAATGTGTGCAACACACAATCTTAACATGGTTCCCTTGAATTTTCATATTTTGGGCTAGCTCCTTTCATCAGCAAAATATGCTAGTCACATAATGTTGTCTCTCTTTGAGATTAATAAAAGGGTCCCTGTTAATTGATGATATCAAGTCCAATCCCATTTAGCTATGATCATCTTATTTGGTTGGTTTCCTACTCTCGTTATGGTGTATGAGATTCATGGTGGATATGAACATTTGATTGCATGTTGAGGTTTAATCTTGTTCATTTTGTTTACTTTCTCTGCTACTTAATAGTGATGGGCTAGCTTGTGCTCATATGGTTTTTTCAATAATAATGGCATGTTGGCTAGAATGGAGAATACAGTTTATGTTTCTAAAAGTGATGGTTTGTTCGAAGTATTTTATCTCCTTCATCCCAACAACAAACTAGCTTTTTAAATGACCTTTATAATAGTAGGGGTAGGGGCCATAGAATAGTAGGGCCCTGGGTGGGTTCATCGAGAGTATAGCACACTCACAAGCAGAGCCTAAAATTGTATAGGGCAAACCTAAAATTCTATAGGGCTTCTGTGCCAGCAACCTTATAGAATAATGGGACTACCCATAGAATAGTAGGGGCTCACCCACTACTGTTACGTATAGAATCTGGTGCATGTCGTTGGGGCTCCTACAGGCTAGCGAGCTAAGAAATGAGACAATGTGGTAATAAGATGGACTATTAGCCGGACCTTTCTTAATAGTTTTGTGTGTTTCTGTGTTCATCCTTTTATCAAGGTTGGAGTAGTTAGGCTTTGGCTTATTGTTTATGTGTTGGCATATCTCAGTATTCCTTCTAATGGTAGGAAGGATAGAAAATTTTATGGATAACGCATAGCCAAAATGTTATTTACCATATTTGGTTGTTTAGTACTCACTTTTAATCATTTCCACGATATTTGAGGTATTGCTTTTCTGGGTGGCTTGGGTTCCTTAGTTTGTTTCTGATGCATCTTCAATAGTATTATTTGTTAAAGTTTGTAGCTACGATAGAGATATTTATCTCTCGAAATTTGGACGTTATTACCATTATTGTCATCTTTAGTTCAAAAGGACACTTAAGTTTAATTTGTAATATTAAATGCAAATGACATGTATCATTTACATGCATTGAGGCATGAATATTCAAAGAGTTATAATTTATTATAGGAGTTATGAGAATCTCAAGAGAACTTCAGTTATAATGTGAAGAGTCTCACCTATTGTTCTATATATCGAATCAAGCAAATGACATTACACACTTGAAGATTATTTTCAATAAAAGAGATATTTTGTTGTGTGGCTGGGTTTTTCCCTTCACTCTCGAAGGGTTTTCCCAGGATATTTCTGGTGTACTTTGTTTCAGTTTTGTCTCTTTCTTATTTCTGGTTATCTGCATGGATTTCTGAGCTCCAATTTTAACATGGTATCAGAGCCTAGTGATGAATTCTCCAATGAAGAAAGCTTATTTAGAGTAGCGTGGAGCATAAAGTTTGAGTCTGTCTGCAGATTCCTCTGTTAATATTTTCATGGTTCAGAGGGAATAACTCTCAAATGTCACTAGGAGATCAAATTTTGCTACATGACCTAATTTGTTATTTTCATTGATAACATATATAAATTTAATTGTATTGGGCTTCTATGTTTTGCATGCTAATATCATATCATATCAACAAGTGAGAAGGCACATCGCAATGAACAAATATCATGCAATAATAATTTCCTTCGGATATTTGCAATTCTCCGTGATGAAGAGGCTACGATATATTCAAATGAAAACTCTTATTGATTATGACGTGCATGGTGTCTTTTCATTTATCTGGACATGTTGTCCAAGAATTTTTCGAGAAAAAATGCAAGTTTTGGCAAAGGAACAATGATTTTACAATTACGGCTCTTTGTTTTTGACAATACGAAGTTATTGTCTTAGCAATGGTAGGAGAAGCTTGTAATGTCGGGCTGCAAAAAGTATCATCATGATAAACAAGAGACATCTGGTGGATCAAAATCTACTTGCTCCGCCAGGTTTCAAATTGAATATTGGATCGAGCGTAGATGTTGGACCTCTACCATTTTAAGTCACTGTTTATTTATATTTCGAGTGATGCCTCATAGGGTGCTTTTCTTCAATGCAAATCGTTTTGTGTAGAGATGAAAGGTTGTATCGTGTCCTCCGCATTTGTCTTTTAGCAGATTCATTAGCAGCCTTCTTGTAGCTATAAAAATTCTGGAGTGATACATACAAACTAGCAACGCAGCCAAATTAGATGCTATCATCTCAGACATAAGTATTCCTTTAATTTTATGGATATAAGTTTCTTTTAGCTGGCACTCCCCTCTAACAAAATCATCTTGTATGTCCATGTGTCATTCCAGTTAGTTTTGATATTCACGGGAGTTAATCTAAAGATTGGTAACGGTCCATATTTTTTGTCATCGGGTCATATACACCTATCGTGGATGTCACTGTTTTTCTTTGTTATTATCTCTTCATGCCAATTAATTTTGTTACTAACGGTGTATCAATATGACCTTTGGTCATAGTGGAGGTCTCTTGCAATATTTTATTAATCCTTTAAACGACAGTTTAATAGTTTATTAATATTTTGCTCTTCGTAGAGGAGAAGCTCACAGAGTGCAGTGCAAGCTATGGTGGCCAAACCATATATTGGCGGCAGAGGGTTCTCCATAGATCATGCTCTTGTTGGGGTGGGTAATCCCTAGATTTCAAAACTCTATCGATATTGTGGTGGCAACTTTCATGTCATTAGAAGTCGTCGATTCAAGTCCCACTAATACCCATCTGCAAGTATGTTGTTTTTGCCTTAAATGGACTATGTGAATTATATACATGGTCTTTATTCCCAAAGGGTTTTATGTGCAGTTTCCATTTGTATTTGGGTTTTAGGTCATGCCCATTTTATTGGAGTCGAGTCCCTCTTAAATGTGGTGTGAAGTGCTCATCACTTTCTGTGGTATATAGAATATGTATATTCTAAAATTCACGTATGTACACTTTCATATCTGTGCTCTAAACACACTGTGTACTTTTCAAAATGGCATGCCGACAGTTCTCCAATGCCTATTCAGATTTCAAATCTAGTGGGTTTGTGTTGTTAACATGTGATTCTTTATGTTTGTCATCAATTCTCTTAGAAGTGTGTGAGACAAATATTTTTCATAAGTGAAATGTCAAACTTATTGATTGACTGGTTGGAGATTTCAATCATAAGTGAGAATACTTTATTTACTTTGAGATCTAGGTAAAGGATTTCTCCTCTCTTTTCTTTTAATTTTCATCTGTTTTTTTTAACACTTCTTCTGGTCAAGAAGTTTAGAACTAAACGGAAGTGATTTCTCAACCTCATAGTAGAATTTAATTTTGTTAGAAGATTAATAGGATTTATTTTATTTATTTTTGATCTCCAAAATTTATTTGTTGCAAAAGATTGTATTCTAAAGATTTCAGTAGGTAAATTTCACTCTGATTTTTGGAGGAGGATCAACTATTTGTTGGATGGTTTAGGAAAGCTTGATCTTATACATGGCCACCATGGGTGTACATTGGTCATATCTCATGCAAGATTGTGTCAAGTCGACACTTTGCTTGCATCCTTCAGCTACAAAGTGGGACTTTTTTGTTAAATAGTATTGCATGCAGTTGAAGAGATAAGTATTACTGATATTTATATTATATTTTTATAAGTGTATTGATGCTATGAGATTTACAGTAGCTATTGAGGCATCATTCTAAACCTCTTTGTGTATGTGTGTTTATTGAGATTAGACCACGAAGACATGAGTATTTATAGTTATATTGCTTGAAAAGAGATTATATTTAGCATTGATAGTTGATTTTAATAATCTCTCTTAGTTGCAGGATGCAACAAGATAAGGATTATAGCTCCAAAGGGAGATGTTGAGCTTTAGCGAGAGATTTTAGCTTCAAAGGGAGGCATCATAATTAAGGAGTACTTATGGAATCCTCATCTCTCATAGATGCTTTTGATGTTTGTGGTGTTTATAAAATTTGAGACTTAGATTGAATGAAGGCTTAGTTTATTAGTCAATTTTATTCTTGTGTGAATAAATGAGATTGTAAGATAAGCTATGATAACTCTTTCACTATGCAATAGTGAACATCATGTTGAGAGATTCCATGATGTCATCAAGTTGAGAGATTCTATCATGGGAGTTGTATGTCATGTTGAAAGATTCCATGACAATTCACGTTAAGAGAGTCCGTTAATATAGGACATAGCTGTGAGTCTTACAAATCTTTTCATGTTAAGTGATTCCATGAATACGAGTAATTGTTATAAGTTTTCATGTTGAGTGATTCCATGAAGATGACTCATTGTGACAGGTTTTCATGTAGAGTAACTCCATGAATTATGTTTTGAATTCGTATTATTATAATTTATCATTGACATTTTTTTGGTTGCAGCCTTGTGTGACTGTTCAGCTAAAGATCTCTCTCTTGCTAAGAGGGAGTGTTAAAGTTTGTAGTTGCGATAGAGATATTTATCTCTCGAAATCTAGACGTTATTATCGTTATTGTCATCTTCGATTGAAAAGAACACTTAAGTTCAATTTGTAATATTAAATGTAAATGACATGTGTCATTTACATGCATTGAGGCATGAATATTCAAAGAGTTATAATTAATCATAGGAGTTATGGGAATGTCAAGAGACCTTCGGTTATAATGTGAAGAGTCTCTCCTATTGTTATATATATGGTATCAAGCGAATGACATTACACACTTTTAGTTTATTTTCAATAAAAGAGATATTTTGTTGTGTGGCTGGGTTTTTCCCTTCACCCTCGAAGGGTTTCCCAGGATAGTTCTGGTGTTCTTTGTTTCAGTTTTGCCTCTTTCTTATTGCTGGTTATCTGCATGGATTTTTGGGCTCTAGTTTTAACATTATTGTTAGATGATCTAGCATATTGATTCTGATAAAAAAATGTACATATAAAAGCTGATGAATATTGTTGCTGAAGAGAAAAAATTTCATTCTAAAATTTACCTTTTTTTAGAAGTGGAAGTTTATTTTGCAAATGGGAGTAAGGAACAAAATCTCACTTAAAGGACAGAAGTATTACTGCTAGTACTATTTGTCAAACAATGTAGAATTCAGCTACTTCCCCCTATAATAACAAGGAAGGTTTTGATTTAAATATCAAAGTTATCAAATTGCAAAGTCCCAATATATTGGGCAAATGCATGATTTATCTACACATAATGGAAAGGCATGGCTTTCTTAAGACCCTCTCGGACATCACTCGGCGTTTAGGCTTCAGTTTTAATATTATAAGTTTTCAAACTGTAAGGGAGGGTATGCCCTCTATAGGATGAATGTAAGATATATCTTCACATAATGGAAAGGTATTCCTTTCCTAAGGCTCTTTAACAAGGGCATTGTAAGCTTCTGTAAATAGGACGTAATATCCCAGGCAACACTAGGGATTTTCTTCCCCATTCTTTTTCCCCTAGTCCCCACACTTTATATGGGGAAAATGAAAACATTTTTTTCAAAATAATTAAAAAAGATTTAGCCTTTTATTGATCAAAAAAAAAACATAATAAAGATTAAAAATGAGGAATATTAGCATTTGGCAGATTAATAATTTGACTGTAACTTTATTATGGAGCTGGCAATTGTATTTCTGAAGAACAAGTATATTCAGGGATATAATATTTTCCTGAATATTATATTTTAAAAGAGAAAATGTTTAAAGAACAGTGCTATTTTTGACAAGAACCTTAGCAGATTTTTATCAAGGATTTAATTCAAAGGATTGCATGGAATCAAGGATCATTATTTTATCTGTGGTTATTATATTGGAACATCATAAACAAATTTATTATTCATGTTGTGGTGCCGACATTACAGGGGCATTGATTATTAAGAGGTTCAATTTACCCTGTCAACTCATAGATAGATAATTTCTCTCTATCTGCCCCTCTCATTTATTAGTGTTCCACTATTCGATCGAGCCATTAATCTATTCTGAATAATGGAGGCTTCACTAATTAAAAAATATCACTAAGGTAGAATGAAGGATTGAATGGCACTTTAAAGAGGACATATTAGTAATGGTAAAAACTTATCAAAGTGTTTGACAGACAGATGTTATGCTGGGTTTTTGGTATTGTAAATGATTGTCTTATTACCTACGGTATTCATTTGGCATTTTGTGTAATACTTGAAGCATGGAATATTTGTTTGAGCAAGATTGATGATCGACTGAAGTTGTTGAACATCCAAGCAACTTTGCCTCAGAGTAAGGTTCTGATTGGTTAAAAACTTAAAAGTAAAACTCTCAAAGACGTGGCATAAAGGACAAGAACATGTCAAAGATCATTCCTTCCCTGGGCTTGAGACGTTCCTCCATAAGCAACTGGCAGTGAAGTCTCATTTTACCAAGTGTGAGCTTCTTTCTACAAGTCAAAAATTTTGCCCAGCATGTCCACAAATCAGCAGCTCGTGAAGCATTGTAAGGTTAGTCTTGAATGTCAACTCAGAGTTTGCCTCTGCTGAATTGCTGTTAGGAAAGGCCATTACCAGGAGCCAAGCATAAGATCTGATTTAAATTGTCTCACTTCCAATTTCTTTAATATAAATTTTAAATAAACTTCTTTCAACATAGCAGGTGATACTGTCATGCCCCAAGGTCACCAAGCAATGGTGTCATCGCTCATAAGTTTCTCCATCTCCTCCATCTAACTTAAGTTCGGCATACTTAATTGCTTACAACTCTGTGATGGGGTTAAGTTGAAAACAGGTGTCTAATTCTACACTCCTGAGTGTGAAGTACACTTCCTTGACCATCATAACTAGGAATGGTTACCTTACCCATCTTATGCTGCAAATCTATAGTGTGCCCTTGTCCTCTCCTCTACATCTATTTGTGTATTTTACTCCGTAAAAAAATGCCAAAGACATAGATACATGGAAATCTTCATCTAATGACTGGTATTCTATCAAACAATTTATAAAACCCTCACAACCTTCCTACCATCCTACTCGTCGCCTTGGTGGTGTGTCCAAGAATTCAAGCATTAGAGCCCTAGGAGTGTTTCTAATAGCTACCATGGAAATGTTTATGAAAACATTACTATTGTTTCCTTCTCCTTGGTTGCAACAGTTACAATTGTTGTCATGGTTTTCCAAATCACCCTAAAAAATGTTATTTGTGGCAATGGTTTCAATCATCCAAATATACGCTACTATTGTTGTCCCCTAACTAGATCATTTAATATCACCACAATACTGAGATCCTGATGTTCATGTTTGTCGCCCATACTTCCTTTTCTAAATTACACCAAGAACACGTCCTCTTCCCTCGTAACATATAAGTAATAAATGGTCTATCCTTGGGATTCATTAATTATTTTCAAACATCAACAACCCTCTAGGCTGGCAAAATCATATTTCTGATACTACCGTAAGGACCCATACCAAAAATTTATTTGGTCTCTGCAATATTTCCAACAGGTATGAAATATCCCTCACTATTCTCCAAACAATTTGCAATATATTTCCAAAGGATTTTGAAAAATAGTTTGCACACTATAATAGATTTGAAATCAAATTTTTAATCTATTTGTCTCAGGAACAAATATTTGCATTTTATTACAAAATAGCAAATTAATGAAGCCCAGTCATCACTTCATTCATTCATAATTTATCCTCAGTTCAAATCAACTGGTACCTATTCAAATCATACCAGTTGTATGCATATGACCAGAAAGAGATTCTTCAATATCCACAGGTAGAGATGTCTTGGCACTTGGCATTACTCATTAGATTGAAGAGAGCTCTAAAGCGGATGTACAGCCTGTCAACTCTTCCACACGCAAGGAATGGGGAGTTGATTCAGTGTTATCTCCCACAGCCTGTTCTATATCATCGGTCAGTCACTTCCCCCACACAATCAGCAGGTTTCAATGGTGTTGCAAACTTTGGCACTTTCACCCAGAATTCCCACATGCAGCAATGAGGAATGATTTGAGTGTTCTTCATGTCCACAACCGTCTCTATCTATATGCAGTAGTTTGAACTCCATATCAATCAATAACACCATCCATCTATGACCATGAGCAACAAAAGCTACACTCCTGACACAAATGAAAGTCTCAGGTAATCAATACTTCCAATCTGGATTGTATATTTGTCCACGAGTATGGATCCCATTCATTGAAATATCCATTGCCATGGATTTTTCAAAAGTCGGCGTTCTTTTAGCAAATGATGGTTGTCACATGAAAAAGTTATCCACATAATTTGCGGATTAAAAATACACACAGTTAGTTGATTTTAAAAAGCACAAGATTTGATCATAAAAGAACACCTGATTTGCTGACAAAAATAGCACATAAAATTTGCCAATGACTCTTGGGCACAATTTGTAGACAAGCCAATCACGGTTGTTCACAGACTTAAACCTGTGATTTTTTAGATAGAAATGGCCACAATTTTAAAGAATAAAAATCCAATCACAATTTTCAGTTTGCAAAAAAAAATTCATGTGACTCACTATAATAGCATGTTATGAAACGAAACAAAGTAAAAAAAATATTCATTGTGATTCGATCTATGATTACATTGACAATGCATCCCTATATAGAGGCTGGAATCACAGAAAAAACAGTTAATGACAAATGCATGATAAATTATCTAATAATGATACCGAAATGCATTTGAATTGAAGCATGTTTAAATGCCATAAAGAGGATTCGAGCACATCCAAGATCCAAGGAAAATAGAGAGTTTTGAAGGTAACAACTAATTTCACCAAGAATGGGCATCTTATATGTCATCTGAATGTCATAACCATGTCCTATCACTAAATACAGCTTTGTCTGTTTATGCTACTCATTTTTTCTGTATTATGAGGTTTCCATTCAAAGATCACTGCTGGATTTAAAGTGTGTACTGCTTTGTGTAAGCTTCAGGAATGCAAAAGGAGAATTTCTTGCCTGGTTGTCATTCCACCACAGGCATATATATTGTAGTCAATCCCAACAGATCATGTATCAAAACCCTCAATGTATCAGGAATATTGTTTTAGATTTTTCAATGCTCAAAAAAATTCACAATATGATGGAGTGAGCAATAGCGATGTCCAACAATTCAAACACGAGGTAATCATTAGTGATAAATTTAATAAAGTTTGCAAAGAAGAATTGGAAAGTATGTCTAAATAAACAAAACATAACTGTTCCATGTCAACAGCAATTCCAGCATTGAAATGCCGTTCCATTAACCTCCACATTCCTGGCTTTGGTTTCCTGAAAGCATCACCTGTTCCTTCTATTCCACATGCTATAAAAACCTGACACCAGAAACACAAAAATATGCATGTATTTTTCATCCTCGAAATATAGATATTAGATCTTAAGCAAACAGTAACAAATTTTGAAAGAATATTGCTCATATATAACAAAAATAATAGAGCATCGTCAATTCAAATATCATAACTGCAAATCACCTGTATGGGAACCTCAATGCGTTTGATGAATCCTTCCAACCGTCCAACTTTAGAATCTATTGCCTTCTGCCTACTATTTTTCCACCTATCAATGTTGGACTCGTTTGTAAAGATAACCTGGATTTCATGCCATCAGATATCTTCAAAAATGTAACCTGGATTTCGTGTTGCCATCAGATGTCTCCAATGATGTACATGCAATGCAGATGTATAAATACAACTGAATACAAGAAATAAGTCTCAAAAAATTGTAGAATCATCAAAACAAGGTTTTCAGGTCCCTCAAAACTGTATAACTTGCACGTGTCCTTGCATAACTGCTTTACAGCTTCCATAAGCACTTAATGTTCAGAAACTATATAAACAAGTCTTTCCCCAACTAGAATATCCTTTGAATTTCCCCTCTCAAGCCCCTCCACTTAACAGGCTAAAAAGGGGAAGAAATAGAAAGCAATCAGATAATCATAATGTTATTGTTTTTGGTAGCTTCAGCCAGATAAACCCATCGCAGATATATATATATAAGCACTTAATGTTCAGAAACTATATAAACATGTCTTTCCCCAACTAGAATATCCTTTGAATTTCCCCTCTCAAGCCCCTCCACTTAACAGGCTAAAAAGGCGAAGAAATAGAAAGCAATCAGATAGTCATAATGTTATTGTTTTCGTTAGCTTCAGCCAGATAAACCCATTGAAGATATTATATATATATATATATATATATATATATATATATATATATATATATATATATATATATATATTCCCCTCTCAAGCCCCTCCACCCTCTCAAGCCGGTCCACTTAACAGGCTAAAAAGGGGAAGAAATAGAAAGCAATCAGATAATCATAATGTTATTGTTTTTGGTAGCTTCAGCCAGATAAACCATAACGTTATTGTTTTTGGTAGCTTCAGCCAGATAAACCCATTGAAGATACTATATATATATATATATATATACACACACACACACCCCTCTCAAGCCCCTCCACTTAACAAGCTAAAAAGGGGAAGAAATAGAAAGCAGTCAGATAATCATAATGTTATTGTTTTTGGTAGCTTCAGCCAGATAAACCCATTGAAGATATTTTATAATATTTTATACACACACACACACACACAGATTAATATTAT
This sequence comes from Cupressus sempervirens, assembly GCA_028749045.1. Lineage (NCBI taxonomy): Eukaryota > Viridiplantae > Streptophyta > Pinopsida > Cupressales > Cupressaceae > Cupressus > Cupressus sempervirens. The sequence continues at coordinate 331,264,467 of CM053787.1, forward strand.
ATTGATTCATGGAAATTAGTTCTCTCTCTCTCTCTCTCTCTCTCTCTCTCTCTCTCTCTCTCTATATATATATATATATATCATAATAGCCATTATATTAATTACATAATAACAAATAGACATGTCCCATGAAGGGACATGTCTCTTCTTGACTCATTCTCAATATAAATACAAGAGATCACTACCTTTGAAAAACAAATACATTAAAAGCAGTGCTATTACATTTGCAACAATCCTAAAATTCAACACGGTATTAGAGTCAGGCTGCAAATATAAGAATGGATTCAATGGAGCCTTGTACAAGGATCGTAGAAACAAATATGATAAAAAGAAGCGCAAGGGAGGAAGACCATTGACCAAGACATACCGACGGCAAGTTGATTAATTTTGCACCTAGATGACATTACAAAAAGGTGTGGATATCGATTATTTTAAAATCATGTAATTACTAGCTTTCATTGATTACCATGCAATGGGGATATTAAGAAAATGAAACATCAAAAGCTTTGAATCCCAATGGTCTTCAAACATTTCTGCAAACTCCCTTTCATCTTCGAATTCCTCGAAGTTTTACGAACATCACTAATTGGTATGTAGGGGTTTCCATATATTTGGAGTTGTTAAAAAATTCTTATTCGGCTTCACTGTGATTTTCTTTTGGTACTATCATTTGATGCCAAATAATGTCGATGCTACATCTCTACTTCATTTGTCAGACACCTTTATTTACTTCCTACCTATGATTGTCTTTATTATCTTTATTTCCCCAAATATCCATAATTAAGGATAGAAACATTTGTGTAGGTGTTTTACTTCAAGCTCTCTATCACAATCTTTGCAATTCAAAGTAAGAACCAAAAGAAGGATACCTTTAGTGATAGTGACACACTTCAAGTTTGATCATTCGCTTTTGTTCTTGTTTACTTTCTCCCATGGCAATCATTGTATTTTATATCTTGACTTCTAATAACTTGCTAGAGGCTTACAAAGTCTTGCCTCAATCATATAATGTAATCATTGTCGACCGCTATCTGCTTTACAATTGCAATAGATCACTATAGCCGCTGATATGAAGTTAAACAATTGAACATGAACTATTCAATTTAATTCATTTGGTAATCTGTCTTGAAAGTTTATCCATTGTTTTTCAAAACTATTGAACTTGAACCACAACCCACATGGGTGAAAGAGAAGTCATGAGTTTAAAAGGGAAGGGAAGCCTTTCTTATGTAATACAAAAGACTAGTACGAACATAATATCGTAAACTACAACAGGCATATGTAAACGACATGCATAACAAGGTTTACAATATTAAATGATTAAACTAATGCCGATAACGACCAGCCACATTAGGATTTGAGTTTGTGCCGAAGTGCTGGCAAATACGAAGTTTATTTAAGAAGAAATACGTGGGAAACAAAAGTTGTTGACAATCTCTAAACGCATATATGAAGGAAATAAATTTTAGCAGCCATATAATATCACTAAAATGAAAGATCATACTATCAATTGTAGTCATCACATACTATTGATAAAAGGAATTAATTAAATAGAAAGGGTATGGAATACAAGGATAGAAGAATACAAAACAAAAATAAAAATATGATTTTGTGAAGATATTTACATTTATATAAAAAAATTGAAATAAAGTCTCTATGAGAAGCAAAAGTACAAGTAATTCAAGTGTCTCATGAAGAGGAGTCACTTCTAGAGATGTTACCTCTAAGCGATATTAAGTATTTTTTTATTATTACATCTTGAGAACTACCTTTATTTACTTTTTCTAGTTAATCTCTTATTTATATTTTTATACCTATTATAAGAGCTATTCGCATTAATCTTTTCTTTTCTCTCCAGGTATTTTCTTGCAGGTAAAGGAAGATTGATATCAAATTCAGAGGGAGTCTAACACTTCATAAGAGGCAACATTGGATGAGGAGCACCTAAGATTGATATTCAGAGGAAGTCTGAAAATCCATGTGTGTGATTGCATCATTTTAATGGGCTTGCTCCCTGTGTACATCATGAGGAAGTGACGACTTCTAAATGATTATCACTTGTATTTATAGAAGTTATTAAAAGGTGATGACCATACAACAACTTAATCTTCTATTGTGATGGATATCTTATGATGTCTAAGCAGATCATGATAGATTATATTTTGCATGGTGCATTAAGTCCCTTAAAAAGACCATGAATGTTCCAATGGTAAGTATCAGTGAGGATATGTGTGCACATACCTTATGAACATTCTTGAGTACTTGGTGAATGTCATGCAACTTGATGTTCAAGAGGCCATTACTCAAGAGTACTTGGTGAATATCATGAGACTTGATGTTCAGGAGTCCATTACTCAGAGTATTTGGTGAATGTCATGCAATTCGACATTCAGGAGGTGATTACTCGAATACTTGGTGAATGTCTTTCAACTTGGGAATCTCTATTCTGTAAGACATCCTGATCTTTAGATTAGGTCCTTGAAACCTTCTCTACAAGCACCAAAAGCTCTGATACCAATTGTTAGAAATATAAGAGTAACTGAGAGGGAAGGGGTAAAACAGTTACCACAAATATATTTCCCAAATCCTTTAGATGTCAACACAAATCAAAACTCTCATAAAATGTATTTTGTTGAAACTAGGCAAACACATAGGCACTTAGTTAACACTGGCAAATATTGAAACTATTACAGAAGTAATTCGTAAAATACTTGCTCATTATTAACAGAGACCCAGAGGTCAATTTATACAAAAGAATAAAGCGATGTTTCCTTAGGAAACTATCACAAAAAATAGAAATATTCTATTCTAACAAATAAAGCTAAAAAAATGAAAGCTAACTAAAGCTAACTAGATATTTACAATAGATAACCATTAACTAATAATAGATGACTTATCTATTATTGTAATACCCTCCTTTAATGTTTAATCTATCTAGAACATCAAGTTGTTCTCTGAATTTGACAGACTTATCAGGACCAAGAGGCTTGGTGAGAATGTCTACAATCTGATCTATGGTAGGAACATACTGCAGATCAATAGTCTCGTCTTCAACCAACCGTCGTATGTAATGACAATGAACATCCACATGCTTGGTTCGTTCATGGAAGACTGGATTTCGTGCTAACTTGATAACGCCTTCGTTATCAACAAACAAAGTAGTCAGTCCTGCTGGTGACATTTGCATATCCCCAAGCATCCGACGAAGCCAAACAGCTTCACATCCTACCTTAATAGTCCCTCTCTATTCAGCCTCTGTAGAAGACAAAGAAACTGCTTGTTGCTTCTTGCTGGTCTATGTGACTGCACCGAATCCCAAACCGAACACATATCCAGATGTTGACTTTTTATCATCAGCAGAGCCTGCCCAATCTAAATTTGTGAACCCACTGAGTTTAGGATTAAAACTTCAAGAGTACAGAAGTCCATAATCTAAAGTGCCCTTCACATAACGAAGCACACGCTTTGCTGCCATCCAATGATCAGCCTTAGGAGTTGTCATAAAGCGTGAAATATAGCTGACTGCGAAGCTAATATCAAGCCTAGTAGTAGAGAGGTAGACGAGGCTACCTACCAGTTGCAGGTATGTAGTATCATCAACAAAAGGAGAATCAGACTTTGTTGATAACTTGAGACCTTTCTCCATAGGTGTAGATGCAAGTTTGCAATCCTGCATTCGAAATTTGTCTAACAAGGCCCTGGCATATTTGGACTGAGAGATGAATATATCAGAAGATCGTTACCAAACTTCAACACCTAGGCAATAATGCATGAGCCCAAAGTCAGTCATATCAAAAGACTGGCATAAGTTCTACTTGATTCCCTGAATCAAAGATGTCAAACTGCCAGTGATGATCAGATCATCCACATAGATAACCAGAAGGATGATGTCACTGTCAATAGTCTTGATGTACAGATTTGAGTCTGAAGAACTCCTCTTGAAGCCTTGATCACTGAGGTACTTATCAATCTTGATGTACCATGCCCGAGGGAATTGCTTCAAACCATAAAGAGCTTTTACTAATTTGAGAACCTGATGGTCTTTACTAGCAACCTTGAAACTAGGAGGTTGCATCATGTAGACCTCTTCATGGAGATCACCATTTAGGAAAGCACTCTTTATGTCCATCTGATGGACCTTCCAGCCAAACTGTACTGCCATGGCTAGGACTAATCTAATGGTGCTCATCTTTGCAGTAGGAGCAAAGGTCTCCTCATAATCAATGCCCTGACACTGAGAAAAGCCCTTTGCCACTAAACGAGCTTTGTACTTATCCAAAGCACCATCTGATTTGTATTTGATTTTGTAAACCCATTTGCAACCGATGGGTTTCTTCCCTGGTGGAAGATCAAAAAGGATGCAAGTGTTTTTCTTCAGCAAGCTCTGGTGTTCAGATGTCATGGCCTGTTCCCACTCTGGAATTCCTTTAGCCTCAAAATATGTTTGAGGTTCAAACACATTATGAATGTTGGCCATAAGAGCAAAGTTAACAGAATCTATAGTATTGCTCTTTTTTCGAGCAATTCTCCCATCTACGAGCTCATAATCATGAAGATCAGCAAGTGTCTTAGCCCACCACTTAGGCCGGATAGGAGAAGGACCAACAGTAGTACTAGGAGATGCTTGATTAGTAGGATCCGCATCAGAAGACATTGGATCAAACTCAGGTGAAGCATCTTCACAACGAGGTGATCCTGCAGGAGAAGCCGGAGGAATCTGTACAGGTATCACTGGAATAACTGGAGCTACTGGAGCCCTCCCATCAAGTGGACCTAATGGAAGCTGAACTCCCAAATCATGAGCCTGCATAGGCTGGTCTGTTGGATCAGGAACAGGAGAAATAGGCATGAATGGTCCTCGCTGCTCATCAAAGACTACATCACGGCTGTATATAAGATGAGATGTCTCAACATCAATCAGGCGGTAGGCTTTGTGAAGACTGTTATATCTAGCAAGCATCAATTTCTAACTCTTGGCATCCAACTTGGTGCGTGAAGCATCAATGATCCAAACAAAAGCAAGAGAGCCAAAAACCTTCAGGTGACTGATTCTGGGCTTGCGACCTGACCAAGCCTCTTCCGGAGTTTTACCTTTGACTGCCACTGTGGGTGACCGGTTCAACAGATAAACTGCAGTGTTAACTGCTTCTACTCAAAACTGCTTCGGAACATGTCTGTGTTCGAGCATGGAACGAGCCATCTCAGTGATTGTCCTGTTCCGACGTTCAACTACATTGTTCTGTTGTGGCGTGTGGGGTGTGGTGAACTGGCATTGGATGCCATGTGTATCCAAGAAGCTGGAGAAAACATTAGAATAAAATTCCCCCCCATTGTCTGATCTAAGAGTAATAATAGATTTCCCAGACTCTTTTTCAACTAAGGGTTTAAACTTCTGAAATATAGTAAATGCATCGGATTTGTTTTTAAGGAAATACACCCACATTTTTCTACTGAAATCATCTACAAACAACAAAAAATACCTGTACCCAAGAACAGAAGGAGTGGACATAGGGCCGCAGATATCAGCATGAACAAGCTGAAGTACCTGAGAAGCTCGCCAAGAATCGCCACTGAGAAAGGTGTGCGATGTTGCTTCCCAGCCTGACATGCGTCACAAACTCCAAAGTGTTGAGTTTGAATCTCTGGCAAACCAAGAACAAGCTCATCCCAAGCAAGTTGTGAGAGATAATGCACATTTAAGTACCCATATCGTTGATGCCAAAGTGTGCTTATGGAAGATCGCCAAGCAGCCATACCTAAAACCTGAGAATCACCAAAATCAGTAAGTCTAAAAAGACCATGATCCTCAAGACCAACTGCAACAATAGACTTAGTCGCTCGATCAGTGATAGTGCACTGATGTGAACTAAAGGTGACTGCCAAGTGTGGAGAATGTCGCAACAACTGACTGACTGAGAGTAGATTTAGTTCCATCCCTAGAACGTAGTACACATCAAGGAATATGAGATTCCTCCCAACAAACTGAATCTGAATGTTGCCTTTACCGACAACCGTGTACTCTTCGCCGCCACCAAAAATAAAAGAATCTACGTAAGGCTGGTAGTCAGTAAACCAGTCTCTACGGTGAGTGAAATGTCGAGAGGCACCTGAATCAATGTACAAGGCAGACAACTCCACATGATCGTCTCTTAGCCATAAAGGCGTAAAAAGCAAATTTTGCCTGCTTAGTGTGCTCTGCACTATTCGCTTTGAGTTGCGAAACGGATTGCTTAGACTGGGCAGCTAAGCGTTTCCAATATTCAACCTTCATGTGACCAAACTTGAGACAGTAGTTGCATTGAATGTTCTTCTTTCTGGTACCATCAAATGCTAGAGCAAAAGACTTTTGCTGAGATGGTTGTTGAAACTTGCCCTTATCCTTCTGAAAGGATTTCGCAGCAAATGCTTGCTCAGTGGAGGTGGAATTGAAGTTGCTACCATACTGTTGTTTCCCTCGATCTTGCTGAAGCAACAGGGTGCAGAGATCAGTGAACTTTAGATCAACACCAGTAGATGTGATGTTGAGAGTCTCGATAAAATGCTCATAGGATTTTGGTAAACTCCGAAGAGTGATTACAACAATATTCTCTTCCTCCATCTTGCGACCAATGGCAAGTAGCTGATCACGGATTTCCTGAATCCGATTCAGGTGTGCCTGGAGTGTGGCCCACTCATCCATGACAATTGAAAACAGAGTTTTTTTCAAAAAGAAGGCTCTGCTCTTCTCAGAAGTCTCATGAAGACCTTTGAGGTGTGTCCAGATTTCGGCAATTGTCTTGCCGAATGGAATCTGAGAAAGCTGATCATCAGCCACGGATAACTTGAGAAGCATTATTGCCTCTCGATTATTCAGATCCCATGTATCTTGATTAGGACAGCGAGAAGTCAGACGCTTCGTAACACCCAAAACAAGTTGATCAGTGTTCCGATATTCAAAGATTGCAATGATGCACTGCTTCCAGGTTCCATAATTGCGACCATTGAATTTGGAATTATGCTCGAGCAGAATATTTGCCAGAGATGCCATGTTACGTCTTTCAATGAAAATCTGTGTAGGCACATTGTTCGAGGCAAAAATGTGAAAGACCTAGAAGAATCAAAGAGTGACCCGGAAGAGAGCTCGAAACACCCAAAATGAATATGCTATTGTTTTCTAAATCTGTTGGCTCAAAAATCGAGGCACGAAAAATGAGGCACCTAGAAAAAACGGAGGACAACCCAATTGAGCTCTCGAAAAACCGAACAAGAATTTGCAAACAAAAAAAAAATTCTTACTCCAAAAATTAGGGTTTCAAGCCAAAAAACCAGCCGGCGGATTTGAAGGTCAAAGCAACAGAAAAATGGTGTTTGCAGGTCTGAAAAAGATGATTTTGATCAGAACAGGGGCGTATTTGCCTGAGACAAAATAGGCAAAGAGAGTATAGCATAAAAAACTTTGATTTCACCCTCAAAAACACTGTTCCTTGACTGCAAAAAAACAGATGCCAAAACTGAAACCCTAGCTCGCGATTTTCAGATATGATGAGGATCCAAGTTGCAGAAAAACAACCTCTAGATCTATGATTTTCAGCAGCTGAAAAATGATAGTGAACACACGAATTCTTCAAAAAACGGAAAACCCTAGACGGATTTTTGAGAAATAGCAGAAAAAATTCCAAAAATTTTGAAGCAAATAATTTCAAAAAAGTAATTATAGAATTTTGGGAAAAACTTCAAGTATTAATTCTGATACCATATTACGGAAGTAATTGGTAAAATACTTGCTTGTTATTAACAAAGACCAAGAAGTCAATTTATACAAAAGAATAAAGCGATGTTTCCTTAGGAAACTATCAAAAAGAATAGAAATATTATATTCTAACAGATAAAGCTAAAAAAGTGAAAGCTAACTAAAACTAACTAGATATTTACAATAGATAACCATTCACTAATAATAGATGACTTATCTATTATTGTAATAGTAACGAAGAGGATATTCGCTTCCTCTATGCATCTCCACAAGGATATTTTGCTTATCCTTCAAATTCGCTTCTAAGTGCCTATGTATTGATATCTAAGGGATCTGGGATATATTTTTTTTGGTAACTGATTCATCCCTCCCCTCTCAATATATTTGCAACTCCACAAGGATATTTTGCTTATACTTCCAATTCACTTCCTCTAAGCATCCTCTAGTCTTTTTACACTTCTTCTTTCAATCCCACAACTTTATATCTTATACATTGTCAAGTCGGCTTGAATACAACTTATAATAATTAATATTCATCTCCTCAGTCCGCTAAAACCATCAAATAAATTCATTTAACTCAATATGCCAAGACAAGAAAATCCTTCGTTAGCCGACCCTGCTTGGTAAACACTAACCAAAATAGATTTCCCTTCGTTAACCAAGTGAGCTCGGTTAACACTAGTTTTCATGCCAACTTGCTTGGTCTCCCAAGTGAATTTGGTAGACACTACCATCTGCAAATTCTCTTTGGTAACAGAGTGAGCTCAATTAACACTCGTTACAACCAACTTTTGGTCTCCCAAGTGAATTTGGTAGACACTGCCATCTGCGAATTCTCTTTGGTAACCGAGTGAGCTCGATTAACACTCGTTACAACCAACTTTCCTTTCTCTACCGAGTAAACTCGATAGACACTATCTTTTGAACTTGTCATACACTGGTATGCTCGGCAGACACAGAGAACTGTCTTCATCGCCCAAATGAGCAATGCAGACACTAACTGGTGAATGTATTACATTTTGTGTAAAATCAAAGGCAATATACAATTGATCAATTGTTTTCAACAATCTACCTCTTTGCATTGATGGCAACAAAACATGTCATAATACAATAAAATTACAAAGCAAAATAAAATAAGGAAAATATCCTTAGTTTAATTCTGATTTTCATCTATGAGAACTCAACTGTAACAACTCTCTCTGTTAGTGTGAACTCCCTCTGTCAGCAAACTCTTTTGTCTTCAATATTTTCTTTCTTTGATATCAAACCAAGCTCTTTCAAACCATTTCAACTATTCTCCCTCTTTGATATCTCCATCAAAACTCTCTCCTATCAGACTCTTCATAGAATTATGACATCAAAACTCTCTCCCTCTTTGACATCCTGTGGCAAAGATCATGAGCAATGTAGTTTCCCATGTACCTTAAGTACTGATTCATATGCAATCTGTCCTTTAATTACTACATCAACTAGATTGATCTTCAACAATTTTCTGGTTGATGCATCACTAAATGCTACTTAGTGAACTTCAGATAAGGGAATGACCCCTGACTTACCTCTTAGATACAAAAAAGCATTTTTAGGTAATGGCTTGGTGAATATATCTGCAATCTATTCTTTAGTATTTACATATTTTAACCTTACTTCCTTGTCTTGCACTAATTCTCTCAAAAAATCATATTTTATTGCAATGTGCTTGGTTTTGGTGTGCATCACTGGATTGTTTGATATGTTGATTGGAATGGTGTTATCACAAAAGATAACCACTAGATCCTTGATCTCTACCTTCATACCTACCATCAGTTGGAACAATTGACTGCTGCTGCAACATATTTTGCCTCTATTGTTGACTAAGAAACACAATTTTGCTTTTTGCTTGTCCAAGACACTAGTCTTTTACCAAGAAAAAATGTCCCACCATTGGTGCTCAGTTTGTCATCAATGCTTCCTACCCAATCAACATCAATGAAGGCTTTTAACTCTAAGTTGCCTCCTTTCTTGTACTCTAAGCCATAATCTTCAATACCATTTAGATACCTCATGATTCTCTTGATTGCCATCATATGATTTTCTTTAGGATTTGCTGAGAATCTTGTCACCATACAAACTGCAAGAGCAAAGTCAGGTCTAGCATGTACAACATACTGCAACTTAACAATCATTGATCTGTATGTGGTCTGATCTACCTCCTTGAAATCATCATTTTCGAAAAGCTAATGTCTAATAGACATAGATGTTCCAACTAGTCTTGAATCCTCCATTCCAAACTTCTTCGGTATCTCCTTGATATATTTAGATTGAATAGTGTAGATACCATCTTTTTCTATTGAATCTATGATCCAACAAAGAATTGTATGTCTCCAAACATTGACATCTCAAATTCATTACTCATTTCTTTAGAAAAAGGTTTGCATAGGTCATCATAACCAATAAACAATATATCATCTACAAAAAAAATTGCGAGCAATATCTCCTTCTCTGGTCCTTCTTTAATGTACAAACTATTTTTATCATTTGTCCTTTGATGACTATTCTTTATCAAATAACTATGGAGTCTTTCATACTAGGAGCATGTTTGAGACCATATAATACTTTGTGCAATTTACAAACCATATCTCTTTTGCTAGGATCTACAAAACCTTCCAGTTGCAAATCTCAAACCTTCAAGAATGCAGATTTCACATCCATCTGATACACTTTGAAACCTCCATGTGTTGCATATGCAAGTAAAGTTCTAACACCTTCTAATCTTGCTACAGTTGCAAAAGTTTCAACATTGTCAATACCTTCCTCTTGAGAATAACCTTTGCAAACTGACCTCGCTTTTTTTTGTTGAAACTTCTCCATCTTCATTCCGCTTATTTCTGAAAACCTACTTTATGCCAATCACATTCTTATCCATGGGTCTAGAAACAAGACTCCAAGTCTTATTCCTTTCTATCTGCTCTATCTCTTCATTCATTGCTTCAATCCAACTTTTATTATCCAAAAGCATCTTTAACATTTCTAGGTTCAAATTCAGTAAGCAAACATGTACCTTTCAATTTATTCCTTGTCATGGTACATTCTAATTTATCTCCAATGATCTACTCAGGTGCATGGTGCATTTTGACATACCTTACTAATTCAGGTACTTTGGATTTAGAACATGTCTCAACATGATCTTCTAAATCAGGCTCGGGTCCCACCCTTTGTAATCCTTCTAATGATTCGGTAGCAACTTGCTGCATCTCAGTTGCTTCTGACTCGGGTCCTTCAGACTATGACTTAGGTTGCACTCGTTGCAACTCGGGTACTTTTGGGGACTCGGGAGATGAAGCTTCGTAACTTTCAATTGGATTAGGCAATGTATCAAGTTCATAGTATAGTGATCTTGTGAGTGGTTAGATTTAAACACTAAATGCTTTACTTCTACAGGAGTACCCTAGGAATATGCCTTCATCACTTTTGACATCAAATTTACCTTTCCTAGACTCCTTCAAGATATAACATTTGATACCAAATACCTTCAAGTAACTTACATTGGGTTTATAGTCATACCATAGTTCATAAGGTGTTTGATTTGAGTCTTTCTTCAGTTGTACTTTGTTTAAGGTATGAACTGTTGTACCGATTGCTTCCTTCCAGTATTTGATTGCAACATTCTTTTCACTCATCAAGGTTCTTGCGCAATCCACGATAGACATGTTCCTTCTTTCTGTTATACCATTCTACTAAGGTGTACAGGGATCGATACTTGTCTTTTGATTCCTTTCTTAGTGTAGAATTCATTGAATTCATTTGAGATGAATTAACCTCCTCTGTCTGACCTTAGACATTTCAATTTCTTTCCTATTTCTTTCTCAACTCTAGCCAAATACCACTTGAACTTTTGAAAAGCTTCAGACTTATCCTTTAAGTACATTACAGTCATCATTCTAAAATAATCATCAACTAATAAAATAAAATACTTATCTCTACTATAACTCTCAATGCCAATAGGTCCGCAAAGGTCTGTATGAATCAGCTTCAAGACTTCTTTTGAATGATAGTTCTTGCTTTTGAAAAAAGTCTTTCCCATCTTTCCAATTTGACAATTTTTGCATAGACCCATATCAGGTTTCCTCAAACTAGGAATAACTCTAACTCTTTTGTTTTTGCTTATCTTGACCAGGTTATCAAAGTTTACATGACATAACCTCTTATGCCATAACTAGCTTTCTTCTACTTGAGCAATGAAACATGAACTCTCACTGAGATTTAAGTAAAATAAGTTACCCTTTGTCTGATTACCAGACCCAACCAACTTTTATTTTCCATCTAGTAGCTTGGCCTTCCCATTCATGAATTCTACCTTGAATCCAATGTTATTCAACTATGCCACACTCAATAGATTATGCTTCAATCCTTCAACCCAGTAAGCATTGTCACATCTAGGTTCATTGGTTAGTGAATACAACCTTTTCCTTTTATACAACAAGGTTCATTATTTCCAAATCTAACACTTCCAGCCTCATAGTATTCTATATGTTCAAACTTTGATTTGTCACTAGTCATATGGTGAGAGCAACCACTATCAATATCCATGTATCATTCTTAATAACATGAGAAATAAGTGCCATCTTATCTAACTCATCGTTTAATTCATCTTTTACAACTATATAGACCATTTCATCATTATCACTACAATCAAAATCTTTAACCATAAAACAAGATTTCTTACCTTTGTCTTTATAGTCCTTGTAGCTCTTGAATTCCTTCTTGCCTTTGAACTTACTGCTTTTCTTTTAATATTTGCATTCTCTATTTGAACAACTTGCAGCAATGTGACAAACTTCTTCACATGAAAAGTAGGCTAGAGGAATCTTACCTTTGTACTTTCCTCTGCCTTTGGGTTATTTCCTTGCAAGTAGGGCTTCAATAACTTCAAGATCACTGTCAAAACTTTCTTCCTCTTCTTCACTTTCTAATTGTTTAGCTTATGATTCCACCTTTCTTCTTGAGTGAAAGCGGCTTCAAATGTAGACTCAATGCCTTTGGAACTAGGAACATAGTTATCATAGTTATCCAACTCAAAAGTTGTCAATCTTCCCACCGGAGCATCCAGGTTTATCTTATTATTTGAATCACATCTCATCTCTTGAATAGCAAATACTCTAATTGCATAGATAAGAAGAAGGGTTCTGAGTACCTTGCTTACAACTGTTTTATCATCAATGTTTCCTCCAGAGGCTTTGATTGCACTAACACTGGCTTTAATTAGCTCAACATATTTTGCAATCTTTTCATCCTCTCTCATTCTCATCTAATCAAACTGGCCTCTAAGACTTTATGCTTTGACTCTCCTTACATTGTCATCACCTCCATAGATATCCTTTATTTAGGTCAACATTTCATGAGCAGTGGTGCAGCCTTTGCCCTCATCAAATTCAGCATAGTCAAGATAAAAAGCAATATCAATCATCATTATGTTATATTTTTCTTTTCAACAATTTCTTCAAATGTCAATGTTCCTATAGGAGCCTTGTATTGATTATCCAGAGATTTCAAACCTTAATCACTAGTAGTTGCCAAATGTAACCTCATAAATTCTTGCCATGCTGCAAAGTTGTCCCTGTTAAACTTGGGAATCTCTCTTCTGTAAGACATCCTGATCTTTGCCTTAGGTTCTTGAAACCTTCTCTGCAAGCACCAAAAGCTCTGATACCAATTGTTGGAAATATAAGAGGAGTTACTGAGAGGGGAGGGGTGAATCTGTTACCCAAAAAATGTATCCCAGATCCGTTAGATGTCAATACAAAACATAAACTCTGATAAACTGAATTCTATTATAACTCGGCAAACACACAGGCACTCGGTTTACACTAACAAATGGTGTAGCTTGATAAGTACTGAAATTATATCTATTTCTTGCCAAATACTGAATATACAGATCTTTAAGTGATAAATGTGATTATCCTTAGTTAACTTAGCTGCAAATAGCATGAACACAAGTGACAGCAAGATTTAACATGAAAACCCAATTTGGAAAAAAATCACCAATTGCAACTAATTATTGTTTTTACTCTTCTAAAGTGAGCCTTGTTAGAAGCCAACCTTGTTTAAAATTACAAAACACACTATTAGGTGTGACCCTATTAAAGGATTTAATCACCTTGTTAGGAGTGGCCTTGTTAAAGGTCTTCAAGACACTTCGAGTAGAAATGCTACCTTGTTAGAAGATTTACAAATAGTTGTTAACCCAACTCTATTAAGAAATTTAAATCACTGCTACAATGGTTAGAGAGTAACAATGATATGACCTAATTTCTAATGCAACTGAATTGCTGATTACAAATCTCAATTCTGGCTTGAATATTTGATCCTTTCTGATCGAATGTATCTTTGCAGCTCCACAAGGATATTCTGCTTATCCTTCCAATTTGCTTCCTCTAAGCATCCTCTTATCTTTTTACAAATCTTTCAACCCCACAACTTGTCCTTATATTTATATCTTATACATTGTCAAGTCGGCTTAAATACAACTTAGAATAATTAATATTCATCTCCTCAATCAACTAAAACCATAAAATAAATTCATTTAACTCAATATGCCAAATAGACACTGACCAAAATAGATTTTCCTTCGTTAACCAAGTGAGCTCGATTAACACAGGTTTTCATGCTAACTTGCTTTGTCTCCCGAGTGAACTCGATAGACACTGTGATCTGCAAATTCTCTTTGGTGACCAAGTGAGCTTAGATAACACTCGTTATCTTCCAACTTTCCTTTATCTCCCAACTGAACTCGATAGACACTGTCTTCTAAACTTGGTATACACTGGAATGCTCGGCAAACACAAAGAAGTGTCTTCATCGCTCAATTGAGCTTGGCAAACACTAACTAGTGATGTATGACATTTTGTGTAACATCAAAAACAATATACAATTGATCGATTGTTTTTAATAAATACCTCGCAATGATGAACTAATAGATGAAATGCACAAAGACTTTTTTTTGAAGATAAACTTCATATCTAGATATCATCAAATCAAGGTATGAGAAAACGATGTGGAAAAGACCAATCACCAAAATTGACCTGCACTGTGTCCTGTCGACTTACTAAAAATAGTAAGTATGCCTGAAACTAAGTAAATCAACTTTGTTTTGGCCAAACTAGAAATGACTAGGGCAAAACACTTCAAGATCCCATTAAACCCTTCGTTAGCCCTCGGGACCATGTAGAACAAGGCTAACGCACACACACTTGGTCACTGCTAAAATGGGGACATTACAGTCCGCCCCCCTTGAAATTGCTTGTCCTCAAGGAATCTCAGTCCAGCTTGCTGAATAACCTGCTCACTCTCCCATGTAGAATCTTCCTTCGGCAGGTCTTTCCATCTGACCAAATACTCCTTCACTATCCTGTTTCTAAGCTTCCTCTCTCTAGTGTCCAAAATAGCCTCGAGTACTAACACAAGCTTCCCCTCCTCATCCAAAGGGGGTAAATCTGCTGAAGGCACTACACTCTGACCAATGGGTAAATCTGCTGAAGGCACTACACTCTGACCAATGGCTTTCTTAAGCCTAGACACATGAAACACATTGTGCACTCGATTGCCCTCTGAAAGCTCAAGCTCATAGGCGACTTTGCCCACTTTGCGAATCACCCTATAGGGACCATAAAATCTAGGTTTCAACTTTTCAGCTCCGCTCTTCTTGAGCGATGACTATCTATATGGTCGTAGCCTCAAGTAAACCATATCCCCTACCTCGAAGCTACGCTCTATTCGGTGCTGATCAGCATACAATTTCTGTTGATTCTGGGCCTGTTGTATATTCTCTTTGAGCACTTTCCGAATGTCCTGACTATCCTGCAATAAGTTTTTGGCTTTGGGCACTCTACTGTTCCCCAAAACTAAATCCATGAAGCTAGGTGCTTCATAACCATAGAGTGCCATGAAAGGAGTCATCTTGATGGACATATGATAAGTGGTGTTATAACAATACTCTCCCAAATGCAACCATCTGATCCAAGCCTTTTGTTGTGCAGTTACATAGTTCCTCAAATATCTTTCCACCCATTTATTCACAATCTCTGTTGGCCCATCTGTTTGCGAATGATAACTAGTGCTAGGTGTAAGATCTGTACCACACAACCTAAACAACTCTTGCCAAAAAACACTCATAAACTTACTATCCCGATCGCTGACAATGAATCTGGGCAGCCCATGTAACCTGAATATCTCTCTAAAGAAAAGATCTGCCACCTATGTTGTTGTGTAAGTGGACGGAATAGCAAAGAAGTGAGCAAACTTCGTCAAGCGGTCCACCACCACATAGATGCAATCCCTTCCTTGCACTCGTGGTAAACCAATGATGAAGTCCATCGAAATACTTTCCCATTTCCTATCAGGAATGGGCAAGGGCTGTAATAAACCTGTAGGAAATGTGTGCTCTCCCTTATTCTATTGACAAACCACACACTCCCTGACATACCTTTGAACATCATCCTTGAGCCCTTTCCATGAAAACCGCTCTTGGATTTGCCAATAGGTCTTGAAGACCCCCGGATGTCCAACTGTGGGTGCATCATGAAATGCCTTCAGTATCGCCTCTCTCAAATGTGATGACGGAATTAAATAAACCCTATCCTGAACTCTGATCAATCCATCTATCACCTCATAGTGATCATCCTGTATGGTACCTGAAATCAATCCAGAAGCCCAAGCATCTCCAACATACTCTGCTATAATCCGATCTCTCCAATCTCCTGCAATCTCTGCCAGAGCACATAAGTGAGGTCTCAGAGATAAGGCATCAGCCACCACATTTTTCTTACCTTTGACAAACTCTATGTCAAAGTCATAAGCCTGCAATTTAGTGACCCATTTTTGTTGCCAGTCATTAAGATCACGCTGGCCCATGAAGTATTTAATACTGTTGTGATCAATCTTGATCACAAAACGTCCACCTACCAAATATGATCGAAATTTGGCCAATGCATGCATTATGGCCAACATCTCCCGATCATAGACAGAATAACTCTTCTCAACTCCCCGGAGCTTCCTACTCTCGAATGCAATGGGATGCTTCTCCTGCATCAATACTGCTCCAATCCCATCACCTGATGCATCACAATGAAGCTCAAAAGGCTTCGTGAAATCCGATAGAGCTAGAACTAGACATGAAGACATTGCCTGCTTGAAATGCTCAAAACACCTCTGTGTTGCCCCTATCCACACGAAGGCTCCTTTCCTAGTAAGATCTGTCAAGGGTGTAGCAATCTGTGAGAATCCCTTAACAAACCTCCTATAAAAACCACATAAACCAAAGAATCCCTTAAGCTGTGTAATGTTTGTGGGAGTAGGCCACTCTACAATAGCTCTAATCTTTTCGGGATCAACCTGAACGCCATCTGCACTAATGATATGCCCAAGGTAAAGGAGCTTAGTCATGCCAAACTCACATTTAGATTCCTTGGCATACAATGACTCTCTCTCCAGAATAGATAACACCTCCTCCAGATGATGTAAGTGCTCCTCCCAAGTCTTACTGAAGGCCAAGATGTCATCAAAGAAGATCAAGACAAATCTCCTCAGCTGCTTCCTGAATACCTGGTTCATACAACTCTGAAATGTAGCAGGTTCATTGGTTAGACCAAATGGCATAACCATGAACTCAAAGTGGCCATAGTGACATTGAAAGGTTGTTTTCTCAATGTCCTTTGCTCTCATCCTGATCTGATGGTATCCGGATCGCAAATCAATTTTGGTGAAGAAGCATGCCCCATGCAACTCATCAATCAGCTCGTCAATCCTAGGAATGGGATACCTATTTTTAATTGTTTTCTTATTCAGTGCCCTGTAATCGATGCACATGCGCATCGTCTCATCCTTCTTCTTTACCATTACTACTACTGAAGCAAAGGGGCTCTTACTGGGCCTTATATGCCCCATCTCCAACAAATCCTTAATCGCCTTCTCTATCTCATCCTTGTGTTTCTTAGGATGACGATACGAAGTAATCATAACTGGTTTGGCTCCCTCCTCGAGCTCAATAACATGTTCCATCCCTCTGTCAGGAGGAACCCCATGAGGAATATCGCTAAATACTTTAGCGTGTCTATCAAGCATCTTCTGGATATCTGGTGGATGACTCTTTTCTTGTGGCTCTAGTGAAGTTGGCATAATGTACCACTTTGCCACCCACTCTATGTCATCATAACGAAAAAGTCTCTGCATTCTCCTCAAGGACACTACTCTGCAACCTCCATTTGAAAGTCCTCTAAGTACCACAGTTCTGCCCTCATGCTGGAATCTCATCTCCAATTTCGCTAGGTTGAGTGTGAACTCAACTAGTGAAGCCATCCATGTCATGCCGAGGATGACATCATAATCTCCCATGTCCACAACATAGAACTCATCCTCCAACTCATAGCCATCTCCAAACCTGATGCAAAGATTAGATATCTTCCGAGTGCATAATAATTTATTACCGTTAGCCACCATGACTCTAAACCCATCATGCTCCTCCGTCTGTAACCCTCTCCTGGCTACCAACTGTGCATCTATGAAGTTATGTGTAGCCCCAGTGTCAATAAGAGATATCACTTTCTGCCCCTGGATAGTACCCCTAACCTTAAATGTGATTGCCTTTTGGGCCCCTGTCAAGCGTACCAATGATCTATCATCCTTAGGAATGTTGCTCTCCTCTATAGTGTTACCCTCATCTGAATCGGAGTGCTAATCCTCCCCCTCTGACTTTGACTCTTCTGCTGAAAAATACTCCATTTGATTTGCCTTAGCCTTGGGAGAACATTTATGAGATAAGTCCCAAGGCTCTCTACAATGGAAGCACAGCTTCTTCTTTCGAAGTTCATTCAAGGTTTCATTGTCTAGTCCTTTTGATCCTTCTTTGGATTTGCTATACTCTTTCTGAAATGGTTTTTTGTCTTTGTCCTTGCGTTAGGAAGAATCTGTTGAATAGTTTTTTCCTTTGTATACCGAAGGGGTTAAATCTCGTGCCTTTTTAGTTGCTTCAGCTAAGATGAGTTGATCATGTCCCTTCACCCAACCTCGTAATGGATCAGCAAGACCATCACAAAATAACACCACCAATCTCCTAGGAGAGATATCAGTAACAAGTACAGACAAGCGCTGAAACTCGGCAATGTAAGCATCCACAGAACCTGACTGTTTTAACTGTGCTAGCTCCTTGAAATGTAACTCGAGATCCCTAGTGTCAAATCTCTCAATCAATGTTTCGGTGAATTCCTCATAGGATGTAATCTGATTATGCCCCAAAGTCACTATGCCATGATGCCACCATTCATGTGCAATGCCATCCAAGTGCATAGCCGCATACTTGATAGCCTCCTCCTCGAGCATAGGATTTAGCTGCAAGTATGTATCTACCTTCTGCACCCAAGCTCGTGCAATCATCTTCCCTGAAGCATCATAATCAAGTAAAAAAAGTTTTCCAACTTTCTTTCTCAGCTCAAAGTTTTGATTCCTTCCTCCTGCCCTAGGCATGTGTCTCATCCTCAAGTCCATATAATCTCTGAGGGAAATATCCGCCTAAAACTCTGGTCCACTAGCCTCCCAGTCCCTCCTGAACTGATCCTGTAACTCAGTAATTTGCAGTTCGTTTACTGGTTGAACCAGATCTCTGGGTGGGAAAGTGGGTAGAAGAGGTCTCGAGCTCGCAATCCGCACTGGGCGTGCAACGTGTCTAAAGTTATCAGCCTCATTCCCATTGTTGCCATGTTCATTATTACCATTAATGTTATTCTCAGGACCATTGTTGTTGCCTTGGCCTCCATGGTTATTGTTTCCCCCATTGTTATTGTTTCCCTCATTGTTATTGTTTCTGTTGTTGGCATCACCTGGATTAATATTGACACCCATTTGTCTAGCCATGAGCTGGAACATCATGTCCATTCGCCTATTCTGCTCCTGCTGCATACACTGCCCCTGCTCTAATGTATCCAGTAACCGTCTGAACATTACCTCCCCCTGATTTGGACCGGCATTCCCACCTCCGGCTAATCCTGTATTCCTATCATCTCGATCACCCATATTGTTGTCCTGATCAAAGAATATCTCCTCTGTGCCTGTATGGCTGGATTCAATGTCCACCTGCACGGATGTACTAGACTGTTTGCTTTGCAAGTCTGAAATCCTATTTTGTCTTGCTCTGGTATCGCGAAAATTATCAAACCCCTCTCGCATGCTCAAACATAAATGCTTAGCCTGTGTTTTTTTTATTTATTTCTAATTTTAGTGTTTTGACATTTCGTCAAACACTTTTCCCTTTATCCGGTTGTTCCAAATTCCCTATAAGACCTCCACAAGATGGCAGGACTTATAGCTCTGATACCACTGTAATGGGCACCCCTGAATATCCCAAAAAACTAAACCAAATTGCTGAAAGGAATTATGTCAAACAGTTTGCATTCAACCTCTTATTTCTTCGTTTAATGTTTTAAACCCCTTATAACTCCGGAAATCAAACGTTTATTTGTTTGTTGTGTTTTGTGCATGGAATGGGTATCGTACAACATAAACAAGAAAGAAACTACAATAATATGCAAAGTGGAAATGAACTGCTGCCAATAAAATGTTATTTTCAGAATTCATAAAACCAAATACATGGTAGATTTATCAACTCACTAATTACTTCAACATTATTGACATAATACTCCAGCTCATGCTTTCGAACTTGCTGCTACAGTGCCGCGTGAATAGTGTCGCGTGAATAGTGCCGCGTGAATAGTGTCGCGTGAATAGTGTTGCGTGAATAGTGCCGCATGAACAGTGCTGCTACAGTACTTTGTTCTTCGATCAGTCCACTACCTTCGTAATATCATTCCCTCAAAGCGGCATAAGCGTCAAACAAGTAGTGAAGAAGATATAAGCAAAATACCAAATCTGTCTGTAGCTGGAAATGCAACTAAACTGCCTGATAATGAAGCCGATAACAAAGAATTCCAAAGGCCAAACCCCAAAGTAATGACCTCTAGAATGTTACAAAAGAGGATAAACGTCCTCAAATGCCAAGAACGGAGCTGCAACTCACACACCAATTTCTTCTCATATTCAACCTGTCTAATGAAGCCACAAATGCTTCCTTTTATTCTATTTCCAAGGGTCCGCTCAACTCATATGGGCAATGTGGGAAAAAGATGTGTAATAGATAAAACATATATTAAAATACCCCTTATGTCTCCCTTGGGTACACATCCCCATAAAATAAATATTAAAGTAACACTTCAATATTTTATAATTAAATTAGACGTTACTTTAATAAAACTTCAGGCATTAAAATGTATTAGCAATCGGACTCTGAATAATGCGAGTGATAGCTCATCGAAAAGCTCTCACCAAGGAGTATCAAATCCAATCACCAAAATTGACCTGCACTGTGTCCTGCCGACTTACTAAAAATAGTAAGTATGTCTGAAACTAAGTAAATCAACTTTGTTTTGGCCCAAACTGGAAATGACTAGGCCAAAACACTACAAGATCCCATTAAACCCTTCGTTAGCTCTCAGGACCATGTAGAACAAAGCTAACGCACACACACTTGATCACTGCTAAAATGGGGACATTACACTTTGTCACAGGCTTATAACCCCCAAGTGTAGCAAATTAGCTCCACTTGATTTGAATCTTGCCAATGGTTTTAGTATCATACATCCTATCAATGCACCTAAAGAACCCTTCCTTCACCTTATCATCCTAAATCAATGCAACTCTAACAAGCCTATCCATGTACCACTTGGGGATCAATGAGTAAGAAGACATTGCAAGGGAGTGTTCAAGTTGTCTCATTTGCACTGAATAATTAGTTGAATGTGCTTATTGTAGAATGTTAAAGTGGGGTCCTCTCGTAAAAATGAAATCATTTGGTCAAGCATAGAATCGATGCACTCAAACACCTCTCCAAGGGTACGTACATCCTAATCCCCATATACGATGACCTAAAAACTAGAGCGATGATAAAGACTATGTATTTTGCATCCTTCTTTACTATCTCCTTCACCATCTTCCCTGCTCCGTCTTGGCCTTATCCCATCGATTCTTATCTTTAATTATAACCATGACTTGTAGTGACTCTTGCAATTCAAGCATTCTCTCCAAGAGAATGACACAGGATGCATAGCTGATCTCAAATGGTTTCAAGAACATTGTGAAGCTCCTAAAGAGTGCATGTGAAGTGTGGTAGTTGTAGATCATCTCTAGGATTGTTGACCACTTCTCTACTGCAATCAAATCTTTACCATGTCCTTTAACACATTGTTTACAACATGCACACAACATGGAGCCCACCAAATAGGTCATTATGCTACCTCAAGAAACTTCTCTACAACTTTACACACATGCTACTTTTTGTCGCTACTTAGACTACATTTTTTGGCCAAAACTCTACAATAGTTGTCTAAAGGATGACAATTTGAAAAATCAGCATCATTTCAATGCTTTGATCAATCAAGTGCCTTCAGAAAGAATGGCCCCTTTGAGCATGTACCTATGACATTGATGACTGGATGATGCTTGATGTCCATCTAGCCATCCATAACTATATTGCATCCAAATTCAACCCAACATGCCCTCATCATCTCCATCAGTGCATTGATCTTGGGATAGTTGTTGTCCAATATCATATTCCTCAATTTGTACTCAATGGTAAATATGATGCCCTTCCCTTCACCACCATCAACATCATGTCCTTATAATGAGATTGAGCAACATGAAATGCGATGGCATTGCCAAAGAACATACGAATAGAATCATCCATTTATTCCCTAAAATGCACATTGAACATATCAGCTATGGAGTTATTTGACATCTCGTGTTTCCCCTTTCCCTGTTGTGATTCTCCCAAAGTACTATGATTGGATGAGGGTCGAAAAGATGACATTGAAATTGTTCTTGCCCTTTGATGCAATGGATGAGTAGAAGTATTTGCTGCCCCTAAATTTGATAAATAGTTTGAATATGTTGTCTACCAAACGAGGTAGTAGGCCCTACATCTTCAATGTTATTTAAAGCACCCCAAAGCTTGGTGGACTCAATTTTGTAATGCAACTTTTTAGCCTTCTTCAAAATGCATGCTCCCACACATTTGCCTAGCCAAAAGAGGAAGTGTGCATTAACTCTAATGATGCTCCCAAACCATTTTGTACAACAAATTTTGCATTTCCATTTCCTCGTGCCACTACCTATTGGCATTGATCCTATTATTCATGTTACAATCACTCAAAGAAGATTTGGGAGCATAAGGACCCCTAGCCCAGCCTACTAAAAGCTACGAGGGGCAAACAACAGCAAGTGGTGCACTAGCCATGGAAATGGTTTGACCTTCTCGATTTGGCCAATGCTCATACCCCTCCTCCTTATGCTCAGGTTCATATTTCGTTTAGCTTGCACCATGAGAATGAATTTTCATCTCATCCTCAATTATATCATGACTATGGGAGCTCATTCATACTGCATTTCACAAAATGAAAAACAAAAATCAACAATCGCATACTTTCAGCCTAGATCCTACTTTAAAATAAAACAAATTAGAACTCGAAATTTTAATTTTTTAACAAATTCAAATTATAAAACAATATCTAATTAATATTTCAATCTTGACTCTTTGGGGCAAAAAGGAGAATTATAATGAATGTTCATTTTGCCCTCAACATTCAATATTATCTCTAATTTAGAAAATGAAACGACAAAAAATTAAAAAAACATTGAAATTTGAAGCAAAATGGAATAAAAACAATTAGAATTAGAATTTACAAATGAAAATCAGAAATTAAAATTAAAAATTAAAGCTTGATCTTGTGCATGAAAAATTTCTTCAACAATGTGAAAAACCTTCCTACTCTCCTCCTTGCTCCTTGTCACTCCTCTTTTACTTCCAATTAGTCCTTTCACTCCTTCAATCGCTTTTTTCTCAGCTCTTCACTCTCCTTGTTGTAGCAAACAAGTAGAAATGACAATGTGAATCAAAATAAGCTTGAAGGGCATTTGTAGGCTTGTAAGGCCTTAAATGGGCCCCATATCCACTTTGTTGAACTATAGCATCAATCAAAGTGATATACTCATAACATTGAGTATTTGTATCCATGGTTTATATGAACATTATTTTATGTCTTACATTATTATAAGAATAATATATATAAATATATGTCATATATGTAATATAATATTATATATATACATTATATATTATTATATAATAATATAATAATATATTACGTATATGGTTAATATATTAATATTAAATATATGCTTAAAGGTGAGTTATACATAGAGTTAACTAAAGATGATTAACTATAGGGACATGTCTCTTGAAGAGACACGTCTCCTCTTCTCATATTTATATGAGATCCAAATCTGCATTTGGAAATCATCAATTACAATGGTCATGATTATACATTTGCAAAAACAATCCTAGTTACTTTAACATGGTATCAGAGCAGGTTGCTGCAAATGATAAATTTCTAATAAAATCAAAGAAGTGCTCACCAAATGTCAGCATGAAGGTGACAACAATAGTAGATAATCCAACGACATAAAGAGCTCACTAAAAGCACCTCTACAATATCATGGAATGTAGTGACTGAGAATAATGATTGCATACCATGTAATACCATTTGAGACATTACATTATCGAAAGGTAGACTCTCACAAACTTAAGAACTTTGGAAGGTGCTCAATGTTATTGGGGAGTCAATTAAGGTTGAAAATTTAGAATCATTTACAAAGTTTTTAGGGAGCCCATTAATGTACTGATATTCTAAACCTCAAGAAAATTTATATTGGTCAAACTGTCGAGTCCATGATTAATTTGTGGGGCCTTAAGCTATCATCGGGGACTTACATATCTCGATCCTGATCATGTTGTCCTACACTACGAACACCCTTGGGTGTTTCATCGTAGTAGATTTTATGCAGATCCAAGTGTAGAGATCATCGACACCGCAGGAGATTATAAATCACCATTCTCCTAGGCATCAAAACATAGTTGGCTTCAAAGACATTTAATCCCATATGGGCATTGTGATGGAATCTACAATAGAGGGCGAGCTCTTTCATCGCATTTTGAAAGCTAAGTGGTTTCTTCGTTAAATAGCTCTTATCAATGGTGAATTACGACCATGGCATGCACATCCATTATCAAGATTTAAAGTTGTCAACATGTTGTTGGAAGGAAGTGATTTAACTCCTCGTCTCAAAATAGATGTAGTTCTTAGACTCTTCTGGCTTGGACAATTAAGCCTTTCATTTTTTTATCGTTATGGTTTGACACTATCGATTTCTGTATATGCTTGTTCAAAACTGAGCCTCTCACACACAACCCGAACAAACCATGTTTTTTAATGTGAGCTCCCAATCCCTTTGGTCACATCGACATCATAATGACCAAGATGGAGTAATCAGAATACGTTGTTCTATTGTCTACATCGGCAACTTTGGCACATGTTCATGGGAATATGACTTATTTCCTATTCTGCCAACAAGGCAATTTCCGCGAGCATCCAATGATTAATTGCCTCCAATAAGCGCAAACCATGAACTGTGATAGTACATAAACAATAATAATCTTACACCAAACAATTGAAAATAGAGCCACAATAGCATCGGAACAGGAAGACATGAAAGTAGGCTCTGATGTTTGGTTTACTTGAGCTGTGCTGAAGACATGAAATTCAGTCTTCATGAGAAAAATAGAAGAATATTAAGATAAAGATCTAAGCATGTAAAGACTAGAAAATTGTATCACCGCCAAACTATATAATTCTGCCTCAATGGAGTTGGTGACCCTAACACACCTTATTCTGCTCAAGCCATGTGTAAGAGGGAATAATTAATAAGGGCATGATTCTAAGTATTGGACACAACCCACTTCAACTTTAAAGCAACATTAGGTCAAGATTCACCAAATGATCTCTAGGCGAGATCGAGATTCAAAACCTTTACATAGGATTCATATGAAAGTTTTCATATATATTTATATGATCACCATGGACAAAGTTGAGTCAACAACGCTGGTGTGGATAGATCAATGGAGACCAAAGAGTGTCATTGAAATAAAAGGACATTAAAATACAATCCCTAGGTGACGAAAATGTAAAAGATAACATTACAAGACTCCATTTGAGTATTCCCCTGCAATCAAGTCTCTGCTCGTATCTCTCCTATAATACGTTGATTGCAGAAAGGATAAGTGTCAAACCAATTTTTGATCAAGGTATGATATATTTTGCGTTTTATTCCAATGCTATAAATCAATTAATTCATATTATATGAATATATGATAGATGTTATGAATTAATTATTATTGAGTATTATGTTATGAATAAAAATTAAGAATTATGTTATCTTGATTTTATTATTAAAAATATAAAATAAAGAGTTGTGTTATAAAAATTTATGTTGTTAGTAATAGATATGAGATAAATTTGCTAACATCCTAATCTATGTTAAAATATAGATCATAGTGTATATATATATATATATAGAATATGGAAGATATACTTTATGTTCAGAGTATACACATTTATCTATATTATATTGGGATGATCTTATATAATTTTGCAAAATTATTAATTATCCTTGAGTATTATCTCTTATTTCTATACAAGCTATGTGCCTTGATCTTTTCCTCTAAGATTGTTACTACAGGAAGATGGAGATTGAGATTTAGAGGGAGCCTGACATTTCATTAGAGACAACCTTAAAAGAAAGGGAGTAGATAAAGGATGCGATTCAGTCAATCTTTGATGATCTTTGATCATATTGATTCAAAGGGAGTAAACCATGTTGTGATAGAATCTTCAATGATTGATACATTGTAACAGTCAAGAGGTCTTTAATTCATGCAACTATGTGATCTTAATGGACCTACCCCTCGTGTACGTCATATGAAAGTGGTGAGTTTAGTTGAATCATCTACGATAAATGATAAATGATACTTATGTATGAGTTGTAGAGTCATTCAAGTGACACAATCATACTCAATCAAGATATTGGCGTATTGTGGACAAGTTTGTGTTAGCTTTTACTATTAAGCTTAATGAATGTTTGGAGCTTCAATGTATGAAAAGAGTAAGTTGGAACTTAGAAAGAAGTCGTCAAATTTGATGTGATGTAAAAGTGTTCAATTATATAAGAATGGGTATTTTACATTGTGAGTGGGGAATGATAGGAAATGTTTCATTCCCACTTAAACCATCCTTAGAAAAGGAGATATTCCATGACCTTCATGTGTATACTTATCTTTGGCATTTATCTAATTTGTAGTCTCTCTCTTATTTGTGATTCTCTACATACTATAAGGGTTATCTGCCTTGATCTTTTCCTTTATGTTTGAGGATGTTCTTACAGGAAAAGAAGGTTGGTACTTTACACATGCTACCAGTTATTGGGCAGACTCAACCTAATGATAGTAACTTCGTAGACCCTGATCATCATGATGGATAAAATAAGGCACTCATCTTTGATGATTGAGATTATGAGATTCTTCTACATTGAGGGAGTATGATGATTGAGATTATGAGATTCTTTTACATTAAGAGGGAGTATGACACTTCTTCAAAAGCAATGCAGAAGCTTACAAGATTTATACTCAGAGGGAGTCTAGAAATACATGGGGATGACTCAATGATGTTGATGGGCCTACTCCTACGTATATCATGAGGAAGCGATGAGTTTGACAGGCATCCCTAGGTAAAGAGGGTTTCTAAGGAAGTAACTAGAGGACCTGACTTCCCAAGATCGATGTTCAGAGAGAAAAAATTTGAAATGCAATCCTTTGTGGATGATATCTTCTCTACGAATAAAAGTTCTAAGAGAAATTCTTTATAATGCACTCTCCTCTATGAGAGAAAAATATGAGATGAAAACCCTTTGTACCACCC
This sequence comes from Cupressus sempervirens, assembly GCA_028749045.1. Taxonomy (NCBI): domain Eukaryota; kingdom Viridiplantae; phylum Streptophyta; class Pinopsida; order Cupressales; family Cupressaceae; genus Cupressus; species Cupressus sempervirens. Next base: position 331,292,079 of record CM053787.1, read on the forward strand.
TATGACTGGGTTCATCGTGCTTACTATTTCACATACGTAATCAAAGGTGACGATCTTGCATTGACATATATAAACAGAAGGTAACCATTATAAGATGACGATCTTATAAATGGTAGACCTATTATCATGGTTCTTTGGGCCAAATTTTGCCGGACACCATGATAACGAACATAGAAAAGGTAATCTTTGTAAGATGACGATCTTGCAAATGATAGGCCAATTATCATCAAAATTCTAGATATTGTTTTGAACAATTAGAGGTCATTGATAACGAATGCATTATGATTGCTCTAGATATTGTTTTGGACAACTAGTGATCATAATATATGTTATGATAGTGTTCATAAAATTGCGGTTGTAGTTATTTGACAAGTCACTATTTCAGAGTGTTAAAATCAAATAATATGTTGTGTATAGATATCCTTGATACTGATATCTCATAAAATGTTTTTTTGTCACTTCTCCCTTGCTAAGAGGGAGTGTTGAAGTATAGCATTAGTCAAAGTGATATAACATTGAGTATTTGTATTCATGGTTTATATGAACATTATTTTGTCTTATATTATTGATAAGAATAATATTTATAATATATATTATATATGTAATATACTATTATATATTATACATTATATATTATTATATAATAATATAATAATAAATTACATATATGGTTAATATATTAATATTAAATATATGCTTAAAGATGAGTTATACATAGAGTTAACTAAAGATGATTAACTATAGGGACATGTCTCTTGAAGAGACATGTCTCCTCTTCTCATATTTATATGAGATCTAGATCTACACTTGGAAATCATCAATTACAATGGTCATGATTATACATTTGCAGAAACAATCCTAGTTACTTTAACACACTTAGGGCTCGAATAGAACCAAAAAAAGTGATTGTTTTAAACTCGTGCAAAAAGCGTTTGTCTATGAAGATGCCTAGATGCCCCCAAGATGCTAACACGCCCCCTTTCGACATCCCCACACCTTAGTGGTGATCAATGGATGACAGGCAGCACTATTGGGGAATTGGGAATGCCATCCCCACATCCCGAGGATGTCCTTGTTCCAAGAACACAAGGGTTGGAGGGGATCACGTCCCCATGTAACACTAGCATTACAAGACATATGGGTGATGTTCCAAAAATAATTGTTAAAAGACTTAGGAAGGTTGTTGAGTGCTTATAAGTGCATAGATAAGATAAAATAAATTTATTAATATCCAAGAGACCGACAAGGGTCTAAGGAACAGAAAAATGCACAAGAAGCCAACAGCGAGCAACGAGAGCACCAAACAGTGTCCACAGAAAGAACTAACAAGAAAGCAAAAAGATAATATGAGACAATTATGCATTGTAAATGCAAATACTAAATGTTTGAGGAATTGTTTTACAGATAATGCTTCAAGCATGAAAGAGGAAGTTTCTTGGCATTGTAGGTACTATTAGGAATATAGTGGAAAGCAAGTTTTACTTTTCAGAGGATCGTTGTAAATTTAATTGTACTGCCTTCTTGGTATGTATTTTCCAACTAGCAGCGATCTCTTATTTATATTGAGAATAAGTCGTGAAGAGACATATCCCTTCGTGGGACAAGTCTATTCATTAATTAGATAATTAATATAATAATAAACTTAATTAAAGTTTTATTTATATATATATATATATATATAAATTTCTCTCATATAATAAATAAACTTAATCTCAAATATAATGAGGATATATATATATAGGTTTATCCAACAGAAGCTACCAAACATCAACACTCCCTCTTAGCTAGGAAGGATAAATACAAGACAAATATTACACCATTGATAATATTAGGAATAACAAATTTTAAGGATATCTTTATGCAGAAGATATCCACCATTTTTATATCACATTTGATATCATGAGTATCCGCCTCCAGAATATTAACATATAATATTCGCCAAATACTATGAGTAATGTTTTGCAAAATATCAATACATGATATTCACCATTTTGAAATCGCATGAGTATTGGCCTCTCGAAGATCAACATGTGATATTTTACCAAATACTCTGAGTAATGGCCTACAGAATATCAAGATACGATATTCACCATGTACTCAATAAGGTTTGATATCACATCTAATATCATGAGTATTGGCCTCCAGAATATCAACATATGATATTTTTCACCAAATACTCTTTAAATAATGGCCTCTAGAATGTCGAGATGCGAGATATTCACCAAGTAATGTAAGTAACGGCCACTCGAACATCAAGTCGCATGATATTCACCAAGTATTTTGTGCAATGGCCTCCAGAACATCAATTTGCATAACATTCACCATACTCAAAAATGTTTATAAGGTATGTACACATGCATTCTCATAATGTGTACCATATAAACATCTGCCACAAAGTATAATCTCTCATGATCTGCATAGACATTGTAAGATATCCATCATGATAGAAAATTTTAGTTATTGTAAGATCGTCACCTTTCAATAACTTCTACAAATACAAACGATAATCATTTAACACTTCCTCATAATGTACATGGGGGTAGGCCCATTAAATCATGCAATCATACGCATGATACCAAAAGCATGAGGTCAAAAATTCCCTCTGATTCTGATATGATCAAGATCTTCAAAGATCAACTTAAACATATCCTCTACCCCCTCCTTCAAACAAATGTCTCAGACTCCCAAACAGCAACCTTTTGAGATCCTTTACCTTTGAAGAAGTGTCAGACTCCCTCTAAAGTTGATATCAATCTCCTTTTCCTGCAAGAACACTCTCAGAGGAAAAGATCAAGGCACATAGCTTTTTAGAATGTATTGAAAACAAATTAAAGATTAACTACAAAAGTAAATATAGGTAGTATATAATAATCAAAAATGGTTATCTCTCTCCTCATATTGAGCTCCACTTAAGATTGTTTATAGATAGTATCTCTAGAAATGGATCCTCTTCATAAGCCACTCAGATTACTCATACTTTGTCTTCTCATAGAGATTCCAATATTTTCATTGTTTGAGACTCTACTTTCCTCTTTCATAACCTTTTCTTTTTTCAGATATATTATTTTATCTCTACTTTACATACTTCAACTACTGACTTATTTCTTTTTAAATCAAATGACCTTCATTTATGTCCTATGCAATGGTAGATGTGTCTTTCCAAAATGAAAGGTCATATCTCTTTAAAATTAAACTACACTTTCTCTGATTATAATCACACCTTTTAATTTGAGCAATTGATTTGAAGAAGGTAATATTATGATCCTATTAGCGATATGCATCTTTTGTCTTGGGCATTCAATGGTGATATTAGAGTATATGTTTGTTGCTATCCACTTGCTACCTTCCTTCCATAAACCAGAGTTATTAATTACTATTGTTCTTATTCATAAATGTCACTTATGTTTCTAATGTTGACATCACTTTAAAAATAAGGATTATTTTTGTGGTGGGCTGCTGGTTACGTATCCTCCACAACTCCCTCTTTGGAGATTTCCATGTGGACATCCAAAACAAGGTGAGGAAACCTTCGTACCTCACCTACTATTCATTTTGCACATCTTCCAAATGCATAATTCGATCATATCCAACGACTCTGCTAGTTTCCTTATAGCTGCCCAACAACATCCATCTTCCTGTTATGATAGCACAACACAACAATTCAAGAGATGGCAAAATCATCCATAATTTGATCCTTGTCTAATTTATTGCCACTCCATAATCAAGTCTTGTAATGTTTATGGTATTTCATCTAGAAACTCAGTACTAGATATTATTGGCTTCATTCAGATTGGTAGTCATTAATTGAAAGCAACAAAGGATATCCTAATTTCTGAAGAGCTAGAACAATAGTGTGGTGATAATCCCTTCTCTGTATTACCCAATGTCCATATTTAATTCCTCGTCAAGTGATTGATGTACTCTAATGCTATCTCGTCCAATGACCTTGCTAACTATATCATTGATCATATTTACATAAATATATCTATTGTTGGGTTCCTCTTGTGAGTCCTTTCCCATGTTGATGCAAGATTCCACTAAGCCTTTCATTGAGAGTGGTGTGTCTTTGGGGGCCTTAACTTGCCTCCTGCATCAAAGCTTACCTCATTACCTTCGGTCGCCCATTTTCCTCCTAAGGTTTAGTAATTCTGCATTGCATTTGATAAAGAGGAATAAAAAATGGAAGCAGCAAATGTAAGTTTGTAGATATATGTTGACAGATTAATTTATTACAAAGTAGTAGTAATGTTTTATCATCGAGTGGCAATTCCATTAACCACGTAGAAGACTAGTTTATTATGTGTATTGTGAATAGATTGTAATTTGCATTTAACTCAATCGCCCTTATAAGGAACAACAATCATTATCTCCTTAAAATGGTTGTGTCGTCTCTATAAAGAATGCTTCACACATTCACCCCAAGGATTTCATCTGAGAATCTGCCACTAATAGGGAGTAATTATATGTCCTAGTTTTATATTATCAACAGTTTTGATGGTTCAATTCGGATTTGATTCTAAAGAATTATGTTTTATGATCAGAGGAAGGTTCCCGTAAAATGTTCAACTTGATGAGTATGGGATATGTTTCGAACTCTACATTTTGTAACCCCTCTCCAAGCTTCACCAAAGATTACATTTGACACTGACGTGGACTTCACAATGAGTGGGAGACTAGTCGCGCTCAGCATAACATCTTCCCAATACTCACAATCTGAGAATTGTTTGAACCCCCTCCCGAGAGGCTTCTAAGACAGAGACTCATCTCGTCATTTAGTCAAACTCTTACTTGATGATTCCTCTTGATCTTGCTTAGTACTATAGCCTATATTATGTCAACTAATAAATTGCTATGGCACCTCCACAAACAAACAATTGTATGACTATGGCTCCAACCTTGCACTTGCTTGAAACCATATGTCCCAATTTATGTATACTTTCGACATGTTTGTGAATGGAATGCCTAGACTTGGATGTCGGTAGCAATGAAATTACTACTGGCGTAATTGATGCAAGGAAGGGGTGAATAACTAGGGCCAAAGGATCACCCAGATATCGAACCACCTTGCAAGAGTTAACACAATGGAAGCAAACACAAAGAACAGCAACCAAAGGACGAAGAAGAGTGAGATACTTTTATTAATTCATCAAAATATCTTCATACATGCCCAGTTGTAAGGCCTTTTGGGTTACGGCCAAACACAAATACATTCACATTTAAAGATCCAATAGCAAATTCACACTATCCAGTTCTGCTCTGCAATCCACTTCCAAAACTGCCTAACTCTAAGCTTAAACACTATATCTACTTGCCGAAACGACTTATAGATCATTGTAGAAAATTAGATAAGAGGAAGGCCAACCCAGCAATGCTCTGGACACATCTGAAGAAAAGATCTTAACATAAATGTCGCGATCGAAATAAATCCCGCAAGTCGGCTCACAAAAATCATGTCCAAATGCTGACACTCAGCATAAGCAGGAAAACTCGGCACATGAAGGGTCACTCAGCATACACTGGGTAACTCAGTATATGAAGAGTCACTTGGCATACACTGGGTAACTCGGCACATGAAAGAACACTCGAACAACACTAGATTGCTACAATAACTCGGCACCAACTGAGTGCTACAATAACTCAGCACCAACTTGCAGAATGAACAAAAATGAGCAAGATAACAAGGCAACCCAAGATGCTCCTGCATCAGACAACCATGGTTGAAAGAAATGATTCTCCTAAATCATTGAGATGGCACAATCTGAGTTGAATCCAACTCAGATTGAGAAATCCATGAAGCATTTTCAATAGGCTTGTTTTTCCACTTCACCAAATATTCATAGCAATCTTTTCCTCTTGTGCTCTTGCCAACTCTCTAATCCAATACTTGTTCAACTTCTTCAATTTGCTTCTTAGGATAATCTTCTGATACAACAACTTCATCATCTGACTCATGACACTTATACAAATCAAAAATATTGAATATAGGTGATATATCCATGTCATCAGGTAACTCAACTTCATAAGCATTACCACTGTCAAACTTCTTCAAGATCTTAAAAGGTCCAAATTTCTTCATCTTTAGCTTACTGTATGTTCCAACTGTGAATCTTCGTTTCTTCAGATGAACAATCACCTCATCACCAATTTGAAAATCATAGTGTATTCTTGACTGATCAGCATTCTCCTTATACTCCTGATTACTTTGTTCCAACCTAAACTTCACTTCCTTATGTAAAGACTCCATAAAATCAGCAAATTCTTCTCCTATAGCGCTTATCTTTCCTTCACCAACATCTCTCAAATTTGATACTCCTCTAAACTTCATTTCAGTAACAATCTCAAAAGTTGTCTTTCTTGTACTCCTATTCACAAAATTATTATATGCAAATTCAGCTTGTGCCAATACCATCTCTCAATTACTTGGCTTATTCCCAACTAAACATCTAAACAAATTACTTAAGCTTCTCTTCACAACCTCTATTTGTCCATCTGTTTGTGGATGGAATGTAGAACTAAACTTTAATTTAGTACCCATCTTCTTTCACAAAGTCTTCCAAAAATAACAACAAACTTATTGTCTCTATCAAAAATAATGCTTCTTACTAATCCATGCAATCTAAGAATCTCTTTAACGAAAAGTTCAGCAAGATGCTCAGCATCTAATGCCTTCTTACATGGTATGAAATGAGCTATCTTAGAAAATCTGTCCACTACAACAAATATGGAATCATACCCCTTCATTGTCCTAAGTAATCCAAGAACAAAAATCCCTACTAATGTCACTCCAAGGTTTTTCAGGAACAGTAATAGGTGTATACAAACCAGAATTTTGACTTGCTCCTTTTGCAATTTGACAAACTCCACAACTCTTTACAAATTTCTGAACATCCTTATACATTTGTGGCCAACAATACTTCTCTTTCAGCAAACTTCATGTCTTATCAATTCCAAAATGTCCAGCCAATCCACCAGAATGCTTTTCATTAATCAAATTCAACCTCATAAAACTTCTAAGAATACACAACTAAATGTCTTTCAAAAACATGCCTTCTTGAATGAAATACTCATCATACTTACTTTTGTGATCTGTCAAATTTGGTGCTTTGCACTCTCTCCACGCCTCAAAAAAATTAGGATCAACATCATACAACTCTTTCATTTCATCAAAACCAAGAACTTCAACCTTCATTTCAGTCAACAAAGAACGTCTTCTACTCAATGCATCAGCAACTCTGTTAGTAACTTCACTCTTATACTTAATAACAAATGTAAAATTCTCCAAGTACTCAACCCACTTCATATGTCTCTTATTCAATTTATGTTGACCTCCCAAGTATTGTAAAGCTTTATGATCAGTATACAACAAAAACTCCTTAGGAATCAAATAATGTCTCCTCTTCTTCAATGCTTGAACAATAGCATAAAACTCTTGATCATACACAGAATACTTCCTCGTAGCATCATTCAACTTCTCACTAAAGAAAGCAATGGGTTTACCTTCTTGACTTAATACAGCTCCGATTGCATTACCGCTTGCATCACATTCAACTTGAAATACTTTGTTGAAATCAGGCAAAGCCAATACAAGTAATTCAGCAACCTTTTGTTTCAAAGTCTCAAAACTCTTATCGGCGCCATGTGTCCACTTGAATTCCTTTTTATCTGCCCTCATTGTCTTAGTCATAGCATTACAAACAGCACTAAAATTCTTTATAAACTTTCTGTAAAAACTAGCCAAACCATGAAATGATCTTACCTCACCCACATTCTCAAGTGTAGGCCATTCCAAAATTGCTTTAACCTTCTCAGGATCCACCTTTAATCCATCAGATGAAATCACAAATCCCAAATACACAATCTCCTCTTGCATAAAAGAACACTTTTTAAGATTAAACGGCAATTTTTCCTCTTTTAACCTCTACAATACTTGTCTAATATGCTCAAGATGTTCTTCCTTAGTCTTACTGAATATCTAAATATCATCCAAATAAACAATCACAAATTTACCCAAAAATCTTTCCAAAACTTCATTCATCAACCTCATGAAAGTACTAGGTGCATTAATCAAACTAGAAGGCATAATCAACCATTCATACAAACCATCTTTTGTCTTGAAAGTAGTCTTCCATTCATCACCTTCTCTGATTTTGATTTGATGATAGCCACTCTTGAAATCAATCTTGGTAAAATACTTTGCTCCACTCAAACAATCCATTATGTCATCCATCCTTGGCATAGGAAACCTATATTTCACTGTGATTTTGTTAATAGCTCTAGAATCAATACACATTCTCCATTCTTCATTCTTTTTAGGTGCTAATACAGCAAGTACAGCACATGGACTCAAACTTTCTCTGATCAAACCTTTCAGCAACAACTCATGCACTTGTCTCTTAAGTTCTTCATTCTCTGTAGCTGTCGATCTATATGGTGCTTTGTTTGGCAAGCTAGCTCCAGGAATCAGGTCCATACAATGATTTATGCTTCTTACTAGAGGTAAACTATCAGGAATATCATCAGCAACAATATCTTTATATGCATTCAGCAATTTCTATTGGTACTCGGCTATCACTATCTATTGTCACTCAGCCATTACTAGCTTTTGTTGCTTGGTTATTACTACCAACACTCGATCCTCTAGGAACTATAGCAAAACAAACTCGATTCTTCTTTACTTCCTTTTCAAATTGTTTTCCATTAACCATGCAAACTTTTATTGCAGTACAACTGACCTCATCTGGACTTTCAATCAAAGGCAACAATATTTGTTTCTTCTCATTCACCCAAAGAGTATATTGATTCAATCTTCCATCATGCATAGCATATCTATCATATTGCCAAGGTCCACCCAACAAAATATGACAACAATCCATAGGGATAATATCACACAAAATTTCATCAAAGTAATGTCCAATCTTGAACTTCACAAGGCATTGCTCACTTACCAATATCTTATGCTCATCTTTGATCCATGAAACATGATAGGGTTTAAGATGTTTTAGCCTTTGCAATTGCAACTTTGTAACCAGCTTTTCTAATGCCAAATTTGTAGAACTTTCACTATCAATGATCACTTTACAGCATTTTCCAGCCATCTTACATCTTGTCTTGAAAAGACTTCTCCTTAAAACAGGTTCCTCATCACTTCCCTTATTTCATTAAGGTTCTTCTCACCATCAAATTTTCTCCAGCCTCAGGTCCACTTGGTGAACCCTCATCATCTCCTTGAATCACAGCATTTTTGTTACCTTGCCCACTTTTAGAGGATATACATTCAAAAGATCTATGTCCCTCTTTACCACATCTGAAACAATTACCATGAAATCCACCTCTAGAATAAGAATTACCTCTTCCTCGATAAGAATTAGTACCTCCTCGGTAAGAATTACCACTTTTCCATTCGGTCTTGCCTTTGTCATCATTCTTCCATTTAGATTTGCCTTTATCTTACACAAAACTTTCAGATCTGCCATCTTTACCATAAGATCTACCTTTGCCTTTCTGGAATCTACCACCTCTACCTCTTTGTTTTTATTCATGCTTCTTTGTCAAAATCTCCTCAGCTTTCAAGGTATATTGATATGCTTCTTCAACACTTTCCAACTTCACAAAACTTATTTCATCTTGAATTTCAGATCTCAATCCATTTATGTACCTTGCAATTTTCTCGACATCATCATCCACATGTCCAAATCTGATGTCCAATATATAGAATTCCTCGATATACTCTTTCACAGTCATGTCCTTTTGTTTCAAATTTTGCATCTTTCTTAACAAGCTAACTTGGTAATCAACAGGAAGGAATTTGTTCTTCACCATCTTTGGCCAAGTTCTGATCTTCTCCTTTCCTCTCCCTTGTCTATCAGTTTGCAAGTGCTCCCACCATAGTGATACATGACCTTTCAACCTAGTGACTACAATCTTCACCTTTCTATAATCAGAGTTTTCATACTCAAAGAACTTCACCATATGAGAGATTTAATCCAACACAGCATTGGTATCCAATTTTCCATCATAAGGAACAACTTCTATAGCAAGATTTGAATTTGCCCTAAACAACACTCGCAATAATCTTTCCTCATCTTGATCCTCCTCAAGTTTTGGATTATGGTTTGGTGTTGCCGCTCATCGCTTACATCATCAAAATGTGCTCCTCTCCTCTGGGCTGTCTCCACAGCATCTAATCTGACTGCAATTTGTCTCAACTGATCCAATATGGCATTATTAGCATTTCCTCTACCATGAACCGTCTTTACAAATCAAGTTCTTGCAAGATCGTAACCCTCTACAAGTTATAGGTCAAATCTGCAGATCTGCCACCCTACAATCAAATCCGAATCAAGGTTCTACATGATCCAATCTCCACAAGGATGAACCTCAAGCTCTAATACCACCTGACACAAGAAAGGGGTGAATAACTAAGGCCAAAGGCTCACCCAACTATCTAAACCACCTTGCAAGAGTTAACACAACGGAAGCAAACACAAAGAAAAGCAACCAAAGGAGGAAGAAGAGTGAAATACTTTTATTGATTCATCAAAATATCTTCATACATGCCCAGTTGCAAAGCCTTTTGGGTTATAGCCAAATACAAATACATTCACATTTAAAGATCCAATAGCAAATTCACACTATCCAGTTCTGCTCTGTAATCCTCTTCCAAAATTGCCTAACTCTAAGCCTAAACACTCTATATATACTTGTCAAAACGGCTTACAGATCATTCTAGAACATTACATAAGAGGAAGGCCGACCCAACAACGGTCTGGACACATCCCAAAAAAAAAATCTTAACATAAATGTCGTGATCGAAATAAATCCCGCAAGTCGGCTCGTAGAAATCACGTCCAAATGCTGGCACTCGGCATAAGAAAGAAAACTCGGCACATTAAGGGTCACTTAGCATACACTGGGTAACTCGACACATGAAGGAACACTCGGACAACACTAGATTGCTACAATAACTCAGCACCAACTAAGTGCTACAGTAACTCGGCACCAACTTCCAGAATGAACAAAAATGAGCAGGATAACAAGGCAACCCCGGATGCTCCTGCATCAGTAATATCCATGAAACGTGTGAATCGTTGGTAGAGCCAATATCCCTTTTAGCAATCCCAGTTAGAGTTCAGTTGTGAGGCTTAGGAATTCTAGTGTTAGTGATGCCAAGTATTTCGCGAGGAACAAAACATCAATCCCTGACATCGATTCTTCCCTGGATTCCATTTTCATGATCCTTGCATTAGAGATGCTTTCTTCTCTCCTACCTTACTCGCGGATGTGAGTGTGTTCATAGTGTAATGTTCAAATCGCAGATTCGCCATAATAAGTCAGTTTTATGAAAAACAAATGGTCTTCTCCTTCACATTGGCACTTGTTGTGAATCTCCTTTCTTCTGGACATACGAATAGAGGTCTGTTACAATAGCCTCCTTTCCAAGTCATTAGCTTTAAATCCATTTTGCTCTATGGTTCTTTATTTCTCATCTTACATTTGCAATCTGACTCTACTACCCTGGTAATTTTCAGAGGATTGCTGCAAATGTAACTATACTGCCTTCTTGGTATGTATTTTCCAAAGCGATGTCTTGTTTATATTAAGAATAAGCCATGAAGAGACATGTCCCTTCATAGGACAAGTCTATTCATTAATTAGACAATTAATATAATAATAAACTTAATCACATTATATCTCATAATAATAAACTTATATCTCAAATATAATGAACACATATATAAATTATATCTCAAATTTAATAATATATAGGTTTATCCGACAAAAGCTACCAATCATCAACAGTGAAGTCTTAACAGTAAGAAATTTTTTGAACCTAAGGATTTTTTTATTTTATTCCCCAATATTTATTCTCTTGGCATCTATCAAACCATCACCTGTGGTACTTTTCCTGAGTCATCAGACTGAAGACATTAGGAACTAAACTGGAAATTTCTAGTGTGTCCATTCAATTTTTTAGTTTTACTTTAAACCATATCTGCTAATCAAAATTGACCTATAAGTATTTCTTGAACCTGATCACAGAGACTGTTTTAATAAGAGAAACACAAGAATTTTGAAAGACTGTAAGATGTTACCAACAAATGGCTAATGGAACACCAATAATACGAACTAATCAGACAACTGTTAGCCACTCAATTTTGATTGGACCATTGCATGGTGATAGAAACATAAGGATTTCTCTTTTGGACCTGATCAAAGAAACAAATTTTAAATAAACAGACACTAACAAGAACTTTTTAGCACAATAAGAAGCTAGCAACAAACCGGTAATCAAACATCTATAATGGAACTAATCACTTAACAAATTTACAGTCAATTTTTAGATTAAAAGAGGTAGGACAGTAGAAAAATTTGGTTTCTTTCTTGAACCTGAATAAAGAAACAAAGCTTCACCAAAAAGTTGTGTACAAAAAGTTGGAAGCGCAGTTAGATATTACCAACAAACCTATAATTAAACACCTACCAGCTTATAACCTTTGTTGTGGTAGCTCTGTAATTTTTCAGGAACAGATTGATATTGCAGCGACCAAGCATCTGCTCCAATCCTAAAGCAACAATGAAAAATGCATCATTCAGAGCTTAGTAATCTTGTAAAATTATGTGATTTAGAGAAAAAACGTGATGCCTGAAAATCTGAAATACCCAAATTTTCATCCCTAGGTAAAATAAGCAAATAACCATACAATCTGCTTGTATAATCACAATGCAAATGGGTCCATAAGTATAGTTCTCTCCCCAGCTTGCATTCCTTTTTATGGTCTCTCAAATTCAGCTTAACAAATGGAATATATAACAATATTAACACTAAGATACTAGTTCAGGTGCAGGTTTGACATTTTGCTGATTGTTCTCCCTATCTTTGGGATAACTGGGTTTGGCCTTACAGAGATATAAATACATATTATTCAAACTTTAAAAATAATCATAACATATATATAGTTATAAATTACATACCGGTTACACTCAATGAAGGGCTGGAGGTCGACTTAGATGCAGTTGGAAGTGGAGGCAGATGCTGATACGTGGGGATGCACACAGGATGCAATTTTTCCATCAGAGTGACTTCCAAATTGTGCAATGTGCAATCTGAAGCCAAAATTATTTAACATATACTCTTGAACTCGGTTAAATGCATCTATTATGTTATTTTATAATTCATCTGTTTGCATCTCTTATTGTTTGCAAGCTCAGACGCTGGAAACTTAATTCTCAAGAGATATGTAACCAAACTTTATTATTAACGGAATTCGGACTACAGACTTCGCGGTCTTGCTACTTTTAGTTTTATTTCTCTGCTTTATATCTTTAAATTATTACTCAATTATTTATGTATCCCTGCCATCTCCACAAAGTCAGACTTCAAGGCCGAGGTTGGTTTCTAAAGTTGCCAACCTGTCCACTAAATTCAACGCCACCTTCTAGTAGGTTGCCACCACTTCATATCATGGCTTAGACAATAGTTTCTTAGGTCCAATTTTATTTCACAAGTCATTACCGTTTAGGTCCATAATGAACAAGAGATTAGGTATTATATGATATGGCTTATTTAAATGTTTGTGAACTATTAATTAGCATTTATATTTATCTTGATCAACGATGAAGTATCATACTATCAAATAATTTAATTCTGTATATTTCTTGCATTGTTATGTGTGTCTGTGTGTGTGTATACAAAACCCAAACACATAAAAAACCCCCAAAAAAATCCACGCATCTGCACAACTGATTCTCGTACCACATTCGCATCTGCACTTGAATCAGTAAGTTAGGTTACAGCTTATTTGAATGTTTGTGAACTATTAATTGGCGTTTAATATTTATCTTGATCAATGATAAAGTATAATACTATCAAATAATTTAAAAATGTATACTTCTTGCATTTCTTTATGTATAAATACACCCAAACACATACAGAACCCCAAGAAATATTCCACACATCGGTGCGCCCATTTCTCGTACTGCATCTACATCCATATCTGAATGGGTAACTTCAGTTATAAACATTAATGTCAAAAACATTTTACAAATAAAAATCCCAACCCTTTCTCCTACGAACCTTGCCATCGCAAGTACTGTAGGAATTCATGTGAAGCACAGAAAGTCAGAGTATGAGTATGTAATGCCCCCAATTCCAGAATAGAATTTAAGAATGAATATCTTGAAAATTAAATAAATACTAAATTAAATAATAATAAAAGATATAAAATATTAATAAGTATAATATAATATTAATTGGCAAGTATAATAAGATCATAATATAGTATATTGAATCAAATTATCATGTAATCTGATTTATATATTAATTAAGTATAATAATAATATTACTGTGATATATACATCAAATATTATATATAAACATTTAATGCAAATTATTAATTAGTAATAATACTATATGAAAGTGATATATTAATTAATGAATAAAGTAAAATTACTGATAAACCACTATAATGATAATGTTATATAAATATTAGAGCTATAACGTGAAAATTAAATATAGTCATATATTCAATTATACATATTGAATGTATTTAAAAATATCATTGTATACATGTGTAATTATCTGAAATATACATTTAATATCAAAATGTAATAATATAAATGAACAATAAAACATAAAATCAAATGCTAAGTTATAAGGTCGTGACTATTCTATCATGCAGAAGATATATATATAAGAGATCAACAGAAAAATGGAACCAGGCAGCAGAATACATATTAGAGACAGATATGAAAAATACAGGAACGGAGACTCGTCAGTCTTCTCAGGAGTTCGAGACGAGTGACAACTCAGCATAGGAGAAAGAGGCATTGAATAAGAATGATTGGAACAAGAGAGAAAGGGACTTGCAATCAGAAGGAAAAAGTCAAGTCTGTGTTATCCCTGGAGACAAACATCAGGCATCCGAGACATCAAAGAGAATAATAGTGTAGTTTACATTTGAATTATAGAATGATGACATTAAGTGGGTAGCACACTGTTTCATTTTCTCTAAGGCTGCTTTAGGTTGAGGACAGCAGTTTCAATGTGACATTCAGTCAGTGCTTGATAGGCACAAGAGAGTTTTCCAAGAGATACCCCCAGGTATTCCCCTAGATAGAGGGTTTGAGAATATTATTGAGTTAGAGGAGGGCGCCAATCCCGTCATTGCCACTCCTTATCATGACTCCAGGCACTATAAAGAGAAAATAGAAAGGATAGCCAAGAAACTCTTAGACATGGGACATATTAGACCCAGCCCCAGCCCTTTTGCTTCTTTGATAGTTTTGGTGAAGAATAAGGATGGCACTCTCCGCATGTTAGTTGCTCATGCGCTTTCCAAGAGACCCTCAGTAGTAGAGTATTGTGCCATTTCAAAGATATCGGCAGATTCGAAGTCCCAATTACAGGTTGAGTATTCTATGAATACTCGAACTTGTCAGATCATGGATGGGCAGCTCCAGGACAGAAGGTACAAGGTAATCAATGATGTGATTTCTTATAAGGATAGGATCTTTCTCATGCCAAAGTCTAAGCTCAAGGAAAAAATTAAGGAGACTCTTCATGATACACCATCAGCCGGAGATCCTGGTTTCTTCAAAACCTATAGGCAGGTCAAAGAAAGGTTTTCATGGAAGGGCCTCAAGGATGATGTCCTTCAGCATGTTAGAGAATGCCAAACTTGTTAGCAAAACAAGTCGGAGAACAAGTTTTCGGCCGGATTATTACAGCCTCTCCCTATTCCAACACAAAAATGGGAGAGTATCTCCATGGACTTCATTACAAGATTGTCGAGAGTGCAAGGCAGAGATTCCATTTTCATAGTTGTGGACAGATTGACCAAGTTTTCTCACTTTTATGCTATAGCGGCAGATTTGTCGCCCTCTCCAAAAGCCAAGTTATTTTTCCAAGAGGTTGTTTATGAGCTGGACTTGCCAGATGACATTAGAATCTGTAATGTTTTTCAAGTGTCTTCCCTCAAGAAGGCGATTGGTCAGCAAGTAGTACCTTCCGTTGGATTACCCCCACTGGATGAAGACGAGAAACTAGTCTTGGTTCTAGCGGAAGTGATTGAGATCAGAGAGAGAAAACTGCATAATAGATCCATTAGAGAGTATGTAGTCCGCTAGAAAGATTTTCTATATAAAGACACCACTTGGAAGGGCTAATCAATCCTGCAACATCCGGCACTAAGATTACTTGAGGGCAAGCAATCCCAAGAAGGGAGGACTCTAATGTCCCCTTTTCCGCACTAGGCCTTACTGGCACCTTGTTGGTTTATCTCCCCATCCAAATACGCTAACAGCATTGATCGTGAGGATGCAAACCAGTCACAGGAGTTTATTTGGTTTAGTTGGGAAAATATTTAAGTGGAGGAGCATTGCTATAGTTAAGTCACTTTATTTTATAAAGTGGATTTATAAAGTTACTTTATGATTTAAAATCATTTTATAACAAAAAGTAACTTAAGTGATTAGAAGATGAAAATGGCTTTTATCCCACATTGCCTAGTTGTTTGTACTTTCCCTCATATCAAGGTTATAAAAGCAACAAGCTCCTTGGGATTATCATCCATGAAAAATATATTAATATATTGTTTGTGAAAATCGATTGCTTAAATGTGGCTGGCTTTCTTAAGGACGAAACCCTTTAAGAAGTTTGGGAGACTAGACATAGCTCCAATGTTTGTTTCAATCCATTTCCCAACAATTAACAGTAAAGATTATTGGGAGTTTTGGTTTACACTAGCAAGGGGAAACGCAGAATCAGTGGTCCATGATATAGGAGAAAACAAGATTACGGCAGACAAGAAAAGAGTACAGCCAGTTAAAGGGAAATCAATGGAGATAAGTTTGCAAGTGTGAAGTACGTGTATCAGCAGACTATAGGGTAGTTTGATACAGCAACTTGGTGGACAGTCGGCATAGGGCCCATGAGACAGAAGTAACTCACGTGTCACCTAAAGCATCGTATCAGCTCACTCTGGTGGAGTAGCAGCATTCTTGCTAAACCTCGGTTGAATAGCAGACATTCACGTGGGAAGTGGACAAATTATGTGGCCCTTACCTAGCGGTCGAGAGCTCCACGTTCTTCCAACACGGAGGCATCTACAGGAGAGTGGGATAGTGCGTGTACGGATTGTAAGCTCGAGAGGATTTAGTGTACAGCATTTTGAAACCAATTGGGTGTTATTCTGAGAATGGTATGGACAGCGGAGGTTAATAGACAATGACCAATTTGGACTGACTCCTAACTGTGACACACTCCCACCCATAAAATCGGCCCTATAAAAATCTCAGACTTCTTCTATTTCGTTATTTCTATACATTAGAAGTGTTCCTAATCGAGTAGTAGCACCTACAATTGATTTCATTTTCAGTCAATATTGTTTATCAACTGTTGGTGTGTGTGTGTGCGCGCGCGCATGTGTGTGTGCATAGTCTATGCAAATAATGTTCTCGGGTCACCATTACCACAAAAACTTCTTTGGGGACAGTAAGCCAACTTGTTTGGGCAGCAACATCTTAAAAAATTTGTTATCAGTCAGAGAAAGGACATTTCAAGGAATGGAGAAAGCTTGTGGGAGTCCAAACATGTTATAAGACTTCTTCAAGAAAGGACAAATAAATCATATTCAATTGAATAAGAGTTGCAAACAATAACAAATTTTGGCTCTAAAATCAAATAAGTTTATCTTCTAAATTATTTAGAATTTAAAGATGAATATTATAATGAAATTTCTTCACTCAGTTTATTAAATTATACTTGAGTATATTGTGATTCTCATCTTAAATTAGAATTACTGTTTCAAGATTAAACTAAGATAATTCTCGAGTGGGAAACATACACGGTAGCAAAAGGAGCTCAACACCATGGGGACCAATGTATTACAATAATAGATAATCATCTATTATTAGCTAATGGTAATCTATTTGTAAACTATTGTAAATATTAGAATGATTCTAATAATTTGTTAGCTTTAGTTAGTTGTAGCTTTTTTAACTTTCCTTCAGCTAGGATAGAATGTTTCTATTTTTTACAATCGTTTCCTAAGGAATCATCGGTCCATTCTTTTGTATATAATGACCTCTCGGTCTCTATTAATAACAAGCAAGTATTTTACCTATTACTTCGTGATACAATGTGTGATAGATATGTCAGGTCTTGTTCCCTTCTTTCTAGCTTACATGTAATTATGGCCCCTATTACACTTTGTAAATAGGATCATTAGGGTTGCAACCAACAGATTTATTTTCAGCTTGAATTAGGATAGCCAAGTTCTATAAAGTAAAACGAAATCTGGATTCAAGAAGTCTAATGAAGCAAGTAATACATCAACAAGGCCTCTAGCTCCCTAAAATCCATCTCTTGAGCATAATAACATGTACAGCCTTGCAGGTGAGCACATGATACTCTCTTTGGGTAACAAATATGATGAACAAAAGTATCCCAAGAAAGGTTGGCATGAGAGAGCCATGTCTTTGACATCATGCTTAAATCTGGAAAGAATGACTGAAAGATGCCGGCCAGGTGTATTGAGCTGAATATTGAATTTGTTTCACAAGAAGTCTTTGCCCAGCATGAGGATACCTGTTTTAGTTTGCTGCTATTCTGATTTTTTGTTGGTTTTTGTTGTTTTTTTTCCTTTCCTTCTGTTGTTTTTGACAAATTTGATGCAAAGAATTGAACGACTATGAAATGAAACAATTCTGAGACAATTAACTGCAACTCTAATTTATAAGTTCAATAGCATGGATTCATTGCTCAACTAAAACATCAAGTACAATGAAATCATACCTGGAAAAGATGAAGCTGCGTTTTTTGAGGGACCAACTAGTTTTGAAATAAAAAATCATAATGCTGCTACAGCTCTCAAGTAGGCGTCCAGGCTGACACAATTCAATTAGACTGGAATGAAGCATGCAGCAACTGTGATGCCACTTAATATGAATTAATAATGATTGATTTTTGTTTTTGACAAATATCTGGGCTAATGTACAAAGAATTGGGATTCCCAGCTGTGGTGTTACATCCCAATTTTTGACCTAATTTGAAATATAGCCATTGAGGTTCACATGAAGTCAGTTGGCAGTTTAATTTGTTATAATCTGGCGAAATGGTAAGTGAAGATAACATACTCGTCAATCGCTAATCACGAATTCATGGAATTGAGATGAAGGTTAACCATTATGATTATTTATGATTAAATAATTTAAAATTTAATTACAGAGAATTTCCTTGCAGGAAATACGTCGAAGGGGTGGAAGCATTGTCAAAAAAGAATTAGGCAAGAGCATCACCATCACTGGGCAAATGGTTGAGGGCCTAGTGACTAGAAACAGGATACATCTATGGGACTTGCATGAGCTATTTAATAAATAAATTGAGAAAATAATTGAGTTAAAATATAAAACGTATCTCAAAAGATTTTAATTTATCTTTCATCATGTTATTTTAATAAATATTTATATATGTGCATATAATATAAAAATGCCTTGGCACCATTATAATGTAATAATTTAATAAAGTGATGTTTATATGTACATCTACAATTATAATAACATTTGAATTATTATAATTTTTGAATTACAATCTTCCAACTCTATTCTTTCTAATTTAATATTCTTTACTTTTAAACGATAACACTTCGCAAGATAAATCAATTTAATATTTGGCAATTCGAATGGTCTTATAATCTTTCCAACTTCTCTTCCAACCTTTTTATTTTCTTTTCCCTCTCTTTTCCCAATCGATTTAATACTTAGAATTCGAATGGGCATATAATCTTTTTAACCGATGGGAACCAAGAAGTCTCGGCTTGTCCCTTTATATGGAAGCTAAGAGAGGAGTTAGACATATTACCCTTCTTTATATTTTCCATATTTCTAAATTCTTAATGCAGGTAATACAAATGATTGGAAAAGCTTTCTCTACAAGGTAGTCTTTACTCACGGAAGGATGCAACCCCTTACCATGTTGGGAATAGGACGTAGCCCCTATTCTTTCCTCCTTGGTAAATTCTGGTTCATTCTTTTTGAGTAACCATCGGCAATGTTATGTACGTTGGCAAGTGCGTGGAAACCATTTACAGTCAGCATAGCATCCCATATTAATGGCATCGGGCAAGGAAATGGAGAAAGGCATTCTAGACGATATTTGCGAGCAAGTGTGGCAGAGTGGAGCTCGGATACGACTTCTTGAATAGATTAGTGTCGTGCATGCTTTATGTTTGCCATGGGAGCAACACCCAATTGTTTGCTACTGGATGTCATTGGGAACGACTATCGGCTTTGTTCTCACTTGAGTTTGTTGCATCTTCATGGTTCCATCCTAACCTAGCTACGAGTATAGTGAACGCCATACATTCATACAACAGTGATATATCTGTTAACAAATTCATTCAGTTTTGATGCTAGATTGTTTGTAGTTGGAGATAGGAAAGGTCTCCATATTGCACTAGTACTGATGTTCAATAATTTTCTGTACTATCTCTGTTGGTTATCGTATTTAATAATTTGGCTCCACTATTGAGATCTAAGTTGAAGTAATACCAATTTTTCCTATCCATGATTGGTGTGTTCATTCTAGGCTCTGTTGCAAAATTTAAAACTCACACGAAACAAGTTGAGACAAAAATCTTATTCTTTGACAAGGTCTATTACAGCTCCAATACAATCTTCCTTCTCCATCCAATATGAGTTTGTTGCATATTCCATGTCCTTTGTTAACAGCCCTCTTCTTTTAACCTTCATTATAAATTAGATACAACCCTTATGGAATCATTTTTCCCAAATGCAATAAAATCTGGAATGAATTATACTATCCAATAATATTTTCAAGTAGTCTAAAGAACAAAATCTTTCTGGTCACAGTTATGATAAGCATCGAATCTATGCAGCAAGATTCAGTTTGATATCTTGTTTGAATTAGAGATTAAACTACTTTAATTTGGCCTCATTTATGACAGGTAATAACCGAGAACCAAAGTGTAGATTATTATGTCACTGGTTATTAGAATCAATTCTGGAATCTTATAGGAACATGATCATGTAACCACAGATAGTGAAATGTTGGATGCATGTAATCTTCTTGTGTAATTGACAGAACCAGTTGTTCTGGAGAATTTTGAACACCTGGGACTCACCCAACTGTGTAGCCAAGGAAAAGGGTGAAGAGGTGAGAGAGAAGAATCTGCAATAACATGAAAATAGTATCAGTTATGACATGACAATGTTTATCATTTTTAATATGAATTATTTAATAGCTCATGCATGATCCGTTGTTGGAACTCCTGTTGTCAAGTCTTGTGGTGTGGATGAATACCAAGATGCTCAATAGATGACAGATGTTCCAAGTCCAATTTCGGGTAGGGAGGGTATTTCTCATTAGAGATTGTGTGAGGATAAAGTTGAGGTCTGAGGTTTGGTGGTTAAGCCCTTGACAATGTTTCACCTCTCCCCAAGTTGTTGGGCGTACAACAGACACAGACAAGCCTAGAATCAAGTATTTTTACTTTTATGATGTATATGCAAGACGAAAGTAAGATTAATTGAGTTATTTTATCGTGTTACCCAGTTATCAAAATGTCTCAATTTTGACCTTGTTGATCCTATGGTTATTTGTGAAATATGTCTCATTTTAATCGTTGAAATGATTATTTTATCTCCAAGTTTTTGTGAATTTCTGAATCTTCATATCTCCGGCTCGTTCCTTGCTCCACCCAGCACTTGAAATTTTCAAAATCTGGCTTCTGAGCCCCAAGTTATTGCAAGTTAATGGACAGACCCAAATTACGTGTTTTCAAGTTTATCATTAACCATTAACCTCTCAAAAAGGTTAATGATAAGATTCAAATTACGTATTTTGGAGGAGGTTAATTAACCTCTCCAAAATCACGTATTCTCTCTCTCACCATTAACCTCTCAAAAAGGTTAATGATAAGATTCAAATTACATATTTTGGAGGAGGTTAATTAACCTCTCCAAAATCATGTATTCTCTAACCTTGTTGAGACGGTTATTAACCTCTTTGTTTAGCCGATTAAGGTCAAGAACTGGAAGTAGGATCATCTAAAAGAAAGTGCCGAGATGGGAGCATGAGATGAATAGTGGATATAGGGATACTGGACTTCTACTATGAGGTATGGTCAGAATTCCATAGCCATCAATGAGTAACTTGATGATCGATTAAACAAGCCTAACAATGATAGCAGCATTGATGAACCTACCATTGGGAAAGCAATTTTAAAGAGCTGAGACATGTTTACAGAAGATTCTTTTTACATTGGCGTTTAAGTACCTAAATCCTATTGGAAATCCTCAAGTCGCCATCTTCGAGGAGGCCCTTGAAGAAAAACATGCCAATCATACAGGTGAAGAGTTATCTTCTAGAATTCCAAAGCTTGAGGCTTGTTATCTCATTTGTTGGGTGCATTAGCCAAAGATATTCACCTGGCAATGAGACAATCTAGCATCTCCTCAGGTGGACTCTCTGACCAGATCAAAGCTATTGATGCCGATGGTGTGGCTCCCCAACATCAAGTGAAAGGTACCCAATAACAATGTTTGGAGATTTAGATTCCACACAGGCAGATCAGAATGTTGCAAATGCCGAAACAAGAAGAAGAATATTGTCCGTGATTTGCTTGACAAAATGCTTAAACAAACATTAACATTGCATGTGACTTGTTCGTCCAATTATCTCAGAGAAATGACAGTCTTATCTTATCCAAGGCGCATAGATGGTTTGATTATGGTGTAACTTTCATTCAATATCAAAGTGCATTTCCGCCAATGCCTGGAATGACATATTACCTCAACATGAAAGAGAAAGCATGTGGCATAAGTAGCAGCACTACCCCAAACGATGAAATGAGCTACTCCAGTCGTGAAAACTTCTCTATAGAAATGGATGCTTTAGAAAATATATGGTACATTCAAAACATATTTGCTCTGTGATTCATTTGACAAAGATGTCATCTCTACTTGAGCTCACAATGCAGTCGTAGACTTGAATATGGAAAGCATAACATTTGAGGGTGTTGAATGCATAAAATGAGTGATGTTGAATCACCCATTCCATTTGAATGCAACGTGGAAGCACAGACAATGAAGCGTTTTTCAAATTGTCTAATAAAATGCAAAGTAAAACATGTCACTCCACCACCTTTATCATATTGCTTCATATCCTTGGCACTCGTGAACACCGGGATAACCTTGCAAGAGAAAAGAAGACAAACCGAAACATTTTCTCATCACATTTCACCCAATATATAATGTTCCAAATGAGGTGATAGGGGGAATTCAAAATCTTCATGGCCAAATAATCTCATCTTATCTCCAGCCAGCGATACGAGATTTCTTGATGAATTACAGCTCATGTGTAAAAAGAGAATGTTTATTTGTCCACCAAATGAGAATAAAGTTGCATATGGTGTGTTTCTCTTGATGTCTGTGTGTGCATAGAATCTTCAAGGCCTTGCATGAACTATATCAAAAGTCTTCTCCAAGAATATTGGTTGACTAATCACTCGTATTTGCATTGAATTTGGTGTCCCAAGCATTTGGAAGTTGTTCTTGAGAGTTAATTTGGGAGTTGATATAACAAAGGTGATGATGCACAATAAGTGTTTGATAGAATGTTCCAACTCCTTATAGTCTGCGGTGCAAAATTGATGAAGCCCGAGATATCACTGTGACAAGATTCAAGTACTCAAACCACTATGTAAATAATGGGCTTTCCCAGCCATGCTTTGTCACTTTCCAAAATGTCTTAGACCCTCCATTTCCGTTAGGAAGAATCACTTTCACCAGATTTACAGAGTAGTTTGAAACCTAGGCATTGCAAGCAGATCAACTCATACATATCATTCTTCCCTTTTTGGTGAGTGCAGACGGAGCATCCTCGTTGAAGCAGTGAACATGTTGATAGAGAAATGCGTCAAGCAATTGTCTGTCAAAATGCTCCAATGACAAGTGACTCCCAGACTATTATAATGATGTGATATGTAAATGTTTGAATAGATATCAAGATCTCTCAAATGCAACTGCAGAAGAAGGGGACATACCTCAGAGAACTCAAGCTAGTTGCCACTTTAGTTGTGGATCTTGGTGAAGACGAGACTTGGAAAGACAAGCATTTTGTTAACAAAGCCACCTTAAGGAAGGTTATCAAGCAACATATATCATAATTGATAGCATCATTTATTTGAAGGGCACATTTCTTACATGCACAGGTAGCTAAAGTCAATGCATTGGAATTAGTCAATAAAATGCTATCTCTTGGGGATGCAGTAATTGCATGAATCATAAAGTTTGTCAACTTTTATCAAATATTTGTAGAGGCATGAATCAAATTATAGACTGGGTACCTAATTGTTTCAATGGAATGCTATGTGATACTCTCACACAATATGTGATAATTGCAAGACAGGTGAGAATTTTGGTGCTTGTGTCTATACATGGGTCAGCCCTTCAATAGATGTCATCATGGAAGAAAAGCACATTTGGTAGGGATAAGCACAATTGGAGAGATCATAAACATAAAGTTAGTATTCAGCGCACTCATACACACCACATGCTCTTGATCTCTTCATGAGAAGGAGGATATGCATTCATTAATAAAGTGATGTAACTTGAATGAATCATTCAAATATCAAAAGGAGATCAGCAAGGATTAATTATTCAATCTTCCTCTCAAAAGGTGTAAGGTCTAAGTTTCAAGTCATTCTTGGTTAATTTTATTGAGGTTAATTAACCTCACCCAAATCATGTATTTGGAAGATAGTTATTAACCTCTGTGTCTATAGAAGGGCTCTTTTGGGCTTTGTAAAGGGACTTTTTGTTTTTAAAATAAGGGAACACTATGCTAAAATTTTGATCAAGAGATAAATTTTGGAAAGTACGTACAGTTTTTATCTCTAAAATCGAAAATCTCTATTATGTCCTTGGTGAAAGGAAATGAAATGAGATGTGCTTTTGATTTCTTGTTCTAAAATCAAAATTGTCATAGTTGTAGTAAGCATTCTCATGGTATTGTGCGAGTGTTTATGAATCATGAATTTGTATGGTAATACTCGTTATTTTCAAGCATAGTTCTTGATCACCTTTGTTATCATTCTTGTTTACTCAAGAAAGTTGTGAGGTCGTGTGGTGCATTCGTCCTAAACAGCTTTCTCTCAATCTTTGAAGTTTTAGATTATTTATTTGAAAAACCCTTTAAAAATCATATCATACAAGGGAGTTGCCCCTCTAAACGTAGAGGAAGGCCGCATACCAAGGGCCTATCCAACTGTTGTGAACGATTTGCCACACACACTCTGTTGAGCAAATTTTACAATGACAAATCTGTTTACCAACACATCGATACAGTTATTTTACACTTAGATGCGAGAGATAGATTTATGGATTGACCTACACTTATATGAATAATAAATATGAGCATATTTTCTAATCTTGAGTTACTGCCACAATTAAGGCAAATAGAAGGAAAGGAATGATATAGTGGTATCTAAAGCCCTAATTGGTTCCATGGTATTTGAAGCCCTAAATTGATATAATGGTATCTGATGCCCTAAAATGATCCAATGGAGATTGAAGCCCTAAGTGATACAGTGGTATCCGAAGCCCTAAGTGATTCAATGGTAATCGATGCCCTAATTGATATAGTGGTTTGTGATGCCCTAATTTTATGTAGTGGTACTTAATAGTAATTGTCATTTGTTTTTTATATAGCAGTATTGAATGATAGTTGTTATAGTGGTATTTGTGGACTAATCTGAGTGATTGCAGAAACATCCCTACAATGATTTATTGATCCATTTTGCATGGTATGTGGATTTTAATTTCTATAGTAAATCCATTTGATGTTCTTTAAAGTTCTTAGTTAAGAAATTTTGTTTAATTGTTTTTAACAGTAAATCTCTTTCACAAGAATATGACTGTTATATTTGTCTTCCTATGAAATTGAAGTAATAACTGAATTTCTCAAGTATGTTAGTTGTTAATTAAGACCAAGGAAAACAGGATGTTACATGTGGCATAACAGCCTTTTTGGTGATTCTTGTGTCATTGCTGGTCTCTAGTGTGCCATGCCAAGCCTAAAGCAATCCCTTCATTTGGTTTTGTGATGTAATTGCCTCCAATTGTGTCCAGCCAGAAAAATACCTCAATAATGAGTGCCATTAACAAAGAAGACTCCGCCTCTCACATTAATGCCAAGATGTTGCTCTTAATCTATGATATTTACTGTTGGATGGTGATGGTTTAAAACCTATGCTCCATGGAGTTTCCAGGATGGGGACAATTTAGGAGACGGGGACATGTTTCCAATACGGGAATAGGTCAAAGCCAAAATTTAGGGGATGGGACCCTAGTGGATGCCAATTAAAAACATAGGGGATTTTTTTATATAGAGAGACAAATATTCAAGTATGCATATCATAACATTGATAAACCATTTACCATAGACATTTTAGAAGATCAAATAATGGAAAATTATCAAATGAAAAATACAAAGTACCTCCATTATAATATATCACGTGCATACATAGTAAAATCAAATGCCTAAAGTCTCCAAATATTATGCATGAAATCAGAATGGAATAAAGAGAAGTGCAACTAAAATAGTAAGTAGTAAATAAAAATACTAAATGCAATCTTTCCTCACTGTTGCTACTAATGTTGCTCTATGTTTTTTTCCCCGCAGTTGCCTTTACCCGACTAGCTAGAAAAAAGGGGACAGCTAGAAGTTTTATGAATGGCTAAGCCGTCCCCGGTATTGCTGGTCGCCCCCAAGTTTCCTGCCCCAAATTTTTTGTCGCATCGAGGGCGTTTCTAAATTTGGCACAAAGGGGACAGCTTTGGGGACGGCAAAAATCCATCCCCACATCCCCATTTCATCCCTGGGACAAGTACGAGCCTAAAGCCATAGGGGACGCGTCCCTGTGGAACACTGTTTAAAAGTGCAATGGTGAAAAGACTAAGGTGCCATCCTAGTGTAGCTATGCCAGAAATTTCTGTTCCTAGATCTACAAATAAAACCAGACCCTGCGATTCCAAAGTTCTATGTCAAATTTCCCCAATAACCAAAACTGTAGAATGAATCCGACACCACTCCTCTGCCTCCCTCAAAAGGCCAGTCCATTTTCCCGCCCAATGACAGCTCCTCAGATCTCTAAAATCACAATGAAGAATTTAGTGATGACTACAATTCAACTTTAGCTTCCCAACCCAATTAATTTCATGCGATTTCCTTCACAAGATGAAAAATGAGTTTATTAAAACCTTTCCCTCCTTCAATTCTCCATGATTCAACTTAAGGCATAAAATCCACTAGGCCCCTCCAAGTTAAAACATTGGGTTTTATTTAAAATATATAAAAGCTTTTATTTGCAATGCCAACGCTTATTTATTATTGTAGCCTTTTATTATTATTATTTTAATTTAATTGGCCCCATTAATTTATTTAATAGAGCGAATATATAATTCACCTTTATTTGTTCCTGATTATGTAAAAAATATAATCTAGACAACTAGGGAGAGGACATAACAATGGCCAAATGGAGGCTACACATAGAGACATCCCTTGCAATGAGCCCTGTTGGCTCACTCTAAATCAATGTTGTAGAATTATTTTTTGGTTTTTGAAGTTTTATAGTTGTTTTGAGTTTTTGAGTATAACTATATATGCTTTTTTTTGGGATTTTCAGAATATGCAAAACAAATAACCAAGATCCAAATCTCAACTTTATTTGCTATCTTTCAATTTGCAAATATATACAAATGCAAATGCACATATGCAATAATTGATGTAAAAACAAGAACATGGTATATAGAAGATTAGTGTTGGGTCTTATTGTCATTAGGGAAAACTATTGCAACCTCTTTAAACCCCCACATCACCACTCTGAAACTAATCACAGACAATTATATTGAAACACTACTAAATTCAGGAAAATATGCAACTTGCAATCTCAACACAAGTCCTTTAGAAGCGCTCACAGGTCCTCAATATGCCATTAATATCAGAGCTCATGTTTCAACACTAGGATCCTAAAACCATTACGTTTCAACTTATCTAAAACTTTGATCTTTGTAGGATGCCTCCCATCACACGAAATAGATGACGAGGCAGAGGTTGTAGAGCAGTTGGTGCTAGGGCGGAACAAGAGGATGGACCACCACCTCCACCACAACCACTGAACCCTAATCAGGTTATTTTGGATGCCCTCCAAACATTGATTGGAGTAGTCCAACAGAGGCTACAACCCATAGTTCAGCCAGAGCAACAGATTCCCAAAGGGGAAGCACAGGATCCTGGAGGAGGCGTTGCAGGTGGTAGAGAGAGGAGTAGGAGTCCCCCACCAAGGCAAGTTGAGGGACAGGGCGATCATGAGGGTGAGTCGATACATCAATTAGGACCACTACTCGATAGACCTCCTAGACATGTAGGAGATGAGATCAAGGAGTTGATACAACTCCAACCACCACTGACGGAGCAGTAGTAGAGGCCTGGTTACAGAGTCTGCAGTGGTGTTTTGGATTACGTCCTTATGGGAGTAATCTGAAGGCACGACTAGCAATCCATCAGCTAAGGGAGAATACCTCCAATTGGTGGTAATAGGAGGAATCTATAGGAGGAGTGAGGATGGATACCATCACATGGGAGACAATTTTGGTCAAATTCCAAGAGAGGTACCTGTCTGAGCACTTCAAACAGAATCAGATAGAGGAATTTCATTCTCTACATCAGAGGGGCCTCATAGAGCTCAGCATGAGAGTAGATTTCTCGAGCTCCTTCCTTGTGTTGAATACATGAAGGACGAGAAACTGTAAGTCCATCATTTCATCATGGGCCTAAATTTCTCACTCCAAGGTGCAGTCCGTTTGGCCTTCCCTACCACCTTCAGATGAGTAGTTGAGATAGCACTAGTTGCTGAGGATACTCGGGGTGGACAAGAGTCTTGGGATCGGTCTTAGAACCGAAACTCTACTCAGCAATCAAGACAGCAGATCCCCCTTGAAAGGGGAATCAGAACTATGCAGCAGGGTCCTCTAAGGGCCAACAATCTCAGTAGCAAAAACCACAACAGCAACAGCAAAAACCCTCACAAGGTTATCAGGGCTCGAAGCCCAAGCAATGGCGGTCATAGGGTCCTAAACAGGATCAAAAGGCACAGGCCCCACGGTCTTAGTCAGCGAAGACTTAGTAGTCTTCCAAGGGTGGATATAGTGGATCTAGTAGATCAGGGGGTCCACAGCAATCCAAATCATAGGGTGTACAAGCATATACCCAAGGACCGTGCTACACTTGTGGTGGCATGGGTCATATAGCTAGAAAGTGTCAGCAGGGACCGTTATTCGGTGGTCAAACAGGGGCTATCTCAGAGCCTACAGTTGGTGACATGGGTAGATCCCACAAAGTATTTGCAGTAGTTGACCACCACCAGGCTAAGCATCAAGCCACAATTATCCAGGCCACAGATATAATACAAGGTAGTATGGTTGTTGTTTTATTTGATTCCGAAGCTACTAACTCTTTTATATCTCCATATGTAGTGGAGCGTTGCGGGCTAGTGGCAATTAGACAGGATGTCAGTTGAGAAGTAGAGTTAGCCTCAGGAGCCAGAGTGTCAGTTAGTTCCATGGTGCATAATTGCCAAATTCAGATCGGAGACATGACCACGATGTCTGATCTATGAATTACCCCTCTAGGTTCTTATGATGTTGTCTTTGGCATGGACTGGCTTTATGGCCACAGCGCCAAGATGGATTGCCGAAAAAAGAAGGTAGAATGTGCGGATGAATATGGGATCTCTAGGGTGATCTTTGGAGTAAAAAAACCAATATCTCTTCATATGATTTCCGCTATGCAGCTTAGATGGTGCATGCGAAAGGGATGTCAGTTGTTCACTATCACCATTAGTGACAGAGAGGAAGATTAGGAGGGAGAACCATCCATCGATGATTTCCCAATTCTGCAGGAGTTCGCAGATGTATTTCCTTCAGAGCTCCCTGGTATACCTCCACCTAGAGCAGTGGATTTTCACATAGATCTTGTGCCAAGAGCCGAGCCAGTATTGAGAGCATCATACATGATAACTACTCATGAGCTTGGTGAGCTGAAGACTCAGTTGGAGAAACTCTTAGAGAAAGGGCATATTTGACATGGTGTGTCACCTTGGGATGCACCAATGATCTTCATAAAGGACGGATCACTTAGGTTGTGCATTGATTATCAGCAATTGAACAAAGTAACCATTAAGAACCGATGTTCGCTTCCCAAGATTGATGATCTCTTACAATCAGTTACAGGATGCCCGAGTATTCTCGAAGATAGATCTGAAGTCAAGTTATCATAAATTGAGGATTGTTGATAGTGATATCTACAAGAGTGCATTCTGTACAAGGTATGGTCAATACGAGTTCACCGTGGTACCATTTGGCCTCACGAATGCTCCAACTATATTCATGAGCCTCATGAATGGAGTATTTTGTACCTTTTTGGATAAGTTTGTGGTCATATTCCTTGATGATATTCTGATATATTTTCGTAATTAGGAGCATGCAGAGCACCTAAGACAAGTGTTGCAAAAGTTGAG
This sequence comes from Cupressus sempervirens, assembly GCA_028749045.1. NCBI lineage: Eukaryota > Viridiplantae > Streptophyta > Pinopsida > Cupressales > Cupressaceae > Cupressus > Cupressus sempervirens. The sequence continues at coordinate 331,322,675 of CM053787.1, forward strand.
AGAGAAACAATTGTATGGCAGCTTGTTGAAGTGTGCATTCCATAGACTCGAGATACATTATTTGGGTCATGTTATATCAAGCGATGGAGTCTCAGTAGACCCATCGAAGATTAGGGCCATCATGTATTGGCTAACACCCACCAATGTCACTGAAGTGAAGAGTGTTATGGGACTAGAAGGATATTACCGACGCTTTATTGCTGGATTCTTTAGATTGGTACACCCAATTAAATCTCTTCAAAAAAAAGGGGAAAAAGTATGAGTGGACAGAGAAGTGTATAGAGCTTAAGAGAGCCCTCGCGAGTGCACCAATCCTTACAGTGTCAGATCCTTCTACGAATTTTGTGGTATGCACCTATGCATCTTTGGATGGTATAGGGGCAATCCTTATGCAGGATGGACGACCTATTTCCTATGAGTCTAAGAAGTTGAAGACTCATGAACTCAATTACCCTACTGACGACCTAGAGCTTGCAGCAATTGTTCATGCTTTGGTGGCAACACTTCCTTCTAGGTCATAGATTCGAACTTCATTTTGACCACCAAAGCTTGTAGTACATATTTACATAGCCGAACCTTAATGCTAGGCAAAGAAAGTGGATAGAGTTCCTTTATGAGTATGATTTTGATGTTCATTGCATCAAGGAAAAGGAGAATGTGGTTGCAAATGTCTTAAGTAGATGGCGCCATAAGCTTTCATTTGTAACTACTTGCACCGATTTGAGAGAGCGGATCCTACATCATTTACCAACAGATGAGCTTTATGCAAAAGTTAGTCAGTTGGTGCATTCTCAGAGACCCTTTGAAGGGAAGTATTTAGAGTATTCATTGAAGTCTGATGGACTTTTGCGTCATAGAGGACATATTTATGTACCTTTCATTGGGGGGGTTTGTGTGAGCTCATTGTACTTGAGGCTCACAGAGCACCTTATGCAACGCACCCCCGTGTTAAGAAGTTACACGCAAATCTAAGACAATTATATCACTGGCCAGGCATGAGAGTGTAGATTGCTAGCATTGTTGCAAGATGCCTCGAGTGTTAGAGGGTGAAGGCAGAACACCATCATCCCGATGGGCTTCTTCAGCCTCATGAGATTCCAAAGTGGAAGTGGGATGCTATATCTATGGATTTTATTGTTGGTCTTCCCATGTCTTCTAGCTGCCATGATGTCATTTTGGTGACGGTGGACACATTGACCAAGGTTGCCCACTTCTCACTTGTGTGTACTGCATACATAGCACGAGACATAGCTCAGGTGTTTTTGCGGAACATTGTCAGACTTCATGACATTCCCCATAAGATCATCTCAGATAGGGACTCACCATTCACTTCATCCTTTTGGAGAGTTGTAGGCAGCATTGGGCACTATGCTCAATTTCAATACAACGTACCATCCTCAGACCGACGGCTAGACTAAGCAAGTGAATCGGATTTTTGAGGACATGTTATGTATGTACGTTATGGACCATCAAGTCAAATTCGAGGAATACTTGCATCTTGACGAGTTTCCCTATAACAATGGGCACCATTCCTTTATAAGTATGCCGCCTTATGAGGCCTTGTATGAAAGACCTTGCAGAACGCCCTTGAGTTGGAATAAACTTGAGAATAGAGTGTATAGTGATCCTTAGTCAGAGAGATGGAGCAGCAGGTGACCTTGATTAGACAGCACCTTAGAGAGGCACAAGAGAGGCAAAAGAAGTAAGCTAATGCAAAGAGGATAGATCAAGAGTATAAGATTGGAGATAGAGTTTTCTTGAGGGTGCGACCGCACACGAGTCCGATTCAATTCAGAAAGTGCTCTAAGTTGGCACCTCGGTTTGTTGGACCATTCAAGATCCTAGAGAGGATAGGACCAATTGCATACCATCTAGCCTTGCCACCTAGCTTGTCACGCATCCACGATGTGTTTCATGTTTCTATACTTAGAGGATACATTTATGACAAGTCTCACATTATAAATCGGAATGCCTTGCAGTTGGAGTCGAATAGGCAATTAGCGTTAAAGTCTATTCGTATTATTGCTCGACAGACCGTAGCTCTTCGAGGCCGAGAACTAGACCAGGTTAGAGTCTAGTGGGATTGTTATGATGAGGTCCTAGCTTCATGAGAAGATACAACACAGATGAGATCTCAGTACCCATATCTTTTTATGAACTCCAGAAGGAAGTTCATGCCTAGTTGTGGAGGATGTGAGGCCTCACCCCAACCCATCATAGTATAGCTGATACATTGTTATTTTGATACATTATGACTCAATATGTCGAGACATTGTCGAACAAGCTGGACATTATTATGTTATTTTATGTCATGTGATATTTAACTTTCAGATGCTTAATAATGTTATTTAATGTTTTATGAACATACATATTGATAATGTTTTATGAACATACATATTGATGTAGTACAGTAAATGAATGCAGAATTAGGAATATGATTAATACCTTGATAATACAATTTTTAATGGTTAAATATATGAGCAGAAATGAGATAACAGTTAATTATATAAAAGATTTATGTTTTGATTTATGTGATTATCCAGATGAGTTTTAAATATATGCATGTGATTTTTCTTGAACTACTGACGTGTGAATTTAGTGTGCAAGATTATTAGTCGAGAAATCTAACGGAGAATCAAAATTCGACCCTATGTACAGTTTGTGAAAACCAGGGTTGAGTCTAATGAAAGATGCAAACCCCGTTGTTTCATATTTTATTTGTATCGTAATTTGAATGTGTGTATCATTTTGTAATCGTAAAATGTTTAAAGTTTTGTAACAATGATTTTATAATCACTTGACACTTGTAACTCGTATATGTATATCAGCATGATAATTAGGGTTAGCTGAGTCCTAATAATTTGAGATGGATTGGGTTAGTAACCTAATACTAATTAGTTGGTAATCAAGATTAATTACTCTAATTAGGGTTTAGTAGTAAGTTTGCATTCTTAGAGTTTTTAGAAAATCCAAATATTTCAAGCAAATTAATAAGTCCTTAAATAGTCCTAGGGGCCAAAATTTATGAAAACTAAGTGCCTAGGGGGTATATGTATGGATTGGGGGCATTTTCCACCCCTCTAGACCCTTTTGTTGACTTTGGTGACCACCCAAATATCCCATTTTTACTTTAACGCGAAAATTGAAACTTCACCATGAGTTTGACAAGTTTATATTCCATAAAATTTGTCTTAATGATAGGGTTAAGTTAGAAGACCCTAGAAGCCCTTAATTAAACCTGGAGTTATTGCAATTTTTAGGTGGTTGAGTTAGAGGCCTATTTAGTTGCAAATTTGCGCGTTGAAAAGTGTTCACCCAATCTCTACTTTTAGAGAGAGTTAAGCCAGGATTGAAGAAGGAAGAAGGGATAGCTCTTCTAAAAATTTCAGTTGCCATAACCATTTGTGAAGGTAGGAATCCTTCAAGTTTTGTTTTCGTGCTGTGTTTTTCATTGCTTAAGTAGGCTTCTACATATGTGTGTGTGTGTTCATATGTATGATGAAACATATACCGGATGGGATTGTGATGGGTTTCTTAAATGTTTTATTTTCATGTTTTGCAATTTGATTTATAAAGGAAACTATATGGGTTGTGTTGGCATTACTCACTCTCGGATATGGTAGAAGTGGCCATGTATGGGAGGAGGGCTTCAATTGGACTCCGGGTAGTGCTGAGTCTCTCCTCATGACGAGGAGAGGGAGAGAGTAGAGTGATATGGGCCCCTCCTCATCAATACAAACCATGTTTGTGGTTTGGAAATTGAGAAGTGGAAGAATGGAAGTTCTTGTGATTATAGCCTCGGAAGGGGCATCTGTTATGGTGTTGTGGCTGACTTCTCCTGTCTAGAAAAATTCACCTTCTCCAGAGTCTGGATCGTTAATGAACCTATTGTACAAACCTAGGATGGAAGTATTTGATTATATGTGTCCTTGTATTAAAAATGTTTGTCTCTCAATCAGTTTTCGTTTCTCCATGGTTACTTTGATGTAAATTGTAAATTTCGTAGTGGCTACTTTGATATGGAGCCAAGCATGAATTCGGAATTGTTATTTCAATTCAAATGTATGGGACACTTCTCCTCGAGATAATGATCATGTTGTAAAAATTTATTGTAAACCTTATTTCTAAAACGATTATGACCTCGCGTTTTCTTCCCTTATTCTTTCCCGAGGAAGTCCTTGAATCAGATGTTTGAATAAAATGAATAAGTGGCTAGCCCACGTATGTTAAAAAAAATAAACATTTTCTTTTCATATGATATTCTTTATGATTCAAATGTGTACGCATAAATTTAACGCTGATTAGATGAAATGATGCTATATTAAGTTATGAATTTGGTTCCAAACTGTGTTAAGGAAGTTCGATTTTTATTAGTTGGTATTTCTTAGTATTTTTAGTAATTGTTGAAAAGAGATTTATTCCTATGTTAATGTATAAACACCACATCGAACTCTATGCTATAATTCAACTTAGGAAAAAAAATATATCCCCTTGCCATGTAGACTAAATAAATTTGAAAATCCAACTCTTAGAAAAAAAAAAAGACTTAAAAAAAATCCATCTCTTAGAGAAAAATTGCTCTCTGCCTTTTGTATGGGAAAAAAAAATTAATCCCCTTTTTTAACAGAGAATATTGTCTAGATACCTCCACCTTATTTCAAATTTATCATTTTCAATAAATCATAATATCAAAAAAATCAGATTTGTAAATATTAAATACTTGGGAAATTTCTAAAACTTACCTACTTAACTTTATCTTAACTTCCCCACCCCCCCAAGTATTCATCTACCCCTTCCCACTTGGATCCAAGTCTTCAAACGCATGGGGAACTCCACATATCACTATCCCTGCAAAGTACATCCCTAGGCGTCAAGTTTGAAAGTGAGGAGGGAGATTGGAGTAATGGATTTTTTAAAAAATAATATATTAAATGCTATTACCTAGGACCACCTCCTTTGCCATGTCCTTTATTCCTGCTCCTTGGTGTTGATAGTGGTGGGACAGTGTGCCCAACAGGGGGCAGCATCCCCTCTCAGCCCATGTGTGTTTCAAAAAGAAGGGGGGGAGAGAGAGAAATGGATAAGGTTAGTGTAGAGGGTAGTTAGTGTTTAAAAATCAGATTTTTGTAGATTTTGTTAGTAGGTAGAGTTAGTGTTAGAGATGATTAGGTGTAAAGTTAGTTTGTGGGATTAGTATAGTAAGTTATTTTGTTTTAGTATTATTATTTTGATTAGTTAGTTATATTAGGATTTAGTTAGGTGTGGGACAAGGGTAATATGGGTTATGCATAGGATTTAATTAAGTTTTAAGTGTTTAAATAATTATTAGATTTAATTAATATTGTTTTATCTTATTTTAAATTTTTTATTAACTATGTTATGAATGGAAGTTTTATTAAAGTAAATCAATTGTTCTAAAAGGGAAGTGAGATAAAGATAGTAGGTGTTTGGGTGGAGTTAGATAGTGATAGATGTTTGAATAGTAAATGGATTAGTTAATGTCAGTTGTTAGGATTAAGCTAAGTTGATTTATTTTATCTTTTAGTTAGTATTTTAATTATTATTGTTGGTGTTCAATTTAAATTAGTTAATAAATATTTATGTCTTGTCTTTAAAAGGGGGATAAATTTATTTTTAAATGTTTGAGTTTTAGTTTTAAATATTTCAAATATGTTTAATAACTTTGTGAATTTAAACTCTGTAATTATAATTTTTATGAAGTTTAATGTAACCAAGGACGATAGTGGATTGGTTAAGGCTCAATTGGATGAACATCATAACATTGAATTAACCTATGGAATAAATGTTTAAATATTTGATGGTCAATATTTAATGATTTGAATTAGTTTAAGAAGTAATTTTAAACATTGAGAACGAGTATCACAGTAGTTAAACAAACATTCTAAAAAGATGTACCCTGTTCAACTAGGAGATAGACTGAGACAGAATGAATAAGGAACTTTAGAAAACCTATTGTGACTTATGGTTGTCTTTAGTCAAACTGGTTTTAACATGGTAGATTAATTTTAAAAATTTAAAAAAATCCATGTGTTTTTGCCCCGTTATTTTGGGCATGACAATTAAATAACACCAAATGCTGATTTGAATTGCAGAATTATATACCCCAATGAAGGCCATACATTCTCCTATCAATTTGGAGCAGCATTAATTAATTCCCAGCAATTGAAAAAACCCTCAGGCATCTAGATCGAACAGCAGACTAGTAATCAGAAATGAAACACAATTTATCGGCAAATAGGGCCAATTCGAAGTGCAGATAGAATGGAAGAAATTCCCAATTTCTCTAATCTCCAATGCCAAAACCCTTGAACTCACAATTCATAAAAGCATAAGCTTAATGAGATATATCGAACTTATCATAGAGCTGCATTTATAATATTTAATTCAGTAGCTTCTCAATTACACCGAATGCTTGGAAGCTTATTGCTCACACCTTTCACTTAAAAGACTTCACAATTAAACTTTTCCCTGAAATTGTTTGCATGCATATTACAACTCAAATATATATTTGTTGGTAAACAGATTGTTCTTTCTTTAATAACTCTCATGCCCAAATGTTTGAAGAACAGTTGAACACAACAGTTGGAAAAATGTTGATAACTAATTTCCCTTTGAATTATAGGTACAGCAGCTCCCTTGTAGGTGATTTTTGAAGAGTTTGTTTGTTTCTAATCCTACTATGGTGTGTTCTTGACCAAAGAACAAAAGAGGTAAACCAAGTTAGACCTAGGCAGAACTAACTCAAGCAATGGGTTGGTCTTGAAATGAGATCAATTCCGAAAATTGACACATCTTATGAATCCATGTAATTGATAATGCAATTATGAAAACTTGTAGAATGAATTATATGCAGAATGATATAATATGATGCTAAGATGCAAGACTATAATAGAAGTATTTCTTTTAACTTTAGTAATTCTCTGATTACTTATAAGCTCGTTAAATTGAAAGGGGAGATAAAACTTCGTTTGTTTTCAGATTTCTAATCTAACTTGAAAGAAATACACAAACTAACATATGCATGGAACAGTAAATCAATGGTATCAAACACTACAATTCTTGTCTCTAAAACGAAAGAGCATTTCACACCAAACTTTGCTGACCTTTGCATTAACTATGAAAGTTACATTTATAGGCCTTTCAATACTTGGCCATTACAATTCATTATTACATTTCGGGGCACTTGAACTGTTTAGAAATCCAACAGCCATTTATTACGGTTCAATACATCAAAGAAAGAAAGCAGAACTGATTAGAAACTTTCAAAATGGTTCATATTCCTCTTTGATCTGTAACAGTCATCTTGGCACCAAAACTTATATTTCATATCTCAACAATCACTACAACCTTGAATTCTCACCGTCGATTTTGAATCAACGATCACGACTAAAACATGGTAATCTTTCATCTTTCCTTTCTGCTTCAAAACTTAACTGTGAGTGAACTATTGCGAAGTTGTGATCAACTATTTTCGCAACAATGCACCCTTCCAAACTAACCGCGACTTTAGCTTTGCGAACTTGCAAAAGCTTCAGACTGACTATCTCGCATCTTTGCAATAGTCTGGGACTTGACATTTCTTTCTCTTGTGAAGTTGCACTAGCCTAGACTTTAACTGTTTTGTTCATTTTATCGAAACAACTATGTAATGCTTCCTTCAATAACATTATTCATTCAATCTGACTTCATTATCGCCTCTTTGCAACCTTGGTCTCGAGTTAGCTTTAACCAGATGCAATCATGAGATGAGTGTTGATCTTAAAGATCTAACGGCTATAATTAAACATCTTAACTCCATGTTCGATTTGCATTGTGATCCATCTTCCAACCGTGTATATCGCGGCAGACAAGTTGCACTATTTCATTGGCTGGAGAGTTTGGTGACTATAGAATATGATGGGCCCATGTGAACACATGTCATTCTGTTTTCTTTGTCACAAGCTCGCAACTTAAAGTTCTAACTCAATAGTTAACTCTGCGATCATGCGATCATTACATACGCATCTCCGCAACCTTGACCTTAGGTAAGTTTTATCATCATGTGAATGTGCGAGAACGTTGGATTTAACCACAACTATCTTTTTGCATCTTTGGAGCCTACTTTGAGGGTCAATATTAACATCGTGCGATAATATGATAAAGGACTTTTTGTAGGTTCGCAACTTGAAAATGAACGTTTTGTTGACTGTGTGCGATGAAGCAATAACATTTAACTGCTGCTACCATTTTTGCATTTTTGTAACTTGAAAAGGTTCAATTGTTCTGCCACATGCGAGGATGCAATGGAGGACTTTTTGCTACTTCGCAACTTATCTTTTATATCTGCAATGTAGGCTGCGATGTTGCAAAATGCATTGATCTGAACTAATATGACGGTTATGAATTCATCTCTAAGGCAATTTGACTTTCAACCAGTGACGTAGACCTTCAAGCAATATTTTGCATTATTAATCTGATTTCTATCTTCGATCTCGCCACCTTTGACCAAGGAAATCACCATTATTGAGCAAATTGAGCATTCTTGAACATTTTTGCTGTCTCTTCTGCATTTGATTCAAAATCCACCTTCATGGGCCGAAACCCACCGAGGAGAAGGCAAACTGAAAATTCCTATAGAAGTTTCAATATAAAGAATGGGGATTTGAAATTCATCCTTAAATATTTGCATTATGTCGTGAGTGGAACATGATCTTTATCGGATTAGGTACTAAACTTACCCATTAAGAAGCATGAGTTCAAAAAAACCCACCCGATTCACTAGAAATGAAGGCAAATAAGGGAAACCAGATAAAGATCTCCTAGCCTAAGGAAAACTAGACTTAGACTCATCATAAGATAATCAAACGAATACCACTTTAAGTCTACATCTAAGGTTCATTTGTTTTAACATGTGGAGAACAAAAGTGGGGGCAACAATAATAACTCCTTTATAACTCAATATCTAGAGTCTTCTTTTGCACACTTTTCACTAAAGAGCCCCCTTCAACACATCATCCAATTAGAACAAATAACTCATAAAGCTATTAACTGAATTAGACTTCATAGATAACCTCTAATATGCATCATAATATCAAAGCTCAATGAAACACTGATATAGTCAAGGCCAAGGTGTGACTACTGCATTGCCAAAAATGGAAACCTATCCCCTAACTTACTATAAACAGTAATTGCACGAATAAAGACCGCCAAAACCAAGTGTCAACTCACTAGGGTTGCGATGATAAATTGACATACCCCTACTCCAAGGACCTACTAAATTGGAGACATTATAGTCCTCCTACCCCATGACTGCTTGTTCTCAAGCAATTGCAATCCAATTGAACAACAAACCCCAACCTCCACCAAGATCCCATGGGAAAATGTGCGTGATGTTCCTATCATCACCAAACAATCCCTATAAATACAACACTATCCATGTGAACAACACAATCTATAGAACTACACTCAGTGCCCGTGTTGGTGGTATAGAAATCGGAACATCACAAGGAAGCAACTCAATAGGGAATCCAGATCTCACACCTTTCTCTTCACTCACTAAGCTATCATGCCAAACATCAAACTTAGGCACAAACAAACTCTACACCCAGTAAATATCATGTACATGGGTACCAAATGTGAAACTGTACACACTCACCTTTGTATACATCTCGTTGAACTCCTCATTAAGTACTAAGACCTATCTAGAAACCTATAGGGACCAACTGTCGTCCTGGTGCATCAATGGAATCCCAAATATCATCCTCACTCATCACCTGAGGGATACCAACATCAACCTCAAATAGTGGATTGCTAAAATAAAAGAGTAGCATCCATATCAAACAAGGGATTGTTCACAAAGTGAACTATACCCACATTCTAGTCTGAACTAGGTAACTGTGAATACGAGAAACATGATGTGTAACCCACTCCACCTAAATTGTATCATGCCTCTGTAAATCCCCACTATCCACTGCACAAAGAGACATAGTGCGTGAACTCCCCTTTGGGATACCCTACAACACATATCTCGTGCCCCGGTGCTCAAACTTTATCTCCATCAAGTGCAAACTAAGGAACTCCTTAATATCCTATATCCATCGCATCTTTAGCACAACATCTATCCATCCAAGTAAGCCAAATAGAAATCTCGCCACATCTCATAATCATCGAGAAATAAAGAGAGATGTATGCGCCTAGTATAAGTAAGGGTGTAGCCATCTACCACCCTGACTCGAAACCCAGCAAATTCCTCTACCTGAAGGCCACATCGACTAACAAGCTCCTCATGTATGAAATTATGCATGGCCCTGGTGTCTAACATGGAGATGCAATGATGTTCCTCTATGAGTCCCCACATTCTAAAAGCATGAGAACTGGTACAGTAGTAGATAACACTATAGAGGACAACCTAGCATCAGGACCAAACTCAATAGGGATCCCCTAAACATCATCATCTGAACCAATAGTACACCCACATAGAATAGTTTGTCGCTCCTTTAGGCCTCAAAGAACAGGAGTGTCCTCTATCATTAGGTCCTTTGCACTAATAGCAAAGTTATATCCTTCTCAAATCCTCGCACAATACCTCATCATGCTTCACAACTGATTTATTTTTACATCAATAACCGGTAGGTGCTCCTCATCTACAAGTGGAGTAGTTAGTTTAGCTTGTGCTTGCTTCTTAGGAGCTAAAAGCTCCATGTTCCTAGCCTTCTTGATGGCTACCCGCAAAAAAGGTAGATCAAATGCCTTAAGCCACCCTCTAAGTGGCTCTTGTAACCCCTTTGTAAACAGCATAACCAAGTGTTTCTCTATCACATTAGGAACCATGATAGAGTCTCAGAAATTCACTAATAAAAGACTCTAGGTCAATGAGTTGGGTTACTCCTGCCGAGTCAAGATGACATGTGAACTTGACCCGCCAAGCCATCAAATGTCTTATACTTCTATAAGGTATTTCTATTAATATACCCTAGCTCGCTGAGTTACAACCGAGTCTGAGCTAGGTCACTAGTCGAATTGGCCTTGTCAAGTCAGAGCCGAGTCTGACTCTCATTATTTTGATTCTAAGTGTCTAACGAGACACGACACTATTTACATCATCCTTTGTCACATTCAGTGTGCTACTAAAGGATGCTTTGTGATTGAAGTATTCCAATCTAGTGGATGCATCTTGAATTGGAATAAGAACCTACATCCTTGATGGTTCTGCATCATTTCAATGTTTCTTTCCATTAGTCTTGAAAGCATTCTATGCTCTCAATCCTTTTATCACTTTTTACCTCCTTGTATAGCTCCATTATGTGGTTGTTCTTGCTTCATGTCATTCTCCAATCTTGGAATCAATAATTGGGATTTAGAAACCTGGTTGTTGGGAAGTGCTTTCCCTTGCATTCGAGTTTAAAAATCCCAATTGCAAGTGGGGGAAAATCTTTACTTTTGCTTGGGGAATGAACTTCTAATCAGGTTTTAGAATCTTAATTGCAAGTTAGGAAGAACATGTGTGTAGAGAGAACCGTTAGCTCCTTTCAACCATATGGGAAATACTTTAGCTTGCACTTGTACTTGGGTCAAAAATACTCGATTGCAATTGTGTTTGGAATTTTCAAAACGGTAAGCTTGTGTATTATCAGGGTTTTTAGCGGCAATTGCACATTTGACTGCATGTAACAAAACATCCAATTGGTGCCAAAAATAGCCAACATGGATATGACTAGATATGGAGATTTATGGGGCGGTTACACTTTTGATTATATGAAGCAATACATGTAATGGGTTTGAAAAATCCCTATTTTGCAAGTATGATAGATTTGAAACAAACTTTTGTCGGTGATCTTTGAGGTGATTGTGTGTAAAGTTGCATGTAACAATAAATGTAATGGTGTCAAAACTATTGTCTTATTTATATAAGGCATTAAATCAAGATTTTTTGAGGTAGTTACATCTAAAGTTGCATGTAATATAATATACAAAGGGTAAGAAAGCCTCATTTCATACAACATAAAGTAATTGGACATGAAAATAATTAAAATGAATAGATGGGAATGACCAATGAAAAAGACATAATTTGATGAGTAACTTCAAGAGTTGAGAATTACTAATCCTAATAGTGTTGACAAGAGAAAGGGTTTTAAATCCCGAGTATACATTTATAATGCAATTTGGGATATGGTTATGATTCAGACCCCAATTAAGTGGAAAGAAATTGGGCTTAGCATGCGTATGAACTTGAAAATCTTATTTTCAATATGCAATACGAGCAGTATAAAACCTTATGCAAGGAGTCAGCAATAAATGTTTCGAACTAAGCATTTGGTTATTAGACATATTGATCCCTGAACATGGTCGAAGACTTGGTCGAAGACTTTAATTTCTAAAAATAAAGTTGTATTACAAACATGGAAATACATGTACATGAATGGAAGAAACCCTAAAACGAAATGCAAGCATAGAGAAAAATGCACAAGAAGAGAAACAAAATCACATTTTAATACAAAAATGTCAAATAAAAACCCTATATGCAGAGAAATATAGAGAAAAATGGGAAAACATCTTTTTTTTTGTTAGAAATAACCCCAAAAATGGCACATATGACCACGAAATGCAGAAATGACTATGATTTTGGATAGAAGAACCCCCATTTGCGAAAAGGAACATGTAAAGTGCAGAAACGACCATGATATTGGAACCATAATTGTTTGCAAAGAAAGACTATAGATGAAAATGCGGCTCTAAAACACTTTGTAAAGTAAGGTATGTCTTCCTAAACCTTTCCAAAATGCAAGGGAAGAGATGATCTAAGGGAGGGTATGCCCTCTCAAGACCTTTGATAAATAACAAAGGCAAATGTAATATTACATATACAAGACATTAATATCTCAAGCTATACTAGGGATTTTCTTCCCCGTTCTTTTTTCCCCAATGCCTACACTCTGAATAGGGAAAAAATTGTTGTAAATGATTTTAAAACACAATACAATATGCCTTTTGCTGATAATAAAAAAATGTGACTCCAAAACTCTCTATAGAAAGCCATGCAGCCATGGGACCATGAGAATACAAAGTAACTTACTTGTAAAGCATAAAGACTAGCCGTCTAGATACCATATGAATCAAATATCCAATTTACAAGATTGGCATCTTTTATGAACACCATGTTCATGCTCAATGGTCCTTGCTAACTCCATATTCACCCTTGCATTTGTGTTTGATATTTCTAGGTAGTCCCAATTGTAAACGTATACAAAAACTTTGCCTTTGGTATATATCAGGGCCTTTGCTTCATATTAGACATTATAAAACATGATAAATCAAGTGTAAACACACTTCAAAAGTTTGAACTTGTATATAACAAGGAGTTTTAAGTATTTGCATTTTTTGAACATATAACATTATATGTAATGTGCTCGAAGTCCCACTTTTAATATATTTCCATTGCACATATAATCAAATAGAAAAAGATATGTAATCAAGCTCAAAAGGTTTAACTAAAAGGTAAGTCTAGAATTTAAAAACACACTACACATAAGATTACATTATGCAATATAATATGAAATTGTTTATTAATAGCCCGACCACTAACATCATTGTGGGTAAGTAGGAGATAATTTCCACAGCAAGTCAAATTATGATATTGCTATTAGGATTTAACTGTGTGATTTTGAGTCAAACTCATTGACCCATGTTTCATGAGTAGTAATTCAACATGAATCCATCTCTCATGAGAATAAATGGAACACTTAGCACTCATTGGATCTAGGTGATGCTCATAGGGGTGAAGCACTGGGACTTCCCGGGAGGTCACCCATCCCAATACTACTCCAGCCTAAGTGCGCTTAACTACGGAGTTTCCTCCATGGTTAAACCCAAAGCTTGCAACCCCATTTGCAAAACCTTCACCAAGTGTTGTGCCTTATGATAGAAAGCCCCTTAAGCTCATCAATTGATAAGTAGGAGATAATTTCCACAGCAAGTCAAATTATGATATTGTTATCAGGATTTAAATGTGTGATTTTGAATCAAACTCATTGACCCATGTTTCATGAGTAGTGATTCAACATGAATCCATCTCTCATGAGAATAAATGGAACACTTAGCACTCATTGGATCTAGGTGATGTTCAAAGGGGTGAAGCACCGGGACTTCCCGGGAGGTCACACATCCTAGTACTACTCCAACCTGAGCGCGCTTGACTACGGAGTTTCCTCCATGGTTAAACCCAAAGCTTGCAACCCCATTTGCAAAACCTTCACCAAGTGTTGTGCCTTATGAACCATTCATTAGAAAGCCCCTTAAGCAATATCATAATCATCGTGGGTCTTTAGAAGTAATAAGGAAAATGACTTCAAGAAATACTTTGGGAATTTTAATAATATGTTGCCAATATATTATCAAAAACTTAACAAAAATGAAAGAAAGTAAAATAAAACAAAAATAAACCTTTATAGACCAAAGATTTTTAAACAAAACTAATGAGAAAATAAATGACTTTATTTCGAAAATATTAACATCAGCATAAGAGTATATTACCATATCAATTAATCAAAATTTCTTGTGGGGTTGTGTTAATTTCATTAAATGAAATGAACGACAACAAATATGACTTCTCCATATGAAAAATGGCTCTCCAACTTCTTTTTATTCATTTTAATTTTTTCCCTCCAAGTGCAATTTTGAATTAGGGATTTTTTATTCACCCTTTTTAATCATAAAAAATATTTTATTTTATTTTATCCCCTCCTAGGAATCAAACTTCATGAGGATCTAATTATTCGTTATAAACTTGGCCCTATATTAAGTTATAAACCTAAATTGTAAGACCTTGATACTTGGGCCAAATATTACAATAAATTATTATATCATAAAATTATTAAAAATAAAGCACTTCTATTATTATATTATTCCCAACTTAGGAAATAGTCAATTCCCAATAATTTGTGCTCACTCATCTAGACCCTAATCTAGAATTTGTTTGATGTGCCATCCTCTAATGTTGTCTGACAACTGCGAGCTATTTGGCAGTCCCTTAACTTTAGGAACTCTACTAAGAAATAAGAATTTTGCCAGAAGTGTCTAGGATGATCTCATAGGTCTTTTGGTGTATCCCTACTAACTCATAATTCATCCCTAAAAATAGAGATTCCTCCTAAAATCTTGGAAACTGCCCAAGACTCATCAAACTAGCTCTCTAAGCCCTAATATGTTATCACAAGCTCCTGAAGGGGTCCCCTACACAATTTTCTGGCCTACATGAACCAAACGATAGGCCAACCCAATCTATCACTATCCTGCCTAAGGAAGGGACATAACAAGGCCACTTTCGCCAAATGAATATTGGTATCAAATGTGGGTATGTTTCCCTTAGATCTGATTTTGATTTCATACTACATGAGGGGAGCATTTGGCAAATGAATACTATAGTTTAAGATTTCTAGCAAATGAGTATTATAGTTCAAAAATTTGGTGTACTAGCAACATATATTATTTTAGTCTGTGAAAAAATCCAAGTGAAGATTTGTAACAGCCAAAAGGCTATGCAATTTTAGATCAGCTTTTGAGTCACTATGGTCTATTTTGGCATAACCATAGCACGGGTAAAAGCTTCATGGAGTATGAGACTGTAGACACCCTTAAGGGAAAGGGATAACTTTACAGTTCACCTTGTGTGTAGTTCAAACTTGTACCTCCTTGGGAATCACATCTTTGACAAAACTTATGATAAAGTGAAGCCTATCAATCCTTTTATTTCAATAGACATACATACAATGTGTTTCTTATAAAATCTATAAAGTCTGGTTCACCTGCCTGGGACCATGGTTATTCTAGTCCAGTTTGCTAGTGGGTTCAAACCCGGTCAGGCTGGTTCATCTGGCCCTCTGGGCCAAACTGAAGCCAAATCCAAGTCAAAACAGAAACAAACCAGGGCAAAACCGGGCAGACCAAGTGTAAACCAGGTACATTTCCATTAAGAAACAATATAATTTGGTGCAGAAAACAATTCTTACAGAATTTGAATAAGATCTTTAACGTTACTAAACAATTATTGTTGAAGTTCAGATATTTATTATATGAAATTTAACTAGTCCTTGAGATTTCTTCCAGCGAGAGTTTTTGCTAATAATGAGCCCTATACGATTGGTTGGAAGCTCTCTATAGTGAAAAATCATATTTAAACATTAAATAATGTTTCAATAAGCAAAGGAAGTTGCAAGCTGCTTTATAGCATTTTTCAAGTAAGATGTTAATTAAAAACAAACAAGCACTTGGTACGGTGAATAAGCATTTGAGGACTTGGAAAGCGAGAACATTATTGACACAGCTGATCCCATTAGCATTCGCCCTGTTTTTGGATCAACTAATACCTTTGATGAAGAAGAAGAGGAAAATGAAGACTAAGATAAACTATTACATAATTGAAACTTAGTATAAAGTTCCAATTGTTCAAACTCAAAACAATGATACTTGAAATCAATATTATTCTTTAATATTCTGATGTTGATATGATGCTTTGATTACAAGTTTATAGTGTTTTTTGTTGTTTTTAAGATACTATGTAGCATTCTAGTCTTAATTCATGCTTCTAGGCTGCATACATGTGTATATATAATTTTTACATGTTTTTGTACAAATGAACCCAAACCCTAATTGGTTATTCAAACCAGAACTTGAACCCAAACCAGCAACCTAGCATAAATATAAACAGAGAGAATGAATACGTACTTTTGACAAGAAAAGCTACAGATTTGCTCTATTACAAGATGTAGATTAAGGATACTTTATTTTGTATTGTCTAATGTACTATAACATCATTTTTTAGATTCTCAAGAAGATTCCTTAAATGAATTTTTCCAAGATTTTAAAGAGATAAGTGATAGACCTTGTTTCTTACCACTATAATCAACCAAGCACCTCTCACTTTCCAATCAAGCGAATAGCTTCATGTATCAGTTTACCACTTTACTGGTTGTGTTAAGTGTCATCAAACTACAATGTTTGATATGCTATCTGCTAATTGTTCTCAAGTTCATCATTTAATAATAAATTTTGGGTTGAATGACATTGTAAAAAGATATCTAGCCTTATTTGTGTTTAAACATCTTTTGTAACCTTAGTTACCGATTCGGGATACGAATCCGAGTCAGGCACGTGAATCGGATCCGTGGATTCACGAATTTTTTTTTCCCAATTAGGATTCGTGAATATATATATATATATATATATATATATATATATATATATATATATATATATATATATATATATATATATATATATATATATATATTACTGATCTTGCCCAAGCCCCAATTGGATTCGTGAATATATATATATATATATATATATTACTGATCTTGCCCAAGCCCCAATTAGGAACAGAGGTTTATATATATATATATATATATATATATATATATATATATATATATATAATGTATATTCTCTTAGTTTTTAGTATATATAATGCATAAAAGGGTCATTTTAGCACTAGAAAGCCAAAAAAAAAAAAATTAAAAAGTCATATTAAATAACTTAGACTCACTTAAACCTGTCGATCCTTGAAGATTCACACTGGATCCTCGAGGATTCATGCAGATCCAGGCAGGATCCTTGTTTTGATTCGTCCAAATTCGTCGTGGCCCATGAATCCGGACGAATCCACTGTGTAAAACAAGGATCCTGCCCGGATCTGCATGAATCTAGGCACGAATCTGGATCCGGATCTGACCCGAATCAGGATCCGGCCTCTACGGCACGAATCCAGTAACTATGTTTGTAACAGTTTAGCCCTCATCTAGCATTATAAATGAATAATAAAATTGAGTTATCCCAATGAACCACAATATTAGTAATTTTGTGCACTGCATTGTGGCAAATTTTAGCAGCTAATATAAGCTGCGGCAGTTAATATAAGCTGCGGCAGTTAATTTTGTGTACTACACTGTGACAAACTTTAGCTGCTAATATAAGCCGCTGCAGTTCACTATTTGAGTATTGTACCATCCGATTAAAACAAGTACATATCTTCAAAAAGAGATATCTTTAAAAAAACTTGCAGAGTACAGAAAGTGGCATACCTTTTGAGAGATGTTTTCACAAGACAACCATCAAAATCAAACGCAGCTATCTTTTCTGATGCCCGCAAGCCATTATCCTGATGTATATACAATGTACATCCACGTCACACATTATATAAAGTGAAAAGACCATGTCTCCTTGATAAATTCCAAGATGTCCAAAATATTTACATGATTTTACATTTCTTTATATTTTATGATCTAAACATGTGCATCATAAATAAGTCTTCCATAAGGGACACAAATACCATATTTTTCTACTATTGCAACAAAAGCTACAAATATCAAGAGAGCAATAAAAATTGGGCATATTCATTGCAATAAATAATCAACCCAAAACAAGCTCTTAGCTTTAAATACAATCATAATTTTGTGTGATTGTTGAAACACATCTTGGCCAGATGCAGCAACAATACTTCACTTCGAAACTTTCCTGGCCTGAGTCAACAACCGTAGTGCCTCATGCAAGTTCTACATATTGCCTGGACTGATATGCCAAAACAGGTCTATCTTCCATACATTTTTTGCTGTTTTAAGACTTCAGAAAAGAAACAAAAAAAAACTCTTCAGTGAGCATAATGAGTTCACATTTCAATTTCTAAAGTTCAAATTTATCAGCCTGGGATTTCTACTTCAGCTTTTATACCACCAATAGCGAGTTTATGTTTGGGCTCATAACAGAATATGTAAATTCTTTCAACAGAATGTAGAGAACTAACAAGGCAACGAGGCTTTGTGCATTGATGGAAATTATATTGTAACCATGTGATGGTACCTGATAAAGAAGGGGATTTTTGACAGATTTGTCTAGAACTACTGGAAACATTTGAAGGCAATATTGTTGACATGCCAAGTAGATAAGATAATTTCACAGAATTCCCTAGTGTGAGATTCATCGAAATTACATTTATTTTTCAATTCTAGTCTAATTCTAGATAAGAGAGAACTGGCATTCAGAAGATGCTCCAAAAATCAGAATGATCTAAAACCAGCACGTGACAAGAAGTTTGCAAGATGGATAATGTTAATATTCTGAAAGTAAGCACGACTCTGGCAAAGCATTGTCTAGACTGTAGATGTATATATGCATGCATGTATGCACATATACCCATACATGCAAACAAAAACATGCAACATGTTTGCACCAACAAACGCATGCAACATGTATGCACCAACAAAGACATGCAACACACATGCATAGTTTGAACTTTGTATTACCAAAGGAATATTCACAAGACACACACATGGATAAACTAATCCAAATGCATCATTAATTTTAGAAGTTATTAGAATTTAAGTAAAACTTTAAAAATGACACAAGGCATTATGGCAAAAAAAACGGAATATCTATCAAAACAATTCTCCTTTCACCCCTTCACCCTCCCCTTAAGGGAAAAAAAAAAAAAAGAAGAAGAAATCAAAAGGAGTATTATATTTCAAAAATTCACTTGAAATGAACAACATATTACCTCTCCGAGTAAAATTACTGTTTGAAATGCCTTCCATTTCAAGGGTAGAACAGCATCCTGTTACAACAGCAAAAAGATAAATTCTTACTCCCTATGTTCGAAAGCAGATATGCTTGGCATTGGGGTGAGAGTAAATTCTCATCAAGTCCATGACATAAAAAATATTTACAACAATTTAAACTCGTCTATTTATTAAAATCTGTAAATAATGAAAGAAGCCAAAAGTTTATTACTTCACTCCTTGTAAAAACAATCATTAAAATATTGAGTATGATAAGAATATGAGAGTAAATAACCACCTTATATCTACTATTAAGCTCAGAAGGAGAAAATAAATTCAAAAAATCTTCATCATTCTGTCCAGACAACTGCATCAGAAATTGTAATGATTAGTTCTAAACTCACAAGAATAAAATTTATATACTAATTAGATATTATAGATCTGCACTAGAATCTTTTATTATATATCACAAGACAACCAACAACACTCAAATGGAGGTTGGAAACCAACATATGAAATAATCATGAACTAATACTATCATAATATTTTGAAATGATGTGACTTTACTATTATGACAATAGCTAAGTTTAGTATGAGAATGTATACAGGAGCCTCCATTTGAAATATTGCTCACGTACATTGAAACAAAAACTTTGTACAAGTATTTTACATTGTTATTCAGGCTCTATTTACCGGTGATAAAAATGTTCTGCCAAACGGTAAGCCCTGCAATGTTCATCTCTGACTGTTTCCATTACATAGGTCTATATGTTACAACCAAAAGAGTTTTATGATGACAACTTTGCCACTAAGCATTTATCCATCCAGCTCAGTTGATGGCAATGAGTTAAAAACAAAATTCAACTCAACTATCTAATAGATAACTAATCCTACAAAATCTCTAGAAAACCTAGAAATTAATTTATCTTGTGATTAAACGATTAAAATATGATACAAAGTGCATATCTATACACCAACATATAATTATGTTTATAATTAAGAATTATGACTCAAAGATTAGAAACATCCCTATGGATTGTGCCATTCATCCACACATTACATAATGTAATATATGATTGACTGAAGTTTTAATTAAGTGATCGAAGCTGAAACATTTAAATTTTGAAATCCTTCTTTAAATTTGATGCAGGCTAGAATAGGTTATTTTATGTTGTTTGTTCTATCCCTAAGATTCACAAGGTGAAAATGGCATTTGTGATTCCTTGGAATAAATAGTACTTTTTCTTTTAAGATATTCAAGTTATCCTTATATTTCAATCAATTTTTATTCTGGGGAAACATGAAAAAAATAGTCAAGCGGCAAAGAATTGCCTCTAAGGTCCCTTGCAGAAAATTGAACACAAGAATGAAACAAAGAATTACAATTAAAAGGAAACCTACCTTGGGTTTCTTGCTGCTTCCTTGATCATCCTCGTGCAGGTCTCCCTTTTGGCAAGAGCCCTGCCCTCCAAAATTATTGAATTAGAAACAATTACTGCAAATAATTTAAACTACCAACAATAAACATTTCCAGATCTTAAATCTCCCTATATACACGCATATATAATCAATTTTATAGAGCTCAGCGAGACATAAACCAATTTGACATGTCGGATATTTCTTGTGGGAGCCACGGAGATTTCGTTATATTTACTTCACACATTGCTCCAATTTGTATGGATTTTAATCTCATGATTAAGCATAGGACTACATCCTACCTTGGCAATCTACTTGCTCTTGAAATACAAGTGTGTATATTTGTGTGTGTGCACGCATATGTGTCCATGTCTATATGTGTGGATGCGTGCATGGTGTAAATATGTAGACATGCCCTCCAAAATGGAACTTGTTGGAACATTGTGTGTGTATAAAGGAGGAGGAAGCCCTTCATAGGCATAAACTTAAGGCACTCCGTGGAGAATTCCATAGGTTAAACGCCGGGTAAGCATATTCAAGACTCAAAACAAATGTTTGTGTAGGCAAGGACTCATCTATATTATTAGCATCCTGTCTAAATCCTATTTTTAAGCCATTTCCCTCTATCCATCTATCAAAATATCATCTTTGCAATACACAGACAATTTTAGCTGTGACTACATTACAGAAAAGCGAGAACAAACAAACATGCAATGAATAGTATATACCTCATTGCCATACAATTTAGCAGCTGCGGTTATAGATTCCTCCGGTTCCTTTCCAAATTCAGCTACTAGGTTTCTCAAAGCTTCCTGGTCAGAAGCCTATCCAAAATTACAGGAAAAAAATAAACAAACTTTACTATTCATGCTTAAGCATTCCACTTAAACGAGAGATTTAAACATTTTAAAGCTTCCTGGCTAGAAACCTATCGAAAAGACACCATATAGAGATAAATTATGGCAAAATGAACTACTGAATCCGTAATGGTTAAAAATAGATACAAAAAAAATGTATTAATAAATTTAAATACACAATAAAATTTAAGAATTCGAGCTTCCACATTCATCATGTTTAAAAGAGGATTCCTTTAAAAATTTGCAGAAAAATAGTTAAGGTATAGCCATGCATTATGTCATCATCATTTCCATGTGAGACAACTACATAACCAAACCAGGAAAAAAGATTTATTATCAGTTTCTTCTTTCATTTTGGGCAAAGACATTCATAGTAGCTTAAATTAGAAATATTATTTTCAGAAATTTGTTTTGTCGAAGAAAATGATTGATACTGATGTATAGAACCACTTGGGCTGTCAAAAATCTTTTTGACGCCTAAGTTTCACCAAGAATTAGTCTTGCTGAATGCCTACACTCAGCATAACCTAGAGATCTCGTGGAGACGGGTTATAACAACTATTTTGTAAGCGTACTACCGTTATAAAATATTACCACATAACTTTTTGAAACGGAATTAACGTCTTTATTTATATAATCTCCAGATGCCATTTAACAAGACAAAAACATATCATATCTCTGTTGTCACTGCTAATCTCCAGCCCCCGCAGCTATCTTAAGTTAAAATTATTCTTCCTATGCAGCCGCGGCTCCAAAATTTTAGAAAAGATTTGATGTTGCAGTTTTCCAACGAAACAAATTGTATGCATTCAGGCATGAGAATAGGAGAAACCCCTGCAGCAGATGAAGCCAGGCTTAAACCGTATCAACGTGGAATGAAGACATGTTTTAATTTCCAAACTTACTTTGAGAAGCGAAAATCCATTGATATTTTCGGCTGCTGTAATGTTTGCTTTGAAGCAGTGAAGATGATGCCAGCGGGTCATATCAAAGCCGCCAGCAGCTTTGCTTATAATGCCGAGGCGCAGGGAACCCTTGGTTATATTACTTCCACATCTTTTGCAGGCAGCTCTGGCAGACTTTGCATATTCCGCTTCAATTCTTGGAGACGATGTTTCAGCTTTGGGAGGCATTTTCTTGCGCTGCTTGAACAAACTATGCAGCGATGAGAACCTTGTACAGACTTGCGAATTCAAACGAAGGTTCGATTTCAAGGCCCGAATTGATCGATGTTGAGGTGTAAGCTGGATGTTTAAAGTTGAGGAATTAATTTTAAGGAAAAATATGGGCAATGATTTGAGGTATTGGGGAAATGGGCGGGAACACGACCCAGGAGAGATGGGCATGCTCGGTAGGCAATGGTGGTAGGACACTAAGAAAAGGCGCCTCCTAATTAAAATCCCACTTAGATTACGGTCGTGGAAGGAGGTTAAAAAAATTAAGTGGTTGTTCCAAGTATGAATTAGTGGAAGATTTTAATGATGTTTATAAGATTCAAGGAGATCATAGTTTTTAGCCTTTTTATATTATTATTATTATTAGTTCTTGCTAAAGGGAAATCTATTGGATCTCTTCAATTTCTAAAAATCAATTAATTTGTCCAATAAGATTTCAGAATTATTCTAAGATCGAAATTTATTATAAAGTTCACATTTTCATCTTATTTAATGAAAAAACAAAATATCATTAAATTGAAATCTTATTAGCTCATGATGAAAAAGGCAATGAAAAAATCATTTTCCTTCCAACAAAAATACAACTATTTTTTGAACACCTCTATTAATGCAAGCATTAATTGCAACTTTATCTCTATTAATGAATGCATTAATTTCAATTTTATCTTTTCACATTTGTGACAAGTGGATAAACTTTTTAAAAGAAGATAATAGTTTTAATTGATGTTTATTTTTGTCATTTGAAAAATGTTATTCAAATATGGATATTTTAATCAAATATAACATTTTAACTCTTTTAAATTGTCAATTTAAAAAAAAAAAAATTATACTTTAATTTCATATTTATTTTAATTTTAATTTATATATAGTTTAAATTAGAATTAATTATTTTTATTTTTACATATCTAAACGAATGCTTTTAATAGATTTTCTTTTATTTTTTATTTTTATATATAATTTTATTAGATTATACATTTATTTAACATATATAATTTTTATTATATTGATATTTTTATAAGTGTGTTTGATTTTTTTAAAGCAGAAAATTTTTTTTTAAATTAATTTATGTTTATTTAGTTTTATGCATTAGTTAGGAAGTAAATTTAATACCTTTGTTTTTTATCCCTTCTTCGATACTCGTTTGAGTGCTTCCCACGCTATTTTATAAGGTCAATTAAATGTCAAAGTAATTGGTAAATTAGTAATTAGTCAATTTAAATAGAAATTATGCTTTATTTATTTATTAAATTGGTTTTCAAAAAATTCTCATGCATGTATTTTATATTTACATTACTAAAAAAAATACAAAGTTTGAAAAACTTTATTATGTCCACATCATGCAATAACTCTACTATAACAAAGTTCTCAAATTCTCACAGCTTCTAAGATTCTAAAGATTTGAAAATATTACATTAAATTGCATGTACAAAAGAATCTACTCGTGTGCATAAGTGTGATTTTAGTAATTAAAAAAATCTTCAGATTTCTAAAATTTTTCTTTATTTTCAATTTTGTTGCTATTTTTACTACTTTTGCTCTTTAGAACATTTAATTAAGCAAAACTTATACATATCTTTTGAGGAAGCAATTGAAAGTATAATATTCATATTTATTTTTAACTCAACCCTATTTTATGGTTATTATTTTTCTGCACAATGCAAATTGCAAATTGAACAGTCATAAATATATTCTTAGAAATTATAAAACTTCTAAACAAACATTTCATATCTCACAAACTCAACTTCATAGATCTCTAGACTACGACACATTTAATATCTTGAAATCATCAAATTCGGCAGAAACTTTGGCACTTGCGCCTCTTGTTTTAATGTCAGTTCTTTTTTTAAGACCTTTTTTAAAAAGTGTGTGGTTTTACTTATCTTCATCAGATAAATTATGAATGTTGTTTTCTTTCAAGATGAATTCATAATGATTAGAACTATCTACATAAGTTGTGTATTGTATGGAAGTCACATTTTGTCTCAATTGCACCCATCCTGTAGAGCAAGCAAGTTCTCTCTTCTTATAGTTCTTTGGGCCTCTTCCACCTATGTGTCTTGCACCTTAGATGATGTGAATTAGATTCAACAATGGCACTAATATACCTATCTTGTACCTTAGATGATGTGAATTGTCTTCAAATGTGTCACTGACACGTGTTTTCCCTTTAATAGCAACCCCTAAATATGTCATCTCTCCATGTTCTTGAGTAAGAGCATTTGTTTTTAGGGGAAGAGTATTGATAGTTGAGTGTATTCTAATAGTGGATTCCACACGTACTTGACTACCTAATAATTTTATATAACCTAATAGACATTTGCATCATGCATACATACATATTTACTATATTTTGTGATATTGAGCAATAAAATTAAACAACTACTAGTACATTTCTATTTTTTAATACAATTAATGTAGTACACAAATGCATAAGCTCTTATTTCTAGAAATAATTTAATATTTTCAAATATCACCATGTGCAAGTGGCTCGTTGATGAGGGCAAAACCCAAGACAAAATGAACACAACAAGAAAAGGGGAATATTATTATCAGAAGTGATATGCTATTACATTCAGTACAATGAAAAAAAACTCAATGGTGTGCCCTAGGGGCTTACAATGTTGTCTGATTTTGGAGAAAAACCCTCCTCGCAGTACCTTCTCCCAAACTCCACCAAAACTACATTTACAATGCCAAAAATGACCTTAAGTAACCCGAATTAGGTTTAGGGTTAGGAATACATTTTAGAATATGTCATTTGGAATCCACTGCCAAAATAGAAGGTTCTAGAAAACACATCAAAAGTCGGTGTAAAATTAGAAGAATCCAGAAATGGTAGTCCAACTTTCAGGAGGCATAACTTTTGATTTGGGACTCTAATTGACGAACTATTTACATTTGTAGAAAGCTCTCCAAGTGCTTTATAGCCCTATGGAGAGTTATGTTCATCTGCCATTTTTAGGCCCATACGAAGTCGTTTAGTGCCTCAAATCTGACTTTGAAGTGCTCTTAAGGGGTCTCCTAACGACTTAAAAACTACAATAACTTTCAAACCATAAAGCCTTTTGACCTGATTCTTTTTCTAGAGTGCTTTAAATTACAAGTATAATCAACCCTCCAACTTACACCCTCTAACTCCTCATAATTATGGCTCAATTACAAAATAACCTATTTTTTCTACATTGGCATGTACCCCAATGTGCTCAAAAACTCTAATCCAAAAAACCAATAGTGGAACTATGAGAGTTGGAATCTTTATTTGACCCAAGTGGGTATATAGAAATAAAGACACATTAAATAGAAACTAACACTAAGCATATTTTTGGGTGATACACGATTGCCCTTACACCACTGGATGCTCCTGCATCAGACACCCAGGGTAGATTGAAGAATGACCCTGTCACTTTATACCTGGTAGAGGAAAACCCAAATGAGCAACCTCTGTTGCAGATAACCAAGTTGAATCTTCCACTAGTCCTTTCCACTTTACTGGGTATTCTTCATACTACATGTTTTTGGTACTCCGACCCACATGACTATCCAGAATTTCTTCAATCTCTTCCTTCTTAGAAGTAGGAATTGGGCATGGCTCTAGCATCAATTCCTCCTCTGCACCATCATCATGATATTTTGTTAAGTTTGCAATATTGAAAATAGGATAAATGTGAATCCCATCTGGCAACTCCACTTCATATGCATTTCCTAAATCATGTTTCTTCAAAAATTTGCAAGGACCAAATTTCTTCATCTTCAACTTGTTGTAGGTACCCACTAGAAATCATTCCTTCCTCAAGTATACCATAACTAGATCCCCAAATTGGAACACCTTAGGTCTCCTCTTTTGATCTGCTCCACCCTTATATTGCAGGTTCATCTTAGCAATATGTGTATGTACCTCCTCATGTAGGTTCTTGACATGTTCAGCAAAGTCTTCTGCATCAGCACTTGTCCTCTCTCCTTGCTCCATCTTCCTCATCTCTAGTGCGGTCCTTGGACTACTCCCATACATAATTTCAAATGGAGATCTACCAGTACTCCTATTCACAGAATTGTTGTAAGAAAATTTTTCTTGTGGTAGAATCAAATCCCACCCCTTGGGCTTATCTCCTACTAAAAACCTCAGCAAATTGCCCAGACTTGTATTCACTACTTTTGTTTCTCCATCGGTCTGCGGATGATCTGAAAAACTGAACATCAATTCTTTCTTCAACTTCTTCCACAAAGTCCTCCAGAAATACCCAACAAATTTAGTATCTCTATCAGAAATAATACTTTTTGGGGGACCATGTAGCCTCACTACTTCTCTAAAAAACAAATATGCAATATGCACTGCATCATGAGTCTTGTGGCATGGAATAAAGTGTGCCATCTTGGAGAACCTATCAACCACCAAAAATACGGAGTCATTACCCCTTTGTGTCCTTGGTAATCCAAGGACAAAATCCATACTTATGTCCTCCTAGGGCTTCGATGGAATGGGAAATGGTTGATAAAGTTCAGTATTTTGACTAAATCCTTTGGTTGTTTGACATACTCGACAACTCTACACTAACTTCTTCACATCCTACAATAGTTGAGGCCAAAAGTAATGTTCACTAATAATGGAAATGGTCTTATCTCGACCAAAGTGTCCTGCCATCCCTCCACTGTGTTTCTCCTTGATCAAGTTCTCTGTCATGGAACTCCTTAGAATACACAATTGACTTCCTTTAAACAACATACCATCCTGGATCATGTAATCTAGCCACCTAGTCTTGTTTAGAGTAATAGGTTCTTTACAAGCCTTCCAAGCCTCTACAAAGTTGGGATCCTCAGGGTACAGATTCTTGAGTTCATCAAAACCAACCACTTCAACTTGCATTTTTGTCAGCAACAACTGTCTCCTACTTCATGCATTAGCAACCCTATTAGACCTTTCACTTCTATGTTTCAATACAAATATATAGCTTTCCATGAGCTCTACCCATTTCAAATGTCTCTGATTCAATTTATCTTGGTTGTTTAGGTACTACAGTGCCTAATGACCAGTATACAAGACAAATTCTTTTGGCAACAAATAATGTCTCCATTTCTTTAAGGCTTGAACTTTTGCATAGAACTCATGATCATAAATACAATACTTCTTCTTTGCATCATTCAAATTTTCACTAAAATAGACAATAGGCTTACTTTCTTGGCTCAACACAACCCCAATAGCACTGCCACTAGCATCGCAATCCACTTGAAAGACTTTGTTAAAATCAAGAAGTGCCAACACAGGTTGCTCTATCACCTTCTTCTTCAGCAGTTCAAAACTCCCAGCAACTCTTTGTGGTCCACTTGAACTATTTTCTATCCCCTCTCATTGTTTCAATTAGGGGTGCACATATACTATTGAAATTCCTAATGAACTTCCTGTAAAAACTAGCCAGACCATGGAATGACCTCACTTTAGTGGAAGACCTTGGAGTGGGCCATTCCAAGATTGCCTTCTCCTCCTCTAGGTCCATTTTGAGACCTTCAACTGATACAACAATCCCCATATATACTAACTCCCTTTTGACAAAGCTATGCTTCTTCAAATTAATCAACAATTTCTCTTCCCCCAACCTTTCAAGGACACTAAAAATGTATAATAAATGTTCATCCAGAGACTTATTGCAAATCAAAATATCATCCAGATAGACAATAACAATTTTTTCCAAAAAATTCTTTAGTACCTCATTCATAAGCCGCATGAAGGTGCTTAGCACATTGGTCATTCCAAAGGGCATGACTAACCACTCATATAGACCCTCCTTGGTCTTGAATGCAATCTTCCACTCATCTCCCTCTCGTATTCGTATCTGGTGATAGCCACTCTTGAGATCTATCTTTGTGAAGTACTGAGCTCCACTCAAGCAGTCCATAAGACCATCCATCCTTGGCAAAGGAAACTGGTACTTGATGATTATTTTATTTATAACCCGAGAGTCTGTACACATTCTCCACTCTCCATCCTTCTTTGGTGCCAAAACTGCAGGTACTGCACATGGACTCGAGCTCTCTTAAATCAAACCTTTCCTCAATAGCTCCTAAACTTGTCTGTTTAGCTCCTTAGTCTCAGTAGGAGTCATCCTATGTGTAGCCTAGTAAGCCAAACTAGCTCCAGGGACTAAATCTATTTGATGACTAATTTGCCTTATTGGTGGCAACCCTTCTAGAACATTATCAGAGATGACATCTTCATACTCACTTAATAGAACTAAAACTTCAAGTGAAACTTCACTGCTACCTTCCTTGTCCTTTTTAGGAATTAAAGTATAACATATGTGCTGATGTTTCATGCCATCCAAAAAATGTATTCTATCAAAAAGACATACCCTAGCACTATTGCACACCTTTTCACCCTCCTTTATCAAGGGCTTCAATTTGTGGCAAACTCCGTCCTTTGTTAGAGAGTATGTATTTGCATGACCATCATGTGTAGCATGCCTATCAAACTACCACAGCCTTCCCAACAATAAATGGCAGACATCCATTGGGATGATGTCACAAAGAGCCTCATCATGGTAACTCCCAAACTTGAATTTTACCAACCATTGCTCACTAACCAATACCATATGACCATCCTGCACCCAAGTAATTTGATAGGGATGGGGATGTTTCTCCCTCTTGAGCTTTAGCTTTGAGACCATCTCCTCTGACACCAAGTTGTCAGTACTCCCACCATCAACAATCACATCACAACATTTACCCTCACACTTGCACCTAGTATGAAATAAACTCCTCCTTTGTCCAAGTTTAGTCTCATCGCTCAACAAGACCCTTTCATTAACCAGAACCTCTCCTCTTTCTGCATCCCTTGAATGTGATGACTGTGCATCATCATTCACATGAGCAACTCTTGCTTGACCATCAGCTCTTTTATCTATCCTTCCTTGGCATTGAGGGTATTCATAAGCACGATGACCTTCTTTATTGCAACGAAAATAAGTATCATAGAAGCCTCCTCTTCCTGAACCTTGTCCACATCCTCTACCTCTTCCTATCTGATCTCCAAAGTTTTGATCATGGGAGCAGTTGAAACCCTCATTCCTCTAGTTTCGACTGGTACCCACACCATCATTTTTCTTCTAGTTCTCATTTTGGCCTCCAAATGACCTGCCACTTCCCCTTCCTCCTTCACTGTGCCCTCTTTGCCTTCCATCAAACTTTTTATTTAGCTTCTCCTCAACTCGCAAGGCAGACTGGTATGCCTCTTCAATGCTAGTCATTCTAACCAGATTTAACTCCTCGTAAATGCTTGGTCTTAACCCATTAAGGTAACAGGCAACCTTCTTGTTTTCTTCTACATGCCCTGCCCTATCAAGGACTTGGTAAAACTCCTTTGTGTATTCCTAGACAAATTTTCCCGCTTTCTTTAACCCTTGCATCTTCTTGAACAAATCAATCTCGTAATCAATAAGAATGAATTACTTCTTTAGTTTGTCCACCATGCGATCCCATCTTGTGATTTTCTCCTTTCCTCTTTCATTTCTTTCCAACTAAATCTCTTACCACCAGATTTTGGCATGGCCTTTCATTTTGGCCTTTGCAAACTTAACCCTATCAGGGTCCCCCATATCCTCATACTCAAAATATTCCTCTAGCTCATTGATCCAGTCGATCAACTCATCCGAGTCTAGATTTCCCAAAAACACGTCGACATCAATATTAGGTCTTTTCCCAGCTTGACAATGGCCCTAAAAAGATTCTCCTCTATCTAGTTTAGGACTTCTCCATCTCCTTCCCATTCTTGCAAAATATTTCCTTCTTCTTCATTTCCTTCTCACTTTCTTCGCGTACAGTAATAATCATCCCTCTACGAATCTCCTCTTGCAATGTCTGAACTTGTCTTTGGAGGGCTCTAACCTTAGGAGGAACAACTCCGACCCTTCCACCATGCTCTCTTCATGGAGGAATCTTCTTACTATTACAAAACCCACAACCACACAATCCTACTGCAAACTACCTCACAGTTGGCACTTTGTCTACACACTTAGCAAAACCTGCTTTGATACCACTTGATGAGGGTAAAATCCAAGATAAAATGAACACAACAAGAAAATGGGTATATTACTATCAAGAGTGATATGTTATTACATTTAGTATAATGGAAACAGACTCAATGACATGCCCCAGGGGCCTACAATGTTGTCTGATTCTGGAGAAAAAACCCTCCTCATAATACCTTCTCCCAAACTCCACCAAAACTACGTTTACAATGCCAGAAATGACCTTAAGTAACCCAAATTAGGTTTAGGGTTAGGAATAAATTTTAGAATATGTCAATTGGCATCTACTACCAAAACAAAAGGTTCTAGAAAACATGTCAGAAGTTAGTGTAAAATTAGAAGAATCCAGAAATGGTAGTCCAACTTTCGGGAGGCATAACTTTTGATCTAGGACTCTAATTGATGAACCATTTACATTTATGGAAAGCTCTCCAAAAGCTCCATAGCCCTTTGGATAGCTAAGCTTTCCCCCCATTTTTTGGGCTTGTATGAGGCCATTTAGTGCCTCAAATCTGACTTTGAAGTGCTCTTAGGGGGGTCTCCTAGCAACTTAAAACTACAATAACTTTCAAACTATGAAGCCTTTTACCTGATTGTTTTTTGGAGTGCTTTAAATTACAAGTATAATTATCCCTCCAACTTACACCCTCTAACTCCTCATTATTATGGCTCAATTACAAAATTACCTATTTTCCTATATTGACACGTATCCCAAGGTACTCAAAAACTCTAACCCAGAAAATCAATAGTGGAACTATGAGAGTTGGAATCTTTATTTGACCCAAACGGGTATCTAGAAATAAAGACACATTAAACAGAAACTAACACTAAGCATATTTTTGGGTGATACAAGATTGTCCTTACACCACTAGATGCTCCCGCATCACTCGTGACTGATAATATATTATGTTCAATTACAAATATTTGCAGGTGCCTATTATGTTATAATAAAAAAACTAAAAACTTTGTTTGATTTTAATTGCACATTCTTATGCACTTCACATCTTTATTCATAACTTC
This sequence comes from Cupressus sempervirens, assembly GCA_028749045.1. Taxonomy (NCBI): domain Eukaryota; kingdom Viridiplantae; phylum Streptophyta; class Pinopsida; order Cupressales; family Cupressaceae; genus Cupressus; species Cupressus sempervirens. Next base: position 331,354,702 of record CM053787.1, read on the forward strand.
ATCTACAAGCAATAATTGCACATAGAGATAATGGTGTAAGGCTCCCCGTTGATAATCTAGAAAGCTATAAAATGAAATAGAGTCAACCTGTTGAAAAAAGGACAACCAAGTGAAGCATGGTGCACTAGAAAATTCACCAAGAGAGGATCAATCCTCAAGGATTGCTTTGTCTTTATTAAAGGATCTAGAAAAGGAGAGTAGTCCTAAGGAAAGTGTAGTCTTCAAAGGGATCTAGAAAAGGAGGATCAATTTCAGGATCCACTGAACAATGCATAGGGTGTGATAATATAATGTAAAGATGAATCTAAGGAAAACATTGTCTTTGTATCCATCTACATAAGAGATCACGTTGAGTTATTATATGTGTGTGCAATGTGAAACATGGAGCATAATGTATACTCTCAAATCAAAGCAATTGCAAACCCCTTAATGTGAGCAATGGCTTTAACAGAACATAAATGCACATGTAAGAGATGTTTCCACTATGAGATGCCCCAAGTAAGAATAAATCAAGGGAAATTAAATATGTGACAAAGAGGGGATTTACTAACTCTGGGGTCAATATGGTCATATGATAACTCGTGTATATCATTATTATATCAAAATGAATAGACATCATTCCCCAAAAGTAGGAAACTACAAGCATAATGGAATAAGATCACATAAGAGTACAAAGAAGATTCATTTTAGGATGACATTATGGACACCAAAGAGAATGGTAGCTATTGCTTTGTGTCATCTCCAATCAAGCAACATAAAGCCATATTTATGAACAATGACACATGCATGACATAACATGTATATGACATATAAAAGAAATGAGATAGGAATAGAGGAATGTCACAACAATATAGTTCCCTTATTACCTTGCACCAAATAAGCAATAGAGTTTGTCTAAATAAATATAAACAAAATGTATAACAAGCAAATAGAAACACAACATTACATGTAAACTCACAAAAGAATCCACTATACAAGAGAAGTTATTCAAGCATACTGTCTCCCCCTTCCACACAGACACACAACCATGGGGTTCTTTCTATTGCCCCTTTGGATAGATAATTAATTGATGTGTTGCCTTCCCTATAAATGTGTGAAATATTGAAGTTGTAGAAACTTGTCAATTTCTTCCATATGATTGAAATAGTTTTTTCTTTTTTCCATATATGTCTTATTCTAGTGACAAATGGGTTTACTATTATTAACATATCTCCTTCTAGGTGTGGTTGTTCCAATTGTATCTTTTTCACTATTTCAATTGAGTCTCTACTACATTATTAGTAAGTTATCCTTGAACTTTTCGGATTCAATGGCCATGATGTTGCAAAAGGGTCTAGTGCCACACATCCTACCCCCGATGGTCTCATATTTCAATTTGCTACTTCATCATTTGAAATTTATTTTGACCCACTCCTCATCAGGATTTTTCCACTTTGCCTCATCTCTTCTTTGTTGAGAAGGATTAGCCCTTAAGATCCCATTAGTAGCCCACATTTCACTCTTTCTAAGGAAAACGTAGTCTTTGAAGAGATATAGAAAAGGAGGATCATTCTTAGGATCCATTGAATAAGTGTGCCACTATTTCACCAACGGTCATGGTAAAGGCTCTCAATTGTTAACATGGTTGAGAGCAATCCCATGGGAATTCAAGAATCTTGGTTGTTGGCACTACAAGAAAGAAGCAACACCATTTCATCGAAGGTTCAATCCCTACTAATAAACAACATATTATCTACATATAAAATAATTATTAAAATTTTACCATGCCTCTGTGTTGGTAACAATACAAAATCAACTCTAAAGTATCAAAATTTTAGTGACATATTATGGGCGATTGTTTTAGAAACTTTCTTGTAAAAATCCTCTTCAATGTCCCTATGCATGAAATATATAATTTTTGATTGGTAAATGCATGAAATAATTTTATCATCCATTTTCTTTGTAATAAAATCAAAGTTGTGAAAAAATAATAATTTAATGAAATTTAACATAGCTTGACAATAAAACAAGTCACCAAATTTGACTTGTCTCTTTAGGATTAGCTCTTGGAAACAATTATAGCTTTTAATACTATAATCATTTGCCTACTTTGATTTTCCTCTTAGAAACCTTATTGTAACCAATGATTATTCTTCACTTAAGAAAACCAAACTAAAGTGTTGTAATTTTTCAAGCTCACACTCTCTTCTTGGATGGCTTGGACCTAATACTCATTGTATTTTGAAGAGAGATCACCCCTCAGATATATAGGTTCATCATTAATACATGAAAAAAATAATAGAAAAATGGCAAGATCTACTATAGGAACCATATTTCATTGTCTCATGGAATTTCTCAAGGTAGAATTAAGGGGCTTGAGATATTTTTCTTTACGTTCATCCTAGACATCCAAATCTATACTCTAATTTGAACCCTCATTTTCCTCTCCATTATTTTGATGTCCGATTGTGTAGTGTCCAATTTGTGTTTGAGGTAAAAGCTTGTGTCATCCATTAGACCAGAAAAATAGTTCAAATTAAAATTTTAAGCAAAATATATTTAACCATAAGTGCTTTGCCTAAAAACTAGGTGGAATCAATTATTTGGCTTCATAATAAATATGCTCAGTAAAAAAAGATTTGGAAGAAACCTATTTAATTAAATACATTTAAACAAAACCAAGTAACCAAGTAATTGTGAAAATAAAAAGTTGAATCTTGAACATTTATGTCTAAACTTGACTCTCATTAAAATATTTGAGTGAAACCATAATATGCAACAAAGGATCCACCAACCATTGAATTGTAATTATAACTCCTCAAGTGAATAGATGTTAAAACACTATTAAGTATAGTACTTTATGCAATGTCAATTATTTGGCCCATTGATCCTTATAAACATTTGTTTTAGTCTATTAGCTGACAAGAACGAAATTTTAACTCAACAACACACACATACATTTTGGCATCATATTTTTTTAAATATGATGTCAAATGGATAAATTTACCTAGAGTAGCCTTGCCTAACACAATCCATCCACCTACAAAATAATTTGACATAATATCAAAATTTTTACATAATTAGCATATTATGTTATCATTCCAATAACCAACCTTTAAAATGTTGAAATTTGTAAGATTTTACTTTAAAAACATTTATACAAATTACTAAAAACAAACAAAAATAAATAAACCAAATTTTTAACTTTTTTTTGATACCTAGATAATATCCAACTTACACAAATCTTCTTTAGATTGCATTTACATATTCTTACAATATTGTTATCACTTTCCATCTTATTTTTTATTTACAAAGTATCCTTTTGGTTCCTTTGAAAAATCATTAATGTTTAGAGACTCTTCTTATATACTATTTTTTTGGATGTTTGCATGGTTAAAAGGCACATGTATCTTTAGATATTTCTTTGATAATTTATTTTGATACTAAATTATTGATAGAGAATTACCTTGGAAACTAAGCTACTTGCCAAGAGTTGGAAGGACATTGTTTTTCTTTATTATCATTTATACTTTGGTCTATACTCATTGCATTATTAATAGTGCATGAGACTCTTTGTCTCATAAATTTTTATTTAGTTCACTATTTGATAGGACTTTTCAATGTATTCATTTAACATCAATTACCCTTGACTACCTTTGTGTGTATTTTTAAAAAAATGTTAAAGGAGTTAAATGAGATTTCTTCTCTAGATTGTAGTCACATGTTTTTCAATATTTTTATTGTTCTTTTCTATCTTATTTTTAATCTATACAGTATCCTTTTGGTTTCTTTTTTGAAACATCCTTAACAATGTTTAGAGACTCTTCTTTCATACTATTTTTTAAAGGATTTTTACATAATAGGTATATTTATCTTTATATCCTTCTTTGATCATTTATTTTGATACTAAATTATTGATAGAGAATGACTTTGGAAACTAAGCTACTTGGTGATAATTGGAAGGACATCCTTTCTCTTTGTTATCTTTTATACCTTGGGCTATGCACATTGCATTATAATTAGTACATGAGGCTATATCTCATAGTTTTTCAGTTATTTCACTATTTGATAGGGTTATTTAATGTCTTCATTACCTTCATAAGAGTTCAACATTATCCCTACTGCCTTCATATGTATGTTTTCAAAGATGTTAAAAGTTCTAGATGATATTTGAATACTAGTAGATTGGGTGGTATTATTAGTCCCTGTCATTAAGGCATGAGACTAAAGTTTTATGAGCTCTTTTTACATTAGTTTGTTCCTTGAATATTGTGCACCTTCTATTTATCCTATGCTTATCCTATGTTCTAATTATTTTTTCTATTAAAATAAATTTTCCATTTTCCATTTCTACTTTATTATTGGCTGTGGGTACTATTCTTGGTAGTATTTTTTAGTTGTGGGGTTAGAAAATTACAAGAAAAATAATAAAGGTTTTATAAAACGTGGCAGTTTGCATGAAGTTTGGACAGTTGGCAATGCTTGAAAATAACAAATGTTTTTTTAATGAAGTACTTGAATCAGACTTTTTTCATAGAAGATAAATGTACACCTGCATTTGAGTTTCGTCAATCTCATTTTCACTAGATCAATGCTTGTGCTCTCTCTGATAGGTAACAATCTTCAAATTCTATTCACACAATGTCACATCTCCTATATAATGAAAGCATAGATTTGAAATTAAGAACCTTCTAATTTTTGAGACAGAAGGATTTTGCAAATGGAAGGAAGCCTTGGTGCACTAGTGTTGTAGCATATAAAGATGTTCAATTTGGTTGATTGTCTAGTCTTTTTGAATAAATTTTGTGCTATTCTTCTAAAATAGTTGTGCTAATACTAAACTTACAATTGAAACTCTAATATTTGTAAAATAGCAGAGGAATGATTCTGTCTATGCATTATTATTATATTTGTTTACAACATGGATATATGCATTGTGGATGCTTTTTCCTAAATGATACATAGAGTGGAAAATAAATGTTTTTTTATGTTACTAAATAGAACTATATGTGGCAAGAGACACAATTGAAGGAAATAGTATTTTCTATATTTCTTTTGGAAATTTCAACATTAAACTGCATAGTGTGTTTAAGACATTCATTTACATTACAAGGGACCTTTAAACCTACTTCTATTTAGAAAGGAGAATATATGAGATTGTACACCCTGAGAATTAAATAGAAATTTTTTAAGGAAAAAATATTTGTGATCGTAGATTGCAGTGGACATGCACAATTCAATACTATATGTATTTTTTTCATATTTCAAACTCTCAAATTCAGCAATGTAGGCATGACCCACAGTGGTCACACCTGATCTCCTTTAGTTTACAGTTGATTACTTGATACTAGTTCTTTCTTATGCATCTGCTTCCTTTAATTTATGGGATTTTGGTAACACTTTTTTTGGCTCCTTATTTCTTTTATACTTTTTTTTACTCATATATTGTAAATAGAGGAGCTACTGGGCTTTTAAGGAGAGGCGGTAGCAAGGAGATGGAATTGCAAGAGTAGTTTTGTAATGCATTATTCTGAGATTTATGCTTACTATTGATGTTCTTCCTTGCACACTTTGGTGTCATATCTCTGTTGTCCACTATATGATTTTTTTCACCGGTGTTTCATTTTTGAAAGATGAAGAGTTGATCAGAAAGCAATATTCCCTTTTGTGTGTTGATATGTAATTGACTTTACCACACTAAGTTAGGGGATACCATGCAAGGCATGGGATAATGTAGGCAATGTTTGGGATTAATAGAGAGGAAATGAGGGCATTTCAAAATGGGAGTAGGAAAATGATGTAGGAAGAAACCTCTCTTCTATATGATTTGTGGGCATTTTAGAAACAAGTTGAGTTCTATATAGAATGGAATTTTTTTGTAGGTTTAGTCTCTAACTTGGAGTTAATGAGAACTCTAGTGTAGTGTGGTATAGTTCTTGCAAATTAATGGTAGGATGGTTGTGAAATACATGAGTGAATGAAGGAGACTCTAGAAATGGGAACATAGTTATAGTGAAATTAGACTCTTTCTACAGACACCGTTTGGTGCTCCTGCTTGCTAACATTTTCTCTTTGTATTGTTCCCAGTCTCTTAGACCTTCATTGGTCTCCTATTGGACATTAATAAATTTATCATATCTTATCTTACCTTATCTTAATAGATTGCCAATATGCATTGATTTGGAAGATGAAGCACAATGCTATAGGACCAAGCTAGATGAAAGGATGGAAAACTAATTGGATTTTAATTCTTTTATTCTCAGGTAATTGATAATTATTATTTTTTTCTTTTCATTTTCCTCCTGCCATGTTGGATGATAAAAAAATTTCACTTCTTTCGTGCAGTTCAAGCATCCCATTTTACAACACTCTCTTTCATTTCTGCGTTATTCAATTCCACTGAGAAATTTCCCTCTGTGCAACATTATTACATATGTGTTGTTACATGTGTATTCTATACCAATTCAATATTGGTAATTATGCAACCTTCTCTTCTTCTTGCATTCCTTCCTATATATTTTTTTCTTTGCATTGGTCACTAATAATAAAGTTTTGTGCATTCTTGAGGATGACATCTATTATTCTCAAAGTGTTGTTGTTTTCCACCATAACTACAAGATACTCAGGATATTTCCTTTCCTCTTTTATCTCAATACTATTAATCATTTCAAAACTTGGTTCAGTTGATTTTTTTTTATAAGTCCCTATGTTTCCATAGACTTTTAAAACATTAGTTCACTTCTTGAAAACTATGCATTTTGTGATAATCTTGTTTAAAAATATAGTATTAGAAAAAATTCACAATTAGTGTGATGTCATAAAAGTAAATTGTATGTGTGGGTGTGTCATTTCTACTCAACAACATGATTGTGGCATCATTTGAGCAGCTCGCTATGTAGTGTGGCAGTTAACATGAGTAATAGTTTTCATAATGTATCTTCCCCTGACACGTATACTATATTATTTTGAGCATTTATAATTTTTTATACTTATTATAGAAATGTTAAAATACATATCAATGAACATAAAAGTGTTTTTCATATGGTTTTCGATTTGGTTTTTGTTTAGGTAGTTCTACTGATGAAACCCTAGGCATCAAAAACACATAGGGCTTAAATTTCTTTTTTTTTGTAAACAGTGAATGTAGTGAAGAAGCAATTGGATGCCTTAATAAATGTCAATCATAAATTTGTGCCTCCTATGGTTCCTCTCTTTCTTAGGTGGAAAATTTAGAGCTCTATAAATCTTTTCTCGTACATTGACTCAGCCGACTCAAGAAAGCTGAAGTATTTTTGCATATTTCCATCAAAGAATGCTTCAACTACCTTTGAGTCTAGACAAGCATTCGGTAAGTGATTTTAATTGAATAGCTTGCTTTCATTAACAGAATATGTGATGTCCCATCAATTGAAAATATTTTTAATAGTTTGAGTAAAATGTTGTGTTGATGAATTCGATAGCAAATGAGCTAGAAACTAGGTTAGCTATTTTGTTGTTTTAATTTATGAAATACTATTTAGAATTTTAATCCTCTTATAATTGGATACCATGTTGTTTTCCTATTAAAGTTTAGAAAATGTTAACCTTGTATATCAGTAGTATCAAGACACATACTCTATCAAAATAGGATTTGATTTTTTTATCACTTGAAGTTGTTCATGTTATAGGTTTGGGAGTTCTTAAAAAACTAATAATAACATATAACCCCAACTTAAAGCTCTCTCTTTTACTTTTATTCTAAATCTTATCTATTTATTTTATTTAAAATTCATTATTAAGGATGCAACCTAATCTATAATTGGTACAATTGCATGCTTGGCCAAAGCTTCATCTTCATGATATGAATTAAATGACCACCTTTAAACATCACGCGTGATATTTAGTTTGGAAAAAATAAGTCAATTTTGACTATTTTACACTTTTACTCTTCCTATGAAGCTTAGTATGTGATGTTTCAGCTGAAAAAAATTGAATCAGAATTTTTGTTTTAATCCTTTCAGTAGAGTTTTGTTTTACTTTCTTTGTCTAGATAAGTTAGTATTGAAATTTTTTTTAGTGGATTTTTGTTTTACTTTCTTTAACTAGATAAGTTAATATTAAAATTTTCTTCCTTGTGTGATTTTAATCACTAGCTGAATTTTGTATCATGGGCCACATAACACTGTCAAACATTTCCCTGACAATGCATCAATTTGTCTTTGGACTTTTTTTTATATTAAATCCTAATGATAAACTTTGTTATGCGTATAATTTGATAGATGCCAATATCTACATTCTCCTCAAAACACCACAAACATTATCTTCTCTAAATTATTCTATGGTCAAAAATTGTTGTTGTTTAACATTGTTAGGTATTGTATGTTCTTCTAAATGGGTTGACCATCCTTATGAGTACCTTTTTTTTACTCTTTATTTTTTCATTGATCTGTTACCACAAGGATTCCATAGTTAAGTGAAGTGATATTTTATTTTTCTTTGTGTCTCCATGTTCTCATCCTTTTTCTTTTACCCAACACATCTAAATTTTCTTTTATGTTAAAAGGGAAGATAGGTGATAAAAAATATTGGATGTAAACTAGAAAATATAACTTCAGACCGTGGCTTGAAATTTTATCCCTCATTTTTTTAATAGGTCAATATAAAAACTTTAAATGTGCATTACAAATGTTGTAAGATAAGATTTTATTAACAAATGTATTTGAGTTTTATTTGTTTTTGTTTTTGCCAATGATGCAATTTTAAGTAGCATTGACTGCATTATGTTAAGGTTTTGTTTAATTAGCCCAATTGCAAGGCCAAGAGACACCAAGAGGCACGTTGGTAAATTGAGTGAAGAGGCACATTTTCTTTCTTAAGGGATCTAATTTTGTAAAGCTTGCGGAACCCTAGAATGGAATATGCAAAAAGATATCTCACATTCTTATGTGACTTTTCATTATCACGGGGAGGAAGCCACCGTCTATGAGATAAAGAACATTCTTTTATGATTTCTAGGGCATATCTTTTCTCGCTTGAACTGCATCTGTACAAGTCTTACCATGGTTTGGTTGAACTTGCTAGATAAGAAAGAGTTGGGTTTCCTCTATTATTTTCCAGGCGGCAAAAAATTGTTATGTTAATTCTCAAAATTTTTATGTATGTGTTGAGCATGATCATAGTTCCTCATGAGCACTACATTCACTTTGATTCTTTTTAGAATGAATAGTTTGATGTTTCATATTTTATCTCGTTAATGGTTCCTTGAAAATTACAAACTACAAGCCTGAGTGTTTCAAAAGCTACATGATAATTAAAATAATTTTGGTAATTCTTGTTAATAAAATCTAATCTTGGGAATGTTTCATATTTTTCACAAATTTTCATATTTCTCACAAATTGTCTCTCTAGTAGGATTTAATTTGTCAACATTTTTTTGATCTTCTTGGATTTATAAGCTTTCCTTTTCTGACTCTCTTCTCTTTCTTTTGATTCAAAAGTATTCTATTGCCAAATCTCTAATTTGACTTTCAATAATATGTTTGAGCTTTCATTGCTACTAATTCTTTCAAGAATTGGACTTGTTTCCAAAAATTTCCCACCTATGCCCAAATGGAGGCTTCAAAAATGGTGTTTGCATCCATCAAAGCATAATTGCAAGGTAATTTCTTTTGGAAATGCTATGGTAGACAAGCATGACAATTATTTGGATTTCTATAGGGTATTAAAAAATGAACAACATTATAAAGTCTTCACATAATAGTGTATATTCAAATTAGATCGACTACCATCACTACATTTGTAACAATATTTTTTATATTTTAAAAAGTTTTCATTCATTTTCACAACATCATAAAAATTCAACAGTATATAGAATAACTCTACTTTTCTCACTTTATTTCTTGCTTGTCCACAAATGTAACATCATTATTTATTAAAGGTCTTTGTCTAAAACTTACATGAAATATTGGTGTAGACATGGAATAGGTAAGTTATGATTTATCAACTTTTTAAAAAATCTTTTCCATTAAAAAATGTATTCTTACATTTTGAGTCCACCAAATTTGTTTGCTTCTCGATGCATTTTAAGATTATCTATAAATATGTTTGTTTTTCAATGCATTTGGTTTGGTTATAGATATTTTGTATTGAAAATTATCATTGAAATCACATTATATATGTAGGTTACATTTCTTCAAATGTTGAATGCTGATGGACAAGACAATTTTCAATCCAAATCTCAATATATTAAAATTCTCTATTAATACTTTGCATACAACTACTTTTATTATATTATATTCTCTTTATAAAAACATACAATTATTTTTATTAAATTTTGTTCCCTTTCATTTCACTATATTCTTTTTCAACACTTCCTCTTTCTTTCCACAAGGCAGGGACTCAAGCTCTACAAAGCCCTTGTTTGATAAGTATTGTAAAGGCAAAAGATATTAATAGCCTAGAAATATAAGACCTAAAAATACTTTATAGTCATTTAATTAACCTCACAGATAATTTGGAATCTAAAAATATTAAAAGAAATAAAATTCAAGATTAACATCACAATCCTTCTAACATGAATTACTGAGATACATGTCTAATTATTATTTATACCTCACGAGGTACATACTTTCCATTGTCCTTCAATATATTTAGGAGTAATTTTAATTATTCTAGTTTTTTTAGTGTTTCAATAGTTTCTAGTGCTTAGGTGTGTGTGTGTGTGTGTGTGTGTGTGTGTGTGTGTGTGTGTGTGTGTGTGTGAGAGAGAGAGAGAGAGAGAGAGAGAGAGAGAGAGAGAGAGAGAGAGAGAGAGAGAGAGAGAGATTGAATTTATAAAAATGAGAGATGTGTGTGTAAGACGTGCAAAGGAGGGTCAATGAACATATTATTTATTTAGTTTTTTTTGGGCATTTTAATCATTTTGTCTTCAAATATATATATTGACATAATTAGCATATTATGTTATCATTTCAATAACCAACCTTTAAAATGTTGAGATTTGTAAGTGCTGGTGTAAATAGGTATTTACTATTTACACTTTACTTAAGTTTACTTAGGTTAGTGCATTATTTTATTATTTTGCATTATTTTATTATTTATTTTTATGAGACACTTAGGAGTTTGTGCACTTTTTTTGAGTTGTCATGTAGACAACACAGTTATTGACACTCCTAATTTAGCACATGTTGTCTACAACACTAATTTACGTGTCACACCATTGTAGGCTTATCCTCTCATCATCAAACTTACTTCCATGCTTAATGGAGGATAACCTATATCTGGTGGACATGTGCCTGGTTGTATAAATATCGTGATGATGATTCTCAGGCATTCTAGATACATCTCATAGGCCTTTATATTCAGGCACTCCTAGTGTACTTGTACATATAATTGAATACTATACAATTACACTTGTACATATAATTGAATACTATACAATTATTTTGATCATACTCTGCTCTAATTTGTGCTCGTGTTTTTTAGTTCCTTGGTCTTGGGTGAATTCTGCCCTAAGGCAGATTCCTACATCGCATTCTGGAATCCCTAATGCTTCCTTAAATGACTGTGGATCTAAAGCAATGGCTATATATGCATGTAGAAATGATTTGTGTTGTGACCTAGTCCTCTGAGTGTCTGAAGGATTTCCCACCAATGAATCTGTTGCATCAAGGGTTTGCTATGCCCAACGAGGTTTAGTGGAAGAAGAAGAAGGAATGTCCTCAACTATTTGTTGACCTTGCAAAGGTGGTTTCCTGCAAGTCAAAGTTGGAGGAATCTCATCTTTCGAGTCACTTTCGTCACTATGATCACTGTCCACAAAGGAGGAAGAAGGAGGAGTTGAAGAAGCCAAACTTGGACATGTTTCTTCAAAGTGAACACTCCTCTCATAAAATATTTCATGCATCTATGGATCCATTAGTTTGTATGCCTTGAGATGGTCAGGATATGCAACAAATATGCATGGTTTTCTTTGTGGTTCTAATGGCTTTCATTTTTGTGGAGGTATCCTTGCCCATGCTGGACAACCAAAAACTTTGAAGTGTTTGACACTTGGTTTTCTGCCACACCAAGCCTCAAAAGGTGTTATTCCATCTAAGTCCTTATGCAGACTTATGTTTTGGATGTAGTTGGCACAACACATGGCTTTAGCCCAAAACACTTGATCTAGAGACTTGTGTTGAAGCATACAAGTGGTCATTTCCTTAAGGGTTCTATTCTTTCTTTCAGCTACCATTTTGTTGTGGTGTGTATGCAATTAAATGTTGAAGATCTATACCCTCATGTGTGCAAAAGTCTATAAGCCTGGAGTTGACATATTCTCTGCCATTATCTGTTCTTAGGATCTTGATGGTTTTCCCTGATTTTTTCTCAACTTGAGATTTGAAGGTGATGAAGTTATCAAATACTTCACTTTCGTGAGCTAGGAAAAAGACCCAAGTGTACCTTGAAAAGTCATCAATAAATGTGAGAACATAGCAGGCATTACCAAAGGATGGTACTAGAAATGGGCCAACTACATCACTATGAACCAATTCTAGAACAACAATTGCCTTCCAAGACTTCCTCTTGTCATATTTCTCTTTGGGATGCTTGCCTACTTCACAACCTGGACATACACCCTCTAAAAACTTGACTTGAGGTAAATCGATGACCATTTCCTTGCTGTTGAGTTGCTGAAGGTAGCGATAATTAAGATGTCCAAATCTCTCATGCCATAGTTTAATTTGTGTGTTTGAATGAGTCAACAAGGCAAGAGAAGTGGACTTAGGAACAAAATGTGAGAAAGAATAAAGTCTTGTCTCATGATTTTCCTTTCCAACTGCCACCATTGAATTATCTTTGAGATTTTTCACCACAACTGTATCGAGGAGGAACTCTACTTTGTTGCCACATCCATAGTGAGTTATTTGATAGATGGAGAGAAGATTGGTGCTAAGGTTAGGAACATGAAGTACATCCTTGAAGATGCCATTTTCCAACTCAATATTTCCTTTACCTTCTACTTCCACTTGAGTATCATTGCCCACATAGATGTAAGGTACATTTGATGGTTTCAAAGGGGAAAATTGCTCCCTTGAACCACCCATATGATGTGTTGCTCCTGAATCAAGAACCCATTCCTCAGCATTATTTGTACTAGCTACCAAAGCTTGTCCCTTACCCTTTGAAGTGGATGAAGACCCCTTATCCTTGTCTGCATTTGGTACATCAATTTTGTGTTTCCTCATTATGTTGACTAATTCATCAATCTGCTTATCCTTGCACTCATGTTCATCATGACTATTCCTCTTGCAATAGGAACAAGTTTTCTTCTCCTTTTTGTTGGAATTGTTCCCCTTTTGATTATTTTTGGAAGAAGACTTTCCTTTTTGTGAAGAAGATTGATTTGAGGAAGATTATTGTTTTGAGGAGGATTGTTGCATGTCATCTTGTTGGAGTTTTTACCACTTGAACTACCTTCATTTGCTACCAAGGCTTTGGTCTTGGAAGACTTGAGAATTCCCATACCCACCAGATTGTCATGTTCTAAGATCAACATTTTTGAAAATTTCTCAAATGAAGGCTTAACATAGGCACTACCCATTGTTAATTTGTGTGTATTAAAGCTATAAACAAAAGGAGCATATTCAGGTGGAATTTGAGTCATTATGTGTTTGATCATCTTTCCATCCTTGATGGGTTCACCACAATTCTTAAGTTGTGCCCTATACATTTCTACTTGGGTAAAATAGTATTTGATGGTGTCAAAATTTCTAAGATCCAACTTGAGAAGCTTATCCTCTATGGTGTAAGCCATGTCTTCATCTATTGTCCCATACAAAGCTTGAATTTTAGCACCCAAACCTCTATTGGATCAGTAAGCTTCCTAATGTGAAATTTGACAGGATCAGAGATATTTTTCAACAAGCTTCCTAGGCCATCTCTTGTTTGGATTCCCAGTCTTCTTTTTGAGCTTCAGCAACATCAATAAGAGGTTTCTTTGCTGCACCAGTTACATAACGCAATAAACCTTTTTCTACCAATGGTTCCTTAATGTTTTCTTTCCAAGTAGCATAATTATGTGGAGTTAACTTTGAAAAAGAATCCATAATGCAAGAGCACAAGATCAAGGAGACACAATACACAGTACACCCCCCCCCCCCCCCCCCCACCAAATGAATGATTTAGGCACTTTATATATAGTGGGTTTACAATGGGCCACTTGTCAAAATGGACAAAGTGGGTTTTCTGATTTTGTTGATTACAACCTTTGTATAGAGTACAAATCTGAACTTTTACAATCTAGCTCAAAAATACAACAATTGTGAAGCAATACACTACAAAACATGACCTATCTGAAAGTGGTATTTTTGTCCATACAAGACTACAATCTGACTGTAGATCTAAAAACTAGACGAAAAATAGGTACTTTAAAAAAAAATGAAACTTGAAAAGTAGTCCAGAGGAGCTCGAACGATGCGTTTGAAGTTGCAAAATACAGGATTAGATAGGTACAATCGCCAAAAATGCTAATTTTGACAAATTCGTGCACCAACATCAAAAAAGAGCTACACCACTAAAAATTTCAAGAAATTTTACCCAAAATATTAAAAAAATTACACCTGATTTGGAGTCCAGATGTTTGAGTTATGGCCTCTTAAAGTCAGGCTGCCAAATCAAGACTGCATCTAAAGATAGGTCTAGAGAGGAAAACACTATGCTAAATTTGACAGTCAAATGACCGTCACAATAGTTCAAAAAAACCCTAGAATGATGGTAAGATGATCGTCAAATTTAGGCTCCTATTTACTAATATCAATGAAAACGTAGGCCCTAGATGATGTTAGCATGATGTCATGATGATATCATCATCATACAGATAGGTATAAACATCCACATGGTAGTGTACGAATGATCTAATCGGGTGTACGAATGAGCTGATTTGGCATATGACGTGTACGACAGGTAGTCCACGTGTGCGCTAACTCAGTGTACAACGTAAGCTGACGTATTAGTGACTTTCAATGTTGACTGTGCACTTACGACTTCGGTGCTAACGAGGATTGGTGTTGATGTGTATATCCATGCAGCTTGGTGGGCTTGGCTAATTGGTCTTGTACAATCAGCATTGCTGATGTGGTGCTAGCTCCACGTGTGAGGTAGGCTAGATGTTGTGTGTGGATGCATGTCAATAGTGGGCGAAGATGTGGATATATCTATGGTTGCCACGTGGCAAACACAAAACCTTGCACAACATATTGGAATTTTTTTTAAGGGCACCAGTTTTTGAATAAACGTTCACCAGATTTTGAATCCCACATTGAGTGGGTGGAAACTTTGTAAGGAGTTTAAAATGAAGACTTAACAGTTGGAAAATAAAACAAGCCGCCCAAAAATAAAACAAGTTGCATGGTCATTGGGTGTTGGGCGGGGACGGTATAATTTGATGCCAAAATTTGATGGTATGGCTTGCTGAATTAAAAATCAACTAATGGAGAATATACCCTACAAAATATTTCGCATAGGTTTAGGGCTAGGGTGTGATTGCCCAATACCTAGACCAAAGAAAAATTCTCTGCATGCTTGATTGGGCAAAAAATAATTTCAATTTTTTTTTCAATAAATGTAGAATTTTTTTAGAATCACAGATTCAAAAATTAAATTTAACAGATCAAATAAAGACCATACCCAATTTGCAAATTGGGCCTTTAGGTTTTGATTTGCAAAGAAAATTTGCCTCACAATTGACTATGGCCTAAAATAGGCAAATTTATAATCGATCTTCACTATCGCTCTAGATGTAATGGCGAGGTTCACTTCAACTCTAAATGCTCCCAATTGTTGCAGATGCTCCGGATCTGAATCAAGTCCCTTTGAGAGATGAAGCACCGAGGTCTCTAATAGCTATGTGACGAGTATCTCCCTTAGCTCTTATACCATGTAAGAATCTTTCTTAGGGTAGAATTCACCCAAGACCAAGGAACTCAAAAACACAAGCACAAATTAGACCAGAGTATGATCAAAATAATTGTATAGTATTTAATTATATGTACAAGTACACTAGGAGTGCTTGAATATAAAGGCCTTTGAGATGCATCTAGAATGCCTAAGAATCAACATCATGATAAGTCATGCAACCAAGCACATGCCCACTAGATATGTGTTATCCTCCATTAAGTACGGAAGTAAGTGTGATGATGAGAGGATAAGCCTACAATGGTGTGACATGCAAATCAATGTTGTAGACAACATGTGCTAAATTAGGAGTGTGAATAACTATGTTGTGTACATGACAACTCAGTGAATGATGCAAACTCTAGTGCTGTAGACACCATGTGCATAATTAGAGTTGCATACTTTTGTGTTTTCTACATGACAACTCAAAAAAGGTGCACAAACTCCTAAGTGTCTCATAAAAATAAATGATAAAATAATGTAAAATAATAAAATAAT